>OZ018368.1:2349341-2969012 GCA_963969515.1 Yponomeuta evonymella | reverse complement strand
CGAGTGACATATTTTATCTACTCGGAAGGTACTCGTATCGCGAACAAAACTGGCTGCTTTCCCTAGAGTGTACCAAGATCGCCGGTGTACACGATACGAGTTGCATCCGAGTAGCCTTTTGTACTATTCTCTAATTGCGTAGGTGTAATTTTGAACGGAAAAAGTTTGCGGATCTAGGTCATCTGAATAATGTCAAGTAAGCAAATCATCCCAGTCAGAGCTTTGATTAGTATGTATATTTTAACACTTACATGTCAGATTCTCTTTATTGCACTAAACTGTGCTAAGGACAATTTTTAAAACCTATTTAGAGGCTAAAAGTTCCACCACACACACACACACACACACACACACACACACACACACCAACACACACACACGCACCAACACACATGCACCAACACAAACACACACACAAACACACACACACACATACCAACACACACACACACACACACACCAACATAGGCACACCCAAACACAGGCACACACAAACACACACAGACACACAAACACACACATTTGTTGCATTCTTTAACCCTAAAAAATCTCTTACATCTGCTAGATGACATTTCTTCATTACTATGCGCTTAAGAATGTTACTAGAGCTATAAAAATCATCAACAAGGTTACAAAAAAAAATTATACCTTTATTGGTTCTTTGCGTGAATGCACAGAAGAAATTAAAAAAGTACTTTGTTGTTGAGGTTTGTTAATAATTAATCAATGGTTTGTTAATTGTTAAATATTTTCTATTCTGAATATATTTAGAACATTCCAAATTATAATAGTCATTTAATATAACGTAAATTTTATAGTACGACGAATTTATTGCAAACAGTGAAATGCTGAGCAATTTATTAAATAATATCAAAAAGAAAGTTTGGATTTATGGATGTTTGTTACTCAATCCCGCCAGAACCCCTAAACTGATCCGATTGAAACTTGGTACAGAGATAGGTTATAGTGTCGAATACTACATAAACTACTTTTTATCCCAGAAAAATACACAACATCCACGCAAATTAGGTCCCAGGCGACAGGTAATACTCACACAGTTAGTAATAATCACAAACCAAATCTTTCAGTGACAAACCGATCTCTGCTTAAGTATTCCTTTAACCAGATGTGTTCCGCACGAATGTGGCTCAAGTGACACCGTCCCAAGAGAATACCCCTACTCTCTACACGCCAAGATGGAGGACTTTTCATCTTCCAGTGGGAATGATTGAAGTTCAATTTTACCGGCAACATTCTTAGTTCTTCCCCTCTGTTCTTTTGCCGAGGCTGTGTCTAGTCCCAGCCGTTTTTCAGACGAAAAAGTATTGTGGAAAAATCCGGTGTTGCTGTGAAGCAAGTGTTGAGAAAAAATGTGCCACAAAAATAGCCTCTAGAATCAATGTTACGAATGATAATTGTGTCAAGAAAAGTCTACAAAGCGAAGTAATAGGATGCCTCATCAAGGACTATCTACATTACAAGTATTACAACCGACGTGCGAGCGCAACTATACAAACTAAAATAAACCTTAACTGCTTAAGATTAGACGCTATATTACTAGTGCAAAAAAAAACCCGCCCGACCAGGACGTCACGGGAACGAGCTTTTTTTGCACTTGTGTAAATTATTTGCACTTGTGTAAGTATCTGACCTTTTTAAGGATTGTTTTAGATAGAAATCGTGCCGTTCGCACGTCGCCGGCGCATTGTAACGTAGAGACCTTCGGCCCTAAATTGTACTAAAGCAAAATTGCGTAAAACCATTTTTAAGCTACGGACTTTGACAGTTGTTTTTGCATTGCATCGCATTGCCGCTTCAAGTTCACTCGCACAAAGAAGCCAAGCCTTTGTATTCATAACATAGACCTGTATTGATAACTCTGTCAAAAAGTCAGTGGCTTTCCACTGGTTTTGTAAACTTTTGTCTTGACAGAATAAGCCCCCTGGTTAAGTGTTCAATGTATTGTTGCTTTCGAACCGGCAAATAAAGAGTCGAACACGCGATATATGGTTCCGTGGCAATTGAATTATGTAGCTACAAGTTTATTTTTATATATCTATTTTTAAAATAAATACTTACGTCCCTGTTGACATTAAAATGCAACAAAAAAGTCGACGATTAAACAACAATTTATTAAGAAGTAAGCTTCTCTAAACAAATGAAAAAGTAAAAGTGACTGACCAAACCGAACGAAACATAATAGGTAGATTTGTGGCTACAGTTACCAGCTGATGCAATTTTGGACTTTGGACTGTTCTTATCGCAAAAGCATAGAGTCTAATTCAAATTGACAGACAAACCCCCAATTTCTAGTATACTAACAATCTGTCAATCTACTATTAAATTAATTAACAAATTGTTAGTGTTCGTGAAACGAGGCTCGAATCTCGATGTGCTGTCGACTGTACAGTACATAGGTACTCAAGGAATTTCCTAACGCAAACAAGTAGAACATTGTAAAACAAATTCAAGAGAAACCACCGCGAAAAACTCCGACCTACTTTCACTATAAATACGCGCGAAAATCAAAGCCTTTTTTCCAATAACCTTTCGCGATAGAGGTGGTTATTTATACTGAGCCCCCCTAGACTCTTAAAGCTTGATTAACTCACGGGCGCGCCACTTAACGCATTATTGATCACCCTTTATCTGTAGCAGCCTATAGGGAAAGCTAGTTCTAGATAATAACTCTGGCTTTATGGTTGGTTTTCCGGCGCTAATCTGAATATTGCGTGAAAAGAAAAAAACTTATTTAAAAAAGTATTATTCATTGAAGCGGTTAGCACCCAGAGAAGAAAAAAAAGTGTAACTTCCAAAAACAAAATCCTACCGGCCAGCTAGAAAACAAAATCTGACAAGAAACGTCACTCTTGTGTTAGGCGAAAAAAAAGAAAATCCCATCCAAGTAAAAACGTAACATGTAACTCTTCCCTGCCAAGCGAAAGCAACCTTGTGCCCCTAAACTTAACGCTTCCAATTAAAATCCCGCCTTTCAGATGGTTAAACTTCTAAGTGAAAATCGCACAGTGCTATGTTGCGTAGCGGTGTTGGCTCTAGTGTTAGGGTACATGTACATAGACTTGCAGAGAGTGTGCTATAGGGTGCTTCTACATCTGTTCTACTTCTCTTGCGATATGTTCGAGCTACTTATAGAGCTTATTGAGCTTTACTGATATGGTGTGAGGAAACAGGCCAATTGGTACGTCCTTTAATTTTTTTTTTTTTCATTTTCCTTAAAATATGAAGTGCCTTTAGGGTTTTAATAAGTTTATTTGAATAGTTCATATAACCCCCATCGACGATATAATATCACAAATACAATGTGAAACTGTATATATATATTATATATAAAATTTTTAGGAACGACAAATATATAAAACAGTCTTACTCATATCTGCTGAATGACTAAGGCCCCTGATTCCTTTTATCCAAAAAATGTTTCAATCCTTGCTAATCTCGCCAGTCTGTCCCTTTTTTTGGGTTCTGTACCCAAAGGGTGCCAAACGGGACCCTATTACTGAGACTTCACTGATCTGTCTGTCTGGCTGTCTGTCACCAGGCTGTATCTCTTGAACCGTGATAGCTAGGCAGTTAAAATTTTCACATATCATGTATTTCTGTAGCCGCTATAACAACAAATACTAAGAACAGAATAAAATAAGTTTTTAAGGGGGGCTCCCATACAACAATATTAATAACGGCAACAGGTAGACGCTTGAAATATTCACATTATATTTAGTTCGATATTCGCTTCAAAAATGGGGGCTCCCGTACACCAAACGTCATTTATTGCCGTTTTTTCTCGATCTTTGTGTCTAATGTTGTATGGATAATGCTACGAAACCCTTCTAGCGCGAGTCCGACTGGCACTTGGTCGGTTATTATTACATATTTTTATCTTATTTTTGGAATATGTAATTCAAGAGAGAAATAAATAAGTTTTTATGTCCATTTTCTTAACTTTGAGCTGACAACAACAAATTTACTACACATCAATATCAACAGAATCCGGATTTAAGTCCAGTTTATTAGTCAGTTTGTTATCTTATCTGTAATGGTTAGTTGTGCCATTGATAGACTGCACAAGTACGCAATGGGTTCAATATTGGGGAAATATTACGGTCTTATTTATAAAAACACGAATCCTTAAAACACTCCTCAGAGGCAGTTTAAATAGTCTGTGTTAAAGGGCAAACGTAAACACAGATTCAATAAACTGCTACTGAGGAGTGTTATAAGGAATCGTTCTTTTATAAATAAAACCGTTCGTATATATTTGGTTAGACACGGGCAGTGTTTAGTTAAATCTACACTGTGCTTCGCCCGCGTGACCGGCGCTGTGCCCAAGTTACTGAGGTCACATCGCCGCCCCATTACATCCAAATCCATCGTTGAGGGACATGTCCCCACCGCGCCCTCCGCACGCGCAACCGCAACTGCGAAGGCAGCGGCCGCCATGCCCGTTACGATTCGCACGCCGGCCCCGCGCATCAGCGTGACGCCGCCGAAGACCTCCGCATCCGCCGCTCCACGCACGCCACCGCCGCCTCAGAAGGCCGCCCGACGCCCGCCTCCGCTGGCCTCACCGACTCACTTTGCCGCGCCTCAACCGCGGTCGCGGATGAAGCCCAAGCCGCCAGTTACGCCGCCGCCAGGCCACCGAAGCCCGCTCCACGAGCCTCCGCTTCGCCGCCGCCGACCCCGGCAGCCGCCTCAGCGCCCTCGAGGCAGCCGCGATACCCACCGCTGGTCGTAGAAAATCTGCCGGATTGGACCCGGCACTTCAAGGCGCTGAGAGGACCCTCGGCCACACCCCAAAAGCGCGCCCGTTCCGCAAGGGCATGCGTTTCCTGCCGAAATTGGACCAGGAGTACCGGACGAGCCAGCGCTACCTCACAGAGCTGGAGAAATAGGCCGAGATCTCCTGGTTCTCCTACTCGCTGCCCGCCGACTAAGGAGGAGCTCCATCCTTCCGTAGGACCCGCCCTTCTCTCGCGCAAATGGGCTGTTTATTGAAATAGCAGTTTCACGATATTAGAGTAGCTCGGATAGAGTGACGAATTTATGCTACTTGCGGAAGCTACTCGTATCGTGTACACCAGCCATCTTAGTAAAAAAATTGCCACTCGTATGGAAATTTTTTAAGGTTCCGTACCTCCAAAGGAGAAAATGGAACCCTTATAGGATCACTTTGTTGTCCGTCCGTCTGTCTGTCAAGACCCTTTGTCTCGGGAACGGGTGGAGGATGTTTGTGTGGCCTTAATCCTTCTGGTACGATAATACGATAAAAGACACATTTTAGAAATGGCGCACGTCAGCCTTAATGTGTTATCCTAACCCAGATCCTCTACTGCAGGTGGACCTACCTGTTCGCGATGTTTGACGGATTCAAGAAGTGGCGCACGTCAGGCTCGCTGTATTATCCTAATTCAGATCCGCTGCTGCAGGTGGAGCTAGCTGGTCGCGATGTCGGACAGATTTAAGAAGTGGCGCACTTCAGCCTCAGTGTATTATCCTAACTCAGATCCTCTCCTGCAGGTGGAGCTAGCTGGTCGCGATGTCGGACAGCCTGCTGCGTTTAGGGGACATAGTCTCCCTTTACGCCGAGGGGAGCGTGTGCGGGTTCCTCAGTACACTCGGGTGAGTAACCTAACCATAGACATACCACAGAGAAAGAATGAATGAATGATTTATTTCCACAAACAAACATGCTTACATACAATAATTAAAAAATAAAGGAGTGTGCGTGTGACAATGATACTATTTCAGCGTTTGCTGTTTCTATTTGAAACAGCGCTGGTTTTCAAATAGCACCTTCACGCCAAACGAAGAAAACGTGTCATACAGGTAGGGCTCACCGCTAAAAAAAACTTAAAATTACTAATTAAAAAATAATAAACACATACTTTTGTGCCAATTAAGCAAATTATACAAGTTCGAATATAAGTAACGTTTTATGTCAATTTTGGACAATGTTTTGATACTTATCAATTGCAATAACTAAATTTTAATTATAATGCGAGATAGTCAATAATGTCATTCATGAATGAAAATCTAATACTTATAAAAATAATGACAGGATTACTTAATATTATTCTGTTGTTTATGAGTAAGAATGCGGCGAAATTTGTGCTTAAAAGAGATTGGCGTGAAAATACAGGATGTGTTGAACAAATTCCGCTCAAAAGCGAGCCGACAACACGCACACGTTAACGTAACACGTGTGTGCCCAAGCCGACTAGTGACGCTCGCAGAATGTTATGCAACTTGACAAGATCTCTTTTTCTGTCTTAGGTCAAACTTTTTGTAAACTATCGCGGTCTAGCCGGGCTTTCAGGATCTTAGTTAAAGTTGTTACTCGAAAGCTACTTGCTATGTACACTTAGGGCCGAGTTTCGTGAAATGAATGATAATATCGTAGTCGCATAAATAAAACTACAATAATAATTCGTAGTTTATTATGACAATTCGAGGTTCATTGCGTAGTACCGCCTACTTGTAGTCTGTGGGTTATTCGACTTTACAGTGTACATCGAATTGTCATAGACAACCACGAATTGTAGTTCGATTAAAGAGGCCATAAAGTAGAGTAAAAGAGGCCCGTGGTGAAAACAAGCAATTTTTGTACAAAAATCGGTGTCCGAGCGAACTAAGGCCGCCCATTGTACTTTTTTATTGTAACTTTAATATTTTATGTCTCGCTTCTTGTGTGCAATAAAGAATATTCTTATCTTATCTTATCTTATCTTAAGATTGTGAAAACGCGGCATCAACTATCACGTGCAGGGGATCGAACCCTCACTCTCGCACAGATACCTGGCTCTTAAAAACCTACCTATAATTCAGCTGTTTATAACGTGACATTATGCAGGGTGTAACAAAATCCCCATAATAATTTTGATTTAAGAAATCTATTCCTCAATAAGAATACATCGATTAACTTACTTGAAACGCAATAATTTTTGGGGTTCCGTACCCGAAGGGAGCCAAACGGGACACTATTACTAAGACTTCACTGTCCGTCTGTCTGTCTGTCTGTCAGTCACCAAGCTGTATCTCATGAACTGTGATTGCTAGGCAGTTGAAATTTTCACAGATGATGTATTTCTGTTGCTGCTATAACAAAAAATATTAAAAACAGAATAAAATAAAAATTTAAAAATTAAAATAAAATACATATTTAAGGGGGTTCGTTTTTCTTGATTTTTGTGTCTAATGTTGTCTAGATAATCGTGCGGAACCCTTCGTGCGCGAATCTTTTTTGTTTTTGCTTGTTTTATATTGAATCGTCAGGCCAGTAGATTTCTTGAGATAGATTTGGATAGTTTGGTGCACCCTGTATAGACGGAAGCTCTATTTTGCAATAGACAATAGACTATTCATACCAGAAACCAGATACATCTGTGGACGGGAGGGGGTAGCGCAGAACAGGGAGCGATGGCGTCTTTTGATCGGAACGAATACAACACACACGTGGAACAGAATCTATTAAATTCTAGCTGAGCCGACACACATTGTCCTCTCTATACAAAAAAAAAAACCGGCCAAGTGCGTGTTGGGCCACGCGAAGTGTAGGGTTCCGTAGAAAAAAGGGGCCTTATCTGCTTGAAAGCTCTAAAAAGCATTTTCAGTTGTTCCCAAGATGTTCCCGAATTCCGAATTCTTCGGGCAACTTTTTAAATTTTTATTTCCCTAAAAACCGTATTCGGACTATTAGGAACATTTAATAAAAATTGGCAGATTTGTTCAGCCATTCTTAAAGCTCTTCGCTTACCGAGAAACACCATTTCGTTTTTATTTGTGTAGATCTCTTTATTCAAGTTAGACTATTGAATTTTAATTCAATGGTAAGGCCTAAGAATCGGGTTTAAACAAAATTGTTTATTTTGCTGTAAAAATTTCCTTTGTGTAGGATATAACTGGTTTGCAGTTTAGATAATTGAATAAACTCCTACAAGTTACGCACGGTAGGTATTACAGTTAAGTGCTGAAGCTGAAGACGCCTCAGGACCTATAACTTGCAAGTAATCTACGTTATTCTTTTTTTTACCTCTATTAAAATTAGTTTAAGATATGGTCAATTTCTTTGTGATAGTTTAGATATTTTGTCTGTTGATCTATTAATTCTTTTCTAGTTAAAAAGGGGTTACCTGATTTGTGGTGCTGTATAAATTTGGTCAAGATCTGGTGAGATCAATAAGATCATAGAGCTCGTGTGTTTTCCTTGAATTCGGTTTTTTAATGAAAGGCGTTCGGCAGAAAGTATTTGTATTATTACAGAGTTAAAAACCTATTTAGAGGCTAAAAATTCCACCCATGCCGGGACTTGAACCCGCGACCTCTGGCTAACCGTGCCAGCGCTCTCCCAACTGAGCTAATGGGCAAGTGCAGGCATTAAACCTCAGCACGGGTTAGTGCAACAAAAAGAATACAATTATTACAGTGTGTTGTGTTTTCATTAGAACTTGGCCTCCCATGTTGAGAGAGGTTGTAGATTCGAATCCCGGCATGCACCAATGTGTTTTTTCAAGTTACATACATTTGTGTGTTTAAAGTAGCAATACCCCTCGCGAAGGAAAACAGGCTGCTTAATGCTTATGTTGTGGTTATCTTTGGTTTCATCAATCGCCTCCACCTACCCCTCCGGGATACAGGCGTGAGCTTATGTAATGTATGTCATAGTTTTAGGACCTGGCCACCGCTTGCCCCATCCGGGATACAGGTGTGAGTTTATATAATGTAATGTATGTTATGGTTTTACTGACCTGGTCTCTGCCTACCCCTCCGGCATACAGGTATGTGTTTATGTAATGTAATGTATCAAATATCAAATATCAAATATCAAATATCAAATATCAAATATCATTTAATCCAAAGAGAAATGTACAAACACACTTAATGTACCTAAGTACGGTGAAGCTATATAATATAAAGATTTGGTACGGTACATTTAAGTAGGGAGACGAGCTGACACCCTTGCTAGATTAATATTAATCTGTGTTAATGTAGAGGTATGTTATGGTTTTGTTCGCCCTGCAGGTTGGTCGACGATCGGTGTGTGGTGTGTCCCCTGGCTGGTGACCTGAAGGACCCCCCTAAAAAGTTCAGAGGTGAGTGCTTCACTTTAGCGTGCAGTCGAAAGATGGTCAACCTTTACATTTTTGTTGCAAAGTCGTCCTTAACGTAACTGACTAGAGTGCACGTATGTAGATAGATAGATAGATAGATAAATGATTTATTTGCACTTGCACATGTAGGTACATACAGATAACAATAACATGAAGCCTGTAAGCAATAAGAAGCAGACACCTTTTAATGCAATCGGCAGCGTGTCATATCCGTATATGCGTGCACTCACTTATTTACGTTACAGATGACTACCACAAAAACGAGTCGGTTAACCCAATTCGGGCAGTATATTTTTTATTTTGATCTTATTTTATATTTTTTTCTTAAAGCAGAAGTAATTTCTAGAGACTAATTTAATTTTTTCAGCGATTTGTTAAGTTTATTATTATAAATTATTTATTTAAAATATTTGAAAGCGTGACGTCATATTTTTCGAGTGCACACGCCGAAACGTCGCGCAAACTGTCACACTTTGTTTCTGTCATTTGCTATCACAGACGTTTTTTTCACAGACAAGGAAATGATATGCATATGACAGTTATGACAGCAAGTCTTTTTTTTAAGTAACGTAGTGTTGCCATATGTTATGTTTATTTTAAAATGTGACGTCATCAGAAGGTCAAATGAAGGTTATTGTTTTTTGGCAAAAATAACGCTCATCTTCCTTAATATTTATCTTAAATATAGAAAATATGGTTACTTAGATGTTAATCTCGAAATGGTTTTTGATTCAGCCCTCAAGAAAAAAAATAGTCTTTGCGAATTGTTGACTGCACGCATACAGGACGACAAGGACCTGCTTCATAGAATCACATCCCGCGGCTTACTATGACAATTCAAATACGATATTATAACATCAATGCACATATTAGGATGGGCGTGGCAAGTGCAAAAGGGCTCTAACTCAGCATATGCTGGAGAGCGGTACACTCCAGCGCTGATCTTCCGCTAGTGCCCGTCAGTATTAACCGTGTAAAGGTTGATGTGCTGTGAATGTCGACATTGTGAACATTGTGGTAACAATTTTTTCTCATCTTTGCTCTGTGTACTGTTCGCTTAAGTTTACATTGGTAAACTACGCCTGCAATGTGTTTCTGTATTTTTTTTTTCTTTTTGTGGTGTGGTGTATGTATGATTGTTAGTTGTAGTAGTTTATTCTATGTTAATTACAGTAGGTTTTTTTTTCCCTCTTTTTTTTCGTTCATTTGTTTATTACATTCTGTTTTTTTTTTTCTTTTTCTTTTTACATTCGGTTTAGCTACGTGTTCGTTAAATGTTAACTTCGAGTCAATTATCAAGCCTAGGATTTTAATTTCTTCAACTAATTAAATTTTTTTCCCTCCCATATTTAAGTTTGGTGTATTATTTGTTTCCACCTCGCACTTCTGTCCTCCACAAACACATGGCTCCCCGCCATATTTTTTTCGCAGTAGTGCCAACCTAGCGATCGGGTTTGAATAGTGACGACGACGCTTCGGATTGTGGACGTATCATGATACAATTTTATTGAATTCTTTTTACCTTGACCTTGAATATTGTCTGGTAAAATAATAGGAACCAATGTCAGAATAGTCAAACGCAACTCCGATTTTACTAGCTGCATAACTAGAAACCTATGTGCGCTGGTAGCCTAGTGGGTAGAACATTGGACTCGGAAGCGAGAGACACAGGTTCGATTCTCAGTGCGGGCATGTACCTATGACTTTGTTTTCTAATTTATGTACATTTGTGAAGTTACAGTAGCAATACCACTCGCTGACCGTGAAGGAAAACATCGTGAGGAAACCTGAGTGTCTAAGCTATTCGTATTCCTCAGCGCTTGAAATCGCCAATCCGCGGTGGGCACGCGTGGTTACTAAGCCCATACTCTCTCCCTGATTGAAGGCCTGTGCCCTACAGTGGAACGTATATAGGCTGCTTATGACAAACCTTAGACGTTTTTTTAGATGAATAAGCGCTTGCTTTGTTGGCTTAGCCTAACCTATTTCGAAATTTGTCCCAGAACCTACAACATCATCTAGCATTCTACTACTTCATCTATCTACAGCGTGATTTTCAAATCGTTAGCAATATTTTGAAGGAATGTTCCTTTGATTAGTATGATAAACAGTATTATTAATGGTTTTACATATTTGTTATTCGTAATTTTCGACCTTTGCTTCGAAACTAATCCAAATTCAAATTTGTAGGAAGTTTTTTTGTAAGGACAAAGATGTCATTGTATTCTATTATGTCAAATGTTTAAGAGTCTATCGCCCGATATTATGCGTAAAAAGTGAAATATTAAAAATGTTGTTGAGTTGGAGTTGATAAGATGCACGAATCATAGAAGATTTCGGGCTGATTTATGATGATGTAATGCGTAGCATTAGTAATATTCCATTCCATCACATCACATCACATCACATCACATCACATCACATTCCATCCCATCCCATCCCATCCCATCCCATCCCATCCCATCCCATCCCATCCCATCCCATCCCATCCCATCCTGTCCCACTCCACTTCACTCTCCACTCCATTCCACTCATAGATCACGTGTGTGATCACGATCACAGATCTGTGATTCCACTCTATTCTAAACAGAACGGCACATCAGTAATCCTTACAATTTTTTTTCTTCTAGTGGCATTGCCATTTAAATAGACTCGACTGACTCGAACTTTGTCCCTCGACAGACTGCCTGTTCAAGATATGCCCGACCAACCGCTACTCGGCGCAGAACCAGTTCTGGAACACGGCGAAGCAGTCGTCCAACTCCAACGCCGACACCAGCCTGCTCAAGAGATTGCACGTGAGTATTCCGTGTGGCGCCGCATTAAGAATAGCGTCACTCCATTTCCTTCCTAGAAGATGGATGACGTAGAAGGCGACTAAGGAAATCAATTACCAGGAGACGGGCAGCAGCGTCTTCCTGAGATTCAAACCGCATACTGCGAACGCCAACCCGCCTGCCAAGCGTGGCGATTATGGGATAACCCCTCATGGTTATGAAAACCACGAAGGAGGCCTATGTCCTGCAGTGGGCGTCAAATGGCTGATGATGATGATGATTCCTTGGAGGAAGTGGCGTGCCTTGGGGAAGGCCTATGTCAAGCAGTGGATGGATTCGGGTACTTTTTATCTCGCCCTTTGTTATTACTTATTACAACATCCCCTATTTTTTATAAAATAAAACCGGCCAAGTGCATGTCGGGCTACGCGCAATGTAGGTTTCCGTAGAAAGAGGGTTTTTTTTCTGCTTTACAGATCTAGCAACTTCATCAAAGTCATTTTCAATAGATCTTGTACGAAATTTTACTCTTATGAGTTTGTTGCCTATTACTCGTTAACTAGTAAAGCCCTGAATTTTTTCACGTTTCTACAATCAACCGTTTTGCCAGGTGAGGGACGACGACGCCCTACTCGGACAAAAATTTGTGTTTTAAAGCTTAATATTTCGCAAACGGAACACTAAATCAAAAAATGGTTTTACTACACCCACAACATTTTTCAACGACCTATCCAACCATATCATACCACTATGGTGTAGGCGAGAAAAAAAACGTGCTTCCCTAATTTAGGTGTAGGGGAGGTACCCTAAAAAAAAGGGAGTTACCCTTTTTTCGAGGTTGTATTCTACCGTTTTGTCGGCGTTATAAATATGTACATCTAAGCCAAATTTCAGCTCTCTAGTACTTACCGTCTCTGTGCTAAGCCGCGGACGGACAGACAGCCAGGCAGGCGGACGGACGTAAAGGTTTCTTGTCCACTACGGAACCCTTATAAAAACTGTAATAACCACACAGCACATTCAGTTTATTTTATTAAGTCAAGAAAATAGAATACAGTCGGTTTTACTACAAAATAAACTTATACATAAACTGTTTGTGTTCTGGAATGTAGTGCAAGGTATGTAAACATAGGAGTTTCCCAAAATGGAAATGGGATGTGTAGTACTTAATTTAGAATAGTTCAGTTAGTACATAAATACTTCAGTTAATTCCAAACTAGGATAACCGGCGCTATGGTAACCAGGCCAAGGCATCATAAACATGGAAATGCAAAATACAGTGATTGTACTCCTCTGTTACTTAGATGAACACAGGAATACAATTCAGGCGTTTAATTGGAGCCCACCATGTGGCTCACTCGACACTGTATAAATAAATGGGTATAAGTTTAGTTCCACGGTCAGTAAGCATGTTTAAAAATGGCAGATAAAATAACGTAATATAAGATAACATGACAATATTCTTTTTTAAAAGTATTTATAGTATTTACGAAATCCGTGTGGCGCCGGATTAACAATAACGTCACTCCATTTCCTCTCGTGGATGTCGTAGAAGGCGACTAAGGAAATAAATTACCAGGAGACGGGCAGCAGCGTCTTCCTGAGATTCCAAACGCATACTGCCATCGCCAACCCACCTGCCAAGCGTGGCGATGATGGCAAAACCCCTCATGGTTATGTCCTGCAGTGGGCGTCAAAGGGCTGATGATGATTGTATTTAAAGTGTTTTTGGATGGGGCTTACGGATTTTGTTACATATAGAACCTGTAAAAGTAACGAAAGTAAAAAAAATGTATTTATTGTTAAAAAATTTAAAATACAAAACAGCATTATAGACATACAATTACATTCAAGTTATGAAACCATAACGCCAAATGTTATGAAGTCTGTGTATGTAAATCACTTGTTACAATACATACACAGACTTCATTCTATTGTGTGGAGGTTATTGATTTATTTTATTTATCTATCATTTTTTATTATCGTCCATAGTTGTCGCTCGCTAAACGCACTAAAGTTATGGCGCCAAGTCAGCAAAATTATTAAAATTTTAATTTTAAGACGAAATTCAATTGCCAAATTAGTATTATCGGACAAGGTTGACTGTCCTATACTGATGCATTGGATGAAAATGCATGTCTCAAACTCGATAGACTTTTAAATATATTTTTTTATGTTTATTAACACACATTAAGCTTATACCAACAACTATAGATCATTGGTCTGAAATAAACGTATGTTATTATTATAGTAAAAACCCATACTTTGACAATACTCCGCTATGCACGACTTATTTTTTTTTTTATTTCTGCCCTGGAAGCGCTACGTTATCCAAAGGGCATCGCAGAAAAAATAAGTTTCTACAGATGTCAGATTGAAACTACCTTATTTCAAGAGCGCCGGCTGCGGAAATCACTTGACCCAGAGGACTGAAATCTGGATTAAATCAAACTCTACGGATTATATAGCGCACTACAGAGGTAATTTGAAATGGGGCAGTGAGTGAACCAACCCAGATCCTCCTACCGAGCGGTTAAACGCCCAGAAAATATCTTCTAATGTAGCATAGGTTTCTGGTAGCTTTTCAGAGTTTATGATTTGACGACCTCGTGGCGCAGCGGTAGTGCATCTGCATACCATGCGAGAGGTCCCGAGTTCGAATCCCGGCTAGGGACAAAAAAAAACCCCCAGGTCTTGGATGTTTACATATGTTTGTGATGTCGCTGTTTCTGGTTCCCACGACACAGGGTATCCTAGTGTGGGGCCAGAAGCAGTGTATGCGCCTGTATGTAAATGTAAATGATCAGCCATTTCTCAGTTTTGTTTATTGAGTATCAGGGTTATCTGAGTTTAGCCAATACCTTTTACCGTCAAACAGTGATTTTTATATAAATCTGTGATTTTTACCTAACTGAATTCTCACTAACTCACTAATTCCTCAATTGTATCACTCTACCATTTATTTAATGTTGTTTTTAAATTTAAATGTAATTTGTGGCTAGTGACCTCATGGAGCCCCTGGAGTTTTGAAAGTACGGCTGCCTACAGCGGGAATCGAACCCACGACCTTTATACAGCTATATCAAAAAGTACCCGAAACCTGTGTGCGTGTATGCAACGACTAATGAATGTTGATGAAGCGAAAGAGGTCTCTCAGGATCGTGGCAAGTGGCAAGCACTGATCTCTGCCTACCCCTCCGGGATACAGGCGTGTGTTTACAGCTAGACGAACAGTCTTTCTGTTACCCCCGATCAAGTATCAAGTGCGCGGTGGTAGCTGGGCGGTAGAACGCCGGCTTCTCATTCGGAAGGTCGTGATTTCGAATTCAGGCGTGTACCAATGACTTTGTTTTCTGAGTTACGTACATTTGTTTAATTATAGTAGCAATATCACTCGCTAACTGTGAAGGAAAACATCGTGAGAAAACCTGAGTATCTGAGGTGTTCACATACCTTAGCCCTTGAAATTGCCAATTCACGGTGGGCACGCGTGATTAAGCCCATACTCTCTGTCTGAGAAAAGGCCTGTGCCCTACAGTGGGACGTATATAGGCTGCATTATTATTTTTAAGTATCAATTGTGTCATGATTATAATATAAATAAAATAAAAAATAAAATAAATAAATAAAATATCATAATTTCCGCCCGAAATCTCGGCTGTTAATAAATAACAGTAGGTGTCGATGGTGTCGTTTCCTGTTTATTAAATCGTGTTTACGATGGAGGCGCCACATTTGTCTAAATATTTACAATATGTTAACATGTAGTCTTTGCCCGCGACTTCGTTTAGATGGATTGTAGTGTATTATCTGCGGCTCTCGTTATCTTAACTGGATAAATCGACTCGAGAGCAATTAATGCGCCTGGGTAAGTTAAGCAGGTATAGTGAAATATTTGTCATCTCACCAATGAGTCGCCATTTTTTTATTACGTAAGTGACATTAACTTAAGTGTCATAACTTCATGTCATTAAATAAGAATGTTTTCATGATTAAAATCAGATAGACAAAAAACTGGAATGTAAATTAACTAACAACCCCACTGCTGAGCAATAACTACTAAGCACGACCATTATTCGACCACGAAGCATGACCATTAACGACCAACCTAGGTACATTGTTGAAATTGAGTCCCGCCTGCTTAGTTGTTACTGCTCAGCGGTAGAGTAGTTGGTTATTTTTTATTCCAGTTTTTATTTTGGTCTTTTTAGTGATTTTTTTTTTGTTGAATTTATGCCGACTCCATATTATAGCCTATGACACTCGCGAAAGCACGACGAATGGATTGATCATTTATCAAAATCTGACCATTGGTTAAGAAGTTATGAGGGAACATAGAATCGGACATACTTACATACATACATACATACATATGAGCCAAACACATTACCCTCCTTTTGGGCTCCGCCGCAGTCGGGTATAAATTCTGTCAATTCTGTCAATCCTGCCTGCCGATAGCCAGACCTTCCTGTCCTTGCTTGGTTACCATAACACAGTACCCTGTGTCATGGTTACTCCTAGTTTGGGAACAGACCAAGTGATTGTGCTGTGTGGAAGTTGTTTTTTTAGTAGTTGTTCGTATTTTTTTAAATATCTTCTATGTACAGAAACATGTCTGTTACAGTTTTGTAATAATCTAGAGCAGTATCTCACTTATAATTACTCACAGATCCGCTTCCTCCGACTATTAGATCTCCAAAAACGCGCATTCCAGTAATTTTATAACGTGTGAATGCTAACACTTGTTGCCTGGAAAACTCTTTGGCGTTTGGCCAAAATACCGTGTGATAAGTTTTGGATGCGATGGACGAGATATGGTTGGAAAAAAAAGATTCAGTCACATTAAGCTTTGCATTTCTGTTGCAAAGTTTAGCAAAGTGAAATACGAGGGGCCATATTAAAACATATATAATCGTGGTAATTTTTTTCTCCGTGACTTATACTTTTCACTATGTAACCTGTCGAAATATCGAAAAGTGACTCTAGTCACGTGGTATAAAAACGCGGCACACAAATCATTACATTTTCATTGCAAAGTCGCCTTTACTTAGATTTTACGAAACTGTCATACTTTGAATAGACATTTTTTTATTAACTAACTATATAAAGTATTAGCAGGGCCCGCGACTGCATTCGCGTGGTTAACGGATTAATCGATAATTTGCCTTTGTCCACCCTGAAGGTCAATTCTAAATAATGGTGAAAGAATTTTTGAGATCGGTTACTTAAGGGAGTCCAGAGGGAGTAACACTAGCGCCACCGAGGAAAAAAATCATATCTTTTTTTTCAGATCAAATTTGCAAAAAGTGTCAGTACAATTTCTCAATCATGTTAACAGTGATTTTTAGGACCCACGACAAAGAACCTGGGATCACGAACCTAGGACTGGACAGCATTTATGCCAAAAACGGCCGTCTCTGGCGTTAATGCTATCTAGTCCTAGGTTTCTTGCCTTCACTTCAGGGCTATGGATCCTTAAAATCACTATTAACATGATTGAGAGATTGTACTGACATTTTTTTGCAATAAGACCGCCCATTGTACTTTTTCATTGTAACTTTCATATTTTATGTCTCGCTTCTTGTGTGCAATAAAGAATATTCTTATCTTATCTTATCTTTTTGTAAATTTGATCTGTAAAAAAGATATGATTTTTTTTCCTTGGTGGCGCTAGTGTTACTGCCTGGACCCCCTTAAGTTCTTTCGGAGATTACCCCCTTTGTACAAACAAACATATAAACTTACAACTTTTCCTCTTTATAGTATTAGTGTAGATATCGGTCTTATGTATAAAAACACGATTCCTCTAAAACACTCCTCAAGAGACAGTTTTAAATATTCGGTGGTAAGGAAACAATCCAAATGAAGAGTAAAGACGTTCCCTTTAAGAATCGTGTTTTAATAAACGCACTACTCAAGACTACTTAAATCATGCACGAATCTGATAAAATCGGCCCCCGAAGGCTACTAACCAGCTACAATAAAAATAAACAAACAATTTCAAAAGATGGAAAAGAAACATCACTTTGATCACACGCACCAATCTCCGTGATAGACGGGCTGTTTATGAATCCCGCCTTTATTGTTTTTGACGGGCGAATTTAGACCATATTTCTTTAGCGATACAGTTGATTGTCTTGTTAGATTGGTGTATAAAGCAGTGCTGGTTGACTCGTTTGTTGCTCGCTATTTCATCTATCGAGATGATGATTAATTGTGAAATTACTTCGTGTCTGCCGTCTGCTACGGATTCTTAAAGCTACAGATAACTTAAATAAACCAGTTATAATATTGTAATGCTTTGGTTTTAATTCTACTGTTATATTATTTGTTTTGTAATGTTGAAAGATTTACGTAAATAAAATGAATGAATAACCATTTATTAAAAACCTATTTAGAGGCTAAAAATTCCACCCATGCCGGGACTCGAACCCGCGACCTTTGGCTAACCGTGCCAGCGATCTCCCAACTGAGCTAATGGGCAAGTGCAGGCATCAGTGAAATTTCGAGCCTCTTTACAAACCTCTAGGTTTAGGTTTAAATAGGTTTTTAAAATTGTCCTAAGCACGGGTTAGTGCAACAAAAAGGATATAACCATTTATTGCCAAGATTTTTCACACTTATACATTACTACGTATTATTTTAAACAAGATTTAAAGTGGAAGAGCTTGTCAATAACACTGACGCTCAGCCTTTGCTGAGAGATGCTGGGCATCCTACAGCGCAAAATAACTGGTTTGTCTAAAACGTACAAATTATTTGCTTAGTAAAGTTGCTGATGCCTGTAATTACACCTTTTTGGTATACAGCCGTGAGATTATTTGTGCGATGCGTAGTTTTTTTTACCGAGATAAACAATTAAGACGTGAAAACGTAAAGAATAAACAAACCGTCAGCGTTGTACTTTAGAGTAAACTGTGTTTCTATTTTCCATTCTACACCCATAATTTCAGAGTTGAATATCCTCTGCGAGTAGGGCTCAAAACTGTGGTGAACTAGAAATAATGGCCGCTCCAGTGTGATTTAGGGACAATTAGTAAGAATAGAAGAGAAATAGGCCTTCAAAATGCAATAGCATAGTTCTCCGTGGTTCCGCCTTCGTTATTTATTGGGCTAGAAGACAGAAATATGTCTGACCATTTGAAAATAGAATACTCACTCACTCACGCTCGCGTTTAACAGGTGTAGCCAGATAGGATTGTCACATGATATAGTACAAGTGTAAAGAGGAAAACTGTGGTGATTATAGAAAATATTCAACTAATAACGGTTGGGCTGGTAAGACACGCCCCAGGTGGACATATGTCTACCATATAGGGGATGTATTAGCGAAGAGCAAGATTAAAAGTACCCGAAACTGGTGACTCTGGTGGGTGTACTGTACATGTAGCGACTAATGATTGTTGGTTTGTTGATGAAGCGATAAAGAATTGTTGTGTTCGTGGCACGTCTCATACTCTGGTCTCTGCCTGCCCCTTTGGGATGCAGGCGTGAATTTGTGTATGTGTGTAAATATGGTACTTTCTATTTTTTTTACGTAGCATATTTTCGTCCCACTGCAGGGCACAGGCCTTCTCTCAGAGAGAGAGAGAGAGAGTGTGGACTTAATTACCACCCATAAAATAAAACCAAAAACATGAATACGTCTTATACGTTCTGGTACGACCGTTTCTTCAAAATCCTATAAGATATGTGGTTGTATATTTTTCTTTTGTATTATAGGGTGTATTCTAGGTATTTATGTTTATTTATTTGGTATGATAACTCTACTGTTATAACTATATATTTTAATATATTACAGTCTAAGTAATTTTTCGCTATAACTATTTCCTGGCACTAACCCTTCCACTATCCACATAACCCAAGGTCTCGCCTCTGTACAAATATGCTTATTGTGCAACAAAGAATTTTCTAGTCTAATCTAAAATTCTAACTTACTTCGTAGTTTATAGGTCCATAGCAATAAGGTACATAATCTCCTGACTCTTTCATGTCAATTTCTCCTATTGCAGCATGCAGCGGAAATCGAGAAGAAGCAAAACGAATTGGAAACGAAGAAATTGTTGGGAACCGATGTCAAGTACGGGAGCGTCGTACAGCTTCTCCATGTGAAATCCAACAAGTACCTTACGGTAAGCTAATATCGACGTTATGTCACTCGGGTTATGGCTGGTTTACACTTGTCTTGTTGATGTTAAGACAAATGTTTTGTCCATAATTTAAACCAGCAAATATCCAGCAGAAGGAACAAGCAACAAAATAAAAAAATAACAATCAATATAAAATCAGCCAATTAAACCGCCCCGAGACAAAGGTTCCCTTCTTCAGGGGATTTATGAGGTTCGCTAAAGCCAATGGAAAAAAATCGGCCAAGTGCGGCTTCGGACTCATTGAATATTTCAAGCGTCTACCTGTTGCCGTTATTAATAACGAGCAAAAACGGCGAAAAAATCACGTTCGTTGTAGGGGTAGTATTTGTTGTTATAGCGGCAACAGAAATACATCATTTGTGAAAATTTCAACTGTCTAATTATCACGGTTCATGAGATACAAGCTGGTGACAGACGGACGGACGGACGGACAGCGGAGTCTTAGTAATATTTAGTAAACTATTTTCCGTAAGTGAACGTTATATTGAGTTTATCACTTTATTTTCAATTAATAGAATTCTTTGAGGTTCTCGTGTAGTCTACAAGCAATGAACTATATTTTGTATTTTTTTCAAAATATTAGGCTCAGTAGTTTCGGAGATCAAGCCCCCCCCCTCCCTTGTTGTGGATTTTTTTAATGCTCAATTTTCGCCTTCTTTCATGAATAAAATCAAAACTATTTATTTTACAATAATAACAAAAATACATTTGAGATCCTCATAACAAGCCCTTTAATTTTATTTATGACACAGTAAAACAAGGTTAATAAAACTTTTTTTTTATTATTTCCTAATTTGCCCCCCGAAGATGACCCTTATTTAAAAAAAATTACTTTGCACATCTGTATTGGGTCATAGGATTACACCATCCTACCAAATTTCACCTGAAAAATCACTATTAAGGTGATTGAGAGATTGTGCAGACATTTTTTGCAAAATCGATCTGTAAAAAGGATACCTATGATTTTTTTCCTCGGTGGCACTAGTGTAGTGCTAGATTATAGTACTGGAGCCCCTTTAATGGCATTACCTTGAATATGAACAAGTTCTGTTTCGTTTTGACACGAAATGGGCGAAACAATTTGAAAAACCGCGTTTTTTCTTTACGTAGACTTCTTGACGCTATGCTTCGCCCTCACGACATTCAATCGACAATAGACAATTACATTCAAATCGATTCAGCTACCACAAACCCGTTGGCAAACGTCTAAACAAATCATCCAATTGAGATAATGCTGCTGGGCGGTCGTAGAGTCAGCCATGTCATGCTCTGTCTGGACGTTTTGCGAAACTGACGTGATTCATGAAATTTTCAATGTCATATCGTTCGAAGTGAAGATGTTTATAATGCGGTAAATTATTTAGCGTTGGACGTTTTAACTACTGGCGTATCAATTAGATTAGGGGTTCGGTTTTGTTATTAAATGTTACACAGCTTGGGACGCAAACCAGCTCGCTGGACAAACGAGCTGAGGAAGATTGCTGGCCGAGGATAGAAAAAAATTACAGATTTCGTGCCTCACACACACGACTATCGAGCACATTGGAAATCGAGTCATAAATGTCATGTGAAAAATGTCGTTTTGACTTTTTTCAAAAAGGTTAGGCTACAGGGCAAACCCTTCAACCGATCGTCTTTGTTCTCAAATTGTAGCCGACTAACTTGTCCAGAGGAGATTTTCTGAAATTTTTGACATCATTCTTCGTTTCCAAAATATCGAGCGCCAAAATCGAAAATTCCAAAAAAAAAAACATACTGTCCACTATTTCGGCCATAACTTTTTTCGTTTTGACTTCCTCCAATAATTCTTTTTGCACCTTACAGCTCTCTTTTGAGCTTATTTTGAATCATATCTTGACAACTCTCCGAGATATAAGGGGATCGCACTTTTACGTGAAACCGGAGCCTACACTGGAGCGAACGAAAAGACATTTCCAATGTCAATACTGGCGTTCCTTAGGGACGCCTATGTCCAGCTGAGGACGAGTACAGGCTGATTGATTAATTGATTGATTGAAAAGTTACACACGCTACAAGCGTAGGCCTCTCTGTCACGCCAACGCTCTAGGTCCCCTGCCAATCTCAATAGTGCTACTAGGCATTAAATGACATAATATTATATAATGGCGAATTCGACGATAGGGCGACCAAATTAAACAGACATTATATTTGAATGGCACAATGTACGATGATATTTGTAATAACACGATTCCTCTAAAACACTCCTTAAATACGGTTTAAATAAATAAATTGACTGTGGGGATGGGAATGAACAACTTAAACTACATTTGAACTGTCTTAATCGTGTTTTAATGTTAATGTTCTAGTGCTATGTATACTACTAGCCTACGTACAATGTGTCGGTGTATAAGGATTGACCAATTAGGGGCCATTCAGACCACAAAGAGTTGCGCGGACGCAAGTCATTTGTGGCGCGACGCTTGGCCCTTCCACTTCAAAGCAAACGATTTGCTATTGTTGACACCGCACGTGTTGACCTAGTGCAGAGATGGCCAACCAATTTTGGGCACGCAGATCGAGAAAGTCTTCACTAACCTCCAGTTTTTCGTACACTAACAAGCTGTTAATCTACTGTTAACAGCTGTCAGTGGTTTTTTTGTATGCACTTAGGTCAATTGACAACTGTTAACAGTAGATTAACAGCGTGTTAGTGTACGAGAAACTGGGGGTAAGAAGTGCAACGAACGATCACGAGTTAGGCATATGGCACGATTTGTAAAGGAATATACGTAATTGAAATATTTATAACTATACTTGTTGTGCAGTTTTTCTTTTGTTAGTAAATGATGAGTTTTCAGTTGATAGTATTTATTTTTATTATTTTCCCAGTAATCCAAATTAGCCAAATTTATTTGATGGCATGTCTAACACTTTAGAAAATACGACACGTTGTTGATCCATGAAGGTTCACCATCCCTGACTTTCGATGAGGCGCCGGGCAAGTCTCACTGTACTAAATATTTACAACGTGCAAAATAAATATGCACCCTAAACAGCGTCCGAGTGACTGCATTTATTTTTTTGTTATTTCCGTGGTTATCATATTTCAGAGTAAAATATCGTTCTATCTTTAATTTACAAATGAGTTTTTAATTTACAAATTAATTTTGCCAGTTATTTGGCTAAAACACGACAATTTACAACAATTTATTTGTATTTTCGTACAACTTTTGCCGGCCGCTGCTCGCATTTATTTGGCCAGTACAGCAATTTCGATTTATCTCGAAGAAGGTTGTCAAAATAATGCTCAAATTTCTAAGCATGTTTGAGAAAAATCATAATGAAATGAACGTTCCCTCATAATATTGCTAACGATTTCAAAATCACGCGGTTATAAGAAGTAGAGATTGGCATTTGACTAGATGCTGTATAAATTACACAGTAATAAAAACTGAATTTGCACGGATATTTAATCGTTTATTTTTTCATTTTACAATTTTCCGATGTTTACTACTCTCGGCAAAAAATGATTAAGATACGTTCCAAAAATATTTTAGCAAGTATTTAAATTGAAATTAAATTTCAATCTACAAAACAATTATTTTATATAAACTCAAAAATATTAATTATTAGTTATTGAAATCAAAATTAAATCTACAGTCACACTTCTAGCAAGGGGGCCTCATTTTGATTCGCTTGAGCGTCGAAATATACGTTTTTTGCCGTAGATGTCAATTGCCCATGATAATATAGTTAAATAACTTTTTCCAGGTTAACAAACGTCTTCCAGCACTCCTAGAGAAGAATGCGATGCGTGTGTACCTGGATGCGAACGGAAACGAAGGCTCCTGGTTCTACGTGATGCCTTTCTATAAACTCAGGTCTAGAGGTAAGGAACCTTTAGTTAATAACTAAAGTATCAGCGAGGATGTGATGCTATAATATTATTACCGGCAGTTTGAGAAAGCTTGTATCGAACTTTGAGGTGCTGATAAAAACTGCCATTCATTCATTTTTATTTTTTATTTTATTTACTTACGACAACCAGTTAGCTACTGGTACACTGGTACAATAATACAATCTAATATATAAAAATCTCGTATCACAGTGTTTGATATCGAACTCCTTCGAAACGGTTTCACCGATTTTTATGATTTTTTTTGTGTATGGGTGGTTATCTGAAATTTGGTTAACTTGCTGTTAGCATCAATTTTCACAAAATTATAAAAAAATATCCAATATTTGAAACTACTAAGTGATGTTATAAAGTCCATTTAGTTCGGTCACTCATTTTGATATGTATCATAATATTCTTTATTTCCAAAAATTGGCATTTCTTACTCCAAATATCAGGCCCTAGCCATGTAAGATCTCCCGAATTTAGTGTTCATTTCAATGTAATTATAATTCTATAAGAATAATTTTATCAAACTCTATTGAAATTCGTTTACTATTACATTACTAACATTGTCATTTCGATTGAATAATTAATAACAATATTTTTCATCACATTATTTCAAGTCAAAAAGTGTAAGCGATAAAAATATCAGGCCCTAGTCATTTACGGAATTCAAAAATACGCGGCATCCAAGCATATGGCTTTTTCATAACTCACTCAATACGATAGCATCGGTGTGAAGTTAGTAGCAAACACGACCCAAGCCGCGGCAGCCATTTTGTTATTAGTGCGGTCGCCGACTTTGCTGCGAAATACGTGCTGTGCCAGTCAAACTCTCAGGCCCTAGGTAAGTCGTTTTAAAGATAGTTAATTACTAATTGATCTCATTACTTATTGTAAATATGAGTTTGGTCTGCCTTGTTATTTTGAACGCCTAAATGGTTTTGATTTTGATTTTAAATAATAGGTTTCATTTGATTTTGTTTCGTTTCGTCAGTCCCTAGACCGTCAGGCCCTAGTCGTAATAGTGACTAGGGCCTGACGCCAAATCTAGGGACTGATGGTCATACTGTGTGATGCATGGTTTTAAACATAATAACAATGTGTTTGTTGTAGAATATAGCACCTAGAAAGAAAAAACCATTTGAGTCACTTACAGAAAAGGATGCAGTTATTCACATGGACTTCTCGGAAAACTACACAACTAAATGCAACCAAGAAATTCAGTCGTATGATTTTGGCGGCTCCAGGACTCAAATTTCTTTGCATACAGTGGTGGTTTACACAAAGGATAAAGTAACATCTTATTGCACTGTGTCGTTAAATTTATCTCACAACGCTGGAGCCATTTGGGCACATTTACAGCCTGTCCTCATAGGATTGCCATCCGATGTAGAAAACCTGCATTTTTTGAGTGACGGTCCTGTAACCCAATATCGAAATAAAACAATGTTTTATATTTTGGGTTGCAGAATCCACGATTTCTATCCACTGGCTATGAAATACACGTGGAATTTCCATGAGGCGGGACATGGGAAAGGGGCACCAGATGGAATCGGCGCTACATGCAAACGTACTGCAGACCAGCTCATAGCTCAGAGAGGTGACATCACAAACTTGTATGACTTTGTAGCTGTGCTTCGAAAAAGGTATCCAAATATACAGATCTCTGTTATCGAAGATGTTGACATAGAAAAAGTTAAAAAAATGATCAAGGAACATGAGAAAGAGCAGAAACCGTTTAAAGGAACTCTCTTAGTGCATCAAGTCTCGGGTCATATTTATAACCCTAATAAACTTGTCTTGAAGTCACTAAGTTGCTTCTGTGATAATGTTGGTTGTAATCATTATAACTTGGGGATTATAACGTACCAAACCAATACACAGCGGCTTCATGTTTCAGATATTTTCACGGATTCTGAAGATGATACGCCGTTAGCAAGTATGAGCCACATTGCGCAAGAAAAATCTAAAACGAGCTATGGCAGTGGAGATTATGTTCTAGTTAAGTTAATAATGAGAGGAAAAGAATACCGATACGCCGCAATTTGCTCAAAATATGATGACGAAGATGGAGAGCTGACAGTTACATTCCTTAAAGTTTGCAATGATGGCACAGAATTTAAAATAAATGATGATGATATCGCCGACGTGCCTTACGAAGACGTTATAGAAAAACTGCCAGTTCCTAATCTAATCGTCAAGAGAAATACAGTATTTTACAAATTTAAAAAACCCGTGAATGTTTACGAGAAGTGAAACAAATAGTGATAAAACTAAATACGAGGTACTAGTTTAAGTTTGAAATATTTGTGATTCTATAATAATTAATGAAAGTCTGAATATTGTGTTCAAATTATAATTAAGTTACTCAGAAATTTAAAAGGCCGATTATTTAAAATAATTGTTAATTACTTAAAGACTATTAGTTTGTAAGTATTAAACTAAAAGTACAATTTAATTGTTAAGAAATATTGATACATTATTTTCATGTGCATAATTAATGAAATAAATCTTGTAGTTCAAAAATTTGTGAACTTAAGAGATAATTTGTTGTTTCAATTGATTTTGCAATAAAAATGTGATTTGACATAATAACCGTGTTTGGCGTCAGTCCCTATCACGTCTCGTCAGTCCCTAGGACACTGATTTTAAAAAATCATTAATTTCTCTAAAAATATCAAGTAAAGTGACTGGCCCTTTTAGTTGCAGCAAAGTAGATGTTATACCCTCAGCATATAATATAAACTTTTCTGATTTTTAACTAAAAACACCAATTTCAAAATTACATCAGAAGTTAACCAAATTTCAGATAACCACCCGTATATTTGGTAGGTCTGAGAATAGGTCGTAGGCTAATTAATATGGCAAAACGACGTTTGCCGAGTCAGCTAGTACAACTATAAAATATAAAGGGTTTTAAGGTTAGGTGCCTGGCCTGGCCTGGCCTGGTAACCTTAATAAGGTTACCACAGCAGCATGCACCTTTGCTGGTGTTTAATTTATGTAAAATTTAATCAATCTACAATTAAACTACAAAGAAAATTAAGTTTCAAATCGCAGAAGAACCCGAGTTACTGATATAGCTCGAAGAATTGCTCAGTTGAAGAGGCAGTGGGCGGGGCACATAGCTCGGAGAACTGATGGCCGTTGGGGCGAAGAAGTTCTGACCTGGCGACCGCGGACCGGACGACGCAGCGTGGGCAGCCCCCCACCTGATGGTCTGACGACCTGGTCACGGTGGCGGGGAGTCGCTGGATGCGGGCGGCACAACACCGGGAAGCTTGGAAAACCATGATTGAGGCCTATGTCCTGCAGTGGGCGTCAAATGGCTGATGATGATGAGGTTGATAAATTTAAAACAAAAAATAAGAATAAATTATAGGAGTGCCCTGACCTGAAAATCTGTTTGATTTTTTACCTCGATTAATGTATAAATTGTTCATTGACGCCTCCTACAAGTAAATGCTTATAGTGCCTCTTTATTTTTATTCATCCATCAGTTCCCTCTCTCTCTCTGTTCCCAGCTTCGGTCTCAGATGGCGGTGATCAGCTTTTCTTGTCTTCACTCCGACCAGCCCCTATATTGCGGGCACAAAATCCTGAACGATTCCAATCATCTAACTGTCAAATCCCATACAAATTTGACAGTTAGACGATTGGAATCGCTCAGGATTTGTTGCGCGTAATAAGGCCCATGTCGCAATATTACGCGCGGCAAATCCTGGGCGATTTCAATTTTCTTAACTGTCAAATTAGTATGGAATTTGACAGTCCGACGATTGGAATCGCTCAGGATTTGGTGCGCGTAATTAGGCCCATGCCCCTATATTACGCGCTGCCTAATCCGCTGAAATCCTGAGCAATTCCAATCGTCTAACTGTCAAATTAGTATGAAATTGGTTCATTGTTCTAGTAGAGGGAGAGGCGGTACTATATTGTACTCGAATTTTTCGAAACAACATTTCTGAACTCTAACAAGATTTCTTAACGCAATTTGTTTTTAGTTTACCTCTACACTTAAAAGTAAAAGTCTAACTAGTTGCCAATTTTAATTACAGTTTAAGTACCCGCGGCTTTCATACCACCCACATTTCAACGCGTATAAAGCATAATTTTAGAAGCAAGTAAAGGTTTATAGTATGTAGATTATAAGTTTTGTAAGTTCTTACAAAACCTATAACCTACATAATATAATTTTCCGTGTGGCGCCGGATTAAGTATAGCGTCACTCCATTTCCTTCCGTGGATGTTGTAGAAAGCGACTAAGGAAATGCATTACCAGGAGACGGGCAGCAGCGTCTTCCTGAGATTCCAACCGCATACTGCGATCGCCGACCCGCCTGCCAAGCGTAGAGATTATGGCAAAACCCTTCTTGGTTAGGAAAACCATGACGACACAGGCCTCGTGTCCTGCAGTGGACGTCGAGTGGCTGATGATGATGATTGTCTCTTCAAAACCAAAGGTTTGCTGGAAGAGAATGCTTTTTGCATTAAGCACGCCCTTGTACACTTACAATGTAATTAGTGCAATAAAGAATTAAAATAATAAATAATGAAGTTCTTACTTAGTTTCTAATGTGGCCGTTTTTGTTTCCCAGATGACAATGTGGTGGTGGGCGATAAAGTGATAATGAATCCGGTAAACGCGGGCCAGCAAGTGCTGCACGTGGCGCATAACCATGAATTACCAGACAATCCGGGCTGCATGGAGGTGAGGAACTCCTCGTTGATCATCATCATCATTGTAGGCTCAGGGTATAAATAAAGCAAGTGGACTGTACAATCTAGGCGGAGTATAATCGAAAATTAAAAGTATTCAAAGATTTGTGTATCGACACGTCAGTAAGGTAGAGTGAAGTGCCGCGGCGCCCTTCGACCCGCTTGCGAGTAGTGCGGCCCGTTTCGGCCTGCGGGGCGCGGGGCTCCGCTGAGTGACGTAGGGCTCCAACAATCATCATCATCAACACACGGGCTAGCACCGTTCACCTTTTTAGGCCGCAGTTAGGGAATGCAATCCCGAGATACCGGGATCCCGCATACATTTTGCGGGACTAAGAGGTCCTGCTGGACTGGTGGGATTACAAAGAAGCGTAGATCATACCTACGCGTTACTCTGCGCGCCGCGGCGTGTGCTTGTCGATTTCATAATTGTGATATTTAAGTGACTATGGAAATTGGAAACTTCCGTAGTCACATATCACAATTATGAAATTGAGCTATGAAGCACCTTATTGGCTAGACCAACAAGGTAGTTTCCAATTTCCATAGTCACTTAAAAATCACAGTTATGAAATTGACGGGCACACGCCGCCGCGCGCAGAGTAAGTGGGTTCGATTCCCACTGGGGGCCGCCTTACATTTGTACAAATGGCCTCAATCTGGGTGTATTTTCACGTTTGTGATGTCCTTGCCTGGTTAGCATAGCACAGGGTATCCTAGTTTGGGACCAGGCCAATTGATTGTATCGTGTGGAAGTTATTAATATTATGTTTCTGTTGCTTACATTATATGAATATGTCAGTTGTCAAATTTATGTTTCTGATTTTTATGTTATTAGGTATGTCAATTTATATCTTAATCTTTATGTCTAAAAGTAATAATAAACTATTTGTAATATACCAAAAAGCTTAACTAATTTTTTTTTTTAATTTAAAACCATGAAAACGAGTTCCATTAGTTCTTTATTACGATTGATTTCAGAAGTCAAATACCAGGATTGAAATTATATTGTGGGATTGCATTCCCTAGTCGCAGTGTTACTGAGTGCACTGCGAACAGTTGTTAACTTGATGCTTAACAGTTCTTGTTTGAACTTGACAGTTGTCTGTTGTTCCTTTTACCATGGAGGAGCTACCTACAAGTTGTGATTGAAGTAATGCGAAATTTTATGAAAACCGTTTCTGCAGTATCGATAAAAAAATCTCAATGTTCTTTTTCATCCAAATTGACCGTATTGAGTTGCAACATTGAAAAAAAAACCAGCCAACTGCGAGTCGGACTCGCGCACGTAGGATTCCGTACCATTATACAACATTTTAATATTTCAAGCGTTTACCTGTTGCCGTTATTAATATCGAGCCAAAAAGCGGCAAAAATCACGTTTTTTGTATGGGAGACCCACTTAAATATTAATTTTATTCTGCAACAAAAATATTACATAATTTTTGCAAATTTCAAACTACCTCGGTTCATGAGAGTACGAAACAGAATAGAGAATTTGAAACCTCTGTTCATTGGATGTGGTTTTAATATCAATAGTATGTCATTTCAATAACACGCCAATATTTGCACTCATTTTTTCACTTCCTATCTGGAAACTCATCGCTGCCCCACCCAGGTGAACGTGGTGAACTCGTCCACCTCCTGGAAGGTCTCCCTGTTCCTCGAGCACAAGGAGAACCAGGAGGACATCCTGAAGGGCGGCGACGTGGTGCGGCTGTTCCACGCGGAGCAGGAGAAGTTCCTCACCATGGACGAGTACCAGCGGAGGCAGCACGTGTTCCTGAGGACCACGGGCCGCTCCTCGGCCGCCGCCGCCACCAGCAGCAAGGCGCTCTGGGAGATCGAGGTGATTGGCTTGCTCGCTGGTCGAGTCGGCGACTCGTTTGGTGATTGAATCACGACACGCTCAATGATTGATTTATTGAGTCATTTGGTGATTGATTAATTGAGTTACCGAGTTGATCGACTTACTTGACATTAATTAATTGACTCGCTCGTTTAATGAATTCTACATTATTAGATTGACTCACTGGTGCGACAACTGACATACAGATGATTGTATAGTCTTGATTAATTGATTCAATGGCGGATTTACGATAGGGCGCAATTATTGACCAATGAAGTTACTGATTCATTGAATGATTTACTTATTTGATTATTGGTTCACTGATTTGTCAACAGTGATGTACAAATTTCGGAAACAAATTCGGACGTCGCTTTAACTCCACTGAAGTATTCATTGACTTACTTCTTCGATTGACTGATCCGTTGATTGCCCGTGATTTAATAATTCATTAATTTATTCGTTGATGCGCTGACTGGCTGAGTAAGTTCTGGTTAGATACTTGCGTGACCAAGAGGTTAGGTTTGCCCATAGAAGTTAACCTAGCCTAGATTGGAGACCTTTCTTACTAATACAATATAAACCCATTAATTTAACAGTTGACTGATTCTTTGATGCACTGACTCGCTCGATAAGTTTCGGTTAGATACTTGCCTAACCTAGCTTACCGAACACACACATCCGTTTCGGCCTATCAACATTAACCTAGTCTATATTGCAGACACCTTTTTTTATTAACACGACGTGAACCAAACCAAACTGTTCAGTTTATCAAAGTGTGTGGTCCCAGGTGGTTCAACACGAACCGTACCGCGGGGGGGCGGGCCACTGGGACTCCCTGTTCCGATTCAAGCACCTCGCCACCGGCAACTACCTCGCCGCCGAGGCCTGCACCAAGCAAGGGTAAGCAGGAAATCCATAGCTATGAAAAACATAACATGTAAAAAAAAAACCAAGTCTCGCAACTCAGTTCTTCTACCGTAAACAGTTGTGAGATCCATGTAATACCAAGTTGGTTAATTTATTCAGTCCCTACTGAAGGTTCCTCCTGTCTTAAGTTATTACGTAATTAGCTAACTGTTTACGCCGTTGATGCGCCGGGTCTTGATCTCAGCCAGCTCTCGGAGGGTGTAATAATTACTGTGGTAGCGCGAACAGCGTTTGAAGTGGTTCGACACTTGAGTGAGTTACTTTGTGGGTAGAACAATCCTTTTTAACAAAAAACTCGATTTGTATAGACAAACTGATATTTTATTCCAGCACGACACAGGCAGAAGCAAAAGTGAAGAAAGAATGAATGAACAATAAAAAAACAATGAACATAAAGAATGAATGATGAGTTATGGTATTGCTATTAACACTAACCTAACAACATCTTATAGTGATCATATCAATATTAAAAATCTTTAATGTTTTAAAAAATAGATTGACTTGGCCATCGCATGAAAACACTTGTGTCTCACAAGTGATGTATATTATATTAAATTACACTGTTTAGTGCGATTGCCAAGTCGATCTATTTATTTAAAACATAAAATATTTCTAATATTGATATGATCACTATAAGGCGTCTAGTTTTATCCACAACGAAGTTATAGGGGTGTCGAAAATGGCCTGAACTGCTTCGAGAATAGGATGGTACGGCCGTGCCGCTTTTTTGCTCGACTTGGCGGGGGCACTGCCGTGCCCCCAGATTATGTGTTCTTGGCAATCGAATCCCAAGATCACCGCGACACAGGTTCGCCTAGTATGGGATCGCAGATCAACAACCGCAAAGGAAAATCTTAAGTAAATATTCTGTCAAATCTTAGTGTCACTTGTTTCCTTTCTTATTTTTGTAATTCTCAGTTTGGTAAATAAAAATTTTTTGGATTTTAGATATGTAGTCAGGTCACGTGATATATTTTTTCATACCATTGACGCCTGGAAGGTTTGGTTTCATGTGTGCGTGTTTTTACACACACGCATAATTCTTTAAACTATCTAGACACCGTATTGTAATGATTTCTATCAACGGTTCGTTCACATGTAAACTAAAGCTGGGTTAAACGAGTATGTATCAGTGAACTATCACGAGTGAGTAATCCTTTGTTGTGTGAACCTGACACGTGCTAATCTGTGGCTCCGACAGCTGTACCTATACTCTGTTAAGTGTCATTCCAGCAGAACGGTTTCTTGCATCTGTGTGGGTGACCAAAAGCGCCTCTGTGCGCTGTGACAATAAGAAAATATGATCGAAGAGAAGAGTATTCTGAGGAATCCATGAATATTTAGTTGAAGATTATATTTTATAAATAATTGTCAGTGAGCACAGCGGCACAGACGATGACCCCCAACAATGGCGGGAAAACGTGCTACTGGCTTGACATTCAGACAGATTACTGAGCCACAGATTAGCACCGGTCAGGCTCGTTTACACACAAAGGATTGCTCACTCGTGATCGTTTCCCGACATGTGCGTAAGCGTTGTCTCCTCCAGTGACGAGCCCCAAGACAGCAACGAGCCGGCGTACCAGCTAATCTCGTACCCGCACTCCGTGGAGCTGGCCACCCTGTTCGACCTGGACCCCACCACCATGACGCACTCCGACGCCCCCATACCGCAGGGGAGCTACGTTAGGTGAGATCTACCACCCGACCGACCGACCGATCGATCGATCCAACGAACGAACGCATCCGACCGGCCGACCGAACGAACGCATCCGACCGGCCGACCGAACGAACGCATCCGATCGGCCGACCGAACGAACGCATCCGACCGGCCGACCGAACGAACGCATCCGACCGGCCGACCGAACGAACGCATCCGACCGGCCGACCGAACGAACGCATCCGACCGGACGAACGAATGAAAGACCAACCATTTAAATTTCAATCCAATTTTCATTTATGCATGCTTTAAAAATTATAAAGACTTATTTTATTTTATTTGTAAGGGACACAAACTGTATAAAGTACATCGCAATCTTAAAGACTTAGTTTTAGTCTTACATTCTGGTACTTATACCAGTAACATGCGTCCACAACGCTCGCCAAACAAGTGGATGTGAAAGTAAATTTTATGTTATTTTTTTTGTGACTTATAACAATAAGAATAAACATTATTTGACACGAGAGGGTGGGTTGCAGTCGGCTGTGCGGTCGACAGCTGATACATTTAACATGTCTACCTTAATGGTAAATGAAAACCTGTAGAGTCTGATGTGCTGAATACCGTACTTACGGATTGGTGGGTGATCGCTACTTACTGCGCGTTCACTTTTCAATGACGCCAGGTATCTAGCGTGCCAAACCGTCCGAAGTATTTTTTTTGTTTTACTTACTACAAAACTTATAACACTAAAAAGAACGATTGCCGCTTTCAGACAAACCAAATAGGTTTCCGAGAGCGGCTGTATAGCTATAAGAACAAAATGTTAATCACTTGTGTTATCGAAAAAAAAAAAATTACATATAGTAGGTACATAAACAAGTAAATAACCTTACAAAGAATTACAAACAGAAAGTTAGTAAACCACAGAACACATTTTAGCAAAATACATGTAAGTGCCTACTTGAAATAAACAATAAAGTATTTTGTATTTTTTTATACATTATGTAGGTAACTTACGTCATGGCAACAAGTCAGTAAGTGTAAATTGAGGTGAGATCGACTGACAGACCGACCAATGTAAATTTCAATTAAATTTTAAATTTATTCATGTCATTTCAATGTTACATCGTGACATGGAGCTATTACAAAGTTACAGTTGGGTGTAATTTGTTAAGGTAGAACATGACACCCTGTAAGGGGACTACAATTTTTAGAAATCTGAGGCAAACCAAACCAAACTTCAAGAAAAACAAGGACTAAAAAAGAGATTAGATTAGATTAGATTAGAACACTTTATTGTACACACCAGAAAGCATTAAAAGGCGAGAATGATTAAGAGATGATTTGCTCATAGATATCAGCAATAGTTCTTCACCAAATTATTTATATATATATATATATATATATATATATATATACTTAGAAAATGTATGGACGAATTGAGAATCTCCTTTTGTTTGAATACCGTTAAAAATGGAAGTGAAGATTTTTTTTTGTAACAATCATTATTTTTCAGATTACAACACCTATGCACCCACACGTGGGTGCACTCCACTTCAATACCTATCGACAGAGACGAAGAAAAACCTGTTATGTCAAAAGTAAGTTGGTCAATTAATTTTCAAAGATAATACGCGATAATATTCTTGAACAACCAGCTGACTTAGGATTAAAAGTATTCTAATATAAAATGTTTTATATGTTTTTATTTAGTTTATTTCATTCTCAAATAACTTGTAAGTTGGTGCGTACGGTAAACATTTGCGGCCTTATTTATAAAAGCACGATTCCTCTAAAACCAATCTAAAACTCTGTTTATTTAATCTGTGGCTGCATCGTTTCCTTGTAAAATCTCCACCAAAGACAATTTTAATGGGCGTTTTTGAAGTGTTTTAGGGAATCGAGTTTTTATAAATAAGACCGTCGATGTCGGACTAGTCTACTACAATACACAAGTAGACTAGACCATCTCGTCCCTTTCTTCGCGAACCGCTATTTTTACCGTATTTTATCGTAACCAGCCTATATACGTCCCACTGTAGGGCACAGGCCTTGTCTCAGGGAGAGAGTATGGGCTTAATCACTGCGCGTGCCCACCACGGATTGGCGATTTCAAGCTCGCAGGTATGTGAACAGGTCAGACACTCGGGTTTCCTCACGATTTTTTCCTTCACGGTTAGGGAGTGGTATTGCTACTTATTGTTGAGTATTCGTCTTCTTATGTAATTTTAGTTAAAGTAATTCGTTTTACCCGTTTACTTCGTATGCCTACCAGTTAATTTCTTGCACCACCTATGGTTGACTGGTAGAAAATGCTTATAGCATTAAGTCCGCCACATTGCCATTGTATTTTTTTTACTTGTGCAATAAACGTATTAATAATAATAATAATATAACTTCACAAATGTACATAACTTACCGTATTTTACTTGAATTGTTCATCTACCACCCCAGGTGGGCTGTTCCCTCGTGAAAGAAGACAAGGAGGCGTTCGCTCTGATCTCGGTGTCTCCAGGCGAGGTGCGAGACCTGGACTTCGCCAACGACGCCTGCAAGCTGCTGTCGGCGCTGGCCACCAAGCTGCAGCACGGCAGCATCGAGCACAACGAGCGGAAGTGAGTGCTGACTACATCCACAGCCTCAGCGATTGGTTTTACAGTGATTTCGCCACCAATGTGGCTAGCGGTTCATTATTCCCGCAGGGCTTTGTTTATACTCGCAAATAATTTCATTCGCACATAGTTTATATTCGCACGTAGTTATAATCGCAAACGGTGACAATTTGAAATAGTTACATTCGTAAATGTTTACATCGTAAATAGTTACATTCGTAATACGCAAAAGATCACATTCTTCAGTGATGGACTTCTTTTACCACTTGGGGCCATAATTTAATTTGCAAACGGTTGCATTCGTAAATTGTCCGGTTCACAAACAGAACCGAAACTAAGTTATGCTGGTATAAACCTAGCCAAGAGCCTTGAAAGGCAGTAAGTGGGGTGTGGACTGTATAGGTGGTGATGCAAACTTCCAGTTGTTCTTGATAGCTGTTTATTTCTTCCAGGTTCAGGGTGGTGTAGTAGCTAACTGAAAGCTCATGCTAATGCAGAGAATGTTCCGGCTTATATACTATTCGGGCCAGCCGTTCGACCAATCACAGATGTTTGTGGAATTTTCCACTGGTCTTGCACCATATTTACAAATGTTACATAATATTTAAAGGCCCTCGTTCAGCATACAACTATCTGCGAACCTAACTTAGACTAACACATTTTAGGGGTTCGCTACATTTACACAATATAAAAAGGCCTCGTTCAGCCTATAGCTAAGTGCGAACCTAATTCCACCTAACCCGTCTCGGCGTCCACAACAGGCAGCCCAATAGGATCAGATTTTTTCGGCACAAACCTAGCCATAAGCCCTGGAGGGCGGCAGGCAGCACCGATCTCGGTGTCTCCAGGCGAGTTGCAAGACCTAGACTTTATCAACGACGCCTGCAAGCTGCTGTCCACGCTGGCGACTAAGCCGCAGCACGGCAGTATCGAGCACAACGAGCGGATCAGAGTTCGTCAGTCATATCCATGTTCGTTTTTGATAGAGAAAAACGGCGTCAAAGCGTCAAAAGTGCATAATTTTAGTGGCCAATTTTTTTTACCTCGTAAGTTTCCGCCAAAGTAAACTTCTAATACGGCCTCGTACCATTTTTTTAGTATTTAATAATTTTAGTGATAAATGATAAATTTAGTCTGAGGGTTTCATAGATAATAAAATTGTGAACATTCAAGGCATATGTTACTTATCTTGTACTGTTTTTGATTGAGACAATTTGATTACAAAATTAATAATTTTGGAATAATTTTCCTCTACTAAAAACTACATGTAGGAAAACAAAAATACATTTAAAATGTCTGTGATTTCATTATGCATAAAAACCCACCATTTATCAAAAGTTTATTCATATTATTACAATATTAAATAAAAACCCGCCAACTGCGAGTTGAACTCGCGTGAAGAGGGTTCCATACAATGCCTAAGTGAAATGTTTTTTTTTTCAATGGTGGTATCACATTAGAAATCCTCACAGTAAGACGCGGGTAGACTAGTACTAGCAATATCTAGTGGGGTTTTAGTGAACTATTTTCCGTAAGTGAACGTATTATATTGTGTTTACCACTTTATTTTCAGTTAATCGAATTCTTATAGCTTAGGATCCTACCAAATTTCACCTGATTTGGTCTAGTAGATTCGGAGCAAATTGGCTGTGACAGACGGACGGACAGACAGACAGACAGATCCTATAAGGGTTCCGTTTTTTTCATACGGTATTCGGAACGGACATTGTACGAGCGATACGGCACGCTCTACGTAAGAACAGCGTTAACAAGAGTACACGTGCAAAGAAATGTCTAAATCCGGAATCCCTTGTTGCAGAGCGCTAACAAGCCTCCTCCAGGACATTGTGTACTTCATAGCCGGCTTCGAGAACGAGCCGAATAAGTCGGAAGCGCTGGAGCTGGTCGTGGAGAACCCGAACCGGGACCGGCAGAAGCTGCTTCGGGAGCAGTACATACTCGAGCAGCTGTTCAAGATCCTGCAGGTTAGAGCGGGCCGCCACTTGCAGGGCGATGTTATAGTTTATGATTTAGTAGTTGAAAACGATAGCGGGCCCACGGCGCCTTAAAATCGTGGCATCATCATCATCATCATCATCATCATCATCATCATCATCATCATCGTCATCATCATCATCATCGTCATCATCATAAGCCATTCGACGCCCACTGCAGGACATAGGCCTCCTTCGTGGTTTTCATAACCGTGAGGGGTATAAGTGGTATAATAGTCCTCACAAATCTTTTTGGCGTGAAAGTGAACATAGTCACAGATCGTTTGTGTGCAAACGATCTGTGACTATGTTCACTTTCACGCTTACTGTCTTTACAGTGTATGTGTGAGTAATTGACGTAGTGTAATTGATGTAGTAATTACAGTAGGAAATTTTTAACATACATAGGTACATAAACTCACGCCTGTATTCCAGAGAGGTTGGCAGAAACCAGTTACTGCCGCTTGCCACGATCCTGACAGACTGTCGCTTCCTCAACTTTCATTAGTCGTTGCATGCGCGCACGCCGGCTTCGCGTACTAATAAATAGTCGCGATTAAACCTGTTAAATGTATTTCTATCCATGAATTCCAGGTGGACAGGTATTTGATTGATTGATTGAGTTCCAGTGGTCCTCGTTCTAAATTCCGAATTGTGTGTGGCCATAACATCCCCAGTATCCGTCTGTGGCGTGTGTTAAATAATTGACTGTCTCGTTAGTCTAGCGGTAACACGCTTGACTGCGAAGAAGGAGGTCGTGGGTTCGATTCCCGCGTGGGCCGTCGTACATTTGTACAAATGGCATCATTCATTCATCATCAACCCATTATGTCCCCACCGAGGGGCACGGGTATCTTCCCTGAGGAAGGTATAGGCCATACTCCACCACGGGGGCCAAGTCCGGATCGGTGGAGGCTTGTAGACTAGTGGCTCGTCTACTGTCAGAAGTTGTCAAGCCGCCCTAAGGCCTCTGACTTGGCTTAACGACTGCCATCCATCTATAGCAACGGGTATCCTATTTTGGGGCCAGCAGAAGTTATTGAGTTGTGTGGTAGTCATTTATATTATTATTACATTTGAGACCATGAATGTGTATTGAGTGTCGATTTATGTATTTGTTTTGGAGTGAGTGAAATATTGTCTCCTGTACTTAGGCATTTCCTACTATAATATTTCTACCTGTGAGAACTTGTCATTGGCTCTCTGTCTTTATTTAATTTCTTATGTATCTTTTAAATAGCTGTAAGTTTTCATATTATAATAAAATTAAAATAGTAAAAATAAATAAAATATTTTTGCTGTGGTCGACTCATTTAAATAATACATCAGACGTTCGTCCAGGGCCCATTCCAGGACACGAAAGAGGGCGAGGCGTTTCTCAAGATCGAGGACCTGTGCGACCAACGCTATTCGGCTTACAAGACCATCTTCCGGCTGTGCTACAGGATCCTGCGGCTTAGCCAACAGGATTACAGGAAAAATCAGGTACGAAATGTACACCGAGAATTTTATTGCAACACTGTTAATTACTCATCGTGAGGAAACCCGCGGCTTGGTTGCCTCCGCACGTATTAACTTGTCTGTCCTGTGGACTAGGCCGACTAAGCTGTCAGGATGGTGTAGGTGCTGGGTAAGCCTACTCGATCCAAAATACAATGTCCCAGGCACTGCAGCGTCCTAGTGTTCTCTTCACCCATCTAGTGTGAGTGAAGGTGACACTGAACGCTGTATTAATCATCTCATTACGTAGATGCAAAGGCCTAAGTTAATTAAATAAAGGTACTAGACAACTCGTTCTTTTTTTTAAATGTTTATTCATAAGAAAATATGAAAAACAATAATTACACTATTTTGCCAAACTGCTGATGCAGTTTGTCGGCATGTTCTTGGTAACGATTCCTTATGTATAAACACAATCACTTTCAAAACACAAACAACCAACAGTATCAATAGTACATTGTGCAATAGCACGTCTGTGAGCGAGAGACAAATAGTTATTCAATCCCTTTCTTAAACTAAACGTACTAAATAGATCCACTCTGCAATTCTGCTCCTGAAGCAGCCTATATACGTCCCCCTGAGGGGAAAATTCAGGGATAGAGTGTGGGCTTAATCACCACGCGTGCCCACCGCGGATTGGCGATTTCAAGCGCTGCTTTTCATGGTCCTAAACTATGCGCACCAAATTCTTAGCGATTCCAATCTTCTAACTGTCAAATTTCATGCTAATGGGGAACATGCACCTTAGGTGTGGGGAATTTTATCAGCAATTCAATAATTATAGCTATAAAAAGTGTATTACTGAAGGATTTATTCCATATTTATTATTTATTTACGAAATATTGCAATTATTTATTACGTAAATTGGAACGTAATTTGAAAAACTAACCAGCGCAAAGTGACGTCACTCCCTAAAATTTTTGACATTTGTCAAGTACGGTCGGGAAACTTAATACTTACAGAAATACAAAAAAAAAACTATCAACAAATTGTTTCTGTCAGGACTGTAAGGAACTATTATACCCTCTGTGGGTAATTTTAAAGAGTGACGTCACATCGTTTTCGCGCGAACTTTCAAAATTGAACCTTTGATTTGCACTAAATAAATGATTTATGCATATTTAGACTTGATTGTTTTAGATTTATTTAAGTAAGCCTTAAATATGTAACATAAACTAAAGAAAATGAACTATAAATGTTCCCCATAGCTATCATCACGGAAACAACACACAGCACAACGCTAAGTCAGCTGCCTTTTGTGGCAACTTAGACACACCACAGTCTACATCTGTGGTCCTGTTATTGTATTAATTATTTTTGTCTGTTGTGTATTTACTTTTATCTACACTAATGTTGTAACATTCTACTTATGTTTTCAATACTTGACTTATAATTACTACTGTTATAGCGCAGACAACAAAACACTCAATTTAAGCAATTTCACATGATGGTATAATACTCACATCGATATCGTAAAATCTCATTATAACATCAATAAAACGCGACCAACTTGATTGCAGGGCCAATCAGGTTGGTCGCGTTTTATTGAAGCGCGCAGCTGCGCTCTCATTGGTTAAATTTTAATGGCGGCAAAATCACTGTGATTATACACGTACGCGTGAATTTAATTTAATAAATTTGTTGTTTGATTAATTGCATTAGTGAAGATAAAGTAGTGTATCCAACTGCATATAACACGGGTATTAAAACACTCGTTACTATTATGAAACTCGCTGCGCTCGTTTCATAAACTCACACTCGTGTTTTAATACCCTTCATTATATGACAGTTGCATAAACTACTATTCTTTCTGTTGTTGTGCATATTATGTTACTCATCTGCTTATTTTGTTCCTGTGATGTATCTTGTTGGTATAATAAATGTCTTTCTTCTGCTTATTCTTCTTCTATCGTCAGGACTTCAACAGGATTTTGTGCAAACAATTAGGCCTCCCTACCCTTTACTCAGGGGCTGGGGCTGACTTACAAAAACTTCCATTGACCAACAGGAGTACATAGCCAAACACTTCGGCTTCATGCAAAAGCAAATCGGCTATGACATCCTGGCTGAAGACACCATCACTGCCCTACTTCACAACAACAGGAAACTACTGGAAAAGCACATCGGAGCTTCGGAGATCGAGACCTTTGTGGGTGAGTGGGATTTCTATCAATCAATCAGTTCGTACTCGTCCACTCCTAGACGGGCCTCCTCCGCACAAGGCACTTGTTTCTGTCCTCGACCATCCTCATCCAGCCGGTGCCAGCGATCTGCATCAGATCGTCGGTCCAGCGAGCTGGTGGGCGTCCTACGCTGCGTTTGCCACTCGATAACCTTTGTAACCCATCGACTATCGGTTCTTCGGCGGATGTGACCAGCCCGCAGCCACTTCAACTTGCTAGTCTTATAGATTTTTAGGGTTCCGTAGCCAAAGGGTAAGGGGCCCTATTACTAAGACTCCACTGTCCGTCTGTCTGGCTGTCACCAGGCTGTATCTCATGAACCGTGATAGCTAGACAGTTGAAATTTTCAGCAAATACTAAAAACAAAAATATATATATATTTAAGGGGGGCTGCCATAGAACAAATGTGTTTCTTTTTGTCGTTTTTTGCTCGATATTAATAACGGCAACAGGTAGACGCTTGAAATATTCAAATTTTGTATATGTAACGGTACGGAACTCTTCGTGCTCGAATCCTACTGGCACATGGGCGGTTTTTTATACTATTTCTCTTATTATATTTTTCTTCGTACTTGCGACTGACTCGCTTACGGCCCCTATCTCACCTGATGGTAACGAGGCCTAAGACGTTTCGCGCTTGCCTGTTATATATGTCGTCACAAGTCAACAACCGAAACCGGTAACCGACATAACATTAGTAGCTTGTCTTCGTGGTATATTCTTATCTTATCAAAGTCATGGTGGGTGGACACCAACTACGTGTTGGGCCTACTGGTAACTAATCGTTTGACAGAAATCATATACACGTACATACATAAAACTCACGCCTGTATCTCAGAGGGGTAGGCAGATACCAGACTGCGACTTGCCACGATCCTGACAGATCACATTCGTTTCCTCAACATTATTAGTCGTTGCAGGCACGCACACCGGCTTCGGGTACTGTTTAATCTTGTCCTTTGCTAATACATCCCCTATTTGGTCGAAGTGTGTCCGCCTGGGACGTCCCTTACCGGCCCTTCCACCCACATGCGCTCGATATATTTGGTTCGTCAATCTTTCTTCCTTCATCCTCTCCACATGTCCAAACCAACGCAACATTCCTTTCTCAATTCTGGTCACGACATCCCCTTTCAGTCCACAACGTTCTCAAATCAAACTATTGCGTGTCCTCACAGAAATTATAAATTAAAAATTTATTTCAACGTGAAAAATTTACATTCTGTTTGTTGAATGTCAATGTACAATGATAGCCACTGCCTTCGGGTCGATATGTAGCTGAGAAAAAGTCAACGAAAAAATAGTTATTTGTTATGCAAGGCTGCAAAGTTAATTTTTGGCGCGAGTACCTTGTATTGAAACCTGAGCAAGCGAAGGATTCTAGGATTGAGCCACGAGCGAAGCGAGTGGTTCAAATATAGAATCCTGAGCGTAGCGAGGGTTTCAAAGGTACGAGACGCTAAATAACTTTGCTGCCGAGCGCAACACACAACTTTTCACCTCACTAAAGCGAGGAAAATGTTAGGTGCAAGAAAAACACTTTTAATAAATATTAAATTACTGTTAATTTATATCTTCGTCGCTGCTAGCTTCGCTCATATTTTATGATTTCTTTCGATTTTATCAAAAAACAAACCAAAATAATGGAAGTAAAGTGAATTCAATAAAAAGAAGAAAATTTTAAAGTTTTTTTTTTAAATCAAATTTTCTTGCCGGCCAGTGCGATTCTTTAAATGAGGCTGGCGCATGACATGAAATAAGTATTTGCATTTCAATCATCAATGGACTGGCTGCAGAGAATATAAACTATTACGAAACCAATGAGGTTCTATATATATGTAATTTATTGTACGAAACCTTTATTGAATAAAAATATTCGAATTTTAAATAGTAGATTGTACAACAAGTGCATAAAACGCACCATTTTACTCGAGACGTTTATCCATCCGAGCGAGCTTGCGAGCGAGGATAGATATAAAGTCGAGTGTAAAATGGGTTTTATGGACGAGTTGTACACTCTACTTTTCACTTCGATTGCGAGGAAATGAAACAGCAACGTGTAAATATAGTAAATGCTAATTTAATTAAAATGAAAGTTACATTAGAGCAATGAGAAATAATAAATGAGACGAAATACAAATTATAAGTTTATTTCATGAAGTTTTATTGTGTACTTTGGCTGTTGGTATCTTTGCCTTGGTCTTAGAATACGAACGAAACGAAATAAAATAAAGAGGTTGTTGTATGAAGTTAAAGATGTTCGTGTGGCTGTTGCAGCGATTGCCTTGGTCTTCGACGAAGATTTTACTTTATGCTCTAGAGCATAAAAAGCGACTTTATGTCGCCTACGCACGACATAAAGACGAACTTTTAGAGCATGAGAAGTGAAAAACACTTTCCACGCTAGCGGATAAAGTGCGATTTTCCACGCAGATTTCGAATGATAAACAGAGCTTTTACGAGCTAGTGAGGTGAAAAAAACTTTTTTCAGATCATAAGAAGTATACGAGTAGTAGCCGAGGACCGGTGGTGGCGTGCAATAGGAGAGGCCTATGTCCAGCAGTGGACAAGCGTAGGCTGCTGATGATGATGATGATGAAGCATACAAAACCTTGTATCATCATGGTCATGGCTCTATATCAGCTAGAGCTTTAGGATTCAGAATTAAATGTGATATTGATCGTATTAGAATTAGGATGTTAATTATCCAGATAAAACGATCGATTGTTACTGATTATTTCTTTTTAAGAGTGTAGTGTTTTACGCGCCACTTTTTCAAGTTTCTTTCTAAAAGTGCGAATAGTTTTTATTTTGGTAAAGGTTAATCAGCCGTTGACTGGTCACCCTAAGAACGTCTACTGTTAACTTATCAAAATGCTCGGAAACTGGCGTAATGTCTTTCACTCCTGTTAGACCCAATGGATCTACAGCGCGCGCCCCCTCTCCCAAAACCGGCTGCTATGCAGCCGCGCCCCGGCCCGTCTCCGCTTCAGCACAGGGCCGGCCCAGGCGCGTTTTAACATCAGAGGGGCGTCTTTGCTGCGATTGAGCTGTCTGTGTCTCCTGTGACGCCCCGCAGGCTGGTGCGCCTGTTGGGCAGAAAAACAACGGTTTTGCAGTAGATCGATTTATTTCAATTATACGTAAAACAAGTACCCCAAACCGGCGTGAGTTTATGTTATGTTGTTACAATTCAGTATTTCGCTAGTCAGTAGGTATGAAGCTCTGTGGATCAGGGCGAAACCTCGGCCATGTTTCAAGAAGTTACAGTCTTAGGCCGACTTGCACCACTGCTTAAATGTCACTTAAGCCGCCATTTAAATCGACTTTTTAACCGACTTCAAAAAAGGAGGAGGTTATCAATTCGACGCGTATATATTTTTTAGTTTTTTTATTTGGCTATGTTCCTCCATAACTCCGTCAAATCTTAACCGATTTCGTCAATTCTTTTTTTGTTCGAACAGGTATAACGTCCCATTGGTCCCATTTTAATTTGGTGAAGATCTGATGGGGACTTTCAGAAATGGAGAACGGAACTCTTCAATGGACAGCAGTAAATAAGCCCTAATAAGCCCTAATTTAGTAATATCCGTACGTTTCATAAAATAGCGTAAAAGTAGTCCCAAGCTAATTTGGTGATGTTCTGGTGAAGACTTTCGGAGATGGAAATTTAGAACATCAAATTTTAAAGCAACGAATTATGGTTATAAGGGTCTTATTTATTTTTCTCCCGCTCCCCCACTAAATTTTTTAAATAAAAAATAAAAACCGACTTCGAAACACTACAGCACTAAAAACTTAGAAATAATTTAAATGATTAGAAGTATTTATACATGTAGGTATTGTAGAAGTATAATTTGTAGTCGTTGCCCAGTTTCAAGACCAGCACATATATTTTGGGCTGTAGTGTTTCGGAGTCGGTTTTAATTTTTTATTTATGTGTGAAGTATTTTAGTAAAATGCTGTTTAAGTCACACTTAAGGAAGTGGTGCAAATCGGCCTTATTTATATTATAAATGCGAATATCTGGATGGACGTTGTTCCTCAATCACCCCAGAACGCATGATCGAATCTGGATGAAATTTACTTTTTATCTCGAAAAAACACACATCAAAAATTGCACGCGCACGTAGTCCCTGGCAACAGCTATTTAGTAATAATGAACATACATTATCGCGCACCATGGGAATCCAGTCTACTAATGACCTAAATCGTTAACTAAAGTTCTGTGGTTGCTACCTGGACGTCCGCCCTCCTCTCACCCCGCAAGCCCCTCTCTTTCCGCTCCTTCATCAGCTCCAAGTAGCACCTTCCTTTGTAACCTCGGTACTTCATCACTGCGGCCTTGAAAAGTCAAAGTATTTTTTTTTTCATTCCAAGTAAAATTTTTCAGTTAATGAATAGTTAAACTAATGCAATCTACAGAAGTCGCGAGTTAAATTGGATCTTCCTGATGGGAAGTTTTTTTCGTCTCTTACGTCTCGTATTCGATCTTAGTTTATACAGGGTGATCTTATCTTATCTTGTCCTCAAACTTTCTACATCTTAACTTACCTTGTCCTCATAACATAAACATAACATAAGCAGCCTGTATACGTCCCACTCTAGGGCACAGGCCTTCTCTCAGGGAGAGAGTATGAAATTGAAAAACGGTTTAACTATCACAAAAAATACAAAGATAACATAACATAAATTGAGTGAATTAATAATTATTAATTATAATTATTTTTTATTGCTATGCGATAATAAGGATATGCTCAGCTTAATGCTGCGTGTGCGAACATCAGCGCAGCTAGTAATTGACATGTTAGTAGCTAGACATGCTAGCCGATATTAAAAATAAGAAAATCTTTATAGAGATTAGCACTAGAGTAGACTGCATTACCTATGGGCTTAATCGCCATGCGAGCCCGACGCGGAGTTGCGATTTCAAGCGCTGAGGTATGTGAATAGCTAAGACACTCAGATTTCCTCACGATGTTTTCCTTCACAGTTAGCGAGTGGTATTGCTACTATAACTTAACAAATGTACATAACTTAGAAAAGAAAGTCATAGGTACATGCCCGCACTGGAAATTGAACCTGGGTCACTCGCTTCCGGGTCCAATGTTCTACCCACTAGGCTATCTTGTCCTCGCACTGGCTTACCCTTATCTTACCTTGCCCTCACACTTCTTTCATCTTACGTCACTTCACTACGGTAGGGTCAGCTTGCTTTTTTTGGTCTGCCCAGCGACTTCTTAATAATAATAATAATTTGCTATGGGTAGTGATGCTGCTTTAGAGAAATTTAATTTTATTTCAATGTGTGAACTATTTCGAATTTAATTTAATCCAACAATATTAACCTGGTGTTTAAGTTTATTTGCGTGTTGTACTCAATATTAATTTGCGATGTGTTGCTAATTTAATTTGTTATTTACGCTTTATTGTACTTTTATTTTAATTCTAATAATTATTATATTTCACTAATACCCAGTTGGACACTGTACCTACATAAAATCCGCACAATTTCGTTCGCTTGTTCTCAAACTTCCTTCACCTTATCTTACCTTGTCCTCACACCAGCTCCATCTCATCTTACCTTGTCCTCAAACTTCCTTCACCTTATTTTACCTTGTCCTCACACCAGCTCCATCTCATCTTACCTTGTCCTCAAACTTCCTTCACCTTATTTTACCTTGTCCTCACACTAGCTCCATCTCATCTTGCCTTGTTCTCAAACTTCTTTCACCTTATCTTACCTTGTCCTCACACTCCTCCCGCGTCCTCGGCACCTCGCCATCCCGGACCATCGCGAAGCCCGTCAGGTCCTCGCAGCACATCATGAAGATGAAGCGGTCCACTTGCTTCATGCGGATGTCCGCCATCTTGAATATGGGGCCCATGTTGGGTTTCACTGGAACAGAATGTATAATCTATTATATTGTTATTGTTGCACTAACTCGTGCTGAGGACAATTTTAAGAACCTATTTAATTTAATTTATTATATTTAATTTATTAGCTAAAAATTCCACCCATGCCGGGACTTAACCCGCGACTTCTGGCACAGTTAGCCAGAGGTCGCGGGTTCAAGTCCCGGCATGGGTGGAATGCTTAGCCTCTAAATAGGTTTTTAGAATGTAATCTATCAAAATCATTGACGTGTATGTCTACTATAACTGTCTCTCTTTCGCAGAGAGTATATATTTCGTTTCATTCAGATTGGGTCTGGGTTTCAATTTTTTTTTAAATACTGTCAAAGTCAAGAAACTGATATGTAGAAACAGAAAATAGGGGAAGATATTTCTTGAATTAATATGGTGAGTGAGTGACTCATAGCAAACAACTTGATAGACATTATGTGTACGTATTTTTAACGATTTCTATCAACGGTTTGTTTAAGATCAAGAAGCATAAATAAAAGTTACAATGAAAAAGTACAATGATTACAATTATAATTGATTATAACTGTAATAATTGTATGGCAGAAGAAAGAAGAAGAAGAAATACATGTATTAATCGCCACACCGACATTAAACAAGGCATAGGAAATAAGGAAAAACAGACACTCCCCCCAACCCCCCTTCGCGTAGTTCTAACCTTCGCTCTCCCTATCGATCTTGACGACGGCCCTGTAGGCGCCCGGCGTATACGCATCCAGACTAGACTCTGCTTTGAAGCGGTCTAGACTCCCCCCAACCCCCCATCGCGTAGTACTAACCTTCGCTCTCCCTATCGACCTTGACGACGGCCCTGTAGGCGCCCGGCGTATACGCATCCAGATACAGAACCTGTACCCCAGGCCGAGGAAAGAAGAAGAAGCGCGCCAAGTGCCACATGATCTTCCATTCGTGCCGCATCGCTTCCAGCTCGGCTTTGAAGCGTTTTAAACTCTGCGGAGGCAGTAAGAGATAGTTAAGATGGTCCCCGGTCTCTGCCTGCCCCTCCGGGATACATGGGTGTGTTTATGTAATGTACAGTATATACGATGGATGGATGCTGTTTGTGGATTTACTGTTTATAGTATTGATAAGTTGTTGAAACGCATGCACGTAAAATTTAAGAAAAACGCAAGAGTAACTTTTAGGAATCTGTTTTATTCGTCTTTGTCATTGACATGGTCCTTTTTCAATTTTTAAAATATTAGACAATAATATAGAAAAAGTATAAAAGAAGTAAAAACATAAAAAAGGTTGGTTGGTCGGTCGGCAACAGTTGCAATTAAGATAAATTTTTTATTCATAAAATCATAGTCCACATTTGCACGATCTAGAACGTACCTTCAGTTCTGTAGTATCCGACCAGAAGTAAACATGCGCCTGAGCGAGACGACGACCTGAGTCGGGTCGAACTTTGCGCCCCGATATATGCACAAAATACCACCCCACAAGTTACACCTCTGTTGTATCCAGCCAGAAGCTTAGCGCCCCTTCTCTCTCTCTTTCTACCTTTTCTCTGACCATCTCTTCTTACATTTTTATGCACGAGTGAAAACCTCACCGGCTACAGCCCCAGCTCCGTAGTGTCCGACCAGTAGTAAAATATGCGCCAGAGTGAGTCGACGATCTGCGTCAGGTCGAACTTAGCGCCCCGAACTCTCTTTCTTACTCGCTCTCTCTCTATACATCTCTTTACTCCTAGCACTAATCGGAATTTTTCTTATTATTATATCAACAAACTAGAACCGCACAAGCTTCAGCTCTGTAGTATTAGACCAGAAGTAAAGATGCGCCAGAATTGGGTCGAACTTGGCGCCCCTTCTCTCTATCCTTCTACCATTTACCATTCTACCATCAGACTATCTCTTTCTACTCACATTTTTATGCACGAGCGAGAACCGCACCGGCTCCAGCTCCGTGGTGTCCGACCAAAAGTAAAATATCCGCCAGAGCGAGTCGACGACCTGCGTCGGGTCGAACTTGGCGCCCCGCTCGAACTCCTCGCAGGTGGTGATGTTCTTGAAGTCCTTGTGGTCTGAAACGTCTGTGGTTTCGCTTAGAAAGGCTACGAAAATGCTAGAAATCCAATGGGCGTAGATGTGGGCAGAATGTTTAAAAACACTAAATGATAACTGAGATTACGTGTGCTCGCTGCGGTGAGGGTAAAAAACTAGAGATGTATACTAGCGCCAAAACTGATCCCATGTAAATTGTGCTAATTGTGTTCTGTGAGTTTTTTCACAGATTTATATTTTTCGCAATATCAGGGTTTGCCGGTTTTATTCAATTGTACCAATGTCGCAGCCACTGGTAAATAATTTGCTACAAAGTTTTTTTAAATTTTTATTTAACACATGATTTAATGCATTCTATATCAAACAACGGCACTACAGATGAAAAAACCGTAAAGAATCATAAAGCTGAAAATTTGACAATAAAATCAAAAGTCGTTGAACAAAAGTTACCTGAATAAGGATAATGAAAGTATTTTTGATAAATTAAATAAATAAATTTTATGTTTCAAAATAATAATTAAAATAAGTTTTACTTACTCATATTGTGACAGCTGCTTAGCAAACAGGACATAACGATAGTGAAGAACACCGGATACATTTCGTTCCGTAAGTGAATTGAATATGGCTTATTGTAAATCTCGTTCGCTAGTTTATATGGTCGCTCTTAGTCACAAGTTGCATGCTTGGAATGTTTGGAAATAAAGTCTCAAGTTACGCGTAAACAGATGAGTTGATCATGTCCAAAAATTCTGTGACAACACAAATAAATAACGCAAGAAATGTTCAATACAATTTAAGGTCCTATTACCATCCCCTAGTTGGTCAAAGTATGTCTGCCTGGGACGTCCTTTACCGGCCCTTCCACCCACATTCGCTCTATAATCTTTCTTCCTTCATTCTCTCCATATGTCCAAACCAACGTCCTTTCTCAATTCTGGTCACTACGTTCAATAGGGGATGTATTAGCAAAGGGCAAGATAAAAAGTACCAGAAACCGGCGTGCGTGTAATTATACAGAGTATTCTAGTTTAGGGAACAGGCACTATCAATGTACAGTTTTCTATATCTTCTATCTATCTATACTAATAATAAATCTGTAAGGGTCGGTCATGGAGTAAGTTAGTTTGTTTTCAGAGATATTGTGTTTATAGGCTCAATATATGATACTGAAACTAATTTCACGATTTTTAGAATTTTTTTCTGTATGTGTGTATGTATGTATGTATGTTCCTCCATAACTCTTAAACCAATTATCCGAATTTGATGAAATTTGGTATAAAAACATATAGACATCTGGGACACAGGATAGGCTATTTAAATTCTAGCTCCAGTTATGATAAGACGTGGCCCCCATACAAATGCTGCTTCGTAAAAATCGAAATGTACGCGAACGGAGTCGCGGGCACAGCTAGTATAACAATAAAGTTTTTGGTATTTGTATTACATGCGACTAATGAATGTTGAGGAAGCGGAAGAGATCTGTGGGGATCGTGGCAAGTGGCAGACCCTGGTCTCTGCCTAACCCTCCGAGATACGGGAGTGTGTTTATGTTATGTTTTTCCGTAACCAAACGGTGTCAAACGAAACCGTTACAGATTTGCCACGTGTTCTACGATGCGTATTTCGCATAAGATCATTGAAAGTGGTTTTTTTGCGTTATTATGTTACAAATTAGTAAAATAAATTAGTGCCGAAATAAGTGTCTTACCCCCAAGTTTCCCGTATGCTAACAATGATGTTATAATAAGAAAATAATAAAGAAAAGAGAAACTAAATTATTTTCATGTTTCTTTTAATGATTTCTGTATATACTACACGCTGAAATCTGGGTGGTTTGAAAGCCGCGTTTCTGTATTAAGTAATTGAAAATCTATTATTTTATGAAAATCTATTAGCCTAAATAGGCTATTATTTTTAACTATAGAAGTAAATAAAAAAATGAGTTTGAGAAATCTTGTTTAAAAAAATGCGCAAACCATTAGTACCGTCTCTCCGTCTATCAGAACAACGACCCACGGACCAGCGGCACGCACGCACCGCTCTGGCTGACTACTAATGGTTTGTGTCGAAATATTTTTGGAAAGTTCCCTTAAAAAAAAAAACTAGCGTATTCGACAACTATTGGTCAAGGCACGTTCATTTTGCTATCCATTTCAAACCACCCAAAATTCATGGTGTATAATAACTGGCGTACAATAACGCATTATCTATCTATCCGGGCAAAGTGGAGGGCAAGAGAGCTCGTGGCCGATCACCCGCTAAATGAAGTGTCCAGATCACCAAGGGAACAAAACTTAAGTTTCACCAGGCGGTCCACACAGCGAACGACAGGTCTAGATGGAGTGTACTCTACACCCATCCTCGTCGTAGTGGCCACGATCCTCAGCCTTGAGGAACCGACTTATTGGATTGGATCTATCCGGTGTTAGACAAACGTTTGTCTTCTCCTGTCCGCAGGTCTGGTGCGCAAAAACATGCGCAGCTGGCAGTCCCGGTTCCTTGACTACCTGAGCGACCTCTGCATCTCCAACAAGAAGGCCATCGCTGTCACCCAGGAGCTGATCTGCAAGAGCGTGCTGTCTGCTAGCAACTCCGACATACTCATTGAGACCAGGTACTGATAGCATTTTTAGGGTTCCGTAGCCGAAGAGTAAGGGGCCCTGTTACTAAGACTCCGCTGTCCGTCCGTCCGTCCGTCTGTCACCAGGCTGTATCTCATGAACCTTGATAGTTAGTCAGTTGAAATTTTCACATATGATGTATTTCTGTTGCCGCTATAACAAAAACAACAAATTTATTCTGTTTATATTATACAACAAAAATATAATATAAACAGAATAAAATAAATATTTAAGGGGGGCTCCCATACAACAAGCGTGATTTTTTTGCCCTCTGTTTTGCTCGATATTAATAACGGCAACAGGTAGACACTTGAAATATTCAAATGTTGTATAGATAATGGTACGTAACCCTTCAACCAACTTATAAATGGAAAACTTCGTACAAGATCCATTGTACATTACTTTTATGTAGCTTTTAGTTCTGTAAAGCAGATAAAAAAAAACCTTCTTTCTACGGAACCCTACACTGCGCGTGGCCCGACACGCACTTGGGCTGTTTTTACAAAATCGAGCGTAGAACAAATAACGGTCGAACAATACACTCGGATCCCAGTTTGTGTTGGGTCCATTGAGGGCTAACATTTTTGTGATTTTAGGAATAACCCAAAAAGTTTTTTTTTGTTAGGACAGGTAAACACTTGACTCCAGTCACGCCTGATGGTAAAGGAAGACCGAGCCTAAAAACAGCCAAAGTACATCTTTGCCGTTCTTATTACAAACGATTTCGAGAATCATTCGATGAGAATTGGCGAAATTTCCGCGACAAATGCGTGCATACGAGCCAGCCGTCTGGCTGTCTGATGGAAGAAAGGGGACTGAGAGATAAAGGGTCAAAGTAGTTTGTTTACATAATGTGTAGCTTTCCTACCCTGTATATACAAACAGGAAAGTTTAAAAAAGTATCTTCTCACAGATTGGTGTCAACGAAGTATGAGGAGAAGAGCCCCGAGAAGACCTCCTACTCCGTCGAGGAGGATGACGTCATACTCTTGTGGAACAACAAAAAGGTAAGAAAAAGAATAATTCATTAAAAGGTAAGAATAAGTTTACAGATGAAGTTTACATGAAAAATAGGTATTGTTGGATACAGAGATACTCGTAAGCTACACTCTACTACCAAAAAATGTTGACGCAAAAGACGCAAGGAGCCAAAAGAATTCATCGCTCGAGGTCCATACACGAGCGGGATATTTATAGTTGTAGTTATTTATTTAATAGACACAGCCAACAGATATAGAAAAATATTACAGACACATTATAAAACTTATAATGTAGCCTAACACCCAATTACAGGCGTGCAACAACACACTTGACTGACAGTTACTTACAAAACTAATTATATCTGGCTTATAATTATTTAAAGTGAGATAGATTGACCCTCTGCGCGCCAACAGTATAAATCCAACTATAACTTAAAATCTAGTAACATAATGGCGATCACTCATGCAAATTAACCCGCCGGGCTTCCTCACGGTTTCTCTGAAGGAAAACATCGTGAGGAAACCCGCAGCTTAGTTGGCTCCGCATGTATTGACTTGTTTTTCCTGTGGGCTAGGCCGACTAAGCTATCAGGATGGTATAGGTGCTGGGCAAGCCTACTCCATCTAAAAAACAATGTCCCAGGCACTGTAACGTCCGAGTGGTCCCTCCACCCATCTAGTTTGAGTGAAGGTGCCACTGAACGCTGTATAATCATATCATGTCATTGATAGCCCCCCCCCCCCTCCCTTTATTTACCAATCGAGGAATTTTGAAGACCCTAGCGGTAAATGCCTCGCGGTGATAAAGTCAAATAACTTGCAGAGCTCCCGCCTCCTGTCGCGGTTAGCGGCGGAGGCTCGCGCCGACCCCGAGTGCGAGTCGGCGGCCATCTTGGACTACTACCGGCACCAGCTCGACCTGTTCTCCAACATGTGCCTCAACCGACAGTACCTGGCGCTTAACAGCCTCTCCTCGCAGCTGCACATCGACCTTATACTCAAGTTAGTGAGGGCTGTTTTTGAACCGCAAATCCTGGAGCTTTTACATGCACGAGTGTCCATTTTTGTTCTAAGGTAGAAGTGAAACGTTACGATCACATTGGCAATTTTAGATGGCGTTGTAATGTCAATGTGCGCTGTGCACTTTATTACTCTCTGTGTGCGTGTGTGTGGTATCATCTCCCAAACGGATGGACCGGATGGATTTTTTTGTTGTTGTTAGAAGCTTATTTTATCGGGCACAGAGACGTGCACACGCACTCACGCGTGTGGTATCAACTCGTAAACATATAGTCCGTTTTTTTTTTTAACATAACATAAGCAGCCTATATACGTCCCACTGTAGGGCACAGGCGTTCTCTCAGTGAGAGAGTACGGGCTTTTTTTTAAAATTAGTAGGTTATTTAATCAGACTTTTTCTTTTTCATGTTATTATAATGTGCAAAATCTAGGAGAAGAGATGTTGGGAGAAGAAGGAAATCATGTCAGATGTCGCTGCCTGGACGTAATACACAGAAGTTTGTAAAGAGGTTCGAAATTTCGCCGATGCCTGCACTTGCCCATTAGCTCAGTTGGGAGAGCGCCGGCACGGTTAGCCAGAGGTCGCGGGTTCAAGTCCCGGCATGGGTGGAATTGTTAGCCTCATTCTCAACAAAAAGATTAAAAGGAAATCATGGTCAGAAACACTAGGGAATGGACAGATATAGCCAGCTCTGAAGGTAGATCCAAAGGATTGCAGACCTGCCACAGTACGAGTATTTGATGTAGTTTTTTTTGTTATTAATTTTGTTTTGATACCTCCACGCGCTCCTGAGAAAAAACGTCTTAATAAACAAAGAAGTTATCCTATAAGGCTTTCCTTTTATTTCCGTGTTACGCCACCCTAATTACCTGTATTTCCCCAGATGCATGCGACGCGCCACACTACCGCACGAGCTCCGGGCTTCCTTCTGCCGCCTGATGCTGCACTTGCACGCCGACCGCGACCCTCAGGAACCGGTCACACCGGTCAAGTACGCTCGGCTGTGGACCGAAGTGCCGGACCAGATCTCCATACACGAGTGAGTCGTTTAGGGTTCATCGGGACTATACTGTCGCACAATGTCGCGCGCATTTGCACGACAATCGCGAGCCGCAGGAAATTCCGGTCAAGTACGCTGTGGACCGAAGCGCCGGCCCACATCTCTATGCACGTGTAACGCTCGGTTTCTAGAAGAGCGATCAAATCTCACGTCAAGATAATTTCAGCCAATCACGTACCGGTTTTTTGAATTAATCTTAGATTAATCTCTTGTTACATTTGAACACTTTCAGAAACTGAGGCTAAGTCTTTTAGGGTTCTTTAGGACTGCGACCCGCAGAAGCCGGTTACCCCGGTCAAGGACACGTGGCTGTAGACTCAATACATGAGTGAGTGATGGCTGATAACAGGAGTAAACTGACGCTTGAAGTTAGGACCACACTGAACCTTCGAGCCTAACGAACCTTTCCGTGTGGCGCCGGATTAAGAATAGCGTCACTCCATTTCCTTCCGTGGATGTCGTAGAAGGCGACTAAGGAAATAAATTACCCGGAGACGTGACCAGCGTCATCCTGAGATTCTAACTGCACACTGCGATCGTCAACCCGCCAAGCGAGGCGATTATGGCAAAACCCCTCATGGTTATGAACACCACGAGGGAGGCCTGTGCCCTGCAGTGGGCCTCAAGTGGCTGATGATGATGATGAACCTTCGAGTACATACGCTACCCAAATACATACGTTCGAAAGATAACACTTCATTCTCGCTCTACGTGCTCCACCAATGTCGCCAGCCTCCGGTAAATAATTCTCCAACACATAATAATGTGTTCTAAATAATACATATGCCAAGTGCGAGTCGGACCCGCGAGGGTTCCGTACTTGCGCTCAGCCGTTTTTATTATTTGTTAGATAGAATATGTAATAAGTCCCACAATCACGCCAAGTTTGATGCCTGTGTGTATTACCGTTCTTACAAGCATAAACAAAAAACACGTTTGTTGTGTTTAATTTACAAAAATAAAAAAGCTTATTTGTTATAAAAAAAAATTAATTGTATTATTTGTTAGGTAATCCGTCGTAATAACACATATTTTGTGAACATTTCAAATGGCTACCTATTACGGTTCCAAAGTAGAGCCCTTTAAAGGTTGAACGGATTTACAGACAGGCAGACAGCGGAGGCAGAGTAATAGGGTCCCGTTTGGCACCCTTCCCCGTACCCGAAGCCCTAAAAACTATAGAAAGATTTCGTCATGAAAACAACAAAAAGAAAAAGCCTGTCTCCTCACTAACTAGCCAACACTTCCTAGCTACCAGTGCGTCAAAGGCGGGCCTGACGCCAACCGCGAGAAGGTGAAAGAGCAGTTCGCCTCCACCATCATCTTCGTGGAAGATTACCTCTGCAACGTGGTCACCAAGACCTGGTACTTCAGCGACCACGACCAGAACAAGTTGACCTTCGAGGTGGTCAAGCTGGCCAGGGAGCTGATCTACTTCGGCTTCTACAGGTGGGTGGCCAATAACCAAGGATTTAGTAAGAAATCGAAAGCTCAAGCGTTAGAGTACCTAAAAGGCTGAAAGTTTCACAAAATAATAATCTTTTTCTAGGTTTATACAACGTGCGAAGAATCAATCGAAGGAAGGAATCGCCTTTTAATGTATTTTGTTTTCTGGTGTGTACAATAAAGTGTTCTAATCTAATTTAATCAAGATTCATCATAATTCATAACTTTATTGCGACCATGTAGTTGTTAAGATTGTTGATCATTTAAGTTGTCATTGAAAAACGGTTTAATTATCACAAAAGAATACAAAAATAACTTAACATAAATTAAGTGATTTAACGCTATGCTATAATATATTTAGGGTTTTTCTCATACTTGATACTCACTTTGAGCTAAGCAACTTCCGAGTGGCATGCAGTATTAAAACTAAAAGAATTAGTTCGATGAATTAGCTAAATTAGTTCCATATCACACTAGATTTAAAGAGCGTAATAGTGAATTGCATACATTGCAATAGAAATAGAATTTTATTTGTTAGTTTTGGAGTAATTGTAGTAAGAAAAATGGCTTTTACGATGTCAGTAGATTTAAAAACTGTTTATAAAGCGACCACGATCAAAGCAAAGTGGTCAAGCTGGCACGGGAGCTGATCTACTCCTTAAACGAGCTTATCTATTTCTAAAGTTTGTTGAGGATACTGTAAAACTTATATATACTCACGTCTGTAACCCGGATAGGCCCAAAAATAGAAAAGCAGGAGTCAGGTCCGTATCTAGCCGGACTTTCAGCCCTGAAAGCCTGACACACCGCTTTTGCCACGATTTCCGTTGTCCGCGCACGCGAAATCGCGAGTCGTGCTTGCGTGGACACACGCGCGTTCCTCTTTCGACTAAAAGCCTAACAGAAGGTGGTCAGACCGGACTCGTGTATATTGACCGGACCCGACTGTAAAAAGGTGTCCTCCTTTGTCGATATGGATAGATAGATAGATTATATTCTTTATATTCCTTTTGTTGCACTAACTCGTGCTGAGAACAATTTCAAAACCTATTTAGAGGCTAAAAATTGAACCCATGCCGGGACTTGAACCCGCGACATTTGATAGCAATCTTGATAGCCCTCTAATCGGGGCTGCAAGTGATGTAAATTGCTTCGGGCAGATGTCGCTGCCTGTACCTAATACAGAGAAGTTTGTAAAGAAGCTCAGTTGGGAGAGTGCTGGCACGGTTAGCCAGAGGTCGCGGGTTCAAGTCCCGGCATGGGTGGAATTTTTAGCCTAAATAGGTTTTTTTTTTAGAATATTCTTTATTTTACAAATAAATTACATTAACAGAAATTAAATTAATCGAAATATAAGTATGTACAATCGCCAGATTATTGTTCAGCTGTCAGGCTTTAGCCATATCTGGGGATTCCCATTAGCCACGATCGTGCCAAACCTCTTTCGCACGCTGGTTTCGGTGTAAATCTATTAAGCCGAATTTACATTACGAAACTAGTGGCGTGAAAGTAGTATAAAGTACCATTGTGACATTAGTTTCATCAACAATTTCACGTGTAAACATCAAGTTTTATAATGCATGCATCGATTTCACGACACTGTAACAGTTTCGTGTCGCGCGCGATTTTTGGGCAAAATTTGTGCCATGCAACTAATGTCATCGTATAAACGCGACGCGAAACTAGTGACGCGAAGGCGCCTGCGCTGATAGGACGTGTGTTTTTAGTCGTGCTGTTCGAAAAAAAAAATTAAAATGTCAAACCAACGTCGGAGAGCTGATAAAAACGTAAAATTTATCGACGACAACCTTTTCTTAATTTTTATACAATAACATCTGGACGACAACATTTTGCAATGCAAAATAAAGCTTCTATACTATCGGAATTCCAGCTATACGGTTAATTTCACGACACTATTATATTAACGAAACTAGTTACATAAGTACTACATCAAGTTTCATGAAATTAGTTTCATTATGCAAGATACTAATTTCGTAATGTGAATTCGGCTTAACAAACGGTATGCATTCCAGCTTCAGTGACCTCCTCCGCCTGACGAAGACTCTCCTGAGCATCCTGGACTGCGTCTCCGCCATAGACACCATCAGCGACAACAACGGACTGGCCGGGGAAGTAGAGTGTGAGTGCCAAAACATGCCGTGAGGAAACCTGCGGCTTGATTCCCCGTTGGCTCTCCGACCGAAGTAATCGCTATGTTCATACTAATTTCCAACAATTGTCGTATCAATGTAAAATTACTCAATAAACAGCATAGACTGTATATACTTATAGATACCCTTCTCTACGAGAGAGAGAGGGAGAGAGAGAGAGCGAGTGAGAGAGCGAGGGAGAGAGAGAGAGCGAGGGAGAGAGAGAGAGAGTGGGTGTAATCATCACGCGTGACCACCGCGGATTGGCGATTTCAAGCGCTGAGGTAAGGAAGTTGAAGTTTTCCTTCACAGTTAGCTTAGCGAGTGGCATTGCTACTATAATTACACAAACCTGCGTTAGAACACAAGTAACCGTATGCACATGCCTGTATCGAACCCTGGACCTCCCGGATGGGAGGCAAGCGCTCTACTGATATGTGTTACCAGAAAGTCAAAAATAATTTGTAGCTTTGTAATGTTTAGTGGCAAAGCCTAAAAGCGTGGTGCTGCTTTTGGCTAGTACAGTCGACATCACATCAACCTTTGTATACGTGCACTCTAATCAGTTACGTTAAGAACGATTTTGCAACCAATATGTAAAGGTTGACTTGCTGTCGACTGCACTGTTATTAATTAATTCAGACAAAGCTCCTCACGCTTACGATAAGTAAATTTAATTTTCTACGTCTTAGTGTGTTTCCGACAAAGTGTAATTTTTAGATCTTAACGGAAACCGCTTCTATCATCATCATCATCATCATCAGTTCCAGCACCTCGTTAGGGCTCTCAAAACAGACTTTCATAGCGGCCGATTATGCGCCTTCGGTTCAAGCTCACCCATGTCCCGATACTGGTTGCTGCCTGCTGGACTGAGCGTCTCCAGGTGGTCTTGGGACGTCCTCTCTTCCTCGTTCCAGTGGGACACCATTTTAGAGCAATTTTGGATGCGTGGATATCGGATCTCCTTATTTTAAGACCTATCCCACGCCACTTCCGCATCTTTATATCCTTCTCTATCGGTGTTTGTTCAGTAATCTTCCAGCGTTCTGCTCCTATAGTGTTATAAAATTCTGCAACAGTAATTGCATTGTTGCAAGCAGCTAAGGAACAACAGCAACAGAAACAACAAGAAGCTAAGAAAGGTATGAGGCGGAACCCAAGATTAGAAATAGAAAATGATTATTTGTCTTCATTATAGTAAGGCACAATAATCACTTACACTATAAAACAATGATGACAGTTTAGTGAGTAATTTATTTAAACGCATTTTAATTAGGTATGAAGACAAAAAGGTCTGTACCTCGGCTAGTAACTAATGTGCACCAGTGTGCAATTAGTTGCCGATTTTCAGGTAAGGCCTTTCCTTAAACTAAGTTGTACCTACCTGGGTATAATTATACTACTGCTATTATGACGATAAAGAGCACACGCGCAGGATGGTGATAAATCTATGAATTGTGAAACTAACAGCTTTGGCGTTCATTAAGTAAACATTTTGTTTTTATAGGGAATAACATTTTTGACTTTGATGACAGATCCAAACCGAAGACTCGTATCTTCGGTTCGTACTCGATCCGGCTCGAACTCGGCGAACTTTCCACCGCAACAGAATCCGTTTATCCGATTTTTTTTATCGAAACGACGACAATTATTCCAGTTTATCGAAACGACGCCATCTATTTTGAAAACGCAACGTTCGCTCGCGCAACGCCATCTATTTTGAACTTAAAATAAATATTATCCCGTGGAAACGCATAACCGGGATATCAAGTATGCTATGTCTCAATTCAGGTCTTTGTCTATCTGTACGCCAAGTTTCATGTAAATCCGTTCAGCCGTTATTGCGTGATTGAGTAACAAACATTCAAACATCTTCACAAACTATCACATTTCTGATATTAAATATGGCGGGATTACTTGTTATTGTGCACAGTGGCACGGACGATGACCACACAACGGCGAGAAATCGTGCTACTGACTTGACATTCACAGATTATAGGCACAGCTGTCAGCTGTCTGAACCGTCATAGATTAGCACTGGTCAGGCTCGTTTACACACAAAGGATTGCTCACTCATAATCGTTCCCCGACAGGTATGTGAAAATTATGGCTGTATACAGGGCGTCCCGCGGCCATGCCACACGGAGGGAAGGACCTTGAATATTGTAGAACATTTTACTGAAAGAAGACATTATTTTAATTTAAAAAACAATTTAAACTGTGCTCATAGATTTTTAAATAATTACATGGTTGAACCGGGAATCGTATCCGCTACACGAGAAAAAAATTACCGTGTAGCTGTATCATACCGATCGGAAGGCTTCATCATAAGGATTATTTTTTGCTGAATAACATAGTGTCACATATAAAAGAAACACCATTAATTTTAACATTTTTAATTCAAAATTAATCAACACTCACACATACACCGTAAAGACAGTAAGCGATGTGCAAACGATCTGTGACTATGTTCACGTTACCGCCAAAAAGATCTGTGCCGACTATACCAACAATAACTCTAAATGTCGCTTTTATTTTGCAGCTGAGGGCGGGGTGCTGCGAAGTATAGGCGACATGGGCGCCGTCATGACGTCCATCACTCTGGGTTCTGTCACTAGTAGAACCGTAAGTACATAGCCATCTATAGACTAGTAGAACCGTAAGTGCATAGCCATCTATAGACTAGTAGAACCGTAAGTACATAACCATCTATAGACTAGTAGAACCGTAAGTGCATAACCATCTATAGACTAGTAGAACCGTAAGTACATAACCATCTATAGACTAGTAGAACCGTAAGTACATAACCATCTATAGACTAGTAGAACCGTAAGTACATAACCATCTATAGACTAGTAGAACCGTAAGTACATAACCATCTATAGACTAGTAGAACCGTAAGTACATAACCATCTATAGACTAGTAGAACCGTAAGTACATAACCATCTATAGACTAGTAGAACCGTAAGTACATAACCATCTATAGACTAGTAGAACCGTAAGTACATAACCATCTATAGACTAGTAGAACCGTAAGTACATAACCATCTATAGACTAGTAGAACCGTAAGTACATAACCATCTATAGACTAGTAGAACCGTAAGTACATAACCATCTATAGACTAGTAGAAGCGTAAGAACATAAACACTATGCAAATTGTACAATTTTTTTTTTGTGTTGTAACTATAACAAATGAAGAAATAACTCTCTTTGAAGAAATATTTTTTAGTTTACTTTTTAAGAATAAGGTCATTGACCATTGCAAAATGGATCGTACCTCCTAACAAACAATGCTACCTCGGGAGTAAATACGGACATTACAAAACCGACCATAAGATCATGTTAGCTACACAGGCCTTCCCGGCGGCACACCACCTCCTTCTGTCCTCGGCCACCCTCACCCAACCGCTGCCAGCGATCTGCCTCAGGTCGTCGGTCCAGCGAGCTGGTGGACGTCCTACGCTGGCGTCAATTCGACCCGGCCATTGCAAAACAATATCCCGCCGCCATTTAGAATTTTAAAATCAATTTACACATTTAAGTTAAAATTAAAAGAGTACTTGTTGTCAATACAAAAAATTTCAATTTAACGAGAAGAAACTGACTTTGACTTATACTCAAACATGTAATATCCACTGCGCATTTAAATCACAATGCTCAATTTTCATGAAATGTTTATTATGTATTTATTAAGTACCTACTTGAATCAATTCAAGTCTTATTGGCTATTTATCTATTTGGAATCAAATGAAAAATTGTATTTATGAGATCTTGCGTTGATTGTTCGTCCGTCACTTTAGGTTCTGACAGAATACCAGCGTCACGGGTTGTCAACCGGGAACCTGTGATTGTTTAGAATAAGATTATTTGTTGTTACTTTTTACTTTAAGCTTTTTTACTGTTTTCGCGTTTAAACTTTTATAAACTTTTATTAAACTTTTTTCAATTTCAATTTCAAAACCGCCCCTATCCCCTAACAAACAAGACCTCCTTAGAAGTTAATACAGCCGTACAAAACCGACCATACCACGTAATGTAACGATTCCTCTTTATAGAAGCTGGCCGGCAGAGCCTTCTAGTCATATTTTGAATATTTTGAAGGGAATCGTTACGTTTTGTTTTTGAAGTCAGTCGATCCCCAGCTAGGTTAGGGAATCTATGAAGACAATAATAAAAAAATATATTTTCCCTTAATCTTAACATTTCATTTCATCCACTGTCCCAGTGGACAAGATTGGTTAGCCTTAGTGGACACGGGAGCTTCGATTTCAAATATTCAAAATATGACTAGAAGGCTCTGCCAGCCAGCTTCTATAAAGAGGAATCGTTACAGTAACTAACATAAGGTCATGCTACCTAATTCGATCCAGTCATTGCAAATCCGACCCTATCCCCTAACAAACAAGGCCTCCTCAGGCAACTCCTAATACAGTACCCCGTACCTGACCGTACCCCGTAAAATAAGGTCATCTACCTGCGCTGGCGTTAATTCGATCGAGCCACTGCAAATTGAACCCTATCCCCTAACGCACAAGGGCTCCGCAGGTGGGCGGCGGCGCGGCCGGCGGCGGCGCCCCGTCGGCCATGCAGCGGAGCGCCTCGGCCCTCATGCTGGCGCGGGAACACCCGCTCGTCATGGACACCAAGCTCAAGATCATCGAGATATTGCAGGTGGGGAGTTTTCATTGGAAGAATTACAAGACAGAAAGAGCGAGAGCAAGAGCTCTAGGCAGTGAAATAGAGCAAGATGGCAGTCGATAGGACGATAGAAATGTTTATCGCGACTTGTCCTAATAAATAAACAACTTTGCTGAAAATTACAATAGTAAAGTTATTAGATTTTGACGTTAATTACGTTACGATGTATTACGATTAATAAAATATTTCATTTTGAGTGTTTTGGGTACGGGCTCACCCATACTGATTCGGTACGGGGAAGTACTATTAAAACGAATTTTATTAAGTTAGAAAGAACCCAACGGCCGGTAATTTGGTTTTATTAAAGGGCTCCAGGAAGGAACACTACTAGCGCCACAGGGGAAAAGGTCGAATTTGCGAAAAGTATCATGTTAATAATTTTTAGGACCCATGGCCGTAAACCGGAGGTAAAAAACCTAGGCAGCATTAGTGCCAAAAATGGCGGTTTTCGTTTAGTTTCAAGCCTATTCCATCTTAAATACAATGTCCCAGGCACTGCAGCGTCCGAATGGTCCCTTAACCCATCTAGTAAGTGTGACTGAAGGTGCCATCGGACGCTGTATAAATCATCTCATTACGTAGATGCAAAGGCCAAAGTTTTTTTTTGTGTGTGTCAATGTCGTTGCAAATAAATGTATTTTCTTAAACATGCGCGGAAATATTGTCATTACTTTTGAATAAAGAACACGCGAAGTATCATATTTACGTAGACAGAAAAACCAAAATCACTTCCCGGCGCGTTCTTTGAATTTGGAACGAAGAGCGCGCCGGCAATGTTGTATGAAACGGTGTGCTGTTTGAATTTAGAACTCTTTCATCTATCGTACACATTGCGTTCTCGTGGCTGTATAGCCACAGATGCGTTTACCTTTCGGCACAAACTGGAAAATAATGTAAAATTGGCGGTAAAGCGGAGTTCGTTGTTATTTTGTTAATAAAATCATTAAAATTACTTCCGATGATTCTGAAAGTGAAAATTAAATGAACATTGACTGCACTCCACCAGATTTAAGATCGGAAACTAAATTAGCGATGGAAAACCTGCTTCCAGCAAAATCAAAAGAAATATTTATTATGTAAAAGGCCCCTTTTTAATTCCTTGCATTTTTTTAGGAAAAGCACTATAGTATATGCCTCGGCCGAAATGGCAATTGCCTGTCTCGTATCATTGAAGTCCTCACCTGCGGCTCGGCCTTCAAACTCATACTCGACCTGCAATTGCATATTCCGCTGAATTTGGAATAATGTACTATTCTTCACAGTCGAGTTGCGGAAACCTTAATCCGCCACAAATACAACCCTCTGTCCCACAGTTTATCCTGGACGTGCGACTGGACTACCGCATCAGCTGTCTGCTGTCGATCTTCAAGAAGCAGTTTGAGCAGTCGGACCGCTCCGAGAGCGTGGCCCGCGCCGACGTAGAGGCGATCGGCCTGCAGGCCGAGGGCATCTTCAGCTGCCGGTGAGTGTACCCGGGGTTATAGGTGGCTGGTATAAGGGCGAGGGGGTAAGGGAATTCAGCATGAAATCATCTAGAAATTAAACAATAAACCTAAAAAAGAAATAAAGGACCTAAAAGAAGAAGAATGAAAGACGAAAAGAGGGAATGTATGTATTAATGAGCTAATCAATGACTGAATGAACGGACCTGAATGAACGAATAAATTAATGAGTGAATGACTGAACCGAAGAAGAGCTGTGGCGGCGGAGTGGTAGAATGCCGGCTTCTCATTCGGGAGGTCGTGGGTTCGAATCCCGGCATGTACCAATGACTTTGTTTTCTAAGTTACGTACATTTGTGAAGTTATAGTAGCAATACCACTCGCTAACTGTGAAGGAAAAAATCGTGAGGAAACCCTAGCGTCTGAGGTACTTACATACCTCAGCACTTGCTACGTACAATGGCCCAACTATGAGGCTAAGTGCGGAAATCTCCAGTCGAACTAGAACACGCTGAACCGAAGAATGGAAAGAAGAATTAACCTGTCCATTATTTTTGCAAGAATGGAAAAAGCAAGCAAGGAAACAAACCACTTATCTAGGCAGATACGATCGAATATAGGTAGGAAGAATCACTTGGCTGCTGTCAATCTTCAAGAGGCAGTTTTCGCATTCGGATCGCTCCGAGAGCGTGGCCCGCGCCGACGTAGAGGCGATTGGCCTGCAGGCCGAGGGCATCTTCTGCTGGTGATAGCACTAGGTGGTATACAGAAGGGCGAGGAAGGATGCGAGAATTTAGGATGGAAGGAGGAAAGGAAACGGGAAAGGAAGCAAATAATCTAGAACTTAAACTAGAGAAGTACTAAAGATTCTGGAATGAATGAACTAATTAAAGGCTGAATGAATTGCATCTTCTGCCAGCCGGTGAGTGTACTGCGTGTTATACAGAATGGATGTAAATGACGTACAAGGAAGTAAGGAAGTTTCGTAAGAAGTTAAATGAACGAATAAACTAATGTGTGAATGGCTAACTCGAAAGAGAGGCTGTACTCGTAGAAACAAATGAAGATTGTCTCTATCACTTAGTTATTATTATTCAAAATAATAGTAAAATTGCACCTAAATAAATAGAGAGGAGTATTTTTATTCATTCTTTTTCACGCTTTGGGGCGGTCTTACTTATCGCTGAATTATGGTTTCCAAATGCACTGTTAGATTTTAAGATACTCTTTGAAAAAAAAAACTTACTTAAACCGTTTTAATTTCACGAAATACAGCGTGATCTTTGTGTGGATTCACAGCCATAGGTTAAAGGTGGTAATGATGATTCTGGGGTGATTCTCGAAGTCCTGAGAATATTCGTAATTCTTTGTTGCACTAATTACATTGTAAATGTGCAAGGGCGTGCTTAATGCAAGAAGCATTCTCTTCCAGCAAACCTTTGGTATTGAAGATACAAGTGCAAATCACTGCATGTAGGCAGTAGCAAACCGCTGGGAGATACATTTTAAACCGAACTGTTTCTAACAATCATTCCAGAGCTATTCAGACTGTTCCAGAGAGCTGTCTGCCAAAAAATGTAGATTTGTTAGTAAGATTCTCTACACGTACGCCGCATGTGTTCTTTTTGCTCCGTTCTGTGACGCGAAAATGTTGACTGGCTTAAAAACCTTACCTAATCTTACCTTCGCTTGCCTGTATACATTCGATTTTGTTTTTGTCTACGTAGAAACTAGAAAGTTTAGTTAAGTAATGAGTAGTTAACATTTTCCGACCGCGGATTGAACTGTTTGTTATGCTTCTTCTATTGATACAATATTACTTATGGCTTAGCTTTTTTGCGCACCTAAAATTATTGTCGTTTACCACGTAGACACGCGTAGCTCGACTTCTGAAGCATGTCTTTTGATTTCGCTCAGGCAGCTCTTTTTACGCTGAAGCTTGCTACACAACATTTTTTACGCTATCAAAATTTTATCTAAACTACTCCATGCCGTGTTGTAGTGTGAAGTAAACCCGTAACTACTTAATTAATTTCCGTTGAAAAAGTGTGCGGGAAAAAAAACTATGTAGTTGATGTTTTTAACAAAAAAACGTGGCGCGAAAATACACAAGGAGGGTGTGTATTTCCGCGCCACGTTTTTCGTTAAATTGCAAGGTTGAGGTGCTGCTTAACTTTTAAACCGCAAAGTTGACCGCTTTCCAGTCGGTAACTTTTGTTATTATTTTTGCACTGATATTCAGACCACAAACGTGGCGCCACACCTTCGTTTATTGGGGCGTCAACTTTTATTTTTGTGCCTAACGAAGCGAAGAAGCAACTGGACGAGAATCGCGAACTGATGCGCCGCGCGTGCTACTGCAAACAGCTTTTTCTACACTTAAACGTCTGCTTCATTAATCTTAAACGATCCCTTAAACCAAACTAAACTTTTAAACCCCATTAAAATCTTGTGTTGTAACGTAAAGTGAACTCGCTAAGAAGCATCACACACGTGCGCTATACTATGTCATAGCGCGGCATCGTACGGCATAGCTTCAATACTAAATCAAGATACGGGCGCTATACTATACGCCTTGAAATCGTATGGCCGTGCTATACCGCGCTATACAGGGAGCAATAAAATCGACACACATTCCGAAATTGGGTTCTTTTACCGGATCTTCTAGGTAGTTAAATGAACTTATTAGTTTCACGATGTTTTTGTATAAATTTTATTGCTATCCTGTTTTTACAGGTTAACAGTTTTCGTGTTGTATGTAATAAATAAACTAGTTTCAATTCGATTTCAAAATTCAAACGGGCTCATTTATAAAAACTCGATTCCTTAAAACACTTCAAAAATGCCCATTAAAATAGTCTGTGGTGGTGATTTTACAATGAAAAGATGTAGCCACCGATTAAATAGACAGAGTTTCAGATAGGTTTTAGAGGAATCGTGTTTTTATAAATAAGACCGAAAGTTTTTCCCATGGTAAAAGTTTTTCCCATCGGCAAGCGTTTGGGGATTCGGCTCCATCTGTATAGTATAGCGCGCATGTGTGCCTTAAAGCAATTAAGAAACTTGAAAAGTTAACGCATGCAGACTAGACGGTCCGTTAACCTTCTAAGTCCAAAAGGTCTAGTCGTAAGTTTTCAGTCTATCTTAAAAATGACAGTAGAAAACGGTTGTTCTTTTCAAGGTCAGGACTTAGGAGGTTATGCTTAACAAACAGCTAGCATTAAAACAATAAGCCAACTTTTGAAGTATTCTTAGTTTTTGATCCGACGACCATAAGCCTAACGACTCCCCCAGGGACGGACTGGACCTGGACGAGTGTGGCGGGCGGATGGTGCTGCGCGTGCTGCTGCAGTTTGCGCGCTCGCAGGGCGCGTCGGCGGCGCTGGTGTCGGGCGCGCTTACGTTGCTCTTCCGACACTTCAGCCAGCGGCAGGAGGTGCTGCACGCGTTCAAACAGGTACTATTTGCGTCAGTCCCGCTCGCTGGGCGCTGGTGTCGAGCGCGCTTAAACTTCCACCGCTTCAGCGAGTGGCAGTAGGTTTGCGAGGGTTACGAGACACTGTTTGCTCGTTACAACTGTATTTTACCAGCAATCCTTTGATGTCACTGCTGACTTCCTGAAGGGATCCCAGCTGAAGCGAAAGATGAGGGTCCGTTGCTTTTCCATGCTTTCACGATCGTTTCTAAAACTTTTATATTGGTAGTAGGAGTACTTGCACTGTAGTTTCCGGGTACTGAGTTGGGCAGTTCGCGCGCTCGCAGGGTGGCCGGCGGCGCTGGTATCGGGCGCGCTTAAATTGCTATTCCGACACTTCAGCCAGCGGCAGGAGGCGCTGCACGCGTTTAAACAGGTATTGTGTTGGTTAGTTTGACCTGTAATTTCCACACCTACCCTCGTATTCAGTAGGACTGAGATCTTTCCAGAGAGCCAGTATTGCTCTGATGTCGCAGCTGGGCTCCTGAAGGGATCCCACTTTCCCGACAATGGTGGTCCGTTGCTTTTCTACCCTCTTACATTGAATGGTCACTTAGGTGGGTATTTCCTCTTCATTGAGGCATCTTCGGCATAGCGGGCTGTCGGTCAGTCCCATGGTTTTGAAGTGTCTATTCAGACAGCAGTGGCCCGTCAGAAGTGCGATGCCTGTCCTTAGACGCAGCAGGCTACGAGTGAAGCGTTTCCAGATGGTTGGTAGATCTCCCTGGCCTGTCTGCATTTTGTTTCTGATTTACTTAGTTTTCCATAGTCACTTAAATTCGCAAACTGATAAAACTATTGAAAAAAAAGCAGGAAATTTTAATTTACAGCTTCTTTTTTTTATTCGATCCTCAAGAAATAGGCTTATTAGGCTTTTTCCAAGTTTTCTTCGTGTCCTTAGAATGGTTTTTAATCTACTGAACTATTATATTAACCATTCGGTACTGTTCCCAGGTTCAACTCCTAGTTTCGGACGCTGATGTGGAGTCCTACAAGCAGATCAAGGCAGACTTGGACTTACTCCGGCAAAGCGTGGAGAAGTCCGAACTGTGGGTGTTCAATAAGGGACGGGCCGGTGCGCTTGACGACCACAGTGGTAAATTTGAATGGCAATTTTGTTTCCCGTTTTTGTTTGTGGGTTTGTTTCCCGTTAGACTTTGGGAAGCAAGTGCAAAAGAAAATGCTTTATTAAAAGTCCAGGGTTTTCCTCGATCCTGACGAAGCTGTTTTCATCAATTGAATGAATGAATGAATGAATGGAAATATAGCGCGTTGAGTTTCAAGATTCTTTGAACCTGTTAGATTACGGCATTGAAAAGAACAATTAAATACCATTATTATGGTGGTCCGATCGGGCCATTTACAATTCTGCAGATTATAGTAAAAAGATTAAATTGAGAATTTTAAACTTTTATCGGTAAAGTAGGAACAAGGCTTTTCAGGTTTTTGTGTTATTTTAATAACATGTTGCAGAAGAAAATAAAGAATAATATTTTTATTTAACGCCACATTTGCATTATAGTAAGAAAGGAAGGAAGAATATAATAGTTTGATAAAGAACATAAGTAATCGATAGAAAATACCTGTATGCACAGGTAAAGTTAAATTAGCTAATTTTATTATTGTTTGTTTCAGTTAGTTTTCAACTTAATTCTGTATTTTTAGGCGTTAAGCTGAAATTTACTATAAATAAACCGTCTGGTTTCTTATGACTTTGTTTTCTATGTTACGTACATTTGTGAAGTTATAGTAGCAATACCACTCGCTAACGGCGAAGGAAAACATCGTGAGGGAACCTGATTGTCTGAGCTATTCACATACCTAAGCGTTTAAAATCGCCAAGCCGCGTTGGGCACGGGTGGTGATTAAGCCCATACTATCTCCCTGAGAGAAGGCCTGTGGCCTACAGTGCGACGTATATAGGCTGCTCGTGAAACCGTCTGGGTTCGCTTTAAAGATCGGGTATTTCTCCGTTACACGGTTGCAAGATTTGTCACGTTACCTCTGGCCCGCAGAGCTGCGGCCGGGGCCGGCGGGGCCGGGCGGGGCGGTGCTGGAGCGAAACGCTTCGCTCGACAACGTGCTCGACGTGCGGGCCTCGCGCTCCGACCGCAGCGAGTACGACAAGATCGAACAGGTACGGGACCAGTGTCCGTCGCACAGGGAGAGGGGTGGTGCTGGAGCGAAACTGTCCACTGTTCACTCCACTCAATCTTCAATCCACTGTCCGTATGTCTGTCTGTCACCAGGCTGTATCTCATGAACCGTGGTAGCTAGACAGTTCAAATTTTCACAGATGATGTATTTCTGTTGCCGCTATAACAACAAATAAGAAAAACAGAATAAAATAAATATTTCAGGGGCGCTCCCATACAACAAACGTTGTCTAAAGACAGCGCTCAACTCCTTCAGAGCGCTGATGTCATTTCGTTCAATGTTAAACGCTTCTTGTTGATTTCTATAGACGGTTGATCTGTCTTGTCTGGATGTTTGTCTAATGTAGTATATGGAACCCTTCGTGCGCGAGTCCGACTCGCACTCGGCCAGTTTTATATCTTTCCACGTTAAGTCTGTCCATCCGTCTATTAAGTTTTTCATATCGTTCATAACCTCAATAAATGATTCCTCGTGTACCAGATCCTGAAGCGGATGATCAAGTACTGCACGCGCGGCAACAGCGGCGCCGGCGACGCCAGCGCCCCGCGCCGCCACGAGCAGCGCCTGCTGCGGAACATCGGCGTGCACCACATCGTGCTGGACCTGCTGCAGGTGAGCTGCGGCGCTACACACTGGCGACCGACACCCGGACACGGCCGGACTACTGCGTGCCACGCAATAGCGGGGAAGCATCGGCGTGCACCACGTCGTGCTGGACCTGCTGCAGGTGGGCCGGAGCTCTACGGGCCTCGCTGCAGGTGAGCTGCAGATGGTGTTTAAGGTGTCTAAGACCCAAGGACCGACGAGAGAGACGGAGAGATGGGGACCGAGTACTGCACACAAGGCATTAGCGGAGGAACATCGGCGTGCATCACATCGTACTGGACCTGTTGAAGGGCTACAGGCCCAGGGACCGAGAAGGATGATAGGGAGAGACGGGGGCGAGTTCTGCGTGCGACGCAATAGCGGAGGAACAGCGGCGTGCATAATATTGTGCTCGACTGCTGCAGGTGAACTGAAGATCTACACACCTGGAGACCGAGAGGGTACGACGTAATAGTGGGGGAACATCTTTGCGTCTAAGAATTAAAAATTATCAGAAAAGTATCTAAAAAACTGACTGCTTTTATTCTCAAAAATATACGGCTTGAATACGAACGAGTGTACAAAATCGCTAATACTCTCTATCACAAGCTCAGTTAGACCCCATCAGCTATCGGTTCCTCGGCAGATATGACCAGCCCACTGCCACTTCAACTTGCTTATCTTATAGGCTACGTCAATAGCCTAAGGGCGTTTACACACGGGCGGCACGTGTGCCAACTGCAGCCGTCGACGCGCTGACGCGGGTATTCGACATGACATACTGTGGCCTGATGCAGTTGGCACACTTACCACCCGTATATAAGCGCCCTAAGTATTTCGCCCAATTGTCTCATTTCTAACGTGACCCATCAAAGAGACCGTCGTATACTCGTATACCGGGATTAGCCCGCCGTATACTTGTGCATTTATGTATTTAAATACTTCTTCAATTATTCGCAGCACTTACCGACTACAAAATGTCCTCCACTCTCAGGTGCCTCACGACGAAGACGACGCAGCGATGGACGAACTGATGGCGCTTGCGCACGAGTTCCTGCAGCACTTCTGCCACGGAAACCAGCAGAACCAAGCCATTCTGCACAAGCATCTGGATCTGTTCCTGACTGTTGGGGTGAGTGGGTACAGCGCTCAGTTTCTACAGCATTTCTGCACATGGGAACCAGCAGAACCGAGCCGTCCTGCACAAGCATTTGGATCTGTCCTTGTCTGCTGGGGTGAGTGGGTATAGCAACGTCCTCTCTTATATCACTGTGTTTCCGAAAATGTCTAAGCACAAAGTTCTCTTAGCACTGCCGTATGGAATCCAAAAGGTGTAATCGCTGTATCTCATTTACGTTTAGATGAACCTTAAGTCTAACTCCTAGTTAAAAGATCTGAATCACACTTCAGTTATTAGAAGTTCAATCAATGTTTAATCACAATTCGGAAATTCTCTACTAAACTACCATATACATATAGTGGTTTATTATGGCAGGGTTGTGGAAGAGATAGACACAGAAAGAAGACATTCAACTTGCTTAAGAAGCAAGAAAACTATTAATATAATAAGATAAGCTAAAATTTATTCATAAGGTCGTAGGAATAAAGTGTACATAACAATTAAATTTAACATAAGTGAGTGTAGAAACGTAGAGAAACTCGCAATAAACCTGTATTTGGGCTCTGTATGTACAAGCTTTAATTATTGTAACGATGTAAACGATGTAACAATAATTCAGGAAATAAATGGTATGAACCAATAGAATCAGTAAGGAACCCAAGTACCTTAAAATTAAACTTAATCGGTTACTTAAAACTACTTAACTTACAATGTCTCATCGTACGTCAGTCCTTGCAAGAAATTTTGCAACGTAATCTTGCATAGTAGTGTGTTTAACTTAAACATAAGTATATACAGTTTAGAGTTGAGTCTATTGTAGAGAAAAGGGCGAAAAAATCTTTGCGCAAACGAATGCTTCACCAATGGAAAACTCCAAACTAGGTCAATAATGACTGCTTCCCTCTCACCAGATCCGCGAAGCTGCGACCGTTTGCGCCATATTCAAGGACAATGCTGCCCTCTGCGGGCACGAGGGAAACGACAAGGTTTGTCTGTTTGTTAACAAGCCACAAATAAATACTAAAATATTTGACTCACATTCATCTTTTTCGCTTTTGTTCTTTTGTAGGAACAGCTGAGACTTTCTTTCACACTAGTTTTTAGTTACGAACTACGTATTTATTAAAGTTTCATACCGAGCCTAATTGAGCATATACCTACGAAGCGAAAGTTAAATAAACTTAATTTGGAATTTAACAGTTGAAATTTATGACACAATTTTTTTTTTATATTTTTATTTAAAAACCGACTTCAAAACACTGCAGCACTAAAAAGTTAGATAGCTTTAAATTAGAAGTATGTATACATGTAGGTATTGCAGAAGTATAATTTTTAGTCGGTGCCCAGTTTCATGACCAGGACCTATATTTGGGCACCGACTACAAATTGTCCTTCAATTATCCTTCCTTAAAATTTTTTATTTCTCAATTTTTAGTGGGAGAACGGGCGAAAAATAGACAAGTCCGTTATAACCATAATTTACCTACCATACTTAATTCGTTGCTTTAAAATTTGAAGTTCTTAATTTCCATCTCCGAAAGTCTTCAGCAGAACATCACCAAATTACCTTGGGACTACTTTTACGCTATTTTATGAAACATACGGATATTACTAAAGGATGGGCCCCCATCAGGCCTTATTTACTGCTGTCCATTGAAGAGTTCCGTTCTCCATCTCTGAAAGTCTTCATCAGATCTTTACCAAATTAAAATGGGACCAATGGGACGTTATATCTATTGAAACAAAAAAAGTATTGTCGAAATCGGCTAAGATTTGACGGAGTTATGCGAGAACATTACATTAGAAGAGACAGCATTACAGTTAACTATACACTTAGTGAAATTCTCAATTCAGAATCTGGCCTTAAGTGCGGAAATCTCCGGTTTAACCCCCTGAGTCCTGACCTATCAGTGGTTTTCAATTGTTATCTTCAAGGTGCACAAGTAACTGTGTGAAGTCGGACTTATAACCTTGAGGCTAAGTAACTGTTTGAAGTCGGACTTATAACCTTGAGGCTAAGTAACTGTTTGAAGTCGGACTTATAACCTTGAGGCTAGGTAACTGTGTGAAGTCGGACTTATAACCTTGAGGCTAAGTAACTGTGTGAAGTCGGACTTATAACCTTGAGGCTAAGTAACTGTGTGAAGTCGGACTTATAACCTTGAGGCTAAGTAACTGTGTGAAGGCGGACTTATAACCTTGAGGCTAAGTAACTGTGTGAAGTCGGACTTATAACCTCGGCGATATGTTCCAGGTGGTGGCCCACTTCGTGCATTGTATAGAGTCGCGCGGGCGGCGGCCCGCCTACCTGCAGTTCCTGCAGACCATCGTCCGCACCGACAGACAGTACATAAGGAAAAGCCAGGACCTCGTCATGCAAGAGGTGAGGATTTGCTTTGGTTAATGTTACTTTGGTTCCACTTACTTGTGTTTAGTTAGGTTATGGTGAGAAGATACGGAGCCCGAGTAAAAATCCTTAATCCCTTTAGGTTAGATTAATCCGGAGTTCTTGCAGACTACTAAATTCCAGCTGCTGAAAGCTAGGTTAGCCTGGCTAACCTATAGGTTAGCCTGGCTAACCTATAGGTTAGACTGGAACTTTTGCAGACTAGTTTAAAATCAGGATCTCAGCGGCTTAAAGGGTAGATAAACCTGTAGTTCCTGTATCAATGTTATTTTGGATCCACTTGCTTGTATTTGTTAGGTTTTGGTGAGAGGAGACGGAGCCTGTGTAAAAATCTGTATCCCTGAATCCCTTTAGTTTGGATTAATCTGGAGTTCTTGCAGACTGGTAAAATCCAGCTGCTGAAGGCTAGGTTAGCCTGGAGCTGTTGCAGATCAGCGTGTTAGGTAGGTTAACCTGCAGTTCCTGCAGAACATCGTCGACCAACAGTACATACGTTAGAGTTAGGACCTTATCAAGCAAGAGGTAAGATATGCTTCCTCTATCGATGTTATTCTGGATTCACTAACCTGTAATAGTTAGGTTATGCTAAGTAGAGACGGAGCCCGTGTAAAAAAACAAAATCCCTTTGGGTTAGGTTAATCTGCAGTTCCTACAGTCTTGTAATAAATCAGAATCACTCACTGCTGTTGAAGGTTAGGTTATTCTACAGACTAGTAAAAACTCTGAATTCCTGCTGCTAAAGGTTAGGTTAGCTTAGAGGCCTACCTGCAGTCCGACCGTCAGTACACACGGAACAGTCAGGACCTCGTCATGCAGGAGGTGGGACATGCTGCCTCTATCAATGGTATTCCAGAAAGAAGGAGACCTGGAGAACCAAAGCCAACATGGCTACACAACGTATGACAGCGGTACGAACAGACTACCAGTTTCTTGTTTGTATTGGCAGCTTCGAAAAGCCAGATAGCCGAATTGAATGCCAACTTCCGGTAGGAGATGGAATGCTATCCCGATCTCTGCTATCGCCGAATGCCTTTAAGTTAGGTTAATAGTTTTTTTTTAATAGTCTGCAGTCTTGCAGACTAGTAAAATAAACAGAAGTCCAACTGCTAAAGGTTCGGCTAACCTGGAGTTTCTGCAGACTTTATCAAGAGTATACAATTTTTTTTTGGAAATCCATGGAGGAGGCCTATGTCCAGCAGTGGACTTCTTATGGCTGAATGATGATGATGATGATTAAAAATGTAATAATGTGCTAGCGAACCGGCGTGTCACACGTTGCAGCTTTAAAACAATGGGAGTAAAGTCCACATTCGCTCGGCACAGATGGTGAACGCAGGCGAGGACGTGCTGGTGTTCTACAACGACAAAGTCTCCTGCAATTACTTCATACAAATGATGCAGCAGTACAAGAGGACCAAGGTCATGCCCGAGGCCTTGAGGTAAGCTGATAAGTACTAAGTAAATTTTTTCTAGTGCAATCTAAAAATAAAACGATCAGGGAAATAAGTACTTGATGAACAAAAAAACAAATTATATGGGCCGAAAAATTGACCTATTTATTGTTATTTTGACGCTGCTGATCTACTTTGTCACTGCTCAATTTCATTACTATGACAAAACTAAATGTAATAACCTTTTTATTATTAGAGTAACTTGATTTCGCATTCGCAAAACCTGTAAAACCCGTTTTTTTTTTAATCTCCTTACCTTTTCTATATTTTTCTATGCTTTCTAACTTACATAAGCAAAGCCGCTGCAATATCTAAGTTTGACGCAAGCTTCCCATTGTAAAAGAGATGAGATTGTTTCGAGATTTTAAGAGGTCGCGGGTTTGAATGGTAGTAGTTATTTACACAACCAGGGCCGTAAAATAAAGAAAGGCCGATATCCCAGAAGTTTACGGCCCGAGCCGTAGGCGACATGCGATGTAGGGCTTTCTATTTTACAGTCCGTGTTGTGTACACAATTTTATGTCGTCACTTGGCCTCAGAGTGGGTTTTCCCGTACGCGTAGCGTGCGGAAAAACCCGCTTTTTGGCCAGGTGTGGCATAAAAGATATTTATTTGTAAAACGAGTTTAAAACGAGATAAAATGAGTTAAAAAAAACGATCGGTGTAGAATATTTGTCCTGCATGTTTTGCCATTGTAGACATTCAAAAGTCATGAGAGAGCGCCTGAACTTCGGCATGTACCAATAGCTTATAACACTAACTAAGTATGTATGATAGCGAGACTTGGGTGTGGCAAAAGAAGCAAGAACGTAGGATTAATGCAGTAGATATGAAGGCCTTGAGAAGTATGTCTGGTGTTACTTTGAATGACAGGATACGCAATAGTTTGATTAGAGAACGTTGTGGACTGAAAGAGGATGTAGTGACTAGAATTGAGAAAGGAATGTTGCGTTGGTTTGGACATGTGGAGAGAATGAATGAAAAGAAAGATTGACGAAACAAATCTATCGAGCTAATGTGGGTGGAACGGCCGGTGAAGGACGTCCCAGGCGGACATACTTCGACCAAATAGGGATGTATTAGCAAAGGGCCAGATAAAAAGGCGTGCATGCAACGACTAATGTATGTTGATGAAGCGAAAGTGATCTGTCAGGATCGTGGCCAGTGGCAGTCCCTGGTCTCTGCCTACCCCTCTGGGATACAGGCGTGAGTTTTTGTATGTATGTACTAACAAAATTACATATTTTTGACAATTTGTAGGAGCAAACTACCCGCGAAAATGCCAATCCTCGTTGCTCACGCGTTCTAATTGAGCCCGTATTCTCGCTCTGTGAGAAGGCCTTTGCCCTACAGTGGGACAGATATAGGCAGCGTTATTGTAACGATAATATTTGTTGTATCCAATAGATACCACATCCAGCTAGTGAAGCTCTTAACGTGCTGTACAATGGGCAAGAACGTCTACACGGAGATCAAGTGCCACAGCTTACTACCGCTGGATGACATTGTGGCCATGATCACACACCCGGACTGCATACCTGAGGTAGATAGATATGAAGTTTATTTGCGACACCGAAAACACGATGAATATCACACAAAAACTCACATAACATGTGCTAAGACAAGACCATTATATTAAGACAAGACAAGAAAACTACTTTAAATAAAGTAACGAGTTCAAGGAAAACACACACTAAAAAGAAGAGTCATGATAAAGTGAACGAACTCTTCTATTCAGGGGTTAGAACGGGGGGTTTTTGTCCGCACAGATCATTTTGGCGGTAAAGTGACATCGCTTACTGTCTTTACAGTGCATGTGTGAGTAATTTACGTAGTGTGATGCGTAGCAAACTACTATTAGTCAATTAATGTAACCCTCAATTTGGCGCAAAGTTTTTGCGATAAAGCCTGATGAGGTTAAATTTTTAATCGAAATATCTTTTGTCATAGTCTGATTTAGGGTTCAATTCTATGTTGGCTTCATTTCGAAGGTGAAAGAGGCTTACGTCGGGTTCCTGAACCACTGCTACATCGACACCGAAGTGGAAATGAAGGACATATACTCGTCCAACTACATGTGGGACCTGTTCGAGCGCGCGTTCCTACTGGACATGCAGGCCATCGCGCAGCTGGATCCTGAGCCTTATTTACTTAGCGGTAAGTGCTAGTATTCTTTGCGGCGCTGTTTATAAATGCATGTCTGACTATAAACCGTGTTTTTGCTTAAATTTAATTTAGCTTTAGTCGGCATCCCACGGGTGGGAACTATAAACATTTTTTTAAATACTATCAAAATCAATAATAAATGAGAGCAATAAATTACCTAGGAAGAGCGAACAACTTGATGGAAATTATTGCTTTCGGCATTTTAAAGATTTCTATCAACGGCTTGCTTACACGTAGAAAAGAGCTAAATGAAATGTAATATTGGTACTTGTATCTTCCTCTCTTCTATTCTTTCTTCCTCTTTCTTATTCTTCGTTTTTGAAGGATCGTTTAACTCTATTGTAATAGTTTCAGTCGGTACCATTTTTGGTAACGGAACAGCTTCCCGCCGCTAGCGTGCGACGTGAAGCCGTTTGCCAACAAACTTTCAATATTATTGCTATTCAGTGCTTGATGATGATGATGATGATTTCCTCTTATCCCTTATCAGGGACATAGGGCTCGTAGAAGGGATCTCCATTTCTCGCGGTCTTGTGTTTGTTATTTCAGTGCTTGTTAAATTTTAAATTCAATGACACTTTAAATGACATGATGACTATGAAGGATAAATAAATCTAATATAATTATAAAAATCTCCTGTCACAGTGTTTGTTACCGAATTCCTCCGAAACATTTCTTTGTGTACATTTGGTAGCTCTGACAATAGGTCGCAGGCTGATTAATACGGCAAAACAACGTCTACTAGCTAGTATTACACATTTCGCGAAATCACGACAACGACCGCCAACTATCCTCGCGTGTCGCAGGCGGCTCGTCGCCGGGCGCCTCGTCCTCGTCGTCAGCGGCGCACCAGTCGCACCAGTCGCACCAGTCGCACCAGTCGCACCAGTCGCACCGGTCGCACCAGTCGCCGGCCGCGGAGCTGCGCGCGTGGACCGACTACGTCACCGACGTGCTGGTGCAGACCATCTGCACATTCTTCAACTCGCCGTTCAGTGACCAGAGCACCACTGTGCAGGTGGGTGATGACGCGTCTAGTCGCGGTGCCATTAGGCAGCGTAAGTAGTATGGTCACGCGTGTCACGCGTTTTGTGGCGCTAAACGTCAGAATTTCACTATAGGAAAACTTGCGTCTAACTTGGATTGGAGTGACATTGCTTTTATAACACGAAAATCATATAGAAAGTTAGGGAAAAAAAAACCAATAACATTGTGTTTTTCCGGGTCACAAAAAATGCGAATAATGAAGTTACTCTAATAACAATAAGCTTATTAGCTTTAGTTTTTTCATTGAATTCTAAACGTTTTCTCATGTGTTCATGCATAAAATAGTACATTGTTTACCGAGGGAATAAAATACTATTTTTAAGGCGAAAGTGTTTCTTTGTTATCCCGCCCGAGTGCACAAGGGATGAAAAGTACACCACTCGAGCTTAAAAATAGTTTTACTCCAGAGGTGGATACTCTACTTTTTATCACCCTCTATGAGTAAATAAGTGAACGCAACCATATTATGAATAGTGTTATTTATTTTGTATCACATTGTTAGCGTCTGATACGATACACTCCGGAGTTAATATTTCGTTATCACTGCTTGAAGACGCACTCATTATTACTCTAGTAAAAATAACAATAACAATTTTATTAGAGAAACGAAAAGACGGAATGCATTAGGCGCCTTTTTTCTGTTTTTTTTTTCTCGCGCGCGGTTTTCTTTTAAACAGCCAGCAATTTGTGCAACATTGTTCGTGTTCGTGAACAATGTTGCGCTGTGAACTTAGCAACAATAGCAACATGCGCGTTCCAAATTAAAATCACTTTTATTCCCTCAGGGAATAAAAACGCGTTTTAGTCCCTGTTCCCGGGGAATGAACTAGGTCTTTTCGAATAGATGTGATAAAAACATTGCTTTACGAGGTAACTCAAATATCGATAAACGCTTTATACATTATAAGGCGTTACATGCAGGGAGTCATAGTTTGAGTCCGATTTTTGTGGCGCGTTTTTGTACCACGTAAAAAATTAACAAGTTTATTAATCTTATAACATAGTCTCTCTGATTATATTGAAACATATTTCAGTGGAAGTTCTAGAAGCCGCGACTTCGACGTTTACAACGTGTGACTCGCGTCATTATACTATCAGTTATACCTACAGATTGGTGGACTGACTCGACTAGACTACTGGCGCATTAGTCGAAGCACCACTGTGTGTGAAGTAGACCAGCGATTCTTCAAGTGGGTTTTGCGCAGCGAAAGAATAAAAATTGAAAAAAAAAAGATTTTTTTTATATTTTTACTGTTAAACTTTTTATAATTTTGGATTTATGTAATGTGGCCGTGTTGGTACTTCCGGAAGCTTGAAGTCAATTCTTAGTGTTCGCAAGCCTTAAAAGTTTAGGAACCGCTGAACTGGACTACCGGAGCATCGGTCAGAGCACCACTGCAGTTCATTAAATGTTGTCTAGCCTTAAGTTATAAGTAGCCTATTGGCACATCGGTCAATGTACCACGATGGAAGTGAATGGACTGACACAACTGAACTAACTACTAGCGCATCGGTCAGAGCATCGATGACACTTGCACACCGAAATAAGACATACTATAAAAGGGTAGGTCTTTTATATATTAATTTCATAATGTAACGCTGGATGCAGGCCGCTTCCAACCGGTCTTTTTGGAAATCCACGGAGGAGGCCTATGTCCAGCAGTGGACTTCTTGTGGCTGAATGATGATGATGATTGTAATTTATAAGTTTCTGGTAGTGTGAATTATCCAATCAACTCCATCTGCTGTAAGAAAACCCACTTTTTCTAAACTGTTTCTGAAATCCTTGAAAGCAAGAATTTTGCAGCTCCAAAGAAGGTCCGAGTACACTTCATACTTAGTACCTACATTATGCTGAGTAAATAAAAAAAACATTATACTATACAAATACAAAGCCCACCCACCTTCCAAACTACTTTTTACCTTTTTTACATTATTAACAAAACCTTTATTTTCTTGCCGCTTTGGGAAACCGTGAAACCTGAACTCGGAAGTAAGTAAGAAACTACAACAACACGGCACAGCCTATCTCCGTCTCCCTCTGTCACATCTGCCTGTCTCCGTCCCGCAGACGCGGCAGTCGATCTTCGTGAAGCTGCTGCAGACAACGTTCAGGATCTACCAGTGCAAGTGGCTCACTCCTGCGCAGAAGCACAGCGTGGAAAAGTGCATCCGGACGCTCAGCGATGTTGGTAAGACTAACATTCACATTCAACTTGTTTTCTTGGTTAAAAATAAATACGTCTTTATTGCCATCAAAAAGGTTCCTTTTTTCTTATAATCTGACCTCACTACGCAAACAATGTCACATGGAGGATGAAAGAATATTTAACCGATTACCTAAAACTGAAGTAGAACCTCGGACTCGGAAGTGGGAGACCCAGGTTCGATCCCCAGTGCGGGCATGTACCTATGACTTGGTTTTGTAAGTTATGTACATTTGTGAAGTTATAGTAGCAATCATCATCATCATCATCATCAGCCCCTTGACGCCCACTGCAGGACATAGGCCTCCCACATGGTTTTCATAACCATGAGGGGTTTTGCCATAATCGCAATACTACTCGCTAACGGTGAAGGAAAACATCGTGAGGAAACCTGAGTGTCTGACCAATTCACGCACCTCAGCGCTTGAAATCGCCAATCCGCGGTGGGTACGCGTGGTGATTAAGTCCATACTCTCTCCCTGAGAGAAGGCCTGTGCCCTACAGTGGGTCGTATATAGGCTGCTTACGTACCTGAAACTACGGCGGTACAGAGAACTTAAACCGAAAATGAATAAATAAATAAATAAATAAATACAAATATGTTTATTTTAAATATATAAATACAAATATGTTTCCGTGTGGCACCGGATTAAGAATAGTGTCACTCCGTTTCCTTCCGTGGATCTCGTAAAAGACGGGCAGCAGCGTCTTCCTGAGATTCCAATACTGCGGTCGCCAACCCGCCTGCCAAGCGTGGCGATTATGGCAAAACCCCTCATGGTTATGAAAACCACGAAGGAGGCCTATGTCCTGCAGTGGACGTCAAATGGCTGATGATGATGTTTCTTTTCTCAATCCACAAATCTCGTGCAGTTTATATAGATACATAGCCTCATTTCGGCCTAAACCACATTTATAATAAAATTATTTATATACTTCTTAATTATTACCAAGTGGAACCAGCGCGTGTGCATTTAGCAACTTATGAATGTTGATGAAGCGGAAGAGATTTGTCAGGATCGTGGCAAGTAGCAAACCCCGGTCTCTGCCTACCCCTCCGGGATATAGGCGTGAGTTTATGTATGTAATCGTGATGGCGATCCTAAGAATGCCGATGAAGTTTCGTTTGACATTTGCGTATAGTCATTGGGTGATCGTTGGATGTGTGCCATTCCTGTTCTGTGTCGCCATTTAGCCTTAGAAAATTTCAGACGCCAGATGGCGTTGACATCCCACGTCCAGCGAACACGCGAATCAATCTATCAATCAGCGCCAGATGGCGTTGACGTCGCACGTCCAGCGAACACACCAATCAATCTATCAATCGGCGCCAGATGGCGCTGACGTCGCACGTCCAGCGAACACACCAATCAATCTATCAATCAGCGCCAGATGGCGTTGACGTCGCACGTCCAGCGAACACACCAATCAATCTATCAATCGGCGCCAGATGGCGCTGACGTCGCACGTCCAGCGAACACACCAATCAATCTATCAATCAGCGCCAGATGGCGTTGACGTCGCACGTCCAGCGAACACACCAATCAATCTATCAATCGGCGCCAGATGGCGCTGACGTCGCACGTCCAGCGAACACACCAATCAATCTATCAATCGGCGCCAGATGGCGCTGACGTCGCACGTCCAGCGAACAGACCAATAAATCTATCAATCAGTCCGTATTGGTCCACTGCTAGCATGTCTCGTTCCCCCACAGCAAAGACCCGCAGCATAGCGATACCCTTGGAACTGGAAGCCAAGATTCAGAACGTGTTCGAGAACTCGGCGGCGTTATCGCGGCAGACCAGCCGCTGGCTGCTGGCCACCAGGACCTCGCGGCTGGAGCATACTGCCTCTCAGGTGGGGAGAATTCACACCGCGTGAATCCTCATCATCAGCTCATCGCTGTTCACTGCAGCATTCTGTATTAAGATTGTTCTTACGTGGAGCTGTCTCGCCCGCACAATTTAACATTTTCAATTATTGTAATAAAACGAGTAAGCTTTTCATAAATGTAGTCTGAGGGTTTGGTGTTTAATTAAATTACAGACATTTTAAATTTTGGAATAAAATTTTCTCAATGGAAAACGAAAACTCAATGTAGTTGATTGGATATCTACGGGTTAAGAAAAATATGCCTTGAATATCCGCAATCTATTTATCCATCAAAGCCTCGTTGCCATCGCGGCCGGAGCGGGCTCAGACCACATTTATCAAAAGATTACTCATATTATTACAATATTAAAAAATGTTAAATTGTGGGAGCGAGATAGCACGCTTCACGTAACGGCAGCCTTAATCCTCACACACATTAACCCTTAACCCGGCATAGGTAGTAAAAAAATTCATTGCGTTTGGACTTTATTTCAAGATGATAAGGTTCAACCCTTAACCATCTGATCTGGTTAAGGGTTAAAATACCTCTGGTTTGGTGGCTAAGCGCCTTAACGGCTAGACCAACGAGGCAGTCGCACCTTGTACCGTGCTGTGTGTACAGTTGAGAGTATATTTATACCTAAGTAATACATAATTAGAAGCGGTGGTAGCCTAGTGGATACAAAATTGGACTCGGAAGCGGGAGACCCAGGTTCGATTCCCAGTGCGGGCATGTAGGTATGACTTTGTTTTCTCAGTTATGTACATTTGTGAAGTTATAGTAGCAATACCACTATGCTAACGGTGTAGGAAAACATCGTGAGGAAACCTGGGTGTCTGAGCTATTCACATACCTCAGCGCTTGAAATCGCCAATCCGCGGTGGGCACGCGTGGTGATTAAGCCGCGAGAGAAGGCCTGCGCCCTACAGTGGGACGTATATTGGCTGCTTATGAAATACATAATAATACTTATCTACTTAATCACATTGTCAGCCTACCGCTGCCGACTGCGGCATTCTGACCGAGTTAATCCTTACACAGTTCCTCATCATCAGCGCACCGCTGCCCACTGCTGGGCTATAGGCCTTTTACTCCGAATGCCACCTCTGACGGTCCCTTGCCATCCTCATCCACGGACCTTCCGCCGACTCGCATACATAGACTTGTGTAAAAACAGCGTAACATTAAACGCTGTGAAATGGTCTGTCTATTCCCTTTGGATATTCGGTTCAGTGCAGTCTGTCTCAATGGGGTTTAATGTGATATTCTGAACAGTCCTTTTTTAATCGAATGTTATTTACAGTTTGTAAGAAATGTGTTAACATTCCTACTTTAGCAATTAGTATCAGAAATCAAAAATCAATAATTTATTTCAACATAAACAGCATGTTGTGGCTGCCTGTAAGTGAGATAACACTTGGCTTATTTTTGGTTTTGTTGTCTGTTGTGAATGTATTGGTGTGTATCTTGTTGGTGGTCCTAATTAAATAAAATAAAATAAATAAAATAAATAAAGAATTTACATTCTGTTTGCTGAATGTCAATGTACTATGTTACTATGTTAGCCGCTGCCTTCGGGCCGTATTTGTAGTGGAGAAAAAGGCAGCGGGAAAAAAAACTCCACTCTGACCATCTTTTTGCAAATCATCTTAAAATTATACATCAAAGCCTGTATGACATGATTCCGTGATAGCCACCAATAACTTTAAAAGCCAAAATGACACTTCTTACAAAAGTAGGAAAAACATTAATGCTGCGGCCAGACACGATCAGCACCCGTTCACGAGAAAGGGACTGAATAACTATCTAGTTATACATTTAACGGGTCTAATCGCGATTATTTATTAGGTAAACCATCACATTATTATTATTACTAAGTAAGTATTTACGTCTCACTCGCACAATGTGGCTGGCAGTATTCTAAGAGCGAGAAGCAAATAGTTGTCTAGTCCCTTTCTTTATTTAGCAGTGTCGTAACGAAACATCTTCCCGCAGTCGAACCTCCAAAACGACCGGTCCGTCATGGAAGGCCTGCAGGAGATCGTGGCCTTATTGGAGGAGCAACTTCGACCCTTGCTGCAGGCTGAACTGTCCCTGCTAGTGGACATCCTCTACCGTCCTCATCTGCTCTTCCATGCGAACAGCGATCACAGTACCAGCAACGTCTTTATATCCAGGTAGATTGTTGCTTTTTGTCTTTCCTTACACTTTCACTTTCCTTAGTTACCTTTTTCCCTTTTTCCCTCATGCGCTCTTTCCCTTTTGTCCTCATGCCCTTGTTTTCTCTTGCTTCACACTACACCCTGTGGGGCAGGAGATAGTGAAGCTAAAAGAAGAGCAACTACGGCCCTTGTTGGGTCATCAACCGACATCCTCTATCGTCCTCATCTGCTCTTCCATGCCAACAACGATCACAGTGCCAGCAACGCCTTGGTAGGTTATTTTTTCTCCCGTTGCGTCTTTCGTTTCCCTATTCCCTTGAGCTCCGGTCCTCTCGCTCCTGTTCCCCTTCATGCACTCTTTCCATTGCCTCCCTTTTCCCAAATTTACATTTTCCTCATACCTTTTTTTTTCGTGATTTCGTTTCTCTTTCCCCAATTCCCTTTTTCCCTGGACGCCTTTTCTCCTCACGCCTTCTTTCCCTCTTGCTCCACACTATGCCCTGTTGGGCAGGAGATAGTGGAGCCAAGGAGCAACTGCGACTCTCGATATTGTATCATCTTGTTTCTAACCCTACAAAGCTGTATTGGTACTAATAATTTTATTTTCATATCCTTGCAGACTTATTCACCACACGGAGAAGCTTCTAGAAGAAAAAGAGGAGAAACTATGCGTCAAAGTCCTCCGGACTTTGAGGGAAATGATGGCGGTGGACCCCGAGTATGGCGACAAAGTAAGTTGTGAGAGTGTATAGTGACTTTTCTTTGTAAACATACCTAATCTAATAAAAAAATATAAAAATAATGTCCACACAACACTATCACGTATCCCGGTCCCAAACTAGGATACCCGGTGCTATAGTAGCTAGATAAGTCACAAATATCTAAAAACACCTAGATTGTTCAAATCATAATACTATCAAACAGGGTGATTAGAAACTGGATTCTTCTTCTTGTGCCTCTCCACTAATGGCGGCTGGCCGTCACCTCTCCATATTCTTCTTCATGTGCCTCTACTAATGGAGGCTGGCCGTCACCTCTCCATATTCTTCTTCATGTGCCTCCACTAATGGAGGCTGGCCGTCACCTCTCCATATTCTTCTTCATGTGCCTCCACTAATGGAGGCTGGCCGTCACCTCTCCATATTCTTCTTCATGTGCCTCCACTAATGGAGGCTGGCCGTCAACTCCCCATATTAATCTTCCTGTGCCTCTCTACTAATGGAGGCAGGCCGTCATCTCTCAATATTCTTCTTCATTTCTTGTCAAGCGGAACAGGACTTCAACTCTGTCTACATCCGTCTATTCCCTGATGTTACTGAACCATGACTTCCATCTTCTCTTGACACACCTCTTTTCCTCGATCTTACGAATCCGTGTTTTTTTTATGTGGCCTGTATACGACCCACGGCAGGGCACACGCCTTCTCACTTAATTACCACGCCTGCCCACCGCGGATTGTCAATTTCAAGCGCTGACGTATATGAACACCTCAGACTTTCAGGTTTCTTCACGATGTTTTCCTTCACCGTTAACGAGTGGTATTTTATTTTATTTTATATATTTTATTGACACAGCCAACAGGTATTAAGCACAAAAATACAGAGTTCTTATACTATGTGGTTCTTGTCTAGCCTAATACCCAATAACAGGCGTGCAACAGCATTCAATACGTTTTTGAATTATAACTTATTGTAAATAATTGACAGATCAGATTATTAGACAAATTACATTAAAGTGAACAATAACAATTATTATTTTACTTATATTACATATTATAAATTTTATTTATTATTGACTAACAGGAATACTGATTGGGATATGTTTGCAGAATACTTAGAAACAAATCTAAAACTAAATATTCGACTTAAAAACCAGGACGATATAGAGACTGCAGTCGAAATACTAAATAAGGCCATAATCACTGCTGCTAGTATAGCTACACCAGCTCCTGACAAAAACTTCCGGCAGACAAGCATGTACCCACAACTTATAAGAAACAAAATAAATGAAAGGAGAAACCTACGAAAAAAGTGGCATTCTACAAGACACCCAGAGGATAAACGAGCTCTCAATAGAGCATCGCGTCACCTAACGTCGCTCATAGCTAAACTTAAAAGCGATTCCACCCAGAAATACCTTGCAGACCTAAGACCTCAAAACAACGGAAAACATTCCTTGTGGAAGGCTACTTCTATGTTGAAGCAACCCATAATGCCAACATCACCACTAAGAAAACAAGATAAAAGCTGGGCAAGAAGTTCAAAAGAAAAAGCCAAACTATTTGCCGATCATCTAGCTCAAGTCTTCAAACCCTATCCAGCCAGTGATGAAGAAGCAACGGCTCATTTAGAAAAATTGGAGGACGCCATGCTTAATCCCTACCAAATGTCTCTACCAATCAAACACGCAACACCAGCTGAAGTTCGGAAAATAATAAATTTGATGAACTTGAAAAAAGCCCCAGGATACGATCTTATTAGCCCAATCATTATGAAAAATCTTCCCAGGAAAGCAATCGTTCTCTTTGTAAACATTGTGAATGCCATACTAAGAACAGGGAAATACCCATGCCAGTGGAAAGTAGCACAAATTATCCTAATAGCAAAAGAGGGTAAACCTGCGCACGAGGTGACTTCATACAGACCTATAAGTTTACTCCCAGTAGCCTCAAAGGTCTTTGAAAAAATTCTTCTCTACAGACTGAGGCCCTGTCTTACCGACATAATTCCCCAACACCAATTTGGATTTCGCGAACACCACTCAACAACGGAACAAGTTCACAGACTGGTAAATCAAATATCAAGTTCATTAGAAAAAAAAGAGTACTGCTCAGCTACTTTCCTCGACATTACTCAAGCTTTCGATAAGGTATGGCACCTAGGACTCAAATTTAAGCTTAAAAGCCTATTGCCACACTCCATTTATCCCGTTCTGGACTCCTACTTGACTGACAGATGCTTTGAAGTAAAATACGATGAAGAAATTTCCGCGCTTCAAGAAATACAATCGGGAATCCCGCAAGGAAGCGTACTCGGTCCCGTGCTCTACATACTTTACACAGCCGATTTACCAACTACCGATAAAGTCACAACTGGTACCTTTGCTGACGACACCGCCTACCTAGCAAGCCATCAAGATCCCGCTACCGCATCTCACCACTTGCAAGAAGCTCTAAACCTTATGGAGGGTTGGTGTAGATTATGGCGAATTAGGACAAATGAGACCAAATCGGTACAAGTTACTTTTACCCTCAAAAAAGGAATGTGCCCTCCAGTGTATCTCAATGGTCAACAAATACCTCAATCCAACGAAACCCGTTATCTGGGAATCCACCTTGATAGGCGCATGACGTGGAAAAAACACATAACAGCGAAACGCAAACACCTAGACCTTAAAGTACGCTCTATGTATTGGCTCATAGGTCCCAAGTCCAAGCTATCGAGAGAATGCAAGATAACATTATACAAATCAATCTTGAAGCCTATCTGGACCTATGGTATTCAGCTGTGGGGAACCGCTTGCAGGTCTAGCATAGATATTCTTGAACGATTCCAGACTAAAACTCTAAGGGCAATGCTGAACATCCCTCAGTACATCAGCAATAAACACATGTATGAAGACCTAAAAATTCCCACCGTTATGGAGGAGATTCGACAATATAGTACCAACTATCAAGATCGGCTTAGCCGTCATCCAAACGAATTAGCTTCGAACCTAATAACAAAAGATAGCACTTGCTATGCTCGACTGAAGAGGCACAACATAATCAATCTGTCAGACAGAAAGTGAATTCGGCAGCAAAGGCAACTTAGGAGGATGGAGGCCAATGGACCTCACTCTGCATCGATCACGAACTACAGAGAAGCAGTAGAAGCCCAAACAGTTTGCTTATTGTAGTTAGAAGGCTACAGATCGCAAAAATACACCAATAACTATTAGTGAAAAAAAAAAAAAAAAAAAAAAAAAAAAAAAAAAAAAAAAAAAAAAAAAATGGCGGGACTTGGTTGCAGCAACAACAACTTTAAAAATGTACGTAACTTAGAAAACAAAGTCAGCAAGACCGCCCTGAGGCCAGCGTTTTACCTCTGCGGTACCACCGCTCGACATTGGTGTAGGCGAGAAAAATAATCCATCCGTTATTAAGATGTTGGAGTAATTTTTTTCCACTGTTTCGTCGGCTTTCTAGTACTTGTTATCTCTGTGCTAAGCCGCGGATAGACGGACGGACGGTCATGGTGAAACTGTAAGGGTTTCTTGTTGACTACGGAACCCTAAAAATTGTCATTCTCCGTGTCCCAGGGCAACCAGCTCCGCAACAAGCTGCTGTCGCAGTACTTCGTGAGCCGCAAGTCGGAGCCCAAGCTGGCTGCGCCGGCGCCGCCGCCCGCCGCCACGCACGGGCCCGGCGGTGAGTGCACCTTATTGTCGTGGGGGCAGGGCTGGGTTTTGCTTGCACAGTTTAGACTAGTACTATGCTTTGCTTTGAGAACTGTCATCTAAATATATTTGGGTTTGAAGATAGAAGTTTGGGTTTTTTTATTGGAGGCTGAGGTTTGAGTGGAGACTTGAGTTTTCATTGAAGGCTGAGCTTTTGATTGGAGAGTGAGGTTTTTGGTGGAGACCGAGGTTTTCATTGGAGATTTAGGTTTTCAATGGATACTTAGCTTTGCGCATTAAGATTTTCGATGGCTTTACTTAAAGAACCCTTGCGATGAGTTGTAGCTCTTATTGCCGTCTAGTTAACTATGGTTATTGCTTGAAGACTTTATTATTAAGCTTTGTTCTAAAACGGCGGCAAAGTGCCGAGCTTAGTAAAGGGTAAAGGGATGCTCTTTTCTTGGAGACCGATTTTGCTATAACCCCCATCATTTACTGAAATGGCGGTGGGTTGTGGTCCTTAAAGTGGGATTTGAAGAAAGTGTGATTTTCGTTTGTTCTCTCTTGTAAGGTTCTAGATATATTAACGCGAGATAGTCTCTCTTATATGACTTAAAAGGTAGCTGATACTTTTTATGTTTTAAACTTTTTACGGTGGCTCCCGTTGCATTGAACCGAAAAGACGGGGTAGTCGAATAAAAATATACGTGACAGTTTAAAACATGCGTAGGCCTTACAAGGGTGTAAATGTAAACCCGGGTCTCCTGCTCGTGTTTTATGATGAAACATCACACAAAACAATCGGTTTCCAATGCTCCAAAGCAACACTTTTATTTTGCTTCCCCTAGCAACGAAGATATTTTGCGCAAAGGAAAACGGAATGTTTTGTGTAATGTTTTTCAGCAGGAGACACGCGTTAAAAGGAGTTGGTAATTTTAAGTTTTGAAATAATAGATACATAGATAGATAGATAAAATATTCTTTATTGTATGTACACCAGGAATTACATATCATAGTTTGTATTTAATCCTAGATTTTGGTCATAAAAAAGAGATGAAGGTCTGATAAAGAATAAAGTAATTAAATTCGATATAAGTACTAAGGCTGCTGTTACTTCTGGCTTTCGTCTTGCTCGCACATTAGATAAGATAAGATAAAGTTTATTCGTCCAAAATGCAAGTATAAGTGACTTATATATGGTAATTGATATATCGGTATGCGTAGTAACGTGTTGGCCTTTGCATCTACGCAATGAGATGATTTATGCAGCGTCCAGTGGCACCTTCACTCACACTAGATGGGTGAAGGGACCACTCGGACGCTGCAGTGCCTGGGGCATTGTTTTTTAGATGGAGTAGGCTTGCCCGACTACGCTGTCAGGATGGTATACCATCCAACTGGTATACCATCCAACTGGTATACCATCCTGACAGCTTAGTCGGCCTGGCCCACTAAAGACAAGTCAATACGTGCGGAGCCAACCAAGCCGCGGGTTTCCTCACGATGTTTTCCTTCACAGTTAGCGTGTGGTATTGCTACTACAAAGTCAACAAATGTACGTATGACTTTGTTTATTTTCACAGTTACGTACATCTGCGAATTTGTAGTAGCGTAGTAATAGTTGCTTGGTATTCATAGTAGGCTACAAGCCTGTGTCATGAAATACCAGCACCTTCTTTTAAACAGTATATTCAGAATTAATGTGGGTAGGTAGTCGCAACTTGACTCGGGGGCAATAATGTAACTTAACTACTTAAACTAAAAATTCTAATATAATTAATGATTGTAAAAAATAGCATCAAATCAAGTCATTTATTTACAAAAAAAGCTTAAGTCCTAGTGACATGAATAGACTTAACTTAATGTGGGTAGGTAGGTTTGAAAAAGATCGCCACTAAGTACACGTAGCTGCTTACTGGTGTTCTTCGCAACTAGGCGCAACTGTTTCGCTAGAACTATTACACAAAAAGATTCCCATGAAATGTTAGGCGACCACGAGCGATGGCGGAAAAATATTATTAGCATGTGGGAGGCCTATGTTCTGCAGTGGGCGTCAAATGGCTGATGATGATGATGATGGTGATGATTATCAAGTATTAATCAGTTGGCTGTAACAATTAAAATTAATTAATGGAAATAATTAGACATGTGACCCCCAAACTAGGAAATTTGGGGATCAAAAGTCATAGGTAAAAGAATAGTTTTGGTCAATGATCGCACTAGAATATACTTATTCTTTTTGTTGCACTACCCCGTGCTGAGGACAATTAAAAAAAAATTACTCTTGTACATCTAATGTTTGAATTGGCAAGATTTATTGTGGACTTTATATGCCAACTATCTCTAGAAATAAAAGCAGCCACTGTAGGACATAAAACGTTTCGCTACCTTTCTCTTTGTGCTAAAGAATTTTCTTAATAGAGCTTAGACAGAGATATGAATAAAAATTTGAAACACTTATAAAACATGTGGGACTTTACCTGGCACTAACATTAGCTTAGCAGCACTTAATAACAGTTGCAGTTTAAAGGCTCATAGATTTTTCACAACTTTCCCCCGGTTTCTCGTACAGTAAAATGTATTAACAGTTGTCAGGTTTTTTTATGTACTTTGGCCAATAGGCATTATGACAGTAGTAATTGAAAATCGAAAATGGTGTATTTATTTAACAAGAATTGAATTGTGGAATACGAAACACGCATTTATTTTTTTTATTAAGAGCGGGATTGATAATTATTACGATAATTAAAATGTACAAAAATCCTATGTCTGCCATATTAAGTTGAATAGCGAATTACGTCACATTGAGGAACACTATCTTATCCTTTATAATAATTATGTGACATAGGTAATAATGTACCTATACGAAATTGCCGTGTGGACGTTTTCCACAACAGATTAATTTTACACTTTTGTACTGTGACGTCACTAGCGACGCCATGAGCGAGCGTTTCGGTTGGAATTTTAACTCTAAAAACTGAAATGTATTTTTTTTTTTTTTACTATTAAACCTTAACTGTGACCAAACATATGAAATAGATTGTACGTATTGGGACATTATAGGATAGTTTTTCATAATATGTCATCATGCCTATTGACACTTATTAACAGTAGATTAACAGATTACTAATGGACGAGAAACAGGGGGTAATTATTCTAACTAGCTTAGACTTCATAGACATTTTTTTTTCACTTCGACACATGGTTTTAGATCTAGCGTGTTATAGATTATTATGTTTTTGTTTTCCGCATGCGTCACAGACCGCCATCATCAGAAGAAAGGTGGGTCTACATTCACATTATAGTAAAGTTGCATTCAGTGTTCAAGGTTTATCTAAATTACAACGGCTCGTCTAACTCAATGCTAATCAATCTAAATTAATCCTTAAACCTAATTCGGGCCATTCTATTAAGACTGCCTCGTTGGACTAGCCGTTGAGGCGCTTAACTGTCAAGACAGAGGTCGTGGGTTTGATTTCCACTGGGGGCCGCCGTACATTTGTACAAATGGCCTCAGTCTGGGTGTATTGTGATGTCTTTGCCTAGTTATCATAGCACAGGGTATCCTAGTTTGGGACCAGGACAAGTGATTGTGTGGAAGTTATTTATTAAGTAAGCCGTTTAAGGGGAGTCAACCAGGTCTTATTTTTTCTTAAAAGGGGGTGGGAGCGAGTATTGACAGTTCTTACGTAAGCTCACAAAAATGCGCAAAGTTAAAATTATACTATGAAACAGCGCGGGCAACGATTTCCGTGGCAATGTACCCACGTTCATTTTTTCATTTAGATTCTTACGTAATAATCCGTAAACGTAAACAGGGAGGAGGGGGTCGGCCTACTGTTATTTTTTCTTCTATAGGGGAGGAAGGGGGTAAAAAAGTAGCAAAAATAGTCTTACGTTATAAATTAATGGCGCCTGTAAGATTGGAGACTACCCGATGAACGCGTCAACCGTCACGAGGTCGTGCTTTTTTATGTGAAAAAGAGCGCGCACTTTGCGCTCTTTCTAAACAGTGAACGAAACTGAACAGTCCCGCTCGGGTCGGTTACGCTGAATCGGGTATACTCGGCTTCAGTTGGTCGGTGACGCTGAATCGGGTATACTCGGCACAAGTCGGTTGGTGAACTTTTCTCTTTACTGTGGTCACAAGCACACACTTTCTTGCACTCGTATTCCAATCTGTAACCTAGTATTGAAATTGAAATACGTTACTATGAAGGATTATTTTAGGTTGGTCAGCATGTCGCTTGTACGATGCGACGTGGGATACGTCTTCAGATGTTTCTTTGACGCGCTGCGTTTACTTGTACTGTGGGGAAAACCTAGAAATCGCGAAAAAATAAAGTAATAATTCCTTGTCCTGGACCCAAAATAGGATACCCTGTGATATGGTAACCAGGCGAGGACATAACAAACATGGAAATACACCCAGACTGAGGCCATGTGTACAAATGTACGGTGGCTTCCAGTGGGACCATCGAAGCAGTCATAATTAGCTGTTCCGTTCAATTTAATTCCACAGAATGGTAACTTGAGTATGGAGCAGCTAATTTAATTTTTTTCTCCATAGTAAAAGTCGTATTGCTGGGTACAATCGGTTCAGATGTATTTGGGTATTCTATTACACTGTGTATTGTGTCCCGCATGTTGATGTCGTTTTTAGCTGCTTAAGAATGAACTCTATATACGAATCAATACAGCTTGTTATTGAAATAACGCAAAACCACTTATAACCGGCAAAATATTCCCAATTGATTACTTGTTTTATTTTAAAAAGAAAATACCTCCTCAAGTTAATGACTTTGTAGTTTGAATAAAAATTTATAATTCTAAACTTTTGATTCTTAGAAGTGGTTTAATTATGGATACTGAAGAACCGGTCTTCAGATGTCGCTTTATTTCGATGACATCTTGTATGAGCCTTGCCATCTTGCTCTACATGTTAGAGAAAAGTTACGGTCTTATTTATAAAAAACACGATTCCTTGAAACGACGATTAAAATAGGCTGTGGTGGAGATTTTACAAGGGGAAGTCGTAACCACGAATTAAATAAACTGCGTATTACTACTGCTTTAGAGGAATTGTGTTTTATCGTGTGTATTTTGAGCTGGAAGCCCTAGAAACCTAAAATACAGATCCCTGATCTAGTTATTTGTAAACATATTTGTATTTGTGTTTTTTTATAAATGAAGGCCGTTATTGTTTTACTTGCGATTGAAAAGATTAACGCGAATAGAATATATATTCGTTAATGCACGGCTTGTTTTTTTTTTACCTTTTTGTTGTATGTACATACTTATCTGTCAGTTCTGTCTGTCTACCTGTGTGTCTTTTTGTTTTTTTCTTATTTCGTTTCTTTTCGTATTCGTTAATACGAAACAAAAGAGGCGAAATAGTTTTGTCAGATCTGCAGTGGGCACAGGCCAGGAGAAGGCATGTGCCCACTGCAGGGCAGAAGCTTTCTCTCAGAGATAGAGATAGAGTGAAAGTTTTAATTAGCATAAATGATGGGTAAGGGCTTAATCACTACGCGTGCCCACAGCGGACTGGCGATTTGAAGTGCTAAGTAATGTGAATATTTCAAACACTGGAGTATCCTCACGATGTTTACCTTTCCCGTAAGCGAGTGGTATTGCTATACGTTACTGAGAAAACAAAGTCATTGGTGCATGCTAGGATTCGAACCTCCTACCTCTCGAATGAAAGAACGTTCTACCCCTGCACTACCATCGCTTAACTCCACTCAAACTAAAATCCGAACATCCATCTAGTATTGTAGCAACCTTACAGTGTTTATCAGTAGTTCGGATGCTAACCTTTTTCCTTGGAATGGTACATATACACTACTAGCCTCAATACTATAGCGTAAGGAATATATTGTCTTGTAATTTATTTGTAATAATAATAATTCTTTTATGCAGCCTATAAACGTCCCACTACAGGGGGCGGGCCTTCTCTCAGAGAAAGAGAGTGTATGGGCTTAATTAACACACGTGCCCATCGCGGATTGGCAATAGCAAGTCTTGTTGTTAATGAATAAAAATTACTGAATTACTGAACCATGCCTCCGTCCAGCCCGCATCCTCCCCCGCACCGGACAGACCTTGGCGCAGGTCCAGACGAGGCTGGACAAGGAGGGGGCCTCGGACCTGGTCGTGGACCTGGTCATCAAGAGCACCAACCGTCCGGCCATCTTCTTGGAGGCGATACAGCTGGGTAAGTTGAGATCAGATATTTTACTGTAGAATCCTAGAACCCTATAAGCTTACCAGAAACGCGTTTCAGATATGTGCAAAGCACGCTTTGTGCACAATGGGATATTATACCATTTAAAATGTAGATGACAAAGTTCTCTAGAACTCAAGCCAGTTTAATGCATGTGTTCTAGGTCTTAGAATATTTAAACTCAAGGACCAAATTTAAAGAGACATTTAATTTTTTCAGAGATTTAATTTCTATGTATTTATGTAATGATTTTTCTTCAAAACTTCAACACACACAGCTGACGGTTTTATCGCTTAAAGCTCTTCCAGACACTTTTAGGATACATAGAACTGAAAGATAAAGAGATGAAGAAGGTGTTTGTACATTTTGTTTTGTTTGTCTTTACTTACAGGTATTGCTCTATTGGAAGGAGGTAACCCAACAATACAGAACAGCATTTTCAAGAAACTGCAAAACGGAGAAATATCTCAGGCGTTCTTCAAGGTAATTCGATTATTTCAATAGTGTTCTCTATCTATCTATGTATCCATCTATCAATTACGCGATCATTCACTCGCGTACACATTTTAGAAACGCAAGTTTTTCCTCCAGTTGGTACATAAGTGAAGACTCAATGTGTTCCTTGTGGCAAAACCCATCGGAAAACCAGCCTTCCAGCCATCAGCTAACGAAGTCGAAAACTTTCTTCAAACCCGCAGGTGTTCTACGACAAGATGCGCGAAGCCCAGCAGGAGATCAAGGCCCTAGCCGCCAGCAGTACGGCCGCTACCAGTCCCGAAAAGCAGCGTGCTACTCCCACTGAGAAGACCAGGCCCAACAGTCCTGATGGTAAGTCTCAGCAGTCCTCATGGTAAGGCCCAGCAGGAAATAAAGGCCCTAGCCGGAAGCAGTATCGCCCGCTACCCGTCCCAAAAAGCAGTGTTACACTCCCACTGAAAAGATCAGGCCCAACAGTCCTGATGGTAAAGATCAGCAGTCCCTACGGTTAGGCCCAGTAGGAGTTCAAAGCCTTAGCCGCCAGCAGTACGGCTGATACCAGTCCCGAAAAGCAGCGTTCCACTCCCATTGAGAAGACAAGGCAACCTGATGGTTAGGCCCAGCAGGAGATCAATGCCCTAGCCATTGGTTGTACGATGACAGTTTCACGGTCGTGTCATATTTATTTCACGTGATAATTTTTTGTCATTCCATTGACCCCTAGAACGTTTGTTTCATAGGTGTACTTGTGTAGACTTGAAGCGGCAATGAAATTGATTCGACGCGTTCATGTATCATTAAACAGCAGTATTCACATAAAACTCATAAACAAAGTGAAATAACCTTTTACAATGTGCACAAAATGGTTTAAATATCACAAAAAAAAACAAACATAATTTAAAATAAATTAAGTTAATTAATAGATCTAGACAAGAGATAATTTTTTTTAAGGTCACTTGTTGAAGCGTCTTGCCGACCAGTCCGCAAGGCGATTGATTGATTGGTCGAACTTGGTACGGACTTTTCTGTAGACTGACAGATAGAAAAAAAAACTTCTTTTCTAAAGTGTCACATGTTGAAGCGTCTTGCCGGCCAGTCCGCAAGGCGGTTGGGCGAATTTGGTACGGACTTTTCTGTAGACTGACAGATGAAAGAAGATTACTTTTTTTCTAAAGTATCACTTGTTGAAGCATCTTGCCGGCCTGTCCGCAAGGCGGTTGGGCGAACTTGGTACGGAATTTTCTGTAGACTAACAGATAGAAAACAAGATCACTTTTTTTTCTAAAGTGTGACTTGTTGAAGCGTCGTGCTGGCCAGTCCGTATTGGTTTACCTTGGTGAAGACCATGAGCCAATCCAAGATTTCAACAAGTGATTTTATTTTTATAGGTAATCCTCGGCCGCTAGTAGTGGGCGAAGAAATGGACGAAGAGGTGGCCAACGCTTGTGGGTCGGCTGTGCATGCATACTCCGACATCCACACTATGTCACACGGTAAGTCACCATGTTACTTAGGTATCCCTGCATATATTTGCCCATACAAAACATAAACAGGCAGCCTATATACGTCCTACTACGGCCTTCCCTTCCTTCCTACACTCATTCATTTCAAATTCCAATCCAATTAAAAAAAATAAAAAAATGGTGCAACCGACATTAACGCAGTCAAATTAAATTTTTCCTTAATGTTAGACATTTCGCCCGTATTTAAAACTATGTGGAAATTTGTGACACATAAAATAATACTACTAATTAGACACTATTGATAGGTACTTACGCTAAGATAAACCATACATAGTATGCGGGCTAAGAAAAGATGCATTTTTTTCACTTCACATTCCTTTTAGAGAGAGTATGGGCTTAATCACCGCGCGTGCCCACCGCGGACTGGCGATTTGAATCGCTAAGGCATGTGAACACAATATTAGAATCCATACATTATAAGGCGCCATTAAGCGTCTTTTCTTGGCTTTCGATATAGCTTTGTGTACACGTAACTTTAATGCGTTATGTAGAGAAAGCTGTTAGTTTTCTTCATAAAAAAAAAAGAAAAATAGCAACCTTAACGTTTTATATGGAGCATTTTTGGACCACGTCACTAGAATGGCTTTTCGCCGGGTGACATTACATTATTATAAAAAGTACCAGTTCTAAAGAAAAATCTTCTAACATGTCCTCGCCAATGATATTGGTTTCTTTTAAGATTTTTATTATAAAACCCCTCTAAAAGTATTCTAGAAACTCGGGATAAAAAGGGAAGAAATCTCGATGCTAGATGATGAAGAGACTAATTATTATTTTGAGTTCATCATTACCGTATTCCATCAGGAACAACTGTGCTAGAGGAAATAATGGCGGAGAAGAAACGCGAGGCTGGCAACTCAGATGTGCTTCCGGCGAAGGTGGCTGTGATGAAGCCGATACTACGGTTCCTGCAGCTGCTGTGCGAAAATCATAATCCTGATTTGCAGGTAGGTGTTCGACAGTCTTCGTTTTCGTGATATTATGGCAGGCACAACAATGCTAGAGAAAATCATGGCTTTAAATCATCATCATCATCAGCCTTTTGACGCCCAGGACATAGGCCTCCCTCATGGTTTTCTAAGCTTCGAACATAACCATCAAGCGTTTTGCCATAATCACCACACTTGGCGATCGCAGTATGCGGTTGGAATCTCAGGAAGACGCTGCTGCCCGTCTCCTGGTAATTGATTTCCTTGGTCGCCTTCTATGACATCCACGGAAGGAAATGGAGTGACGCTATTCTTAATGCGCCACACGGGCGGCTTTGAATTTCAACTTGTTAATCAACTTCAAAAAAACGAGCAGGTTCTCAATTCGTCTGGATTGGAAAATTCTAGACTTCACAGGTGGTCCCATAGTCACCAAGTCAGGATCTGATGATGGGATCTCATGAGAACTCTTCAGATTTCAAATCAAAAACTGAACAGGGCCGCGTTTCATAATACTACAATTCAGTTTATTGTAGCCGAGTCTGCCTGTTTGTTAGTATGTGGGTTTATCGATTCGATGTATATTGAATTTTCATTGTAAACTACGAGTTCTATGAAATGGGGCCCTGGTCTTAAAGATTTATTTTAATCTCAGCAGAACTTGATGGATGAAAATTGCTAAACTCGTTTACGTTAAAAGGTTTGTTAGTTTTTTACGCAGAAAATAAAAAAAAAAACTTAAATAACAGGTTTGCCATTTGCCACTTTTAATGTTAAAAGTAGAGTACACTGAAAATAGTTTTTAGATTTGAAAAATATATTTTAAAAGATAGTGATCATTCAAATGTTCATATAGCCTTAGGAAAAAGGAGAGTATCAATGTCCGTTACTATTAGAAATATTCCATACTACTGTTCCACTCTGTTCGTGTCGACAGAACCTCTTGCGCAACCAGAACAACAAATCCAACTACAACCTGGTCTCCGAGAGCCTGGTGTTCCTGGACTGCATCTGCGGCTCCACCACGGGTGGCCTCGGCCTGCTGGGGCTCTACATCAACGAGGGGAACGTGGCGCTCATCGACCAGACCCTGGAGACGCTCACCGAGTACTGCCAAGGTTCGATACCGCGACAATGGGAACTTGCATCAAACTTGATTCGAATGACATGTTTTTGTACCATAAAAGACGTAGAAAAACAACAAAATACAAAACTATATTAAAACTTTTTTTGTCGAATTTTTATAGGTCTCAAAAATGCGAAATATCTAATAATATAAACTTTTAATATTAGTTTTTTCATTCAATTCTAAAAGTTTCCTAATAAGGGCGCTGTTTCATAAAAGCATAATTTTACGAGATAACTCAAATATTGATATAAACGCTTCATAAATTATAAGGCGCTACCTTCGAGTTGTGACGTCATAGTTAGAGCCCGATTCGCAGGGCGCGTTTTTGTACCACGTGACTAGGGTGACTTTGACAGGTTATATCGCGAAAAGTATTAATCGTAGAGAAAATAATTAAACATGGTTATATATCTTTTAACATGACCTGTCCAATGAGATAAAAACATTTTTTTGTGCAAGTTGCGAACCTTAAACATACCACACAAAGACAGTGTGTCGAACAAAATTCCGCTCAAAAGCGAGGCGACACGCACACATTAACGTAACACATGTGTGTGCGTAAGCGGATTGTAGTAAGTGACCGGCGTGCGTGCACGCAACGACTAATGAATGTTGAGGAAGCGAAAGTGATCTGTCAGGATCGTGGCAAGTGGCAGTCTCTGCCTACCCTTTTGGGATACAGGCGTGAGTTTATGTTATGTTTATGTAGTAAGTGACGTTCGCTGACACACGCATTCGGACTAATATTGCAACACTGATAACTGGCTACGCCAAGCAGGCTACCAATTTGTTGCCTCATTTTAGAAACTCGGACTGCGTTTCTATACCTTATAATAATTCTTATGCGGTCTTTCCACCAACTGGATGAGATGAACTAGACACGGTTCCTCATACATTCGGCTATCCTTAAGAAAGACAGCCCACTCAATAAAGGGTCGATATAGGTCACTAATCGATATATTTATTTCAAGGCGACTAGTGTGACTAGTGATTTATTATCAACCAAAAAACCATCTTGGAGACTAGTGGTAATGGTTTAATTTTTATCATAAGCAGCCTATATAAGTCCCACAGTAGGGCACAGGCCTTCTCTCAGAGAGAGAGTATGGGCTTAATCACCAGCTATTCACATACCTCAGCGATTTCAAGCGCCGAGGTATGTGAATAGCTCAGACACCCAGGTTTCCTCACGATGTTTTCCTTCACCGTTAGCGAGTGGTATTGCTACTATAACTTCACAAATATACATAACTTAGAAAACTAAGTCCTAGATACATGCCTGCACTGGGAATCGAACCTGGGTCTCCCGCTTTCGAGTCCAATGTTCTACCCACTAGGCTACCACCGCTTCTATGGTTTAATAGTGGTTATATATATTAAAGGCCCATCTAACCCTGTTCTTTTCCAGGTCCTTGCCACGATAACCAAAACTGTATCGCGACTCACGAGAGCAACGGCCTTGATATCATCACGGCGCTCATACTCAATGACATCAACCCACTAGGCAAGACCCGTATGGACCTGGTCTTAGAGCTCAAGAATAACGCCTCAAAACTACTCCTGGCAATCATGGAGTCCAGGAATGACTCTGAGAATAATGCTGAGAGGATCCTGTACAACATGGACCCTAAACAGCTGGTAAGTAGGGCTGGGATTGTTAAGAATTGCTTGTGCTTATCGGGAAAGATGCTCTAAGGAAAAGAAAAGTTACACATGATGCCGTGACCAGGATTTCAAGAATAGCCAAGTGTTAGAAAACTTGAAATCCAAAAGTGCAAAGTACTTTGAATTTTTGTTTCATATCTGCAGTTTGTAGAAAAGTGGAAGCCTAAATTGCATGTGTTTGCCCAGCTGTATGACGAAGATATATTACTCATGCTTTAGGTAGAAGTGGCGTGCTCGGCGTTCCATCAAGAGAATTCAATGGACGCTGACTCGGATTCCGAAGACGACTCCCCGGTTCAGGGAGTGTCTCCTAAAGAAGTAAGTCCCCCACGTGGTTTTAAATTTGCCAGATCTCCGCCCCGTTTCTCGTACCCTAACAACCTAGGGACTGTTTCATAAAACTACGATTCATAGTTTACTATGACTATTCGATGTACATTGCAAACTCGGTTAACCCACAGATTAACAAGTAGGAAGACTGCAGCGCAATGTACATCGAATTGTCATAATAAACTTTGTATTGTAGTTTTATGAAACGCGGCCCTGGTAATCTACTGTTGGCAGATGTCAGTTTTTTTTCGGATCCACTTTGACTAACTCATCTATCTATCATGATGTTAATGTCCGAAAAACAGGAGGTTAGGTTACACGAGGGTAGCTTACGAATCACTGTAAATCATTAGAACCTACACGAAGTACAGGGGACCGTTTTGGAAGAGGGGCGGGGGGGGGTCATCAATATAACCTTCAATAGAACTTTTATTATGATACTATAATCCGCGTAAATCTTTTTTGCTGTTGAGGAAGCTCGTAAATCCCTGCGTGATGATTAATTTTAGGTGTCAAAGGAAAGTTGCGCGGGGGGTCACTAGGGATGTACATCCCTGTTGAAAAAAATCTTATCACACTCTTCGTCATGGTTGGAGCTGGACCCTCTACTTCTATGGAAGTCGTAGAACCTCTACCATCCATTGTATTTATGATAGTTTTACTATATTACATAGGTAATAATCATCATCAGCCATTTAACGCCCACTGCAGGACATAGTTTAATTAATAAATTATATATAATTTGTAAGCTCCTCTTGATAGTAATAAGTCTTGTTTACCCGATTTAAAAATAACAATACAAGTACCACTGACGTAATAAACGGTGTACAGGTGGGGCACAACATCTACATCCTGTGCCACCAGCTGTCGGCGCACAACAAGGAGCTGGCGGCGCTGGTGCGCGGGGGGGGCGCGGGCAGCGCGGGGGCGGCGCACGCGCACGCCATTCAGTACTACCGCACGCACACTGCGCAGATTGAGGTACGTACCCGATCACTAAAGATGGCCCATAGTCTTTAGAAAAAGTCCACAGATACCTTAAAAAACCAGCCAAGTGCGAGTCGGACTTGCGCACGAAGGGTTTTGTACCGATGTTTGAATATTTCAAGTGTTTGCCGGTTGCCGTTATTAGTATCGAGCAAAAAAACGGCGACAAAAAACAAGTTTATTTATTGTATGGGAGCCCCCCTTAAATATTTATTTTATTCTGTTTTTAGTATTTGTTGTTACAGCGGCAACAGAAATACGTCATCTGTGAAAATTTCAACTTTAGAAACCTATTTAGAGGCAAAATTTGAACTGTCTAACTATCACGGTTCATGAGATACAGTCTGGTGACAGACAGACAGACAGACAGACAGACGGACAGTGAAGTCTTAGTAATAGGGTCCCGTTTGGCACCCTTCGGGTACGGAACCAAAGCAACATCCAACTAGAAATCTGGCGTCCCGAAACAATGCGCGGGGGCCGCGCCGGCGCACGCGCACGGAGGTACAGTGGGGCAGTCTACAATGGGCATTGTCCTAAAAAAATAAGTTCTGTGTTTAATTTTTTTTTCGATAGAATGGGTAATTTCAAGAGCCTGGCCAAATACTTTTGTTTTGGCTGCTTTTATTAATTTTTAAAATGAAAAAAAGTATCTGAGTTTACGAAACCGAAAGTACAAGACTAAAAATATTCCTAATCTTTACAAACGTACTCTGTGAAAAAACATGTTTCATGTTTTCTTTTTACAGAGTACCGAAATTTCAAAGTCTTTGTCTTTTATAGGAAAAATATTAAACATTCTTTTTTAACGTGTGAAGCCAACGTTAGAACATCGAAAAAAAGTCAATGAAACAATACTTATTCACAAAAATAGATTAAATGAAATATTATTTGAATGAATATTATTATCAGTGAATATTATTAATTAATGATGGCAGCATTATATTTATTGAGCTTATACCTTTAAAATACCATATAATTGAAGCTTAAAACGGGGTTTGGCATAGCTAAAGGGTTCTTGATGTAAATGATACGATAATAAACTGTAGAACTTCAATAACTGTGGTTTTATTTCGGAAAACTAGGTATACAAAAGTGGTGGTAAACAAAAAACTTCAATCAAAACAAAATAAAAATAGGAAAATAAGCAATTCACAAGTAGAAAATTGTCAGCGGTATTCTGTAGTCAAAGGGTGAAGTAGTAATGAAAATCCGAAAGAGATCTAGAATGGGTGACGTAATTTTAAATTTTGAGTTTAAGATGATAGACAGAATGAAGGAAAAGAACAGAAATGGTGTAAGAAGGTTTGCACCATTACAAGCTTGTGTCAATATTTAGGACAGTGCCCATTGTAGAGTGCCGTTAAGATAAGATAAGAATATTCTTTAACGTGCACTAGAGCACATGACATAAAAATTTGAAAAATACACTGTACAATTGGCGGCCTTATCGCTAAAAGCAATTTCTTCCAGACAGCCCTATCTCATACTTTAAAATAAAAGTCGGGATATAGCAATTAGGAAAAAAAAGTAAAATAGTAATCAAATAAGAATTTCCCATTTTAAACAGACCTCTTGTCAGGGAGGCGCCACTGGTCATAATTTCGCACAAGTAATTATTAAAATTCCCCTGCTGTCCAGGGGAATATTATTATATAATATTAAATTTTATTTTAAGAACTTTCAATTAATCATCGAATGAAATTTTCCCCATTTTTCATTCAATCCTGCATGTGTAGCATGACGACGCAAGGCGCGCGTGTCAAAAGTCACGAATTTCCGGTACATAAATTTTCAAATTCTGACATTTCAGCGCCACAAAACGCGCACCGTCTCTTTACTGTTTACACTTATACAAAGACACATTTACAAAACATACAAAAGGCAAAAATCCCTTTCCTCCGACAGATCGTAAGAACCGACCGCAGTATGGAACAAATCGTGTTCCCCATACCGGAGATATGCGAATATCTTCCCTCGGACAGTAAACATAGAGTCCTGGCGACGGCTGAAAGGGACGACCAAGGCAGCAAAGTCGCCGACTTCTTCTCCAGACTGGACAACCTGTTCCACGAGATGAAGTGGCAGAAGAAACTTAGAGGCAAGTCTTACCTCAAATACTTTTGTATAAAAATGTGAAGTGAAGACCAAAACTTACTAACTGACCCCCAGTTTCTCGTACACTAACATGCTGTTAATTTACTGTTAACATATGTCAATTGACCAAAGTGCATACAAAAGAACCACCGGCAGCTGTTAACAGTAGATTAACAGCTTGTTTATTAACAGCCTGGTCTCTGCCTACCATTTCGGGATACAGGCGTGAATTCATGTAATGTAATAGTGAGGTCCATCCATTGCTTTCGTCAAAGCGTACGACGGGATTAGTCATAGCGATTTGCTGATATAAGATAGATTCTATTGTTATTGCACATCCTGTCCATTTTCTCACGATCTACTACGTAAATTTTAGGCAAAACCAACCTCTAAACCATCGCAGCTAAATCCTTGTTTCGCCTGCAGGGCAGCCGCTGCTCTTCTGGGTGTCTTCCTACATGTCTCTTTGGAGCAACATCCTGTTCAACTTCGCGGTGCTCATCAACGTCATCGTGGCATTCTTTTACCCCTTTCAAGATGAAACGCCCAGTAAGTACTGTCTAGCTTTTTCAAACAATGGTGTAATGTGTTACCGCACCTGCGTGATAGTTGAAAGATATCACTAAGAAATTATAAGAAACCATTTTAACTTTTACTAGCTTTTACGTACAGTTTTGTACTTAACACAGTTTTACTTAGAGTGGCTGTTCAAGAAATGTGAAGTTTGAACAACTGTGGCTCTATTAACCTATTGGTAAACTTCGTGGCAGAATCTGATGATCCTACCACATCTAAGACGTTGGTCTTCGTAGTAATAACTTATCCTGTGGTAATTTTTCCTATGGGTGTAATCGCGGTAAAGTTTTGATAACCTATTGGTAAACTTCGTGGCAGGAATTTGATGATCCTAGTACATCAAGGACGTTTGTCTTCGTAACTTCTCCTGTGGTAATTTTTCGCGATAAAGTTTTGAATTTGTAATTTAATGTTCGTATCCCTTGCTACATAACTGAGTTACATTACTAGCAATATATATAAGAAAAAATATTTTTCGTACGAAACTGGTTAATGTACCAAGAAACCTACCTTCTTTGCACATTACCAGTTACAATGCCAGTTATGTACACGGAGGTATATATTCTTCCCACATAACCCAGTTAGTTAATATCTAACTATCGACCGATTGAAGGAAATAGGCAGTAACATAATTAAGATATAATTACGGTGATTACTTTGAAGGAAAGGAATAATATACTGTTGCTCCCCCAAATTCTTCTACGGCTTTCCACAAGGCGTAGAAGTGGACGCCTCGTGGAAGGTTCTGTTCTGTCGTCGGCCAACCTCATCCAGCTCATTGAATCATTCATGCCTTGCAACATGGAGTGTAAATATCGCAAATGACGAGCCTCCCCTATCCCAGAGCTGGGCCAGCACCTGTCGCTGGTGGTGTGGCTGGTGTTCCTGTGCGCCGCTGTGCTGGTGAGCCTGCTGCCGCGGCCGTCGGGCGTGCGCACGCTGCTGGCCAGCGCCATCGTGCGGCTCATCTTCAGCGCCGGCCCCGAGCCCACGCTCTGGACCCTCGCCATGGGAGCTGTGAGTTGTCTGTGTCAATAACAAACCGAAAGTTCACTTGGATTTGCGTTCATTGTAAAGGTTAACATCGTACAGACTATCTGCGGCATTAGAAGTACCCCAGGCACCATACGAGGCCCTAATCTGTTTCTTATTTTTATAAATTTATGCGTATTTAGCTCGCACTCAAGGCACTCGTCAAGTAAGTGTCAATGCTGATTTAAAGTAACCACGTTAGTCGTTAATTCTTATTTCTGATTCTAGCAGTAAACCCGGGTTATGGAACTTTATCTGTAATACTTTTTTATAGAGATAACACACATTGTCACAAACATTGAGTCCTTTTAACTAATTTTGATTGCATCCAAATAAATCAAATGTCTCGTATATCTAAAATTAAAAACCGTTCTAATGGAGAAGCTCTCTCTTTTCACTCGCTCTATCGCGATTTGGCCCAGATTTTTTAATTTCACGTGGAGTTCGTTTATCAAGCTCCCTCCACTCGGCAGATAGTGGTGAAGGGCGTCCACCTGGTGAGCATCATGGGTAACCAGGGCACCTTGTCCAAGTCCACGCGCTATGTGATCACGGACCCAGAGTTGCTGTACCACTCCGTGTATCTGGTCTTCTGCTTCCTTGGCATCTGTTGCCATCCGTTCTTCTTTTCCGTGCTGGTAAGTGTATACTCCTTAATTATACTGCTTGTAATAATTGCACTATGAATCCCGTTTCTTTTACAATTTTTTTTAAAGTTGAGTAAGTTTAAGTAGAGCTTCTAGTTAATTTTGCGTAACATACGGGCGAGGTTGACACTTTGAAACTACTGGACCGTCTAGATGGCAATAATCACCTGAATGTCTAGGCTATCGGTTATACGGTTATTGACAGTTAATTGTTGTTCCACGGTCTAGTTCCATGATAAAAGTACAACAACCACCAAAGTTTCACAAGAGTAGTTTTCTGTTTTTGACCGTTTTATGACTTTGTCAGTTGACATGACTTCAAATAAAGGAGTATGTTCTCAATTTGTCCGTATATTTTGTTATGTATATTTAGCAACAATTCTGTACCACTTTATCCGATTTCATTAATTATTTTTTTGTTAGAAAGGGATAATTTGAATTTGGTCAAGTTGTGTTGATGAAATCCACAAGAAAATCATCGAACTCTACTTTTTTGTGTTTTTCTTGAAGCCGGTTTTTATATTAACGTCCTCAGTCCTGACCTTGAAAATAACAATTGAAAACCATTTATGTTATTTTCAAGGTCAGAACTGAGGAGGTTATAGTAGATTTTTTTTTAATTTAAATTGAGAACTTAGGGCTACATTACCCTCCGCCTTTCCCCGCCAGCTCCTAGACACAGTGTACAACGAGGAGACTCTACTGAACGCTATATTACCACCCGCCCTTCCCCCACCAGCTCCTGGACATAGTGTACCGTGAGGAGACCCTGCTGAACGCTATATTACCACCCGCCCTTCCCCCACCAGCTCCTGGACATAGTGTACCGTGAGGAGACCCTGCTGAACGTGATGCGCTCGGTGACGCGCAACGGCCGCTCCATCCTACTGACGGCCGTGCTGGCGCTGGTGCTGGTCTACATGTTCTCCATCGTGGGCTACATGTTCTTCCGAGACCACTTCCTGCTCGGCGTCGATCAACTGGACGGTCTGTACATTCATAGAGTTATGAATACATCATAAGGAATTATTTTTTACTTTATTTATTTATTTCTGTTTGGAAGATTAACAGTCGCATAACAGTTTTTTTAATGACTCGCTATGCTCATACATAGTAATATATGAAATGGGTCTAACCGTGATTATTTATAAATTAATTATAGATAAATTTTACCTAATAAATAATCGCGGTTAGTCCCGTTTAATATATAGCCGCATAACAGTTGTACATAAAATAAATTAATACCTAAAGGCTAATTATAAATCTCCACTTCTAAAAAACAACAATGACAAAAAAAATAAACTTCTGCAACTTTAACATAGGTACAAAACATACATTGGGGTCTCTTTCATAAGACATATTAATATTACTAATTTTTTTTTGTCTACAGTGTACAGTAGCATGCCTAGAGTTTCAGATCACGGCAAGTCTGACCTAAAAGTATTGTTTGTGGTTTTAGCCGTTCTGAAACGTCGATGAGCTCGCCCAAGGTCACTGAAGGCGCACTACTAAATAGAGTTTTACACACCTACCGCAGCATTATAGTATCTAACTTCGATGGCTTTGAGAAAGCGGTTGCATAAAGAAAACATGAATGTTTTAGTCAAAAACGTTTTCGGCCAAAAACTATCAACAACACGACTTATTGGAATGCGAACATTCTATAATTCAATGTGTTGTATAAGCTGATCTATTAAATTATCTCTTGTGTGCTACTATGATCTTAATTGCATCTGGGGTTGGTTTTAGCAAAGATACTTTTTTGTAGCTAAGTTGTTTAAGACTAGTTCGATTCGTATGAACTCAACTAGAGTATATTCAGAATGTGTGACAAAAACGAGCGCAAACTTTAAATAGTCCCATGTTCGATTCGTCAACATTTTATGTCGGCAGGCCAGGCTTTTGGGCTTATCCGAAGGTAGCGCCACTGTTGATCTGGTATGCTTGGTGTTTACATGTTTAATTATCGATAAACGTCCTGCAATCCGGACTTGGCCCCCGTGGTGGAGTATGGCCTATACCTTCCTCAGGGAAGAGACCCGTGCCCCTCGGAGGGGACATAATGGGTTCATGATGAAACGTCCTCCAAAAAACCGTGAGGTAGTTGGGCAAAACGTGTTTTTGTTGTCTCCTGTGATTATTTTATTTAAAAAAGTGGTAATATAAGCCGATCTCTTTTAAAATACTTACTCCAGATAAATTTGTTATTTTATCTACTCTGGTACTATAATACAAAGATTATAAAACTGAAAACAAAACTCTTATGACAAACATTACGCATAGGCCAAAAATAAAAATAAAAAGTTTTATTACGATACAGGTCTTGTATGGACACCTGTATCATAATATAACTTTATCTACACTAATGTTGTAACATTCTACTTATGTTTTCAATACTTTACTTATAATTACTACTGTTATAGCGCAGACAACAAAACACTCAATTTAAGCAATTTCACATGATGGTATAATATTCACATCGATATCGTAAAATCTCATTATAACATCAATAAAACGCGACCAACTTGATTGCAGGGCCAATCAGGTTGGTCGCGTTTTATTGAAGCGCGCAGCTGCGCTCTCATTGGTTAAATTTTAATGGCGGCAAAATCACTGTGATTATACACGTACGCGTAAATTTAATTTTTAATTGCATTAGTGAAGATAAAGTAGTGTATGCAACTGCATATAAGACGGGTATTAAAACACTCGTTACTATTATGAAACTCGCTGCGCTCGTTTCATAAACTCACACTCGTGTTTTAATACCCTTCATTATATGACAGTTGCATAAACTACTATTATCTACACTCATATCATAATCTTCAAATTAAGAATTCAAAGGTAAACACATATTGACAGGCTTTAAACAATACATAATTTTAAAGAAAATAAAAAAAAAAGTGTAATATAAAGTTACATTAAAGGTCAGATTTTTCACTTTATGTTACAGTTATTTTTTTTAAAGTGTTGCTGTGATCACGGAACAAAACTTAAGTTTTTTTTTTGATGTCAAAAGTTGACTCTATAAGAAACCTAATTTCATTTTCGTGGTACCAAAAGTGCAACTAAAAATACCTAAAATTGCGCGCGCAAAACTGAGTGCAGACGATTGAATGTCAAGATACTTTTGTCGAAATTGCGCCATTTTGTTTCAAAAATTTCATCATGAGTGTAGATAAAGTAGTGTATGAGACTGCACATAACTTGGTATTAAAACACTCGCCAATGCTATTAAAAAACTCGCCAAGGCTCGTTTTTTAAAATCTGGCTCGTGTTTTAATAACCCTCATTATGTGACAGTCACGTAAACTACTATTTTAATCATAACGATACACCTATACAACCTCCAGCTGGACCAAGAAGGTTGAACCTTTACTTTTAAAAAAAAGGTTTCAATGAACGAATCCGCGGCGACGCAACACGCATGCGCAATCGATGTTTGCGCCTTGGCGCCAACATTTTACATTTAAAAAAACTTTTCAATATTTAAACAAAGTTTGGTTCTGTTTGTAAAATGAATTAGTTAACAGTATTGAAAATAACAGAAATGAGGTCAACATTAACATACCCTCTCCGAGTACCTCCAATAATCTCCTCCTAATCCTCCGAGTATCTCCGAGTCCGGTTCAAATTCCATTTCATAATTGTAATATTCAGAACATCAATAATTATTACACGTAAAAATAAATTTGTTTATATTCAGCGTTTTATTTGAAATATTATTTTATGTATTATAGTATGAGATAAAGTAGTGTATGACACTGTACATAACTTGGTCTTATAAGAACCCTTATTATGCAACAGTATCATAAACTACCATTTATTTTGTTGTATTGATATTCTAATAATTATTATGAAATTTCACCAATGAACAGTTAGATACTTATATTCCGCACAATAAATTTCGTGTGGCAATTCTGCGATCTCCACGTTACAGGCTATGCCTTGTGCGAAAATCTCCAGCTATTTTACAAAGTACGCATTATGTTTAAAAAGTACAGTGAAGATATCGCTGCAAAATCGTCGTAATCTTCTATTATTTCACTAGAGAGGTCTTAATCTTCAGAGCTTGGTCACCACGCGCACCCACCGCGAATTGGCAATTTCAAGCGCAAAGAATTAAATCGTCTCAGAAAGTGACAGACTTTCGGGTTTACTCCTGTCAAGAAACCGAGGAGGAGGTTATCAATTCGACGCGTATATTTTGTTATGTAAATTTTTACACGTGTCTTGCTCTTTCCAGATGATGAGTCCCTGGTCGGAAATTGCGATGATGATCCAGCGAACAAATATTTGAGAGGTACGTAGCGTACAAGGTATAACAAAACCGGCCAAGTGCGAGTCGGACTCGCGCAGGAAGGGTTCCGTACCATTATCTATTCAACATTAGACGAAGATCGAATTTGAGAACAGCGCCATCTATAGAAACCAACGAGAAGCGTTTAACATTGACATTAACGCCTTGACATCGGCGCTGGGTATGGCTTTAAACAACGTTTGTTGTATGGGAGCCCCCTTAAATATTTATTTTATTCTGTTTTTAGTATTTCTTGTTATAGCGGCAACAGAAATACATATCTGTGAAAGTTTCAAGTGCCTAGCTGTGACGGTTCATGAGATACAGCCTGGTGACAGACAGACAGACAGACGGATAGTGAAGTCTTAGTAATCCCGTTTGGCACCCTTCGGGTACGGAACCCTAAAAAACACACGCAGATAACCTCCAAAAAAATGTTTAAAATCTTTATATATGAGTTTAATCAAATAACTTAGCTTCTGAAGTTTTTTTTGTCAATAAATTCCAAATTCTGTTGGAATTGAGGAAAAACACATTATGTACCTACATAAAATTTGTCTACTAATTGCAATCGTATGAGTTACAATTCATTTTATTAGAGTTAAGGTTTTCCGGGTTAGGCAATTTTTATTACTTCTGCACCTTTCTTTCTCGCACATTCTAATAATTTTAGTGGTTGTAAAAATTTAATATTTCTGACAAATTCATTTTAATTTCATACTAGATGTTTGTGTGAATTTTTTTATTGACAAAAAAACCATTCTCTATCAGAAACAATTTTGAAAATCATGTCTATTTTACATTATTTTCGTAACTTTAAAAAAGGAGATTTTCAATTCGATGCGTTTTTTTTTTTAATTTGTTGTGCTATCGGAGACTACATTCATCAAAAGTATACTCATTCTTTTCGGCCTCTTCTTTATTTTGTATGCCACTTGCAATTCTTTTTTCTGGTTGTGCAATAAAGTGTTCTCTATCTCTGTCTATTTTAGGCCCCGTAGGCTGACTCACACTAACTCATTCGGTGTGTCTGTCAGTCGGAGACTGGCTGTGACAAAGAGGTGGAAAAATTATCTCTCATAATGAGAACTTGGAATCATCTTTGTTGAAACAAATTACTGGAAATTCAATATATTTGTAGGTTACAGTGACTATTTTATCAAATAATAGAGGACGAACTACGACATCATTTTTTAATTCAAAAGGTTTTCGTCACGAGTGATGGTTCTCCCTGGCCAATGTCCATTGTATCCGTATCGTATTGTATGCTTGCCGGGTTTTTGGCGTGCGTATTTGTGTAAATATAATAAAATATTAGAATGTAGGTACAAACAGACACGCTATGCTCAAACATTATTATTAGTATATATCTAGACGCCACAGAATACTTAGAGCTGTTTAGTTACTATCTCTCGGATACCTACTCTGTGACATGACTTGTTAGATCAATAATTTAATTCGATATTTTGGTTTGGTGTTTATTTAATTTCTTTTGGCTTTTGTGAACCGTAAATATAATCTATTTGGCCATTGACCTTCGATGCTTTATTAATTTGGTAAGAAGCTGAAAGCACCCTACTTTCCACACTACCATAGGTTCATCAATCAATCGGCCCACAGCTGAACATAGGCCTCCCCTGAGCCACTTCTTTCTGTCCTCGGTCATCCTCATCTAGCCGCTGCTAGTTTTCATCCATCCAGTTTTTATCCATTCGTCGTCCTCACTTCGACGTCGACGGTTCGACGGTCGGCGGGTCGACCGCCAGTCCGGTGGGCCGACTTTGTGAAATCGGCTGGGAAACAAGACTAGCAAAGAGCCGGATGGTTTGGCGTGAAACAGAAGAGGTCTATGCCTAACATCGGGCTCTGTTTATGGGATAAATATTCCTAATGAAGTAACCCTCCCCCTACAGACGCGGGCACACCGGGCGGCTGCGCACGCGCCGCCGGCCGCTTCGTGTCGGTGGGCGGCGCGCCGCGCGAGCGCTCGTGTGACTCGCTCATCATGTGCATCGTGACCACGCTCAACCAGGGCCTGCGCAACGGGGGCGGCATCGGGGACGTACTGCGCGCGCCCGCCAGCGGGGTGAGTCGTACTGCGCATCGGACCATGTTCGACCGGGGCCTGGGCAACGGGGGCGGCATCGGGGAGTTACTGCGCGCGCCCGCCAGCGGGGTGAGTCGTACTGCGCATCTGACCATGTTCGACCGGGGCCTGCGCAACGGGGGCGGCATCGGGGACGTACTGCGCGCGCTCCAACCCCCCCACTTCCTCATGTAACGCATCACCCCACCCCCCGCAGGAGCCTCTGTTCGTCGCACGCGTGGTGTACGATCTGCTGTTCTTCTTCGTGGTCATCATCATCGTGCTGAACTTGATCTTCGGCGTCATCATCGACACCTTCGCAGACCTCCGCAGCGAGAAACAGCAGAAGGAGCTGATTCTGAAGAATACTTGCTTCGTTTGCGGTGAGTTTGGTCACATAGAGTCTACGGAGAAAATATAGTCGGCCCGCGGCGCTAGCAAAGTCAGAGAGAAAGACTTCGATTTGCGGTGTTATGAAGTCACCAGATCGAGAGATAGTCGGCCTGTGGGCGGTAGAATGTCACTGAAGGGAGAAACAGTCGGCTTGTAACGTTAGATTCGGCCTGCGGCCCTGAGGGATAATCGGTTTGCTAGAAAGGCACTGAAGGAGGAGAGAGTTTGCTTGCAAGTTGCTAGAGGGGGGAACAGTCTTCATGTATAGCTAGAATGTCACAATATAGAGATTTGGTTTGTATTTTTGGCTAAAATATTACTAGAAAGTGATAGTCAGTCAACGGCAGTTTGGGTGTATATTGTTGCCTGGTTACTACAAGGTACCCTTGTTTCAGACCAGAATAAGTGAATAATAAGTGATTTTGTTATGCGGAAGTTATTTGTATTTCTTTATAGTGAGTCGGTCTGCGGCGAGCAGGAAATAGAGTTTGCCTGCGCTTGCCAATTCCAACACCAAATACAATACCCGTGTTTCCAGGCTTGAACCGCTCCGCGTTCGACAACAAGACGGTCTCGTTCGAGGAACACATTGCGAGCGAGCACAACATGTGGCACTATCTCTACTTCATGGTGCTCGTCCGGGTCAAGGACCCCACCGAGTTCACCGGCCCAGAGAGCTACGTGCATGACTGTATCAAGGTAAAATAAGCTTTACAGCTTCCGGGGGGAGGATTGGATTTTTATGATGAATTTATTGCGAGATAGAACACAGCCAGCGGAATCTAGTGTTAATGTCTCGAGTCGGGCCTAGCAAAACTCGTGCGTCGGCGGAGCGAGAGTTTCGTAAGAAACTGATAACAACATGGCGGCATGGCTCGTCCTAGTAACAGTATTTGCCATCAGTAGTCCACCAACATCCGCCGCAGTCACAGTGGGTTACGAAATAGGACTAATCCAAGACCAAAAACAGGCCGTTAAGGATAGCCTGACTTTAAAATGCACGTGATTTGAGACGGCATGCGTCGAAATGGACGCCCCAGAGCGCTCCCGTGTTAACCAATCCCGTGTTAACCAACCGCAGACGTCAAACCTGGAGTGGTTCCCGCGCCTGCGCGCCCTCTCGCTGATGGGCGGGGGGGAGGGCGAGGGGGGCGAGCTGGAGCTGCGCTCGCTGCAGGCGCAGCTGGAGCGCGCGCAGGGGGCCGTGCACGCGCTCACCGACCTGCTCACCGACCTGCGGGACCAGGTGAGGCCTACACGTTGCCGCGATATCATATTCGTAATCAGTATTCGATAGCCAATCAGTCGGTCTCGCAAAGCTGAGGACCACGGTCCTCGCCGCTACGACGAGGATGGGTGGTCTGGACCTGTCCGTTCGCTGTGTGGACCGCCTGGTGAAACTTAAGTTTGGTTTCCTTCGTGATCTGGTCACTCCTAGCGGGTGGTCTGCCTCGAGCTCTCTTGCCCTCCACTTTGCCCGTCATTATACTATACTCGTTATAGTATTCGATAATGTATGTCGAAATCAGGGAAGAAATCTTCGGAACTGTTAAAAAAATTAAACTTACCGCGATAGAGAATACAGCCCACGCCATCTAGCGTTCAAGTTAGCGGTGAACTGGAGGTGCACGCGCTCATCGTCCTGATCAATTGGGTATTGACAAAATATCAAATGAGTTACTTTTAAAACCGACTTTTGTATGAAAATACTTGCTTATGACGTCACATTTCAGACCACTCTTTTTATGTTTAATCTATTTTAAAATTGTAATTACTAGTAATTGAGTAAAAGAGATACATTTTCCGAGATATTTTGTAATTTTTGTTTTAATCGAGCATATGAAATAATTTATTTTTGATCGTGTCAAATACCGTATTGCAGGACCTGGTAAAGCCTGCAAATTACAGGTATTTGATATCCCTATCCCTGTTAGATTGTGAAACTTAACGAGTTTGACGTTCATTAGTTTACTTGATCAATGGCAAAGTTGTTAGTTTCACAATTAATAGATTATGCGGATGAAGCTCCACATTGTTTCTATTCAAAACACGTTTTAACGTAATTAACAAAGTTTTTAATTTAAAATTTTACCCATGTGTTGAACACTAGGCGCAATCGTCCTATAAATGCTCTTTAATATTAAAATACTGTCTCTGAGCTAGGCCACGGACAGACAGATGGTCAGACAGACGGACGGACGGACGGACATGGCAAAACTTTAAGAGTTCCTTGTCAACTACGGAACCCTAAAAAGGTTTATTGTCAAAAATTACATGCATAACAAGAAAGAAATATTAGAACTCATTCATAATTTTTTTTGGCAATAGGCATTCGCGCTCAGCTGATTCGCTATGTTTTAAAATAAAATCTAGCGGCGCTGGTTTTCAGCGTGTCCTTTTTTCCATTTTTCAGTCCGTTTTCATCAACATGTTCTAATTGTACCGACTGTTTTTTGTAATGTCTTCTCTAGTACGTAGTACATAATACCTCATTGGTTACAGATGACGGAGCAACGTAAACAGAAGCAGCGCATCGGGCTACTCAACTCGACATCTGCTTATTTACAAAACATGAACATACTACCCTGAAACGCTCGGTAAACGGTAAGGTAGGTAGTTGGTAGTAGACAGTACACTGAAGCCCTGAAGTTACACTTTTAACAAGTGTAAAAAATGTCAACATAATTTTATTTCTATCGCAGATATTCCCTAGTGGGCCTTTGAAGGCCTATTGCACAGTCTCTTGATATTATGTTCCGGATAGCTTATACCGATGGCAGGAAATATCGTACATGATCTATATTCAATTTATCACATAGATAGTAACTATCTAGACATTGTGAAATAGGTGAAACGAATGACAATTATTATTACGTAAGTTATCAATAATTGATAGATGATGTCTTAAACTAATATTTTGTGAATTTGATGTTATCGTTTCTTGATTTGTTGACTGACTGTGGTTTGTCGGAAAAGAAAAAAACGTGACTACTGTGTGTTGATCTGCAGTTTGACACTACGAATTCTTTATTTTTAAGTTATTGTTAACCGGAAATCATCAACTTAAACATCGGCGTTTTACCTAAAATAAAACGCTTATTAAATTCTTACCTTATTTGAAGCTTTGAGTTTGAGATAGGCAATCTCCTTTTCCGTACCAGTCGACGCCGTTTGAACCCTAATCGTCGCACTTTGCTAGTCTGTGGCACTCTCTGCCAAGCAGGCCGCCTTGCGCGTAATGATTTCTGAACGCGCGACGGCCTCCTTTGCTTGTCATTGTGTCGAAAACCACAGGCAGAAATGAAGTATAAGCTTCAAATAAGGTAAGTATTTAATAAGCGTTTTATTTGAGGTAAAACTCCGCTATTAAATCCTGTACGTTATTTGAAGCTTCTAGTTTGAGACGTGTTTGTTATCGCCTGTTGGTAGATAACGCCAATGTGAGATGATTCACAAAACAGTACAAAGCTGGGTAGGTACTAATCTTCTTCTATACTAATAATAAATCTGTAAGGGTCGGTCATGGAGTAAGTTAGTTTGTTTTCAGAGATATTGTGTTTACAGGCTCAATATATGATACTGAAACTAATTTCACGATTTTTAGAATTTTTTTCTGTATGTGTGTATGTATGTATGTTCCTCCATAACTCTTAAACCAATTATCCGAATTTGATGAAATTTGGTATAAAAACATATAGACATCTGGGACACAGGATAGGCTATTTAAATTCTAGCTCCAGTTATGATAAGACGTGGCCCCCATACAAATGCTGCTTCGTAAAAATCGAAATGTACGCGAACGGAGTCGCGGGCACAGCTAGTGTAAAATATTCCCATAGATATCCGCAGACCCAATAGTGCGAGTAATTAAATTTTACCCCAATTCTTTGAAATCAGGACACTAACATAATATGTAGGTACGTACAGATATATAAAGGATAGATAGGTACACACATCAGTCCATAAAATATATGGGACAGTAGGATTCGGAGCTTATGCGATCGATCAACTATGATAGAACTGTTAAAAATCAACAGGGTTTCTCCACTGATAAAAACATCCTTATCAGCCTTATTAGAATGAATGTATTACTTGTGACCAGACATAACGTAATGGACGTAATAACAAGTAAACATTTATTCTGTAGTTACAGTTGATCCAGACTATGCAATATTATGCCAGCTGCTGATAAAATAGTGGTCAGTCAATCTGCGTTGCAGTATGATACGTAGCTTTTGATGAGCTTCCTGTGCTTGCAAACATGATTAGGTACGCCCTATGTATCTATCTAGTAATGAAATGTAGCAGTTTGTCTCTGAATCTGTAAAGTTGACATGATTCAGATTTTGGCTTTGGCAATAACATTCAACTAGTGTCATCTAAGTCTGCCATAACAGATTTAATGATTTAGATGGCTAATTAATTAATTACTTCGAGAATTATATTGTTTATGGAAGAAACGTAATCACTTATTGCAGACGAGATTTTTGTTCCCGGATAGAGGATGCTTTAGCAACCGATAGCAAAAGAACTGTAGACTACATATGGACGTCCACGAATGTGTTCAATATTACATGGCTGGCATTGCATATGTATAAAGTGTGTTTTTGGCAATAAATGTAGTTCACTTTCACTTTCAAAGGTATGCGAGCTTAACATTGACTCTCGACAGGTCCCTCAAGGCGTATGTTACAGGTTTATGTAAAACCTGCTTAGGAATATAACTAGAGTGGAAGAAGAGCCACTTGCTTTAAGGGATTCATTGCGTATCGTTCTTGTTTTTAGCTCTGCTCAACAAAATACAAAAAAGTCAATATGGCCTGTGTCCTCAAGTCCTTTGGTTCCTAGTTTGCCACTACGGTCGCATTGCGGCAGCTATTGAGACTTGGTACCCACTTTTCGTAAATATATAGGGTATCTCACAGTGACAACGCTAGATGCCATTTTGATGGCCGAGGATGTGTATTTGCTAAGTAGGTAACATACGGAGCCAGCTTTATGGCGGTTTTAGCAGACTGTGTATAGTGCGGATATAACACAATACCCTTATTTAATTTACTACTATCGTTATAAGGGTGCCATTTGGAAAAGTGTGTATGCTGCTGGCATTGACTGAGCTTGTCAAGCACATCCATCAAAGGCATCGTCTTTGTCCCATCTTTGTTCGCTAAGCTAAAACCATCCTTGTGTCTCATAGGACTAAGAAAGCAGACTACATAAATACATACAGTTCCCCTGCTATACAGTACAGCTTACTCTCCAGGCAGGTTCACTTGTCTGATAGAAGTTATTTACATACTTATAGAACACAGTCATATAGGATGCATTCATCCCCAGGAGATATAAATAGGATTCAAATTCAAAAAGAGTGAAGACAGTTAGGGTAACTTGAACCTTCTTCCTTTTAAGCACCAGTCGAATAAAGTACATACCTAAGGTACTGGACAAATTAAGAAATGAGTTGTAAAACCAACGACACGTGCTTTTCCCAAGCGGTCACCCATCCAAGTACCGAACACGCCCGATGTTGCTTAACTGTGGTGATCGGAGGTGTATTCAACGTGGTATGAATGTTGGCTGATTTATCATTCTGAACCACTGTGTGATTCTTTAGAAGATAGCATAAATAAGCCTTGCATACAGTAATAAGCCTTAAACAGCTACGCTTAACTCAGTAATGTTATGGATTACTTTGCAAGAAAAATATATAGGCTGATTTGTTAGTATTTGCTGTTACTTTTGGGCACAAGGAACATAATATAGATAAGATTTTTTACAATGCTGTTATAGCACACCATTTTCCTTTAGCTTTGGTAGGTAGAGCTGCAGGTGACACACGAATAATAGAGGCAAGTAGAGATTTTCTCACAAATAAAATTTAACTAATTAGCTTGTTTCAATTTGATTCCATTGATAATCATGATATGTTGACCGTCGTCCTCCGCCCCCTTTTGGGAGTTACACGTTATTGCTTATCTCTACGAAGAACAGCTTTATATAACCTACGAGGTTTGATAATAAGCGTAATAACCACACATATTCGATGTATTTAATCATATTGTACAATTGTTTGTTTTCTTTCAATAAATAAAAATAAAAATAAAATAAATAGGTGTGTTCAGTATAATAATAGTGCTCTGCGAGAGTATGAGATTGTCAACTAAGTTATGGTTATAACCCCGTGAGGTTTTATTCATGTGCTGGCATGAATAATGTAATGTTATCACTAAAATTCAATTATTAAAAAAAATATATAGGTATTCCAAAAATTGTTTTGCACTTAGACTTAGGCGACACACGCAGACCCCGCGAGGCATGTAATTGTTTAGCAAGTATGACTTTTATAACCCTGTGAGGGTTGATATTACCATGCACAGAAGCGTTGTACTTGGTACCCTACGAGGGTATGTGAATATTTGTAAACTAAAAAACTCTGTGAGAGTTGATATTTTACGTATCTAAGTATTATTTTACACTACTCTGCGAGGGCGCGTGATTGTTTGCTCAGAGTTGGTAAACAGTTGCGTATAACCCTGCAGAGGTTGCTACTTACCACGTAGGTATAGGTGTATTGTACTCAGTACCTTGCGCGGATATACAATTGACTGTCAACTCTGTTCTACTTGTAACCCTAAGAGGTTTCCTACTTACCACATAATAAGCATGTTTGTTCATGGTGTCCTGCGAGGATACTCGATTGTTTGCCAACTCGGATCAGCTTATTACCTTGTGAGGTAATAGGTACCCTGTGAGCGTTGATATTAACTGCACATAATATTGTTGTGTACGGTAGGTAGCTCCATGTACCCTGTGAGGGTAGGCGGCTCTGTGGCAACTCAGTTGTATTTAATAAACCTGTGATGGTTGATTTTGACTGTAAATAATATTGTTGTATATAATGTGTAGCAGTGGGCGGGGCACATAGCACGCAGAACTGATGGCCGATGGGGCCGAAAAGTTCTCGAATGGAGACCACATATCGGCAAGCGCAGCGTGGGACGACCAGCCACAAGATGGACAGATGACGTCATTCAAGTGGCAGGAAGACGCTGGATGCAGGCCGCTTCCAACCGGTCTTTTTGGAAATCCATGGAGGAGGCCTATGTCCAGCAGTGGACTTCTTGTGGCTGAATGATGATGATAATGTGTAGCTCCATGTACCCTGCGAGGGTGTGTAGTTGTTTGCCAGAGAGCCGCCGCGTCTGCCGTACAACCTTGCCAGTTAAGTCAAAACTGATGTCTTTTAGATCACTCCTCGTCTTCCAACCACGGGTCACGGGCTAGATCTTTTATTAATTCCCCAATCATCTTCGGAATTACGGATTCCTTGTTTAGGTGTCATTGAACTCAAGTCTCACGAGCTCCTCTTGTAACGCAAAATGACTGCGCGGAAACTTACTCCGGCTCTGCTTCAAAATCGAAATTAAAATTGCAAATTTTTCTGCCAACATTGACCGCAGATAAACAAAAATATTGTCCATCACACACCTTTGACCGATAACTGAATGGGTACTGAAAATCGGGGAGGGCACCGACACCACACCATAGACCTTCGTAACGACAACATCAAAGATATTCGTTGTCGGAATTATAACCTCAAAAACTGCAAGAGTAGTAGGATATATTATGTAAGATATTCACTGTTTACGTGGTCTTAAAACACCAACTGACATTATCAGTAATGTAATACTTACGTGTTAGACTTTTGATTAATCACTCAATGAAATATTATTTTACTAAAAAAATTATACTTAGGGGTTCAAGCATTTTAGTAAACCGCGTTCTTAGAAGCAGAATATTTATAACACAAACGGTAACACCGTTATATACTTACTGTCGTGTTTTTTATATACGATAATACGAATATCACATTTTTAGAATATTCGTATTTTTTGTCGACTGACATTAGCGGAAAATTTGACGCCAATGACAAGCAAAAATGGCCGTTGCGCGTTCAGAAATCATTACACGCAAGGCGGCCTGGTTGGTAGAAAAGTGGGACTATTAGGGTTCAAGCGGCGTCGACTGTCACAGAAAAGGAGATTGCCTATTTCAAACTCAAAGCTTCAAATAACATACAGGATTTAGTACTGTATTTTATAGGTTCAAAAAAAAGTTATGTAATCTGTAGAATTCTAAATGACCCGATCGGTATATCATAACAATGGTTTTTTAATTGTTCTGATATACCGATCGGGTTGGCCTTGAAAAGAATTCAAGGTCATCATCTGGCATAGTCATAAGATATTTTCTGTTTTTTTTATAATTATGTTGTTTTATATTTGTGTATTTGATCCCTATGCAATGTGTTTTCCTACAACCTATAATGCTCAAATCTTTTGAACTAACTCAGATTTTTAATAAAAGTTAAGTAACGTTGCTAGTAAAAAATAACTTCGGTTACAATAGGTAAGAAATTATCGCATTTCCAACACTATGTTAGAAAACTGTATTTTTTTTATCTGACACTTAAATTAGACCTTATTGCTCAGGAAAAAAGTATTGTATTTGGTTGTGGAAACAATAATTTGTGTCCAAAATACCCTACAACGTATTCGTGAATCATGCAATAAGCTATGTGCAATTTTCGACATCTTTTGTTTTGTAGTAGATGTTGGTACCAATTCTAAGTTAGGTACCTCTCTTTCCTTCCAATCTTTATTATAATTATATAAAAATCCCGAGTTTATACTTAGCGTAGGGCCTGTTAATTATTTCTATAGAATTTCTATAAACTATTTTCTATACAGGTGTATAATAATAGGTATTTCTATCCCTTTTTCAGCGTTGAAAAGTTGTTTCTTAGAACAAAGTAATGTTCTTGTAGTGTTCATAGGGGGTAAATATTTTATCGTCTGTTACCTATTTCAAATAGAGCTTATTAACCATGTCCAATGGGACCGCTCAAGAGGAATAAAACTAATTGTTTGATCTTTTTAGAAAAATTTTACAACGCTCTTCTTTAATATTTTATTGAAATGGTACCTAAGTGCAATGGATCTAAGCTCAAATTGTTATACCTTCAAGTATGTTACCTAAAAGCGTAGTTAATTAATTGTTGTTTTTACTAAATCGTTATAAAGATCTGACTGTTTCGTACTTAAATGTCTCTGCATGTTCGATCTGAAGAAAAAATATTTAAAATAAAATACTTATTAGGATTTATTTGGGGTGATAGTTAGGGTTATGTCGAAGTCTATAATAGTCAGAACTCGATTCTATAAAAATAAATTTCGTAATGAAATATATGATTTTCGTCTATAATTTTCGTTTATATTTTATTGGTAAATATTGCAATAGTGATTTGCTATTATTATAATGAATATAATGACACCAGAACAAAGATCTTGATTATTTTAAAGATCTTAAATATAATAAGATAAAATATACATTTAAAGTGCCATCTAACATTTTACCTAATAGTAAATAAGATGATACCGAATAGCAATATATTTTTATCCTACAATAGAATATGCCAAACCATGAAATATGCTGAAATATTTGTTGATAAGTTTTTATTGTGGTATGCACATTTTTTATTATATTCATGCAAGTTCAGCATTTATTTTATTGAATAAGTATAACATATTATACATTCCTTACATTTTCTTATTTTCTTCATATATTTCCATTTCTCTTAAGTTGTACATTTTGTACGTTATATTAATTGTTATTTTTCTTTACCTTTTTTTTATATAGTGTACTTATCTAACGATACATACATTCCTAGGGAGATAAATCTTTATCAAGGATCTGTATTTTTGAATCGACACTTTTACTATATTTCTTACACAGGGTGAACAGAACATCCAATCGTTATTTAGTGGGGTAAAAAGCATGTATACTAATTTCAATCTCAAATTTAAAAAAGCGTGTAGTGTACATATTAATCTTCGGACTTTTTTTATTTTAAATTTAGGAAAACAAATAATAAATTGTCGGTATTTCCTAATAAACGTTTCGTCGAACTTCATTTTTATATTATTTAATATAATTACAATTCGACGATTTGTTTTATGGAAGAACTGTCGAATTTTAACTGTCCGACACATTTATAGTTAGCGACCGCCCTAAACAACGACTGCGTGTTTCCGTGACACTCTGTATACAAGTAAAGACGAACACAGATCGTTTTCATCGTTCGTCTGTCCTTTCTATTTTTTACATAAGACGTAGGTAGATAATTTTAGATAATGTTCTTGTCATGAATTTATTGTGAGTTTTACTAGTTGTTAGAGTATGTTTATTGTTAGCGACAAACTTATGTGATGGAGCAATAACGTACGATTGTTTTTTTTGTTTATTTAGAAAAATAAAGACATGGCACATTAAGAACTTATTTAATTTCGGACACCTCTTTTGTGTTCTGTTCTCCAGCAAGGCTTTGCGCAAAGAGTTACCTATACCTACCTAAATAAAAGTGAGATGGCGAAGTCGCAACGTTTTATCGCGTTGTCGCGCTCGATAAAAAGGTCGTGCCCGCCGGGCTGAACTGTAACAAAAAGATATTAAAAACCATCGTAAACAAAAGTCATTTAGATATGAATTTGATATCAAGAAATCATAAAGAAAAGAAACCTAAAGAATTACATTCTGTTGAATCATCAGCCCACAGCTACCTACTGCTGGGTGCAGGTATTTTTCTCCAAATGCCATCTCTCACGGTCCCTTGCCGTCCGCATCCACGGACTATGTACCCCGCCCACTGCCACTTCAACTTGCTAATCCTCTGGGCTATGTCGACGACTATCAAAAATTCCGAGCATGGCCCTTTCCATAGCTCGTTGCGTGACCTTGAGGTTTCTTATGAGGCCCATAGTGAGAGACCACGTTTCAGTGCCATAAGTCATCACTGGTTACACGCACTGGTTGTATAATTTCGTCTTGAGAGACTGAGCTATATTGGAGGAAAAGGCTTTTCTAAGTTTCCCGAATGCTGCCCAACCGAGTTGGATTCGACGATTAACCTCTTTCACGAAGTTGGACCGGCCTAGTTGGACTGTTTGTCCTAAGTAGACGTATTCGTCTACAACTTCGAGAGTCGAGTTCCCATCCCACTGTTATTGGGGTGGGCACAACACGGGCGTTCGACACGACCTTTGTTTTGTCCATGTTAATTTTAAGGCCCACTCGTTGGGAAACTCGACAGAAGTCTTCGAGCATTATGCCGAGGTCTTCCATCGTTTCTGCTATGACTGCTATATCGTCGGAAAATCGAAGGTGAGTGATGTACTCGTCATTGATATTGATGCCGCATCCCTATTCCCATCCGCATTCCCGAGGCTTGAAGGCGTCTTCCAGTCCGTTGGTGAACAGTTTCGGAGAGATAACGTCTCCCTGTCTCACGCCCCTTTTCAATGGAATTGCCTCCGAACTCTGCTCCTGTACTCGGACCGACATGGTGGCGTTGTACAAGCACTTCAGCGCCTCGATATACCGATAATCAATACGACAACTCTGGAGAGACTCGAGCACTGCCCATGTCTCGATCGAATCGAAGGCTTTCTCATAGTCTACAGACGCTAAGCAGAATGGCTAATTATACTCCTCAGTCTTCTGTATAATTTGCCGCAGCGTGTGGATGTGGTCTATGGTGCCTACTATAGCCCTTTCGGAAACCGGCTTGTTCGGGAGGCTGGAAGTCATCAAACCTGCGTTCGAGACGAAAACAGCTTATAAACATGGCTCAGAAGCGAGATGGGTCGGTGGTTCTTAAACAAAATGTTATTCCCTTTCTTGAAGAACAGCGTGACCACGCTTCTGTTCCATGCTTCTGGCGTTTTCTTCGAGCACGACGGAATTGAAGAGCTTCTGAAGGACTTTTAAGTACCGGTGTTCCACCCACTTTCAGGAGCTCTGATGTAACTCCGTCCTCTCCTTCTATTCTTGAGCTGTTTCTGTGCCATCCTAATCTCGTACAGGCTGATGTCCGGGATATCTTCGGCATAATGTCGGGTCAGTTTGGCTCTAGGATCTTTGTTGGATTCTAAGTTGCGCCTAGGTCGCTTAAATGATGTCTCACCCGAGAACCCGCTTATAAACAGCGATCTCCCAATCATAGCCGGATCATGTGTGGATAAGCCCCGATAGCCGGCTTATCTGTCGATAACGCAACAGCCTAGTGGATTAATGGCATAAATACATACACTATCAGCTTCAACAGAATTAGATGCGGCTGTTTTTTTGTCATAGTTTCAGGTTAACAAAGTAGTTGGGGACTCCTAATTGGAGTTTTGGTAATTTCAAGTGAATAATAAACTGTTATAAAATGTGGTGGTTGTCGTTAACGGTGATTTTGGCTGTCGGTGAGTATTTTTTTAAGTCTTTCTACACTTTCGTAAAGCTTTATGTGACTTTTCATAAAATACATGTTTATTTTTTAACTCCTGGGTTAAGTAATGTTTGGCTAACAATACACCATAACACCTCAAGCCTGTATACCGGAAGGGTAGGCAGAGACCAGGGTCTGCCACTTGTTACGGTCCCGACAGATCTCTTTTGCTAACAAATACGTATTACGTCGTTATTTGTTTATTTCTAATATGCTCGGCTATTTACTTTTCGACCCAAGATTTTAAGAAACTCCTATTTTAGTGTACAAAGACTATTTCAACTCTGGGGCCAATTAATTTGGAATTCAACGTTTTCGTTGAACTACACCAAACTACAATTCGCAGTTAATTGTGACAATACGATGTTCATTGCGTAGCAGTCTTCCTCCTTGTTAAGCTGTGGTTTAATCGACTTTGTCATGACTTTGAAACATGCCCCAGGTGCCTAAGGTTACCTTTTGGTAACTTTGCGGTCTTAGCATAGTATAATGAACACCAGTAGGCAATGTTGGCCGATTTTACGACCTACGCTGGCTCGATCGGAGTAGGCGCGACAGGGTTGACGCGCCGAGAGTTGTAGGTAGTTATTTGTATTATGTGCTTGTTTAGCATGAAGTCTAATATATTGAAAGTTAACTCTGGTCTTGATACTGTCGATGTCGAGTTTAGACATCCGTACACCGACCAATATAGTCGAGGTGATCTCGACATTTTCGACTAGCTAGCCGATCCGACGCGTCTTCCGTCTGCACTCCCGCGCGGTGAACTAGTGGTTGTACACTCTTTGCACTGGACTGCGGTGGGACCGAAGGTCACCGAGACCTCACGTTTTGTAGTTATGTAGGTATATTGTTTAGGCGCGTTTCGGACGTTAGTAGGAAGATTGGTAATGATTCTTATTTAAACTGTGGTTTTACGAGCATGCGGTAGAAATGAATGATACGAAATTGTGAGATAAAAAATGACAAATTTTATTGTAGTAAACTTATGAATTAAAATACAACTCTATTTTATTATGGATGGATGAGTACACGCGCATTGATAGCTTGTTGAATAAGTACTGAGGTGATTTTAGTGAAACATTGTAATGGGGAAATGTACCTATTGGTGTAGGTACTTCAAAGTACTTCGTAACACTCAAACTACTTTGTAACTCTCAAACCACTTCGTAACACTCAAACCACAAGAATGATCATTAGATACTCATTTAAACACGTAGAGTTTGTGTGTCTTTCATACTATGAGTTCATTGATTTTTACGAAATATCAGGGTTTGTATAATTTTATGAAATTCGCGCTTTCATTACAATACTAATATCGCAGCCTCCGGCAAATCATTACAGTACATGAAAGAAAGTCCATCACTCAATTGAACACTCGCACGCACGCACTCTTGTTATTCTTCTCTCCACTCCCACCGGTTATAAGTAGGTACCCTGTGTCCGGTGTATTGCCAGCCCGTCCTCTGTTTCTTAGTGCGTGCGCCGAGACGACACAATGCATGCGCGAAAGAAGTGTAGGTACCATAAACGTTCGCACATTCGCGCATACACTACATATATGGTTTAGGCATTCTCTATCACCCTGTTCCCCCTCTTACCTCAGAGGACGTTTCGAGTTCCTCCTCAGTGAGGGTCGCCTTCTGCGACCTTCCCGAGCATTGCATCTCCGTTCCCCCGAGCATAATACGGCTGGATATTCGGGCTCCTTCACTGTGACAGCAATTCGCCTTTGGAATAGCTTGCCTCTAGACATCCGACAGGCCCCATCGCTTGAAATATTCAAAACCAAAGTCTATCGCCACTACCTAAATCTCCAGCATTTGTCTTAATTTATTATATTATAAGTATTTCACAATATCTTTCCTAAATCTGTAGGTTTATGTATTTATTTATTTTATCTAGTATTTATTTATTATTATGTTGTATTTGTGTAATATTTCCCCCTTATTATATTTTATATATCTAGGTCTGAATAATAATTTGTAAGTATATTTTATATTAAGTAAGTTGCAATACCTGATAATGATCTCATCAAAACTTAGGTTAGCTGGTAGATAATGCTAAGTAGCATTAAGCTCGCCTATGTGCAAAACTTTCTGTTTTATATGCAACTAGCTGTGCCCGCGACTCCGTTCGCGTACATTTCGATTTTTACGAAGCATTTGTATGGGGGCCACGTCTTATCATAACTGGAGCTAGAATTTAAATAGCCTATCCTGTGTCCCAGATGTCTATATGTTTTTATACCAAATTAATAATAATATAGATAAAGGATTTAATAATAATAATAATATCAGGCAGCGCCACTGAAAGCAGAACTAAACATCGAAAAACGACATGGTACAAAGGTAAAATATTGAAAAAAAAAACAATTCCAAAAATTCTAAACCCCTAGAACAAAAGAACAACGACAACAAACATTATGACAAAATGTGAAAATTTTAAATTAAAGTGTGTTTCTGGAATTGCGCTTTAAAAAAAACTTTATAGAGTGTATAGGATTTTTATTACACCCTGTAGGGTATCGAGGGTCATTAAATCTCCACACATACACACACACATACCTACACCCGCAAATGGGGGATGTTAAATACACCGCCGCAAATTTGTACAAATGACATCAGTCTGGGTGTTGTTTTTACATGGTTACCACATCACCAGGTATCCTAGTTTGGGACCAGGACAAGGGATTGTCTTGCGTGGATTTTCTTTAAAAAACCATTATATGATGAACATTTTTGTCCTAATCTTCCTTTGTTTTTCGCTGATGAGTAAGTAATCAGTTCAAAAAATATACTTTATCTGTCGTGCACCAATCAACACTAAGTAGTTGCCCATAAAGAATGATAAGTTTTGTTTCCCCTTTTCAATAAAAATAATAAATAAAGGTATGATAAGGTAATAAATGTAGGTATTTAGTAAGTAGGTATAAGCTGTTTAAACATCTACCTACCTAATATATTTTTAGTAGAAAGAGTATTCACATAATATGGCGCTTCTAGAATTGTTAAATGGACTCCGCTAGGTATAATAAAAAACACAGTAAATCAAGGAAGCTCCTTTCCACATACACTGTAAAGACAGTAAGCGATGTGCAAACGAACTGCCGCCAAAAAGATCTGTGCGGGCTATACCCATAACATTCCAGTTGACTATACTGTCTGACAATATAACATTGTAACATTATTGTGGAATAAATCTAGTGAAAATAACATCGGATTAGTTCTTCTGTCAACTCAATCAACATAAAACATTAACAAAATACTGTGTGAACACAGAATCCGTTTCGTAGGAGTTATGGAACTCCTCCGAAACGGCTTCAAGAGCTTCAAGTAATTAATATATCAATGTAATATCAAAATCTCGTGTCAAAACCAACACTATTAGCAAACAAACACTGTGACACGAGATTTTTATATATTAATTAACTTATGGCTAGTTAACCTACACGTGTTTGTACCTACAAGTACATAAGTGAATTTATGCCAACTTTAAGTGGTCAGTAGTTCACACGCGATTTAGCTATTTAGTTAACACACAAATACATAAAGACAAGGCCAAGGGTAGTATGATGCTACCATTGAAAACATTCAATGATGCTACGTATGGAGCGGTGAGGGTACTAAACAGCAAAATAGGCTCGATTCTATTTCACTTATCGAATGACGGTGCTATTTATAAAAGTGTAGGTGTTAAAAAGTCGGCGGTAAACTTTTTTTTCAGATTTTAAATAAAACCATTAGTGAGTAAAATGTATTTTAAAACACTTGATTTAGGGGTAATGTTGGAGAACACAGCCCTAAGGAACACCTTCAATCGTTATCTTGCAACTAGCTACTTGCTACTAATAGGTAGTCATGATAAAGCTTAGTAATATAAGTATTATATGAATTAATGCGTGCTTAACAAATGCGCGTATGATAAGTATAAATTGGTCTTCTTTATGGCAAAAGATCTATCTTTACAGAAGGATAGTCTGTCCATGAAAGACGCCCACTGTTGGGCATAAGCTTCTTCACGTCACGCCAACATCGCAAAATATTGTATAAAGCCTTATTGTACCTTACATGTTCCCCAGCGCAAGGCGAGGTGTCTCAGGAGCTTCACATCGGCGTCCCTGGCGCTGTGGAGGTCTCTCGAATTATCGGGGGCACCCCCACCACGATAGACCTGTACCCCTACACCGTACAGGTTTGCCACTCCTCATTGAACTTCGATTCCGACCGACCGACCGACTACTTATACTGCACTTGAAGTGTTTTAGAGGAATCGTGTTTTGAAAAATAAAACCCTTCGTTGGTAAATTTACCGGCAGGTCGGGGATTTCATAGTGTTAAGAGTATTTGAACGTAAAAAATTTACATTCTGTTTGCTGAATGTCTATATGTTAGCCGCTGCCTTCGAGTATTTGTAGTGGAGAAAAAGGTAGTGGGAAAAAAAACTCCACTCTGGCAATTTTTTCTCAAATCATCTTAAAAAACTTAATACATCAGAGCATATTGATAAGATTCCATGATCGTCATCAATAACTTTAAAAGCCAAAACATTACCTAGTAATTTTTCTTCCTGTTACGTCACTATCCAACTGATTGTAGGTGAACTTCATCTTCATCTTTCTTCCAAAAGTAGGAAAAACATCAATGCTGCGACCAGACACATGAACAGCACCCGTTTACGAGCATAACGCAGGGGCCAGCCATCACCAGTGTTAACCATTTTAGAAGGAGATTGCAAACCTGCTGATGCAAACCTTATTCTTGTCACATATAAAATGTATGATATATTTATTAATATGCAATGCCTTATTATAACAAATGTATTATGTTCTTTTTATATTAATAAATCCTACATAAATACAAAAAATATATAATAAAATATCTACAGTGAATCTACAATCAGGGGCCTGTTTTATAGAACTACAATTCATGGTTTACGTACAGGCAGCGACATCTGGCCGAAGCAATTTACATCACTTGCAGCCCCGAGTAACCCACTTTGCAGTTAGGTTTTAACATCGGAGTGATATCGCTGTACCTACATGATTATATTATTTTTGTTGCACTTGAAGTTTGTAAAGAGGCTCGAAATTTCGCTGATGCTTGCATTTGCCCATTAGCTCAGTTGGGAGAGCGCTGGCGCGGTTAGCCAGAGGTCGCGGGTTCAAGTCCCGGCATGGGTGGAATTTTTAGCCTCTAAATAGGTTTATTTTTATAATTTTTTCATGTTTCTAATTATTATTGTACCAACTTCATTCATGAATTTGTTGCTTAGGTAATTATGTTGTTTTGCAGGTGATGTATAGTTCCAGCCTAAGATGTGCTGGTTCCATCCTAACGACGCGACACGTGCTATCCGCCGCACACTGCTTTGTAGATGAGTGAGTGCTTATTTATATACCTATTAAACGGGTCTAAAAGCGATTATTTATTGGGTAAAATTTAATTACCTTAATTCTCGTCGTTTCGGCTACGCAGCAGCTGCCGCGGCGGTCTACCCTCAAGACACTTTTAGTTTTTCGCAGCGGGCAGACACACAACACTGACTAAGTCCGCGGATAGGTCCGGTGATAAGGCGCGACGAGAGTAAGTAGGGTGGGCTCTAAGGCACGAGACCCACAGATGGGACGTGGGGCGAGCGCGCGGTAAGATGTATAGAGTCACAGACCAAAGTCCTTGCTCTGCGGTCGCTCTTGGTCGGTATCTCTATACATCTTACCGCGCCCCCGCCCCACGTCCCATCTGCATGTCTCGCGCCTAAGAGTACGCACTTTTAAAGTCATGTCCATAAATCTAAATCTAAAATAATGAGGACAACCAACTATGTTATTTCTTAAATGTTAATTATTAGGCTTTACTCATCACAACTATTTTGAATATTATTTCTAGACATCTTTGTTATCTTAAAGAATAATTGGGAAGAGGGAAATGCGCACTCTTATCCGACCAGTTGGATAAAAGTGCACACGAGGACGGATAAGTTTACGTGCCAATCACAAGGGCTTTTACCACCCTGATGTCAATTAATCATTACAAATTTGTATAATCCAAGGTTAAGAGTAACTTTTACAGTGTCCAAGCCACCAGTGCTTGCATCAAGGGTTATTATTAGGTTATTTGATATAAATATCAAATCAAGAGTAGGAGAGTCTACGCAGAATTCATCGCTGCCCTTAAAAGTATTTTTTTTCTTGTTTTGACTCTCTGCGGAAAATATAGTGGAAGTCTTCTAAGTTTTGTTGCGACTTACGGACACCTGAGGCGTTTCAGAATAGTCTCTGTCGTCTCTGGCGAACCTGCTAATGATCACTTCGCCAGTTTCAATCCTTCTAAGAGCATCGTCAATAATCTCTGGTGGAATATTTTTTCTTCATGTAGTTCTCTTGTTATGGAAAACATTCTGAAACATATATACTTACCTAAAAGAAAATAATAACTTATCAAATAGTATTTAACAAAGTGCCTTGTTACTAGAAGTAGATGAGACGTATAAGAGTGCGCGCGCACTTTTATCCATCACTTCCCTGGGCACTCTTACACAGTAAACACATTTCAACATTTGCTACCAACACTCCATCTTTTGAGGACTGCATGATCTATTCCAACCGCATACTGCGATCGCCAACCCGCCTGCCAAGCGTGGCGATTATGGCAAAATCCCTCATGGCTATGAAAACCACGAAGGAGGCCTACGTCCTGCAGTGGGCGTCAAATGGCTGATGATGATGATGATGATGATGATGATGATGATGATGATGATGGATTATGGCAAAACCCCTCATGGTTATGAAAACTAAGAAGGAGGCCTATGTCCTGCAGTGGACGTCAAATGGCTGATGATGCTGATGATGATGATGGTCTATGCCTAATCTTTCAAGATGGTGGTAGTATAAAAGCGCTAATTACCTAAAACAAGCCTTAATTTTGGGCTAAATCTACTCACAATCACACTTTCAAATTAAAAAAAAAATAGATCAAACCACGTAAAAAACTTCAAAGTTTTCTAGTTTTCATAGTTTTTAGTAATCATAGTTTTCCAAAACTAATTGAGGTAGGAAGAGATGCCGTCTAACACACCAAAATACAATTGAAGTGACTTTTGTGCTTCGTTTACGTTTAGAGTTTCCGGGTGGCGCTCTTATTTGTACAGTAAAGTTCACAGCACATAAAATACATTGATAAATCGAACTCATTCTAGAGCGTCCACTACTTGCGTAGTTGATCCAAATCAGGGCACAGTACTAAAGCCCTTGAAATCGATAATTTCTATTTATAGATTTTTGGACAGTCAAAAGCGCAAACATTACTTACACTCAATTTCAATCAATCAGTCAGTTATTTATTTGTCAGCAAATATGATAGGTTAATAAAAAAAAATGAGCAAACGTGTAGCACCATCAAATTATTATTTAACACCACTTAATAAAAATAAAAATAATGTACGCTAATAGGTTATTTACATTATGTACAAAGTCGCGATGTATTCTTCCATTTAAATCTTAAACATTTAATTAATTCAATAAGATATTAAAAATAAATAAAATATATGTTATGTCACAACGTAAAATAGTCAAATATTTAAATATTTTAGCAGTTTATTAAATATTTTTATTGCCATATAATAACTATTTCCTATAAAGATCTCAAGCTTAGAACTTAGTCAATTTCTTACTATAAATTTTACTTTGACCGTTTAAGGTAAAATCTTTAGTGCAGTTTTACATATCGACCCGAGTACCAAAACTTACTCTGTCATCGCCCGTTCCGATAACCTGTAAATTCATCACCACCTCAACCGCCTCGTTGTACTAAGGTAGCGGAGGGGCGGAACGATAGCCTCACATGGGAGGTCGCGGGTTCGAATCCGCGACTTTCGCGAAACTGACAGTCGAAATTCTCGTGTAGATCTCGCTTTGTGTGACAGGCAGGCAGCGAATTGTCGCTGCGGCTATTATTCGCGGCGAGTGCACTCGCAGCGACTAGTCGCTGTGAGTGATCGAAGCTTAACTAACTTCAACCTTCAGCAACGGTGTCACAGACAGCCCACGACTCTTCGGCGTGCGGGTTGGCTCCACGTTCCTAAACTCGGGCGGCACCGTCTACGGCGTGTCCGCCATCGTGGTCCACGAGCGGTACAACTCGCCCGCGAGAGACAACGACATTGCGGTGCTGGTGTTGGCCCGGAACATCGTCTATAGCAATTTGGTGCAGGTGGGGCCATAGAATCAGACTTTACAAAGATTTATGTTAGTGTAGGTATGGTATTTACATATTATACTGCTCAAAACAATTAGGCACATAAGATTTTAAAGTGGAATTAAAATTTGTTTTTTAACTATAACTGCCACCAAACATCAATGTTTTTGTTAGCAGTTCTTAAGACTGTTCTTTCGTCTCGCTCGCAAAATTGAAAATTTTTAATTATTGTAATAATATAAGTAAACTTTTGGTAAATGCGGTCTGAGGTTTTGATGCATATAATTAAATTACAGATATTTCAAATAAAATTTTGTTTTCACGTATAGGAAAACAAAAACATATTTGAAATGCTTAGAACGCCTCGTTGTTCAATAGAGCGATTGACTCGCCCCGGAGCACCTATAATATACATTGTATCAATCATATAAAATACTTTTGCGTGTTCCAGGCGGCGTACGTGCCCCAGCAAGGGTACGCCGTGCCCGAAAACCAGAGCGTCGTGCACGTTGGATGGGGCCGCACCTCCACTAACGTGAGTGACTTACACCCGTTGCTGGAGAACTTGCACAAACACTGTTTTAATATATAGGGAGAGGCCATGTTAAAAGATAAATAAACGTGGTTATTTTTTTTTCTGCACGACTATATTTTTCAAAATGTGACCTGTCGAAAAGTCATTCTAGTCACGTGGTATAAAAACGCCCCACAAATCGGACTCAAGCCATGACGTCACAACTTGCACGTGACACCGTATAATACGTATGAAGCGTTTATCAATATTCGAGTTATCTCGTAAAATAATGTTTTTATGCATCTACACCCTTTTTAGAAAATGTTTAGAACTCAAAGAAAAAACTAAATCTATAGGTAGTATGTTTTTTATTATTAGCGTAAGTAACTTGATTTTTCACATTTTTTGGGACCCCGAAAACGACGATAAATCTTTTTATGGTTTTATTATTAAATTTCTCTTGAGTTTTTCTATGACTTCTATGGTAGGTATATGAGCAATGCCACTTCAATCTAAGTTTGACGCAAGTTCCCCATAAACTTATTCTGGCAACATTAAAGTCGGTTTTACAAGAAAGTGCAAATATTAATTTATAAGATACACACTTAATAAAAAGACCTCTGTTTCTCGTACAACTATAAAAATCTATTATTAATCTATCTTTAATAACAATCTGTCAATCTATCTACTATTAACATCTTTCCAAGTTGGCCAAAGTGCATTAAAAAACGGCCAAGTGCGTGTCGGGCCACGCAGAGTGTAGGATTCCGTTAAAGAGGGAGTTTTTATCTGCTTTACAGAACTACTAACTTCGCATCAACGTAATTTTCAATGAATTTTGTAGGAAGTTTTCCCTTTATAATTTGGTAACTCGTTATAACTCGTTAACTTGTAGAGCATACTTAAACGTGATAATTTTTCTTTTAAGTTCATTGTATGTGCGTATCCTGTGTGTATTCCGATTTTTTCACGTTTCTATAATCAACCGTTTAGCCAGAAGAGAGGAGGACAGGGTACGCCCTGCTCGGACATAATTTGCGCATTAAGGCAAAAAATTATCTTTCTACGCCAATAATATTTCGCAAACGGAACCCTAAATAAAAAATGATCTTTCTACGCCCACAATATTCCCACACTATGACGAAGGCGAGAAAAAAAAATCGACAAATTGTGTAGGGGCGTAAAAATTGTGTAAAATACTATTTTTAAGGCGAGTTTTTCTTTGTTATCCCGAGTGCACGAAGGATTATAGAGTAGAATCCTGAGTGCTCGAGGGATGAAAAGTACACCACTCGAGCTTAAAATAGTTTTACTCCAGAGGTGGACACTCTACTTTTTATCACCCTCTATGAGAAAATAAGTGAACGCAACCATATTAAGAATAGTGTTATTTATTTTTGTATCAGATTGTTAGCGTCTGATACGATACACTCCGGAGTTAATATTTCGTTATCACTGCTTGAAGACGCACTCATTATTACTGTAGTAAAAATAACAATAACAATTTTATTAGAGAAACGAAAAGACGGAATGCATTAGGCGCCTTTTTTCTGTTTTTTTTTGCTCGCGCGCGGTTTTCTTTTAAACAGCCAGCAATTTGTGCAACATTGTTCGTGTTCGTGAACAATGTTGCGCTGTGAACTTAGCAACAATAGCAACATGCGCGTTCCAAATTAAAATCACTTTTATTCCCTCAGGGAATAAAAACGCGTTTTAGTCCCTGTTCCCGGGGAACGAACTTGGTCTTTTCGAATAGATGTGATAAAAAAAGATTTTTTATTTAAGATTTTATTCTACCGTTTGGGGCGTGATTAATAATGTAGGTATGTTATACTAAATTTCAGCTTTCTCATACTAATCGTCTTGGAACGATGCGAGCGCCGCGGACAGACAGACATACAGACGGACGGACGGACGGACGGACGGACGGACGATCGGACGGACAGACAGACAGACAGGCGGACGGACATGGCGAAACTATAAGAGTTCCTTGTCGACTACGGAACTCTAAAAAGAACTTGCAGCTGTTAATAGTAGATAGAACAGATTGTTAGCTAATGAGAAACCAAGAATAACATTGAATACTTATAAAATTAGTATTTTTAACTTCTTATTGTCAAAAAAATAAAGTACAATAACTGAAATTTCTTAAAAAAATCTAGCAATGTAATAAAAAAAAACACGATTTCTCTTTTTGCGCGACTGCGGCAGAGCCCAAAAGTAGTTGAAAAGTGTGGTTCGTATGTATGTAAGTATGTCCGATCCAATGTTCTCTCATAAACTCCTTAAGTAATGTTCAGATTGTGACAAATAAAATCTCAATCGATTCGGTGTGTTTGCGCGCGTGTCATAGGCTATATGAAATACTAAGCATAACACCAAAAAATAAAAAGCCAATAAAAGAACAAAAATAAAAATAACGAACAATCCGATTGCTGAGCATTAACTACTAAGCAGTCCGGACCCAAATTCAACTATATAACTCATTGCGAGGTACCTAGGTTGGTCCAGACTGCTTAGTAGTGAACTGAAATAGAAAATAACCAAAAACCTGACTGCTGCGGGTTGTTGGTTATTTTCTATTTTCGTTTTTTAAGATACTGTAATAATAAATCAGTAACCGCAAACGAGCGGTGGCAGCGGAGTGGTAGAACGCGCCGGCTTTTCTTTCGGGAGGTCGTGGGTTCGAATCCCGGCATGTACCAATGACTTGGTTTTCTATGTTACGTAGGTACATTTGTGAAGTTATAGTAGCAATACCACTCGCTAACGGTGAAGGAAAACATCGTGAGGACACCTGAGTGTCTGAGGTGTTCACATACCTCGGCGCTTCAAATTGCCAATACGCGGTGGGCACGCGAGGTGATTAAGCCCATACTCTCTCTCTCTCTGAGAGAAGGTCTGTGCCCTACAGTGGGACGTAGGTATGTAGGCTAAATAAAACCGCTAACATGTGCAATGCATCTAGGTCAACCTCCCTGCGCTCTCGCAAGTCCTGAACCACGTGACCATCCGAACTGTGAACCGCGCAGTCTGCGCAGCTCGCTACCAGCTCTACGCTGAACAGACCAACCAGCCGTACCCTGTCACCACTAACATGATCTGCGCTGGTCTTCTGGACGTTGGAGGTAGGTGTCCAGGAGCCGACCTAAGTACCTAATAATTGCAGCTAGATAAGGCAGTGAGAAAATATATTACTGGCATGATAGTCAAAGTCGTCAGTAGATACATTAGACGAATCAAATCGCGATTGTTTATTAGGCAAACTTATTATCTTAATTCCATAGAAATACTTTATACTCTAAGCTTACTTCCCGATAAGGCGCCATTCATTTATTACGTACGACAATTTTTGCCACATTTTGGCCCCCTCCCAACAATAAAAAAAAAAGAGCAAGCCGACCCTACCCCCCCCCCTCTTTTTTTTTAAGTTTTATTGTCTCCCACTGCTGGGAGGCCTCGCTTTTTGGTCCTCCACTCTTTCCTGTCCGTAGCCACCCGTATTTACGAACTACGTAAGAAAAAATTAAAACAATGAACGCGGATCCGTTGCCATGAAAATCGTTTAAAGTATATTAGAACTAGGATACGATGTGTTTTACCTGAATTTTATGTTACGTGCCTTAAACATTTCTGTCAAAAACCGACATGGCCAATTCCCAGGTGCTGACGCTGGGCTTAATTGCATGTCTGTAATTGTGCAATATCTGGCTACCATATCGCCAGATATCCTAGTTTGGGACTAGGACACTGATGTGTTGCATGGATTTTATGTTACGTGTCTCCTGAATTTTTATACAAAACGGGCATAACCTCTTCCCAGGTGCTGACGCGTGCCAGGGGGACTCTGGAGGACCTCTGATCTATGCGGGGGTGGTGGTGGGGATCACCTCGTGGGGTCTGGGTTGCGGCGAGCCCTTGTACCCTGGGGTCAGCGCCAACGTTGCCAGCTACACCAACTGGATCAATAGTGTGGTATGCACCCTACCTGAATAATACGATACCTTTTTTTTTGTAACTACTTACATAAACTGGAAGCGGTGGTTATAGCAAAACAACGTGAGAAAACCAGGGGCCTGTTACAAAGAACTACAATTCCTGGTTAAAATGTTTGTGACATAGGTAATGAATGACAGACATGACTTTACAGAAATTATACTTATGACTAGGGACTAGGCATCCACGAATCGCTATAGTGTGTGCATAGTAGACATTTTTGCGGACATGTCATATCATGTCACGTCTCGCTAGCAGTTATCTCGGAGAAAAAAAATCTTTACAAATAACAACTCTTCCTAGTTTCCTAACCCTTTTGAATTCTGGCGTGAATTTTCATAGGCATAGTAATGAGGAGCCGAATTCATTGGACATCAGCACAAAGTTTCTTAAAACTACAATTCATAGTTTCTTATGACAATTCTATGTGCCTACATACATTGCGTAGCAGGAACTTCCTACTTGTTAATCTGCAATGTATCTCTGTCATAGTAAATCATGAATTGTGGTTCTGTGAAACAGACCTCCATTTTCACATTTTACATTTTTGTTGCAAACTCATCCGAATCTACTTGGGCGCGTGTAAAGGATCTACTGTCGACCACACAGCGAGAATGATCGGTTCATAACCAGTGTATGAGAAAGCTACACAAAATCCTAAAAAATAATAATGGTTACTTTGCAGGTACAACGATACAACGCCGGGCCTTCAATAAATAACATCAGCTGTCTGCTAATTTTAGTTTCTTTGGTGTCGACATTTGTGTTGAACAAACAGTGATATACATACAAACCTCGCAGACCTTGGTCTCTGCCTACCCCCTGGTATACAGGCGTGAGTGTGTAGGTATGAATACATAATCTCTCTTTTTAAATTATTGAAAAAAATAATGTTTAATAATGAGATGAAATGTGTAAATATTAAGTAAGGTGTGATTTTTGCAGACATTATTTTGTAATAAACAAAAATTTTACATGAGTTTACCATCTTTATATTGTTATCTTATCTTATTGGTCTCTCCGGGTCTTATTTATTTATTTATTGATACTTTTATTGCACTTAAAAAAATCGTATTCGGCGGACTTAATGCCATATGCCCCCTTTCTGCTTTTGCCCCCTTAGTGTGATTCCCATAGTATTTGTAGAGATTTGCCCCCTTTTTGAATCATCGTACTTTTTATTCGAATTTTGCCCACTTTCTGAGTTTGGCCCTCATTTGGACTAATCGACCTTTCATTCTTGTTTTGTACAAAACTGGAGCTTTACTTTGAAATTTCGTTGTTTGCCCCTATCTCAGCGCTTGAAATTGCCAATCCGCAGTGGGCACGCGTGGTGATTCCATATTCTCTCTCTGAGAGAACGCCTGTGCCCTGCAGTGTGTATAGGCTCCATAAAAAATCTTTATTTTAGCAAGTTTTTACTTGACTTTCTAAGAGGTGAATAATTAATTTAGCTGGTTTTTAACTCACAATAATGAGTTAAATTGATATACTGCGATTATGCTTATAAAATCATTCATTTATTTAATAAAATATACAAATAAACAACGTAAATCAATTTTCCAACGTCTAACACAAACGTCAAAAACAATCGTGTAAAATACTGGATAGTTTAATAAACACTTTACAAATTACAAAGAATCATTTCTTAAAACAGTTTAAATGGGGCTTAACTTGTTTAAGCCCGACTTAACATACTTTTTATGTATTCAACCGACGAGGGACTTTTTCATTACAGAAACACAAAAAAATCTTAAGACCAGTCCAGACACAAACACGCGACGCACCACGCGTCTTAAAAATAGGCCGTCTATTTATCGTAACATTATACTATAGCTACGGTTACAGACATAAATCAACATACCACACGACCGCCCCACCCCATTCGATTATAAAAACACGCGCGTAATGCTTTAACAGCTTAAAATGTAACATAATCACGTGGAATACACGTTGTATGCGGTAGAGCCGTGATAGTTAAAAACATACATGTCTAACTAGCTCTAAAAAATGACCCCACGTTCAATTGTGATAAGGCGGGCCGGGCTTGTCAATTGTGTTACCCATCGGAGCCAGTTCAGTATTACTCGGCAAAATATCTATGCACCTGCCACCGTCAGACCCAGAGGTACCTAGATATTTCGACGGGTTATACATCATGAAGTCAATGGCCCAATCAACGTTCACGTCGTCGCGCATGGCACACAGAATGAACTGAGAATGAATTACAGAGTGATTTACTCTACAGCACATCTTACGGTTATTCATTGGTACAGACTAATCGAGACGACAGGGGTCGTGTGAATTGAGAGTGAATTTTGTAGGAAGAAATATTTTTTTAGTCGTAGGGTAGAGCGGACGTGGCTCGGTTCACATTCTGGTAATCAAATCAAAATGTTTTTATTCAAAGTAACACAAAATCTACTATGAACGAATCTATAATTAACGTTACAAGTAGGTGTCCATTTTAAAATCATCTTTATAATATATGTTTATTATTTTATTATCATACCTCGGCGCTTGAAATCGCCAATCCGCGTTGGGCATGCGTGAGCTCTCTCTCTCTCTCTCTCTCTCTCTCTCTCTCTCTCTCTCTCCTCTCTCTCTCTCTCTCTCTCTCTCTCTCTCTCTCTCTCTCTCTCTCTCTCTCCTCTCTCTCTCTCTCTCTCTCTCTCTCTCTCTCTGAGAGAAGGCCTATGCCCTACAGCGGAACGTATATAGGCTGCATTATCTTAGGTATTATCTTTATTTTATTAGAAGGTGAAGAAATAGATACGTGTACACTACAGATTAACATTTTAAAACAAATATACAAAAAAACGTAGAGAGTAAGTAGAATGTAAAGTGTAATGTTAACACGAACACACCTTGTGGAGTGGATTTTCGGAGTGTGGTTGTAAAGTATGGGAAGAATAGTTGACAGCAGAGCGGCGCGTACTCTTTGTGGTCTGAACCAACCTTAACAGCGGAGGCAACAGTTCTTTTTTGTTTTAATTCATAAAGCTTATAAGTATGGCTAACGATATTACTACAGAATTGCACACAAAAATGTTAGTTTAACGTTAATTATGGAATACCATTTTCAGTTCACTAAAGTTGATACCTAAGGGAAACACGTCACTTGTATAAATTTAAAAAGCTATGGAAATTAAATAGTTTCATCGGTAACTTACGGCGTAATTTCTAGCGCATAAGGCCCTTAGGCCATTGTCCGAAACGTTTCAACTGCCATTTAATCGAAAAATAACATCGACATGACAGTTGTAACGTTCCATGCCCATAAAAACTGAAGTACATGCATACATTTCGCACAATTTGAATCTAACTACATTTCCATCTCTAATAAGGTTTAGATTAGTTTACTGGATGTAATTGAGAATGTACTAAAGGTTAATATTGGTGAAGCAATAATTTAGAAGGGATCCTTCACATTTACATCAGACTCTAGTTAACAGACTTATTTAATTATGGCTGATATTCACTGGCTTTCCAATGGTTTCTGAATTGAAAATTTCACTAAGTAAGCACTTAAGTGTCTGATTCAAGAGAGTTCATCTCTCTGAATCTGAAGACGCAGACTGATACTTAAGTAGTGAGCTTGGTGAAAGTTTCAATTCAGAAATTCGTTTTTTCTTCTGCAAATACAGAACAAAAACTCCAGCGCCGACATACATTCGAAATGATTTGATACCACATAATTTGATTTGCTGCAGGATTGCGTTGTGATTAAGCTCTGTAATAGAAGACGTATGCCCTGAAGTTGGATTTCGGACAAAGACGACAATGCCTTAACATTGTTCATGGTCATATGCTGAGGTAGGTCACTACCTCAGCACATGCCCAATCAAAAGCAAGTCGGACTTGCCCTGATAGATAAGCGCCTGAGGCTTTCCTTTATACCTCAGTTATTTATGGCGATCATGGCCAAGCGCTCTACGACAGTATGGCGAAGATTCGACACTTCGGGTTTTTTGTTTTTCTATCTAAGGGCCAGTTTCTGAATTAAGAATTTCACTAAGTAAATAGTTAACTGTAGTGCTGTCTCTTCGAATTTCTCAGGAAAGAGTGTGACAGAACGTTACTTATGTATTTACTTAGTAAATTTCTCAATTCAGAAACCGGTCCTAAGCAAGTTTTCTTGATCAGTTCGTGTGAGTGGGCGCTGTGAGTCTTAAGGAGTATTATTTAGTCGATTGGAGCTCTTTATTGCTAAGCTTAGCCTCTCTACGTAAAGTTTTCGTGATCAGTCGCTCAGCTCTGCACTAATCAGTCTAGATCCACACTAATCAGCGTTTGAGCTTTTTCTTTGCTAACCTTAGCTTCTCTATCTCAAATTTCGAGTCCAACTTCGTAATCAGTCCATGTGTGGGGCATTATGTCGAGTTTAGAGGCTTTTATAATACCTCAGACACTCCACCTCAGTAGGTGTATGGCACGCCCTAATCGCTCTAGAAGTTTATTATGTAGACTCGACGCTTGGGCCATTGCAGTACCTAATAAGTAATGGAAGAGTTGAGAAGGTACATGAATGTGACTGCATTAGAGGTGTTTTGTTCAGTGTTTGAGTGTTCAACTTTTGCAACAACTTTTGCCTTAGAGTGTACCGGAGGAGGTGCCTCAAGGTGACAGGTCTAGAGATGTATGATGTAGACTCGGAGCGTTTGAAACTTTTGCAACACTTTTGAGACTACCAGAGTGCCTCGATTCGGTTAGTGCACTATAGTACATTGTCAGATGCACGGCCCGGTCACATGACATGTGTTTTCATCGCGTTGACGACTAGACGGTTTGATACGTGCGCGCCCGTAGACTTGAAGAGGCAATGACATGAAATTGTATTGTATTTAAAGATATTTACATTAAGGTTGATAAAACTTTCCAAATAGCGCATTTTTTTTTTGCAACACCTTAGAGACAATCTGATCAGGTGCTTATGGTGCATGATGTAGACACGGAGCGTTTAAAACTTTTGCAACACCTTAAAGACTACCAGCCCGGGTAGTACAATGGCGCGGGTCACGCGTTAGTCGTGACATGAACGTCAGAGTTTGTCAATTAATGTCGCGACTTTTGACGTTAAAACGCGCGACTCGCGTCGTCGTGCTACTCTTGCAGATGTAAACCTAGAGCGTTTGAAACTTCTGCAACACCTTAGAGACTACCGGATGTAAACTTAAGAGCGTTCGATACTTCTGCAACACCAGAGTCTACCCGAGAGGTACGGAGACACCCTCTAAGAGGTGTAGGGCGTGAGACCGGCCTAGAGGTGTATGGTGTAGACCGTCCGCTAGAGCGGCGGGCGCAGCAGCGGCGCGAACTGCAGCAGCGCGTCCCGCAGCGCGCCGCCGCCGCCGCCGCCGCCGCCGCGCAGCGCGCCGCCGCGCCAGCACGCCAGCGACACCAGCGCCGGGTACACGTCTGCGGACACCCAAACGAAGCCTTACAAGCCGAGCCACACTCGGACGTCAGGCTCCGTGCCACCCTATTTGTTACCACACCGGGTACACGTCTGGAAACTGGCAAGGCCTTGCGAACCGTACATGTGGAAGGCTCCGCTTCTCCCACGTGGACGGGTGTTCCACAGACAAAATATTGTCGCGTTGTAGCTTTTATTTTAATAACGGCCGCTCATTAGTCTGAATCGCCAACTTCATCAGCCATTTGACACCCACCGCAGGGCATAGGCCTCCCTCATGGTTTTCCAAGCTTCCCGGTCTTGGGCCGCCCGCATCCAGCGACTCCCCGCCGAGTTCTGACCTGGCGACCGCGGACCGGACGACGCAACGTGGGGATGCCCCACCAGATGGTCTGACTACCTGGTTAGTCTGAATACTTTAATATTATAGTTTGATCGATTCGTGCTTCAAGTCCGCATTCATATGTCATAACAGTGAAATTCGACGTGTTTTGTTTGTTTGCTACGCGACGATTTCCATTATCAGGCCAGGTGCACGTCTGCTGACAGCAAACGCCCTACTAATCGTCCAAGTGTGAGGCATATCACCAGAGGCACCATATCTACTATCACACCAGGTACACGTCTGCAGACAGGCGAAGCTTCAAAACTGATGCTGTTACGTCTGACATGCTGTCTCGCCCGCGCAATCTCAAATTTACAGTAAACCTCTCATGGTTATGAAAACCACGCTCGTAGCCCCGACTGCCTGAGTGATCTTAAACGATCACGAAGGTTAAGCAACACAGGGCGCGTTCAGTGCATGGATGGGTCGCCGTCTATGCCTAACGCTAGTGGCATTTTTCCGAGCATTTTTCGGACATTTTTCCGAGCGGTTCCGTGCTTCGCAAGGCACGTTAAGCTGTTGGTGCCGGCTGCCGTCGATAGATGGCAGTCGTTAAGCCAAGTCAGAGGCCTTAGGGCGGCTTGACAACTTCTGACAGTAGACGAGCCACTAGTCTACAAGCCTCCACCGATCCGGACTTGGCCCCCGTGGTGGAGTATGGCCTATACCTTCCTCAGGGAAGAGACCCGTGCCTCTCGGTGGGGACATAATGGGTTGATGATGATGAGGCCTATGTCCTGCAGTGGGCGTCAACTGGCTAATGATGAATACAATTACGGATATTGTTTCCAAAATTATTAATTTTAGTATCAAATTTTCTCAATCAAAAACTAGGTGCAGAAGAAGAAAAATGTGTCTTGAATGTCCGTAACAAAAAAGATAAAAAGTACCCGAAACCGGCGTGCGTGCACGCAACGACTAATGAATGTTGAGGAAGCGAAAGTGATCTGTCAGGATCGTGGCAAATGGCAGTCCCTGCTCTCTGCCTACCCCTCTGGGATACAGGCGTGAGTTTATTTATCAAAAGTAAACTATTTTTTTTTAAACCTTAAAAATTACAAATTGTGCGATGCCAGATGCTAGACGCAACAGAAGTCCTAAAAACCGTCCAAATTCGAGGCTCGTATCACTATATAATTATATTCCACTTCATTCAGCTTTGGTCTACATGTAAACCCGTTGTTGACATGTACACCAAAGCTGAATGTAAGTCCATTTTGCTCACCTATTAGCTTGGTCCAGGCGGCCGCGTCGACCTTCCCCGCCGGAGCCTTCTTCATGGAGTCGGCGAGGGTCACCAGCGCTTTCAGCACGAACGATATCTCCGACAGCTGGTACCTGGGGAACAGAAGTCTCACACTTGATGCTTCTCTTCATAAGTATAGCCAACTTAGTATAATGCCTGTTTTTATCAACCGAACTTTATCGTCCACCTAGCACTAGACTCTTAAGTTTTTTTACCTCAATTTTTTTCAATCTATCCTTCAGTTATTCAGCAATTGGTATATGTTTTGTATCTGTGGCATGTGCAGTGTAAGCCCAGAGGACTCACTACTTTATCATAGTGTAATTATTGTCGGTCCAACCGTTAATTTAACTTTTGGCAGCTCAATTTAGTGATGTTCTATGAAGTTATCGATTCGATTTTTTATGATAATCGATTTAAATTATGTTGAAATTTTAATCGATATTATATCGATATTTATTCGATATCGATCGAATTGCTATTTTATTTTTATATTTTTGTAGTATGCCTATCTGAGCGTGATAAACTAAAAAATACCCAACGAGTTTTCATATTAATTTGTTTTTATAATATTTAAACCTCATTTCGTATAGTATAGATCTTTATTTAGGCTTATATTTTTTTAGAAAATCAACTTGAATTGACTTCGCTACATAATCTGCTCGTTATAATATAATATTGAAGAGATTAATACTCGCCCACATTATACAGAGGTTCTTCATAAATACAGAAATAAAACATTCCTCCTATGGAAAGAGCACTTTGACGAACGGTCCAAAGCTAAAGGCATCTGGTACAAGACTATCCAAAGTGAACCACCCCGTATTCCATGGTTTGAAGCTGCTAGACTAGAAAGACACCACGTCGTTGCCGCGCACAGGATGCGATCCGGCCATGTTCCGTTAAACAAATTTGCGTACCTTATGAAAAAGGTGAGTTCCCCTAACTGTGAAGTCTGTGATCTAGAGGAGGACCTACTGCACATATTAATGGAATGTGACCGAAATGTAGACAAAAGAGACCATATTGTAAAATCACTGCAACTAAACATATTAGATGTGGGCATATTCCAGAGCATTCTAGCTGAACCTTTGTCAAGAGCAGCTAGAATGTTGTACACTCTTCTGTAATTTTTGGAATTTAGTAATATAGATAAGCAGTATTTAGTATAAGAAACGATGGGATTGACATCGTCACTTTCAGTGTACAAAAATCCCTAATAAATAAAGATTAAAAAAAAAAAAACTTGAATTGACTTCGCTACATAATCTGCTCGTTATAATATTGTAGCAAAACGCGTCGCATCACTATTGTGAAAACATAAAGGCGCCCATGTTTCCTGTCGAATCAACAAGGAACTTCATGGGTGTGCATCTGTCAAAAGTTAAATAAATGATTGGACCGATAATAATATGCGTCAATGGCCGTTTAGTAAGTCTGCAGGAACTTTCCGTTTCTTATCTTAAATGAAAAAGTTTTATCTATCTTATGGTTTGGAAATTATATCCATAATCGCTTTAGTAGCTTTCTGATCAATTATAGCAAACAAAACTTTAGCTGTCGACCGTAAGTCCTGTAAGATCAATGTTTTAGTTTAGACGACTGCGCAAACAAAAAGTTGAGTCAGGTTTTTAGGGTTCATTTACATACTGAGGCATTTTTTAAAAACCTATTTAGAGACTAAAAATTCCACCCATGCCGGTACTTGAACCCGCGACCTCTGGCTCACCGTGCCAGCGCTCTCCCAACTGAGCTAATGGGTAAGTGCTGGCATTGATGAAATTTCGAGCCTCCTTACAAACTTCTCTGTATTACGTACAGGCAGCGACATCTGGCCGAAGTGAATTAAATCACTTGCAGCCCTGAGTAACGCACTCTGCAGTTAGGTTTTTACATCGGAATGATATCGCTGTACCTACATGATTATATATTCTTTTGGGTGGAATTTTTAGCCTCTAAATAGGTTTTTAAAATTGTCCTCAGCACGGGTTAGTGCATCAAAAAGAATATATATTCATACTTAGGCATGTTTGTCCGTTCTTAGGGTTCCGTACCCGAAGGGTGCTAAACGGGACACTACTACTAAGATTTCACTGTACGTCTGTCTGTCTGTCACTAGGCTATATCTCATGAACCGTGACGGCTAGGCATTTGACATTTTTCACAGATGATATATTTATGTAGCCGCTATAACAACAAATACTAAAAACAGAATAAAATAAATATTTAAGGGGGGGGGGGGGCTCCCATACAACAAAAGACGTTTTTTGCTCGATATTAGTAACGGCAACAGGTAGACGCTTGAAATATTTACAGAATATTTAGTTCTATAGTCGCTTAAATAATTAATCTTATATATAAAAATTAATTGCTGTTCGTTAGTCTCACTAAAACTCGAGAACGGCTGGGCCGATTTGGCTAATTGGCTAATTGTTGTTTTTATATATTTGTGGAAGTCCAGGGAAGGTTTAAACGGTGAGAAGAAAAAAAACAGTTGACGTCGGTGATACGAAGTTCACGGGGTCATCTAGTATAAAATAAATATTTTAGGGGGGCTCCCATACAACAAACGTGATTTTTTGCCGTTTTCCTCGATTTTTGTCTTTAATGTCGTATAGATAATGGTACGGAACCCTTCGTGTGCGAGTCCGACTCGCACTTGGCAGTTTTTTTATTAATTATTGTACTGGCTATCAATGGTGTTCCGAAAACACTTACTTGGATTTTGTTGGAAGATTCCGACCAATTTTCGATCTGATTCGTAGAGCTTAATCACGGGAAGTAAAAACTGAGCCCGTAGTGGTATCTCATCTCGGAATAGCTCGAATAAACTGTACCTGTATAATGTTAATCTACCAGAAAGCTTACCTCTGCAGTGGTTCGGTGGAGTCGTCGGAGTTGTACCTAACTATGACTTCTTGGAATCGCTCGAGGAGTGCCACTACGGCCAGCGGGTCGGAGTCTGCTGCAACGAACAACAATGTTTGTCTCTACAAATAAACAAAATAAATAAATAGTAATATATTGCTTCGCAAGGCACGTTAAGCTGTTGGTGCCGGCTGCCGTCGATAGATGGCAGTCGTTAAGCCAAGTCAGAGGCCTTAGGGCGGCTTGACAACTTCTGACAGTAGACGAGCCACTAGTCTACAAGCCTCCACCGATCCGGACTTGGCCCCCGTGGTGGAGTATGGCCTATACCTTCCTCAGGGAAGAGACCCGTGCCCCTCGGTGGGGACATAATGGGTTGATGATGAATATATTAAACGGTTCTAACCGCGATTATCTATTAGGTAAAATTTAATTACCTTCGATTACGTTTAATATATTACTATGTATGAGCATCGCGAGTCAATAAAAGATAAATAAATAAATAATAAATAAACTTCCACACAATCACTTGTCCTGGTCCCAAACTAGGATACCCTGCGCCATGGTAACCAGGCAAGGACGTTACAAACATGGAAATACACCCAGACTGAGGCCATTTGTACAAATGTACGGCGCCCCCCAGTGGGAATCGAACTCACGACCTCTGTTTTGATAGTTAAGAACCTTAAATGTCAATAAACGCCAATAACGCTTCGATACACATTATAGCGGTGGTAGCCTACTGGGTAGAACATTGTACTCGGAAGCGAGAGACCCAGGTTCGATTCCTAGTGCGGGCACGTACCTATGACTTTGTTACCTAAGTTATGTACATCTGTGAAATTATAGTAGCAATACCACTCGCTAACCGTGAAGCAAAACATCGTGAGGAAACCTGAGTGTCTGAGTTCCAACACCTCAGCGCTTGAAATCGCCAATCCGCGATGGGCACCCGTGGTGATTAAGTCCACACTCTCTAACTGAGAGAAGGTCCGTGCCCTACAGTGGGACGTACGAGTATATAGGCTGCTTATGTACAAACCACATAGCTGACTCGGCAAAAGTTGTTTGGCGCAAAAGATTACCTTACCGGCGTGCGTGCACGCAACGACTAATGAATGTTGAGGAAGCGAAAGTGATCTGTCAGGATCGTGGCAAGTGGCAGTCCCTGCTCTCTGCCTAACCTTCTGGGATACAGGCGTGAGTTTATGTATGTATGTAGATTACTATCACAACACAAGCATTTTCCAGCGATTATCGACGTTCTAGTGTACCCCCCATATCGCAGCAGGCACTAGGAAGCATGACTCAATTTGTAGGCTGTAATCTCAGTAAAAACATAATAGTACATTACTTCAGAGGGAAGAAAGTGACAGTTCCATACCGAGATTATGGCATTTGCGCCACGAGCTTGCGAGGGACGCAAACCATTTGAGGTATGGAACTGTACTTTATCCTGAGGTATGTATAGTGCTTTTTATTACACCTACGAGGAAAATTATAGACATAAATGCATAGAAATGTTTACAAAAAACACAAAGATAAATGCTAAATCAATCGAAGTTTTTGCGAAAATGCGCGGGCTTTTCCTGTTTTTATTCGCCCGTTTCTGGAGTAGGCTAAGATCATAAGGTCATGCAGCCACTTCTTCCGTGATTCCGCGCGTTTTATATACAAAAATAATTTACAAATACAAATACAAATATTTATTTTAACTACAAAAACACAACATTATCTTAACACTTTTCACGTAACACGTAAATTTCGTTTTTAATTTTCTGTATGCACCAAGGAACTGGTAAAAAAAAAAACTGTATGTGGCCAGTAACAATTTACTTGAAATTTAATTAGTAGACAGTTAAAGTCTCTTTGCAGTATGACTGCTGACAAATTAAAAAAAAAAACCGGGTATGTAATGGAATTTCATACATACTTCCCACCCTTGGGTCGGAAGGATTTTCATACAAACTTCCATACCTTGGGATGAAAGGATTTGAAGGGCGGGATAAAGGCGTTTCTTCCCTCTAATTGGTATAATTAGTATGTATTTTCAGAGCAGGTGTGATAAAAAGTTATTTTTACCTTCCGTCCCCGACAGAGAGTCGATATCTTCCAGCATCGAGAATTGTAGAAGCGTCTCGAAGCAAGTTCTCGCGAACTCTTCACGCTCTCGCAGCTCAATTTCGTTGTCTGTAACGAAGGATACTGTGTCAAGAAAACAGTCAGAAATTCATTCTCTGGCCGGATTATGGAAATTAAGTTAAATACTTTATCGTTGAGTACACATTATCGCCAAAACTAACGGTCTTCTTTATAAAAAACACGATTACTTAAAACGCCGATTAAAATAGTCTGTGGAGGAGATTTTACAAGGAAAAGTATAGGCAAAAGTACAGGCATACCTGTGCTCTGTAGCGGCGCTTGCGTCGGCATACCTGTGCTCTGTAGCGGCGCTTGTGTCGGCATACCTGTGCTCTGTAGCGGCGCTTGTGTCGGCATACCTGTGCTCTGTAGCGGCGCTTGTGTCGGCATACCTGTGCTCTGTAGCGGCGCTTGTGTCGGCATACCTGTGCTCTGTAGCGGCGCTTGTGTCGGCATACCTGTGCTCTGTAGCGGCGCTTGTGTCGGCATACCTGTGCTCTGTAGCGGCGCTTGTGTCGGCATACCTGTGCTCTGTAGCGGCGCTTGCGTCGGCATACCTGTGCTCTGTAGCGGCGCTTGTGTCGGCATACCTGTGCTCTGTAGCGGCGCTTGTGTCGGCATACCTGTGCTCTGTAGCGGCGCTTGTGTCGGCATACCTGTGCTCTGTAGCGGCGCTTGTGTCGGCATACCTGTGCTCTGTAGCGGCGCCTGATGCGTGGAGCCCCGCCGCACCAGCGCCAGCAGGGCCGCGGTGGGCGCGCGCGGCGGCCTGGGGCTCCCTTGAAGGACTGCGTTGCGTATCAGTAGGACTAGCTCCCGACCACTGCTGCCGCTACCGCCACTGTCAAAAAGAGATTGGCATGTTTCATTCTACAATTTTGAGGCACATACAATAAAAATTCCGTCCAAAGTTTAAAAAAATAGACTTGTCAAAAAAATAAAATAAACACAACTGAAAAGAAACCGGGAAACATTGGACGGGACTAGCAAAGGGCCGGACGGGTTCAAGTGAAAGCGAAGAGCCCTATGCCCAATAGTGGGCTCTGCCCTTCGGCCGTTAAGGTAACCGGAGTTTGGAAACCAGATTCCTAAAAGGATTTTTTTATCCTTCTATGTAACTGGTTTCCTATAAAGACTTTTTTATCCTTCTGCGTGACTTGTTTTTCTAAAAACATTTTTTTATTTCACTGTAGCTTTAGTTTTTAATTACGACTTAAATTTTATTCTAGATGGTTTCGACTTATTACTATTTTATTGACACTTTTAATTTCATTTCATTATTGTAATTGTAATTTAATATTAATTACAATCTATAATTGGACATGATTTGTTTGCCTACTAAGCGAAACCACATAGCAACTTACATTTTCACACCTGCTATTCAGAAAAGATCCCTTGATTCCCTCAAATGAGGGATCAAAGTTGTACTTTTCTTCCCTGATATTCTAGTTTTTTTTTTTATTGCCCTCAGCATGATCCGTGTGCAGATTTTCACAAAATGTAATTCCAATTCGATTTTTATTTTGTTGCAATCGATCATAATTGTCTTCCACGGCACATATTGTGTTTGATTTAAATTTTCCTTATAGCAGGTGTGAAAAGCAGTATGTGTCACTCGGTAGCAAAATTATTTCCGTCTTGGGCGTAAACACTTGAATCCCTCGCTACGCTCAAGATTCTACTTTTGTAGAATCTTTCGCTTCACTCAGGATTCAATGGTATATTGAATGGCCCAATGGCCCTCGCCGTAAATATATCATTTTGCTCCCTTGAGACACAATCTACTATTTTAAATTTATAACATCTTTATGTACTTGTGACTCACATATCAATAAATGAATTATCAATTTAACTAAAAAAATGGATCATTTATCCAAAAAACCAGGATATCACTTGATAATTTTGTATCTGTAGCCGTCGAACAAGGCCTGGATTGTCCGAATCTATGATGACGTCACAGGTCTGTCAGCATCTGTAGGCGCGTAGTAGTACACCTAAATAGGTGTTCTGCGCCCTAATATTCAAAAGTTCCCGCTCTGGGAACTTGGCCACACTAGATGGCGCTACAGTCAAATTTAGTACCCCTCTTTTTTCTATGGAGTCGACATTCTTTAGTTTGTTTCCTTAATGACCAGTGACGTCACTGATTCCTGCGCGACGCCATATTGCCCAAAATAGCGTTTCGGCGGCTTATTTTAAAAGTTAATTTTTATTTGCTTTTTTTTAAAAGAAATACACGAAAGAATTCAAAATTACCACTTTCTGAGCACTCTTTGAACACCAAAAAAAAACATATCTGAGTTAGTTTTCAGAAACCTGTCAAATAGCCAATTTAGCTTTACAAGTAAAACTAGGTGTCAATTTCAAAATCGAGATCATATTGGAGAAAAAATGGACACAAAAAACTCCAAAAGCACTTACGGTGGTTGAAACATAAAGCACTCCAGCACGCCGGGCAGCTTGTCCCAGAACTCTTTGTACTCGTCTGGTTTCTCCCTCGCCAGCGGGAGGCCCGTCGCCAGTATCTGCGAAGGAGGCAAGCTACAACAAACAGCTTGGCTAGAATGGGCATTGTCCTAAATATTGACAAATGACACGGCTTAAGTAAATAAGTAAAGTAAAGTAAAGTAAAAATATATTTATTTAAAATTACACAGTTATGAAAGAGAACTTTAAGATGCATGGATATAAAAGAAATTTACTTAAAATCTACAATTCAACGACAGCCCCCAAACTCGGCTGATCTTGGGGACTCTTTTTCAGTTTTTAAATATTAATTACTTTAATAAACGACTGTCTAAAGCACACTAAACAATTCGTTATAGACATTTAAAACTGAACATGCACTAAAATTATAATTAAGGCTAATAGATCCATTGCAAATTAGAATTAATACATAATAAATTCATTTTTAGGTATTGCTCAGTAAATATAGTGTTACAATAATAAATTTATAATATTCACTGGTTTCTTGTTTTTTTGTAAATAAGTGTATGACTTTCATTCGACCTTTTAAAGTTCGCTGCACACGTGAATGAAAGTTTTAATATTTACACCTCGGTACTCTGTGAGAAAAAACACTACGTTTGTACAGATTAGGATTATTTTTGATTTTGTTAACCCGCTGAGGTTAAAAATTCAATGGATGAGGACTAAACGAAGTCGGGTACTTGTCCTCTTTCGTTGCTTATGTAAATTCTAGCAATAAATCTTTAAATTCTTATTTCTATTTGAAGCAGGTTACATAACGCAGTTAGCATAAAAAAAGGAAATGAATAACTATTTAGTTATACATTTAACGGGTCTAATAGTAATTATTTATTAGGTAAACTATTACATTATTATAGTTATTATTGATTAACTATTTGTCTCTTTCTCACACAATATGGATGGAATTATTGTAAGAGCGGAAAACAAATTGTTGTCCAGTCGCTTTCTTTAATTGACAGTGTCATACACTTCAGGTACATAACTTAGAAAACAAAGTCATAGGTACATGCCCGCACTGGGAATCGAACCTGGGTCTCCCGCTTCCGAGTCCAATGTTCTACCGACTAGGCTACCACCGCTCCTCCCCTCCTTTCTAAGTTATGTACATTTGTGAAGTTATAGTAGCAATACCACTCGCTAACGGTGAAGGAAAACATCGTGAGGAAGTGTCTGAGCTATCATATACCTCAGCGCTTGAAATCGCCAATCCGCGGTGGGCACGCGTGGTAATTAAGCCCATACTCTCTCCCTGAGAGAAGGCCTGTGCCCTACAGTGGGACGTATATATAGGCTGCTTATGTATGTTATGTAACACTTCAGGTACAGTACAAAATTATTGAAGTATTTTGACGTGAAACGTCTTTCTGGTTGTTTGCTAAAACCGCATGCAACGAAAACATATCGCCTCGGCGAAGGCTGTAACTCTGTAACTATGTGTCGTGTGCAATTCATTTATATATCGTTGAGTACAGGAAATTCAATTCAATTCAATTCAAATATTTTTATTCATTGTAAAAACAGAATGTTTACTTAATGAACGTCAAAGTTGTTAGTTTCACAATTAATGGATTATGTGGAGAAGAAGCTAACAAAGAAACTCCACATTTATTCTTTTCAAAACACGTTTTAACTTAATTAACAGAGTTTTCAACTTAAAATATTAGTCATGAATGTGTTGAACACTAGTCACAATCGTCCTTTAAATAATATTAATCTACTGTTTAATGCCAAACATCTTTGTCTTCTAAATAATCCTTGATGTTATAGTAAGCCTTTTTGCACAGAATGTGCTTAACACATTTTTTAAATCGCATTGGAGGTAACTCTAATATATCTTGAGGAATTTTGTTGTAGAACCTTATACAGTGCCCCATAAAGGATGTGTTAACTTTTGCAAGTCTAAATAGTGGAAATGACAATTTTTGTTTATTTCTAGTATTAACATTATGGTGGCCACCAACATTTTCGAAGTCTTTGATATTTTTTCTAACGTACATAATATTTTCATAAATGTATTGACATGCAACTGTTAAGATGTTGGTTTCTTTGAAGAAATCTTTTAGCGAATCCCTACTACCTAACTTGTAAATAAATCGGATGGCTCTCTTCTGTAAGATGAAGATCGTCTCAATGTCTGCTGCCCGACCCCACATTAGTATGCCGTAGGACATAATACTATGGAAGTAACTAAAATAAACAAGCCTAGCAGTTGCAACGTCAGTGAGCTCTCTAATTCTTTTGACTGCATATGCTGCAGAAAAAAGCCTGTGTGCTAGTTTTACAATATGAGGACCCCATTGCAATTTTGAATCGATTGTGATGCCTAGAAAACGGTATCTTCTACAAATTCTAGTTTTTCTCTTCCGAGTACAATGTTGTTTTCAACTAATCTTACGTTTGGTAAGGTAAACTTTATACATTTTGTCTTTGTGGAATTTAGAAGCAGATTATTTGCCGTGAACCAATCCAACACACGCGAGAGAGCATCATTTGCATCGTCAAGATTATTTTCTTGTCTCTTAATTTTAAAAATAAGTGACGTGTCATCTGCAAATAATACTATCTCGGACATGTTTTGTACCATAAACGGCAAATCATTTACGTATACAAAGAAAAGGAACGGCCCCAAAATTGATCGCTGTGGTACTCCCATTTTTATTTGTGAACCTGTGGATTTTATACGATTTATGTCCGCTTTTTGAATCCTTTCTTTTAGATAAGATCTCATCAGTTCTAAACCTTTCCCCTTTACTCCGTAATGCTCTAGTTTTAGCAAGTGTCTCGTGGTCCACGCAATCAAATGCCTTTGACAAGTCACAAAAAACACCTATAGCATCCCTACGATCTTCCCATTCACTATAAATATGTTTAACTAGCAAGACACCAGCGTCCGTCGTCGACCGTCCCTGCGTGAAGCTGAACTGCTGATTATGGAGAAGTTGATAATTATTAAAGTGCGTAAGTAGTAGTAAAGTAATAAGCAGCCATTACTCAGATTACTCAGATGTCGTATGCAATTAATTTACGTATCGTTGAGTAGAGCAAAGTAGCTATTACTCAGCGCCATTGCCGCGTAACGTACGGCGCAGTTAGAGCTACAAATTAACGCTTACTTATAGACGTTTCACGTTAAACCAACGGCCGTGTGACCCGACACAGGCACACCCGTCGTTATAGGGTTCCGTACCCGAAGGATGCCAAACCGGCCCCTATTACTCTGCCTCCGCTGTCTGTCTGAGCGACCTTTAAAGCGCTCTATCTTTGGAACCGTAATAGGTGGCCAGTTGAAATTTTCACAGAATAGGTGTTATTACGGCGGATTACCTGATAAATAAAATTAAAAAATAATGAAAAATGAGATGGGTCTCCATACAACAAACGTGTTTTTTTTTTAGTTTTTAGGCATCAAATTTGGCGTGATTCTAGAACTTATTATCTTAACAGTAAGAATCCTTTAAACTTCTATTATTTAACTTAGGTATTGTACTGTTTTTAACTTACACTTGTCTAAAGATATTGTAATCATCATCAGCCATTTGACGCCCACTGCAGGACACAGGCTTCCCTCATGGTTTTCCCTAACCATAAAAGGTGTTGCCATAATCGCCACGCTTGGCAGGCGAATGGCGATCGCAGTGTGCGGTTGGAATCTCAGGAAGACGCTGCTGCCTGTCTACCTGGTAATTCATTTCCTTAGTCGCCTTCTACGACATCCACGGGAGGAAACGGAGTGACGCTATTCTTAATCCGGCACCACACAGTTGTAATACCCTCGAAAAAATGTAGTAACCACTATTTGTAAACGTTAAAGAAATAAAGATCATCATTATTATTAAATTCTATGGACAAATAGTAAGAAACGACGAGTTTGACTCGCAGTCGTCCGGTGTAGTTCGGCATGAGGTACCTGCATGAGCAGCGCCGCGACCTGCGCCGCCTCGTGCCCCGCGTCGGCGCCGCGCCGCCCCGAGCCGCACTGCAGCACGGACTGGTGCAGCGCCTGCCGGGACAGCCAGGGGCGTTTTTGTTACCGTGTTTGCTTTGAGAGACCTGGGGCCTAATTATGTTTGTTTGATGGATAGACTATTTATTTACACTAGCACACACACATTTAGAGGTAAATGTACATAAGTGAGTCAAATATTGTTTCCTGGTGTACTCAGGTATTTTCTACTATAATATTTCTACCTGTGAAAACTTGTCATTGGCTTTCCGTATTTATTTCGATTGAATGTGTCTTTTTCATGGCTGTCTCTTAAAATAGAATATGTACACTGCTGGGTATGAGAAACACAAGAGATGAAACATAATATAATATGCAAGGACGCAAGGTACGGTGTGTACCTACTTCAAATCGATAAAACATATATTGCTGAGGGTGCGGCAAATGCCTGACTGACTCATGAAGTGAATTACTATGTAACTTGATCATTCATTCATTTATAAATTTAAAAGGCTCTGACGATTATTATGTAATCTAACGTTGAAGTTTGTAATAGGTTGTCCGCAGAGGATTGATATTTTTTTCGCAATTTCAATGTTCTGCAGTTAAATAACGTCTTGCCGCATCTCAGTAAGATGCAGCAAGACGTCGGAATGGGGCGCGGCGACTCCTGGCCTTGCTTATTTATTCGTCTATTAAATAATTTCTCCGATCATTGATTCATTCCGTCATGCTGTAAGTCGGTTATTCGTTCATTTTAAAGGGCAGCGGCGGTTACAATGAAGTTTGTAAAAGATGGTCCATAGAGGGTTTATAAATTTTTCGCAACTTCAAAACTGTGTAGTCATAATAAGGGTGTTTACCTCAATGAGGTGCGGCAGGACGTCGGGGCGGGGCGCGGCGCGGTAGGCGGCGGCGGCGGCCGACAGGCAGCGCATGCGCGGCGACGCCCCGCCCCCCGCGCCCCCCGCACCCCCTGCGCCGCCCGCCGCCGCCGCCGCCGCCGCCGCCAGTGACGTCAGCGCGCGGAACGTCTCCGGGAGCAGCTCGTGGCGGAGTAGGGCTTCCTGGGGGAGAGATGGAGAAGTCCGCGGCTTGCGTCAAGTTACTGGATCGATCGGTCAGCCACGTTTACTGCTGGAGGTAGGCCTCTCCGAGGCACGCCCATTCTTTCTGTGCATGAACATCTTCAATGAAGACGCTCGGACAAAAATTTGCGCTTTAAAGCTTAATATTTCGCAACCGGAACCCTAAATCAAGAAATGGTCTACCTCCACCCACAAGATTTATAAATGACCAATCTAACGATACTCCAGACTATGGTTTAGGCGAGAAAAAATATTGGATCCATAATTTAGGTGTAGGGGAGGTACCTACATTAACAAACAAATATTTTCAAGTTCTACAGAGATCTGAGTGTCTGAGGTGTTCACACACCTGAGCGCTTCAAATTGTCATTCCGCGGTGGGCACGCGTGCTGATAATGCCCATACTCTGTCTCTGAGAGAAGGCCTGTGCCCTACAGTGGGACGTATATAGGCTGGTTATGATATTTGGCAGTGTCGTGTTTTATGGTTAAACGTGTTGCGTTGATGTTTGCGTTGGTAGGTATTCTATACGAGTCCGCCAATTGTACCTCTTCCTTTTGTAAACATTGTTTCCGTAATGGTTTTCTCTTGTGTAAAATAATAGTACTTCCATACTTCCATATTATGCAATTAGTGAATAAAGGACGGATTTAAAGCAAGGGCCATAGATGAATCTCCTATATATATTATATACAATTTTCATGAAATAAATTGATCTAGCTAGGTTTCATCTTTAGTAAACGTCGTTTTGTCCGTGTTTTTAGGCAATGAAAAACTGCTACAGTATTATTAAAATACGAAGGTAAATTTCGCCACCATCTCTACAAGGTTGCAATAGCTCAGGTGGGAAATCGGCTTGTCCCGAAATCAGAAGAGCCCGGTTCGAGTCCAGATGTCTACAGTTCGATTATTTTTTTTCCCTTTTTTCCCATTTTTTCCATCATATCTAAATATGATTTCAATAAACACGATGAACCAAAAAAATACCGAGCAAAGCTCGGTCATCCAGGTACTGGTATTAAATTATTTTATTGACTGTCGAGGAAACGAAAGTGATCTGTCAGGATCGTGGCAACTGGTAGTCCCCGGTCTCTGCCCACTCCTCTGGGATACAGGCATGAGCTTATGTATGTACGTATTTATGCATGTGTATGAATTATTATTACAGAGATTTTGAGAACAAAATTTTTTTTAAACAGTCTAAAGAAAAACCTCCCATCGTATATTGAATGTGACCCCCGGTGTCAAGTCACCTTCTGCACAGTGTCCAGGCAGTGCAGCGCGTGCAGGGCGAGCGGCGCGGGCGCGGCTTGCAGCGTGTCGAGCGGGCCGGCGGCCGGCGGCACGCGGCACACGGCCGCCAGGCACGCGCCCAGCCTCTGCACGTCCGCCGCCGTGAAACTGCCGGCGAGACACCACCGCCGGTTATCTTCTTCGTACGGAACTGTATTACTTTAAACGTAAATTGAGAGAGCAACGTACCGACAACTGCATTCTCAGTTTAGTACTATTAAATATTAGACATTTTGTTTTTATAACGTGTGAATAAATCATCATTATCATCATTTAGCCACAGGAAGTCCACTGCTGGACATAAGCCTCGTCGATGGATTCCCAAAAAGACCGGCTGGAAGCGGCCTGCATCCAACGCCTTGCTGCCACTTGGATGAGGTCATCTGTCCATCTTGTGGCTGGTCGTCCTACGCTGCGCTTGCCGATATGTGGTCTCCATTCGAGAACTTTCGGCCCCATCGGCCATCAGTTCTGCGTGCTATGTGCCCCGCCCACTGCCACTTCAACTTCCTAATCCACTAGCCTATGTCGACGAATGTAAATAAATAAACTAAAAAGTTACAGTCAAACCGAGTCACAAAGAAACATTCCAGCCCACAATACGTCACTCGCGAGAACAACAATCCTTTATGTATTAGATTCTTCTTTATATAGAGATTTCAATGCCGTGCAGAAGGAAGGATTGTTTTGATCCTTGTTAGGAGTTTGGTCACTTGTATTTAAGTATTTGGCAAGTACTAACCATCCATTGCAAAGTTTTCTTACGTATCTTTAGCAATGATTTTATAAATCGTCGAAACATACGCGAATAAGTATAAAATGAGACGTGGAAGCAAAAAGTTTCCGATGCAGCGCAAACAGCGATCTTGCAATAGGCAAACATCGGAAATTATGTAAAAAACAAACAGCGATAATGATTGTAAACATACCTGGGTCTGATGTGTTGGAAGATGAGTGGAAAAATCTGCACCAATGTTATAAGGAAACCCAGCGATGGCGTGTACGCTTCGGAGGTTTTGCTTTCCTGCGTGTCTGCCGCTGTAAGACGAGGAACGGATTGAGATACTTTGATTTAACAAAAGTAGGACAATTAGGTTTTTGAAAACAAAGTAGGTCCTTTAAAATGGAACGAACCGTTTTAAAAGACCATTTCAAAACGGTTCGTTCCGTTTGTACAAATATACGGCGGCCTCCAGTGGGAATCGAAGCCACGACCTCTGTTTTGGTAGCTAAGCGCCTTAACGGCTAGACCAGCGAGGTAGTCAATACCAACTGCCACACAACACAATCACTTGTCCTGATCTCAAACTAGGATTGTGCTTTGATCATAAACATGGAAATACAACCAGACTTAAGCCATTTGACTCTCGAGCGCGAATAGAACATACGACCTCTGTTTTGACAGGTAGGCGTGGAAAAAGAAACTCACCAACACTCTCGGCAATCTTGGCCCAAGCAGCCCAGGCCAGCGCCCACACCTTCTTGTGCAGAGCTCCGCCCTCGGACTCCGCGTCCCAGCGCCCCGCCGCCGACACCACCTCTTGGAACGACTTCAGCGCCGCCACTGACACCTGAGGAGGCACAGAAGGCACAGATGCCGGCAAACGTCTTGAACGATGCGCCGCTTTTTGGGACTCTTCGGCCGACTTAAGGTATTTCGAAATTGTTTGATAAGTAGGTCCCTACACTCCACGCTGCACTTTCTTTCTTCTTTGCGCAGTTTTATGCTCAAGATGTTTCAAGTTTCAGTTTTGAATCAACTTGTCACGATCGTGGCATATGGCAAACCCTGGTCTGTGCCTACCCCTCCGGGATACAGGCGTGAGTCTTCTTACTTATACATCGTTTCATTCAGCTTTGGTCTCTGGGCGAAAGTATTTTTTTTAATACTATCAAAGTCAAGAAACCGTTAAGGCTGCTGTCACGTTGAGCATGCTATTGTAATAAAATGTGTAAACTTTTCATAAATGTGGTCTGAGGGTTCGATGCACAATTAAATTACGGACATTTTTAAACATATTTTTCTTTTACTATCATCATCATCAGCCATTTGACGCCCACTGCAGGACATAGGCCTCCTCCGTGGTTTTCATAACGATGAGGGGTTTAGCCATAATCGCCACGCTTGGCAGGCGGGTTGGCGATCGCAGTATGCGGTTGGACGCTGCTGCCCGTCTCCTGGTAATTGATTTCCTTAGTCGCCTTCTACGACATCCACGGAAGGAAATGGAGTGACGCTATTCTTAATCCGGCACCACACACCACACCACACTTTACTATACGTAGTTTTTAATAAAGAAAAGTTGTTTCCAAGACTAATAATTCTGGAACCTAAATTTTCTCAATCAAAAACTCAGTACAGGATAACAAAAATATGCCTCAAATATCTCAAACCCTCAGACCACATTCATCAAAAGTATACTAATTTTTTACAATCACAAAAAAATGTTAAATTGCGCAAGCGAGACTGCATGCTCCACGTGGGAACAGCCTTAACAGGGGTTCATATATCCTAAATTAATTATTTATTTTTATTTATTTGGGAAGCAAACGGTACACTAGACAAAATCACAAACACATAAACAAGACACAGACACCAGCAAGGCCTCCACTTATAACTAATACAGAAACAGACATGACGATAGGAAGTGGTACCGGTTGGTTAGCTTTTAGTTTAGACGAATTAATCTCAATTTTAATGTTAAGGAAATTAATTTTAATTTAAGTAGTTAATTGATATGAATGAATAACATAGAATGAGCAAAAAACTTGATGGACATTGTTACTGTCCTTATTATAACGATCTCTTTATCTTTATCTATTCTTTTGCCATGCAGCCGCCCTGCGAAGATCATCGCTCCACTGAGTCTGAGGACGTCCTACACTACGTTTACCGACCCGCGGTCTAAGCACATATAAATGATCTATCTATGTATCTCACCTCGTGGCTGGGCCGCAGCGCGCAGTCTGCTATGAAGTCGAGCAGCGTGTTCCAGCAGCGCGCGAAGTCGCCCACCGTCGCCAGGAACGCGAACCGCGAGTGGAACACGCGCGCCACGCCCGACAGCGTCAGCACCTGACAGGATATCATCATCATTCAGCCACAAGAAGTCCACTGCTGGACATAGGCCTCCTCCATGGATTTCCAAAAAGACCGGTTGGAAGCGGCCTGCATCCAGCGCCTTCCTGCCACTTGGATGAGGTCATCTGTCCATCTTGTGGCTGGTCGTCCTACGCTGCGCTTGCCGATATGTGGTCTCCATTCGAGAACTTTTCGGCCCCATCGGCCATCAGTTCTGCGTGCTATGTGCCCCGCCCACTGCCACTTCAACTTACTAATCCGCTGGGCTATTTCGACGACTTTCGTTCGTCTACGGATCTCATCATTTCTGATTCGATCTCGTAGAGAAATTCCGAGCATAGCCCTTTCCATAGCTCGTTGCGTGACCTTGAGCCTTCTTATGAGGCCCATAGTGAAAGACCACGTTTCAGTGCTATAAGTCATCACTGGTAACACACACTGGTTATATAATTTTGTCTTGAGCGATTGAGGTATATTAGATTAGACTAGGGGGTGAACCCCCTGCGCGCTTACGCGCGCCAACCCCCAGCCGCTCCGAGCTTCGCTCTCCGCGGCGCTCGGCCTAGGGCCTCGCTAGACACTTGACGTTGGCATTGTTTGAGTGGGAACATGTATGGTCTCGGCCTTCGGCCTCGGCCTGAACGGAGCTCGGCCTTCGGCCTCGCCGCGGCGGTGTTCCTGGGGCCCGCTTCGCGGAGCTCGGCCTTCGGCCTCGCCGCGGCGGGGTTTTTCGTGCCCGCTTCGGCCTCGAAAAATTGATTTTTTGAAAAATTGTTAATTTTTCTTTAAAATTTTGTACTAAAAGTCGATTTTCAGTACAAATTCTCCATACAAAATTTTCAAATTTTCAATCGTCGATATCTCGGCCGCCATCTTGAAAATCCAAAATGTCCGATTTTTCTCATATACCTGGGTCCTTTGACAACCCAATGCCGTTTAGGGCACGTCTCCTGCATGTGCCCAGTTTGCTGCCGACTTTTTTGCGCAGAGGTCGATTTTTCGGGCGGCCATATTCTCGCCCCTATTTTGAATTTCGAACGTTCAAAATTTTTTTTCACAATTAGATCACGAAACAAATGCCCGTTTCAAATTTCATCCAAATCGGCTGGTAAACAAAAAAGTTAGCCCATTTGTATAGGAGAACGCGTTCGAAATTCAAAAATTGGCTTCATAGGATGGCTGTATATCATACATTCCCTACAACTTTCTCATACAAAATTTTCACGTAGCTCTTACCGTTTCCGAGGAAATCTATAGATGATCTGTCAGTCAGTCAGTCAGTCAGTCAGTGAGTATACCGGATTGCAGCTATATATATTAGTATAAGTAATATAAGTAATTAGATTAGAAGACTTTAGACGAAAAGACTTGTTTTTCTTAAATTTAGAGTACTTGCGCTTCAGAAGTAAAGTATCTAAGCTAGACTGGGTCTTATATTACAGACCAATATTGTGGTCCGAGGGTACAATACAGTAGAATTAAAGAGAACCTGAAGGGCACATCAATGATTTCATTCTTTTAACTGCACCACGGCACGCACACAGTAGTACAAATGGGTTACCGCTGACTTACTGAAAATCAGCGCTGAGGGATCACTTCCTCAGCACAACGCTGAGTCAGCTGCCTTTTGTGGCAACTTAGATACACCACAGGCTGCATCTGTGGTCCTGTTTTATTTATTCGTTTTGTCTGTTGTGTATTTAGTATTCTTTCTGTTGTTGTGCATATTATGTTACTTATCTGCTTATTTTGTTTCTGTGATGTATCTTGTTGGTATAATAAATGTCTTTCTTCTTCTGCTTCTTCATATTTTTGGAGTCAAATAGTAATTGTATAGCACAGAATACGCATTTAAAAAAAAGTCGAATCGCATTTTTGTTATGCTAACGCTACTTTTCTACTAACGCTGGGCTCTCCGAGCGCAAGGATTTGGAACTTATTGCGCTGTGTGAGCGAATAATTGGAAAAAAATTGGCATTTTTGAAATGACACATAAAAATCCTATTAATAGAATTCTGACGGCCGAAGTCACTAATACATTTAGGGCCGATTCGACCAAACTATTTATGCTTGGTATAAGTGGTAATCTTGGAATAAGTCGAGAAATACTCTGGAGTAAATCTAAATCACGTTCTACCAACTACTAATCCCGGGATAATTCGCTAGAATGCAATGAATTATACCGAGATTAAAATTGAGGGAGTAAATTTGTTATGAGATTAGTTAGGTACTCCTGGCATAAAGCTTAGTTGGTCGAATCGGCGCTCAGTGATAGATATTTTGGTATATTTTTTACTATCCAAAACTCAGTACAGCTCAAATAAAACCAGTGGCCTAATTACGCGCACCAAATCCTGAGCGATTCCAATCGTCTAACTGTCAAATATGTATGTATGGAATTTGACAGTTAGACGATTGGAATCGCTCAGGATTTGGTGAGCGTAATATAGGGGCATATCTAGTGATCATTTAGACTCGTGTTCGTGACATTTTTTGAAGCTATAAAGTTTAAAAAATCATAAAAATAATGAGCGACGGCACTAGCTAGGATATTGAAAAGTAATAATTTTTTTTTTCAGATTCTAAATACTAAGCATTAGAGAGTAAAATGTATTTTAAAACACCTGAGTTAGGGGTAATGCCAGAGAACCCAGTCTTAAAAAATGACTAACCTGTGTCTCAGCCCATTGTTTCTGCGCTGTGTTTCTCGTGTGATGGATCAGTATGTGCTCGCCTGTGTCCACTTTCTCTGCGCTTGCGGCGTTTGATAGCTTTTGTACCTGGAAAAATTTACATGTCAAAACAAGGAAATCCTTTTGAGGAATCCGCTTAACTATTTTGTGATCTTCTCTGATCTTCTTTAACATAAGAGTTTTCGGAAATACCTACCCAATTTAAATGTATGCCAGAAAGCCCGCCACTGTTGGAGTCACTCACCTAGTTGAACCAGGATCTCATGAAAAATGCTCGTTTAGTAATGCCGTATAGTGTGCAGCTATCTTATCTATAGCTCCTATAGACAAATTTACTTGTGTACCCACGTTTACCTCGTGCAGGTTGGGGAACAGCACTCACGCCAGGCCAGAGCGGTCAGTATGAAGCCTTGCAGCTGAATAGCGCCTATAATCATATCTATAGGTCATCTAGAGTCACACTTCACGCAGCTCGAGTAAGTATAGTGATGTCCGTCGTAAGCTCCATGCAGTTGATCTTATCTACAGTCCGTCTGATACTTACCTCATACAGCATGGGGAACAGCACGTGTGGTAACGCCCCCCGAGACATGAGCGCCGAATAGCGTCTGGAACTTTATTTTATAGCGTCTGTAACTCTACTAGACTAGACACACACTTCGCGCAGTATGGGGAACCCCATGTGGTGCAACTGCCATCTTGTCTACTAATAACTCGTCTAGAGCCTCACTTACCTCAGGCAGCATGGGCGGCCAGCGGCGAGCACGATCTGGATCTACAGCTCCACTGGGTAAACACTTAACGTATAACAACTCGTGTAGCCAATTCGTGTAGCACCTGGCACCATGTCATGTAGCTCGTCGACAGCCTCATTGATCTCATGCAGCATGGGGAACAGTACGTGTAGTACCGCCCATCAGGCGGAGGCAGTTAATAAGAACCCATGAGCGCCGATGCAGCTGAACAGCGTCTGTGATCTACACATGACCCGTTTAAGCATCTCGAAAGTTATATATAGCACGTTTAGAGTTACACTGACCTCATGCAGCATGGGGAACGCCCACCAGGTTTGGGTGGTAGCGACCGATGCAGCTGAATAATGTCGTGAATCCTATTACAGCTCATCTACAGACATAATCCACGCAGCATGGGCAACAACAAACACGAGACAGACCAACCTCCGCCAGGCGGGGGCGGGCCAGCACGGAGCCTGAGGATCTACACGTCTGGGATCTACATATATTTACATTGGATCTACATGGCATCTACATTGTCATTTCTTTCTGTGGATTGTTTTACTCTATTAGTTTTATTTTTGGTCGGTGTTGGCTAACGGTGCTTCTTTTTGTTCTGTTCTTATTCACGTGTGTGTGCAAATGTGAATAAATGTTTTATCTATCTATCTATATAACCTGTCTAGAGGCGCACCGACCTCATGCAGCATGGGGAACAGCACGTGCAGCAGCGCCCGCCAGGCGGGGGCGGCCAGCAGGGAGCCGTGAGCGCCGATGCAGCTGAACAGGGTCTGCGAGGCGGCGCGGCGGACCGGCGCGCGCGGCTCCGTGCACAGCTCGCCTGCGGGTGGGGGGGGGACACGCTCCGACACTTGTCTACATTACATTACGTAACCTCCTCGGTCCTCATCTCGAAGATAAAAATCTAAATCTGCTCTCTCGCATGTATTCATCATCATCATCATCATTCAGCCACAAGAGGTGCACTGCTGGACATAGGCCTCCTCCATGGATTTCCAAAAAGACCGATTGGAAGCGGCCTGCATCCAGCGCCTTCCCGCCACTTGGATGAGGTCATCTGTCCATCTTGTGGCTGGTCGTCCTACGCTGCGCTCGCCGATATGTGGTCTCCGTTCGAGAACTTTTCGGCCCCATCGGCCATCAGTTCTGCGTGCTATGTGCCCCGCCCACTGCCACTTCAACTTACTAATCCGCTGGGCTATGTCGACGACTTTCGTTCGTCTACCGATCTCATCATTTCTGATTCGATCTCGTAGAGAAATTCCGAGCATAGCCCTTTCCATAGCTCGTTGCGTGACCTTGAGCCTTCTTATGAGAGACCACGATTCAGTGCCATAAGTCATCACTGGTAACACACACTGGTTGTATAATTTTGTCTTGAGCGATTGAGGTATATTAGACGAAAAGACTTTTCTAAGTTTCCCGAATGCTGCCCAGCCGAGTTGGATTCGACGATTGATCTCTTTCACGAAGTTGGACCGGCCTAGTTGGACTGTTTGTCCTAAGTAGACGTATTCGTCTACAACTTCAAGAGTTGAGTTCCCCAATGTTATTGGGGTGGGCACAACACGGGCGTACGACATGACCTTCGTTTTGTCCATGTTCATTTTAAGGCCCACACGTTGGGAAACTGGACGAGGTCTTCGAGCATTATGCAGAAGTCTTCCATCGTTTCTGCCATGACTACTATATCGTTGGCAAATCGAAGGTGCGTGATGTACTCTCCATTGATATTGATGCCGCATCCCTGCCATTCCAGAAGCTTGAAGGCATCTTCCAGTGCGTTCGTGAACAGTTTCGGAGAGATAACGTCTCCCTGTCTCACGCCTCTTCTCAATGGAATTGCCTCCTAATTCTGCTCCTGTACTCAGACCGACATGGTGGCGTTGTTGTACAAGCACTTCAGCACCTCGATATACCGATAATCAATACGGCAACGCTGGAGAGACTCGAGCACTGCCCATGTCTCGATCGAATCGAAGGCTTTCTCATAGTCCACAAACGCTAAGCAGAATGGCAAATTATACTCCTCAGTCTTCCGTATAATTTGCCGCAGCTTGTGGATGAGGTCTATGGTACTAAAGCCCTTTCGGAAACCGGCTTGTTCGGGAGGCTGGAAGTCATCAAAGCTGCGTTCGAGACGATTCGTGAGGACCCTCGAAAACAGCTTATAAACATGGCTCAGAAGCGAGATGGGTCGGTAGTTCTTCAATAGAGAGTTATCCCCTTTCTTGAAGAACAGCGTCACCACGCCTCTGTTCCATGCTTCTGGCGTTTTTCCTTCGAGCACGACGGAATTGAAGAGTTTCTGAAGGACTTTAAGTACTGGTGTTCCACCCGCTTTCAGGAGCTCTGTATTGTATTGTATTTTGTATTTATTTATTCAGGAACAATGGACATTGTATTTGAAATATAACTTAGAAACTAATTAACTAAGACTATTAGTATGTTACAATATTCACATGGAAAATGCATACTATTCATTGATTCATTAAAAAAAAGTTAATGTGATAGTTTCTTACAAAATTTTAAATGTCAATAATAATTGTAGATTGTAATACTTAATAATAATTTAATATGTCGTCTATAATTAACAAAAACAAGAAGCAACTAATAATAACATGATTCATATACAATTCGGCCAAAATTTTATATATATTATAATTATTAAATTTATTTTCCGAATAGCTCGTCAATTTTATACATATTTTTTTCTAATAATAGTCGCCGCAATTCAAGCTTGAATTTTTTATTAAAGAGAATGATGTGGTTCCGTCCTCTCCTGGTGCCTTGTTATTCTTGAGCTGTTTCAGGGCCATCCTAATCTCATAAAGGCTGATGTCCGGGATATCTTCGGTATAATGTCGGGTCAGTTTGGCTCTCGGATCTTTGTTCAAACTGCTAACAGGTTTTGCGACTGAGGTGTATAGCTGTCCGTAGAAGCTCTCAATCTCGCTCAGCACCTCTGATTTGGTGGACGCTATACTGCCGTCCTCTCTCTTCAGCTTCGTCAGCTGGCTTTGCCCAATAGACAAGTCTTTTGCGAACACTTTGGAGCCCTTGTTCCGCTCTATAGTCTCTTTAATACATTGGGTATTAAAGGACGGAATACCGTGCCGCATAGTCTTTGAGATGTGTCTACTGAGCTGCCTATATAACTCAGCATCCTCGGAGGACTGCAGTTGCAACGCGCGCGACGTTTAGCCATGAGGTCGAGAGTATAGTTTGAGAGCTTTTGTGGTCTACTCGTATGGTTGGGTCTATAGAACCTCGAGCCCACTGTACGAACAGTTTCTACAGACCTGTTATTGATCTCGTCCACCGATGCGGTGCTCTCCAGGCACTCAAAGCGATTTGACAATTCGAGTTGAAAGTTCTCGGGGTTCTGGATATGGGCACGAGTAGGTCGGAGCGTGGACTTCATGAGACGAGACCTCTCAAGTTTGACATTGATATTCAATGTGCCTCTTACTATTCGGTGATCGTTTCCGGTTTTCACCATGTTGATCACAGAGACGTCATTGAATATTTGTCTCGCATGTATTGGTTCACGGCAAATAATCTGCTTCTAAATTCCAAGAAGACAAAATGTATAAAGTTTACCTTACCAAACGTAAGATTAGTTGAAAACAACTTTGTACTCGGAAAAGAAAAACTAGAATTTGTAGAAGATACCGTTTTTCTAGGCATCACAATCGATTCAAAATTGCAATGGGGTCCTCATATTGTAAAACTAGCAGACAGGCTTAGTTCTGCAGCATATGCAGTCAAAAGAATTAGAGAGCTCACTGACGTTGCAACTGCTAGGCTTGTTTATTTTAGTTACTTCCATAGTATTATGTCCTACGGCATACTACTGTGGGGTCGGGCAGCAGACATTGACACGATCTTCATCTTACAGAAGAGAGCGATCCGATTTATTTACCAGCTAGGTAGTAGGGACTCGTTAAGGGATTTCTTTAAAGAAACTAACATCTTAACAGTTACAAGTCAATACATTTATGAAAATATAATGTATGTTAGAAAAAACATCAGCAACTTCGAAAATGTTGGTAGCCATCACAATATTGATACTAGGAATAAACATAAATTGTCATTTCCACGTTTTAGACTTGCAAAAGTTAATACATCCTTTATGGGGCACTGTGTACGGTTCTACAATAAGAATCCTCAAGATATATTAGAGTTACCACCGACGCGGTTTAAAAAATGTATTAAGCATACTCTGTGCAAAAAGCCTATTATAACATTAAGGATTAAGTATTTGGAAGACAAGGATGTCTGGTATTTAAACAATGTTAACAGGAACGATTGTATCTAATGTAGTGTAACTTTAAGTTGAAAACTCTGTTAATTAAGCAAACCTGTTTTGAAAAGAAAAAAAATGTGGAGTTTCTTTGTTAGCTTCTTCTCCGCATAATCTATCAATTGTGACACTAACAGCTTTGACGTTCATTAAGTAAGCATTTTGTTTTTATAGTGAATAAAAATTTTTGACTTTGACTTTAAAACCAGCGTTACTTTCAAGGTCAGGACTTAAGACGATAAACGCACGCCTGTATCCCGGGGGGACGCAGGCCGGCCGGTACTCACTGAGCCGCATGTAGAGGCACATCCACAGCTTGTCCAAATGCGGCAGCTCGGCGTGCAGCGGCAGCTCCGGGTACACTGCCGGCTCGCTGGCCAGCGCTGCCGACAGCTTGTCGCGGTTGTGGTACAGGTAGTCCGAGATGTTCCACTGGGGGAGAGGGGGTGTGTTTTAAAAGTGAAGCTGTGGGATTAATGGATAGTCAACTGTGCATTTAAAACAAAAAAGTATGATTATGACTATGTTAATAAATAAACCTCGTGGCGCAGCGGTAGTGCAAATGCATACCATGCGAGAGGTCCCGGGTTCGAATCCCGGCTGGGGACAAAAAAAAACCCCAGGTCTTGGATGTTTACATGTTTGTGATGTCGTTGTTTCTGGTTCCCACGACACATTGTATCCTAGTGTGGGGCCAGAAACAATGTATGTGCCTGTATGTAAATAAAAATAAAAAAACCTTATTAGATTAAGTTTTCCATTTTTTTAATAAGAATGTAAATACATTAAAACATTCTTTCACGAGAGAACCATAGAATGCTTCATAGATTATAAGACGTTACGAGAACCTATTGTGACGTCATAAATTACGCCCGATTTGGATGGTGCATTATTGTACCACGTTACTATGAAATCAACCAACAACCCGCGCCGTATCGGGCCAATTTCGAATTCGAATTGGAAAATATGACTTCGATGTGGTCGATCCGTTCAGTCTGTGGACTCGGAAGCGGGAGACCAAGGTTCGATCCCAGTGCGGGCATGCATCTATGACTTTGTTTATTTTCAAAAAAGTTACGTACTTCTGTGAATTTGTAGTAGCGACTTGGTTGGCTCCGCACGTATAGACTTGACTTTCTTGTGGGCTAGGCCGACTAAGCTGTCAGGATGGTACAGGTGCTAGGCAAGCCTACTCCATCTAAAACATTACTGAGTTCATTTAGTCTTTAATGGGTAGCCTTATAAAGGTGAAATTGTCGCTGTGCGACAAAACCTTATAATAAAGATTATAAAAAAAAAACAATGTCACAGGCACTGCAGTGTCCGAGTGGTCCCTTCACCCATCCATCTGATGGTGCCACTGGAAGCTGTATAAATCATCTCATTAAGTAGATGCAAAAGGCCAAATTTAAATTTTTATTTTTATGTACATAAAACCATAATTTTTATGACGACCTCGTGGCGCAGCGGTAGTGCATCTGCATACCATGCGAGAGGTCCCGTGTACGAATCCCGGCTGGGGACAAAAAAAACCCAGGTCTCGGATGTTTACATGTTTGTGATCTCGTTGTTTCTGGTTCCCACGACACAGGGTATCCTAGTGTGGGGCCAGAAGCAATGTATGTGCCTGTATGTAAATGTTTATGTTGTTTATATTTAAAAGTGTTTTCTATCTATCTATCTACGTTGAGCTGCAGCAGAGTTGAAGCCGCGTTTCGGAGAACATCTAAGAATACCCTTCGGGCAGTGACCATGAAGCCTGCTGCGTAGTTTTTCAACCCGTACGAGTGCAGAAGACCTTCGCTCCTGACTAAAATAACCCTTAGGGCGGTGACCATAAGGCCGACGTTGAGCTCGGCGAGGCCCAGCGGGTCTGCTGCGCGAAGGCGGCGGCGGCGGCGAGCACGCGGCGCGGCAGTGCCCGCGGCCGCCGCGCGCCGGGCACTCACCATGAGCCCCACGGCCGTGAGGCTGATGTTGAGCTCGCGGGTCTGCTGCGCGAAGGCGGCGGCGGCGGCGAGCACGCGGCGCGGCAGTGCCCGCGGCCGCCGCGCGCCGGGCACTCACCATGAGCCCCACGGCCGTGAGGCTGATGTTGAGCTCGCGGGTCTGCTGCGCGAAGGCGGCGGCGGCGGCGAGCACGCGGCGCAGGCAGCGCGGGCCGGCGCAGCCCAGCAGGTCGCCCGCTATGAGCTGCACGCACTGGAACGCCGAGCGGATCAGCTGCTCGCTGCGGGGATACAGGGCCGTCAGACACTCGGCGGGCTGCGCTCGGGCAGTGCCCGTCAATTTGTGCTGAAACGGGCTCATTGCTCAATCACATTTTAACGCCACAAAACGCGTCACTCGCAAGACTCGATACGAGAACTCTTTAAATAAACGAAAGTAAAAAAAATCCTTATCTGCGCAAACGCATAAGATTGTTTAAAGATATATTTGTTTTTTTTTACGGAATACCGAGATGTCAATATCATGGCGTTTTTCATAAAATAATTATTAAACCTTCACGTGTGAAACGAACGTTACAAGGTCGAATTAGTCACACACTTTTTACACAAAAATTCATAAAAATATAACAAATCAATGGTCACAGCGCCTTAACCAATGTTGCACACCGATACCGAGTGACCAAAAACGGCCAGGCCGTATCCAAAAACTAGCGACCACAGTGACCACAGCCGACAAAGAGGTCACAGTGACCACAGCGACTCACATATGCTGCGCGCCGATGCCGGCGACCATGGTGACCATAAGCGGCCAGGCGGCGCCCCGCTCCCCCCGCTGGTGCAAGAGCCACGCGGCGCACTCTAGCTGTCTCGCTCGCACGACGCAGAAAAACTCTACGAGAGATTGCGCTCGCGATCGAAATGACCAGTGACCACAGTAACCTATAGTCCGCACAGGTCTTTTTGGCGGTAACGTGAACATAGTTACAGGTCGTTTGCATATCGCTTACTGTATTTAGTAACAGTAAGCGATGTGCAAACATAAGTGACGTAGTATGATGCGTAGTCAATCACTAAAGGAGTCAACTACTCACACATACACTGTAATGACAGTAAGCGATTTGCAAACTATCTGTGGCTATGTTCAAGTTACCGCCAAAAAGATTTGTGCAGATCATACTTCTGCTGCGCCTTAACGCTGGTGACAATGATGAGAATAAGCGGTCAGACGGTGTCCAGGTACTCCTCCTGGTGCAAGAGCCGAGCCGTGCACACTAGCTGTCTCGCACGACCCACAGAGGTGCCGCCCACGAGCACAGCGACCAAAGTGATCATAGCGACCAAAGTGAACACAGCGACCGCAGCGACCACAGTAACCACAGCGCCGAAGGTGACCGCAGCGACCACCGCGACTCACCTGTGCTGCGCGCTGATGCCGGCGACCATGGTGACCATGAGCGGCCAGGCGGCGCCCAGCTGCTCCCCCCGCTGGTGCAGCAGCCGCGCGGCGCACTCTAGCTGTCTCGCTCGCACGTCGCCGTGCCGCACCGCACACAGTTCGGAGAGAGGCTCCAGCAGTAGCCTTTGGCGGACCTGCAAAGTGCAAACGTTTTAGTCTCAAACCACAAATCTAGTGTAGTAAAGTTTATATAAGTACAGATGGTAAATGCGTATAGTAGAATTTGTGAAAACACTAAAGACTGGTGTTGTTAGTGTGTGTATTTTAGGTTTCCAGGCCACCCAGCTCAAAATGTTTGATTTATTAATTATTTATAACCGCAATTAAAATTAACGGTGTGAAAAATGAGAATGAGAATGAAAATGAAAATTAACAAAAAAATTAAAATGAAAATGAACAAAAAAATTAAAATAAAAATTAAAATGAAAATTAAAATGGCAATGAAAATTAAAATGGCAATGAAAAAAAAATTAAAATTAAAATGGGGAAATTTTTCTACGATTTCGAGTGAGATGTCAAATAAAAGAGGAAAAAGTGTTAATAAATATAATACAATATTAAAATAATCCATGCAGCAGAAAATCAATTTTAATATATTTCAGATTTATGAATACTACTAGCGCGATCTATTATCAGTTCCAAACATAAATCTTGTAAATATACCTCCGTTATCAACCCTTGCTTGTTTGCCATGTTTAATTTGCGTCGGACGGATTGATTGCCAGAATTCTCACCTCAGTGACCAGTTCCGGATGGTTGTGATGGTACTGGAAGGCGGCTTGCACCAGGTAGGTGATGGCTTCGACGCCCCACTCCCGCATCCTTATGTGCGGGTGCTGACAAACCTGGACACGGGAGGAACTTAGATTATAAAGAGTGTTACAAAATCACAAAATAAATTATCATCATCAGTTCCTGTTTCTGTGGCTCAGAAACATCAGGGAATAGACGGATGTAGCCAGCGTCGAAGACCCATTTCGCTGCGGAGCTGACGGCCAACCTTCATTAGTGGAGAGGCACAGGACGAAGAAGAAGAAATTTCTGTCATATCATTAGGGAAATAGAGCTCTCAAAACAGACTTCCATAGTGGCCGATTTCGCACTTCCATATTTGCCCCGATACTGTAAAAGCACTTTTTTAATGTGGCCTATAGACATAGACATAGACATAATTTATTGGTAATATTCATTACATGTCAAATTGAGAGATAATAATTACATTAAAGCGATAAAAATAGTATTAATTCAATTGAATACAGAAAAATGTCAATGATATAAAATGTCAAAAATAATGTCAAATTTTACATAATTGTAACAATATCAATTTTGAAAATGAAACAAAGTAATATCGATGGTCTACATTATGTAGACTGTTTAAAGGCCAGGAACTCACCGTAGCTGTAGAAGCACCTCTCGACAAGCCAATTTTTTTTTTTATTTTAAAAGTCACTGCATCCGCTTACAATATCTTCCGGAAGTTTGTTATATACTTCCGGACCCATGACGTGGACAGACTTACCTTTCGTCCTACTTCGGGGCACAGGCCTTCTCCCAGAAAGAGAGATTATGGGCTTAATTACCACGCGTCCCCACCGCGGATTGACAATTTCAAGCTCTGAGGTATGCGAACACCTAATAAACTCAGGTTTCCTTACCATTGGTATTACTACAACTTCACAAATTTAGATAGAAATCACAATACAAATGCGAAAATGGGAAGAAGCTACTCGTCAAAACAAACAACTTTGTGTGGGGTAACTTCGAAATCGCGAAAGAATTAAGCTCTTCCTTACTAAAACGGGATTAAAATTAATGGAACAGCTGATATTTTTACAGCGATTTCTAAGTTTTTATATCGTTATTAATATCGAGCAAAAAAACGGCAAATAAAATCACGTTTGTGATATGGGAGCCTCCCTTAAATATTTATTTTATTCTGCTTTTAGTTTTTCTTGTCTATCACGGTTCATGAGATACAGCCTGGTGACAGACGGACAGCGAAGTCTTAGTAATAGTCTTACTAATTTGGGTCCCTTACCCTTTGTGTACGGAGCCCGAAAAATAAACTAAACGTATCATACGTATTATACGTACCTCGAGCAAATGGTTGGTGATGGGCCTCCACATGACCTCTATCCGATGCATGTTGGCCAAGCCGGTCTCTAGAAGCTTCGCTACAGCGAAGAGAGATGGCTCCTGTAACAGAGGGGCGAATAACGTATCAAGAAAACAAATATAAGAAACAAAAAAAAAATATTCTAGGTACAGAATCCTAATATCTTGCTCACCAAATCCAGTCGGAATCCTGACGTTAGTATCGATCTTTCTATCGTTCAGGATTTATATGATTTTTAATATAGGAGTATAAAGAATTTACATTCTGTTTGTTGAATGTCATTGCACAATGTTAGCCGGTGCCTTCGGGTTGAGCTTGTAGTGGATAAAAAAGAAACGAAGAAAAAACTCCACTCTCGCCATCCCTTCTCAAATCACGCTACTTTCTAAAAACCTGTTTAGAGGCTAAAAATTCCACCCATGCCGGGACTTGAACGCGCGACCTCTGGTCCTCTGGTCTGGTCTGACCTAAGCGTACCAGCGCTCTCCCAACTGAGCTAATGGGCAAGTGCAGGCATCAGTGAAATTTCGAGAGCTCGCGGGTTCAAGTCCCGGCATGGGTGGAATTTTTAGCCTCTAAATAGGTTTTTTTAAAATTGTCCTCCCCACGGGTTAGTGCAACAAAAAGAATATAATTACGCTACTTTCTGTTCTCGACCATCCTCATGTAGCCGCTGCCAGGAATTTGTCTCCTCAGATCGTGGTTCCACAAATTCTGGCGTTGCCACGCAGCGTTTGCAGAAGGATTGTTTATAGGTCAACTGTCAGTTTGTTTGTTTTAGCGATTGCACAATGAAATGAAGTAGGTTGAAGAATCAACTCCATTTCAACTGCCTATTGAATTTTTTACTTCAACATGACTTCTAAAGAGGGCTTTGATCAATTCATAGATTGTTAACTTAATTCCGGAATCACTTATTGAATTTTTTCGGAAGTCCGGTCAGGTTCAATTACCCGGAACATGACTTCCGAACAGAGCTTTGATCGATTCATAGATCCTTAATTTCGGAATCACTTACTTGAATGTTCGTCAGAAGAGTCCGATCAGGTTAACTGATTTCGGAATTAAGTGGAGAACGTGTAGTGCTTACGTAAGTTTTGTTTCCAAAATTCATAGATCCACTTAACCTGTTTTTTTTTTTCTTAAATGGGTACGCACAATGTCCACCAACTCTAGTCGGTGCCTTTTTTTACATTATCTGAATATCTTTATAAAATTTTGTACAATACATTAACTACTACTTACCCTGTTAGAATAGGCCAGTTCCATGGCCTCATTGCTGAGCTTACATAGCGCGTCTATGAGGTGATGCAACGCAACGTCATCGAGTCCTTTGGAAGACTCGAAGACTCGGGAGAGCATTGCCGAGAGAGCTGGAAAGTGACGGAGTCATTAGCGGTTCGGAGGAGTGACGGAGATAGGTGTGGGTTGCAGTGGTGGGTAGTGTAAGCTGGTTAAAAGAGTGAGAAGGTACAATCTCACGGCCTTCGCAGGCGAAATGAGGTCTTTGAGAAGTATGTGCGGTGTTACTTTGAATGACAGGATGGGCAATGGAGGGATTAGGGCCGGTTTCTGAATTGAGAATTTCACTAAGCAAATACTTAAGTAACGTTCTGTCACGCTCCTTTCTGAGAAATTTGAAGAGACAGCACTACAGTTAACTAATTACTCAGCGAAATTCTCAATTCAGAAACTGGCTCTTAGAGAACGTTGTGCTTTGAAAGAGGATGTATGTAGTGCCTAGAATTCAGTATGAAATGTTGGGTTGGTTTGGACATAAGGAAGAAAGATTGACAAAGAAATAATTCGAGCGAATGTGGGTGGAAGGGCCGCCGGTAAGGCTTTTTGATATGTTTGTGTTCATTACTTTATGGCTAACACCGCATTGCATCAGCGACACCTAGTTCTAGTTAGACCTGAGAATTCCGCACTTAGCCTCACAGTTGGGCCATTTTAAGTAGCAAGCGCTAAGGTATGTAAATACCTCAGACACTTAGGTTTCGTGTTTTCCTTCACAGATAGCGAGTGGTACAGTTAGCGAACTTAGAAAACAAAGTCATTGGTACATGCCAGAATTCGAACCCAGGACCTCCTGAATGAGAAGCCGGCGTTCTACCGCTCCTTTACCACCGCTCTATCAGCGACACATATGGAGGATATCGGTACTATTTCGAGAGTAAAGTGTTCAACATAAAATATTTTTACCAGATTCTTTATTCCACAAAACTTCTAAACGTTTGACAAGTTTTAGAAGTGTATGGTGAAGGAATTTTTATGTCATCTCATAAGGCGCCTAAATGGCAGTTGGTATATTTGGGAATCATTAACGGTCAGATTAAAATTTGAATCAAATTTCATTGTATTATTCCTTAAACGGCCACATTTTTCATTGCTTTTGGACCTTATCTCAAGGAGGTAAGTTTCAACTTAAAGTGGGAACTATTATCCCTATGGTCGAATAAGGGTTAATTGAGTGTATACAAGCAAAACCTGTGAATAGTTTATTATCGATAATTATATATTGATGAAACGGTTTCCAGCTTTTGCATTATTTGAATAACATGTTATATAGTATAAAATAAAGGTTTTGTGTCTAAGTAGCTAGCTGGTGAATAAAAAAAAACAATGCACATTAAAAAAACACACGGTGTGCAGGAGCCCAGCAAGATCCATCCGGGTGCTCGGACTCGTTCAAGTTAATAGTGACAGCTGGGGGTTTTGTGTAGTGTACACTATTTAACAGACAGTCGACAGATTTTAAATAAACTACAAATAGTGAGTGATATACCACACATCACGCCCAGGGATTCTGCCACTGGCACTTGCTGACCTGACGGCGGAAACGGAAATGACAGTATAGTATAGTATAGTATAGTATAGTATAGTATAGTATAGTATAGTATAGTATAGTATAGTATAGTATAGTATAGTATAGTATAGTATAGTATAGTATAGTATAGTATAGTATAGTATAGTATAGTATAGTATAGTATAGTATAGTATAGTATAGTATAGTATAGTATAGTATAGTATAGTATAGTATAGTATAGTATAGTATAGTATAGTATAGTATAGTATAGTATAGTATAGTATAGTATAGTATAGTATAGTATAGTATAGTATAGTATAGTATAGTATAGTATAGTATAGTATAGTATAGCCGGTTTCATACCGCGTAACTTAGATATTTAAGATTTTTCATGTACTTTGACAATGTATGGTGTGCAATAAAGAGTATTAAGTATTACTCTAATCTAATCTATAGACAATCAAGGCCCTATTTCATAGAATTACAACATGGTCTACTGTGACAATTCGATGGACATTGCAAAGCCAACTAACCCACAAAGTAGCAAGGCAGACTCGATTACGCAATGTACATCGAGTTGTCATAATAGACATCGAATTTTGTAGTTTTATGAAATGCGGCCCAGTAGGTATAACACCGTACATAGCAAGTTGTGTGCAGAAGAGAAATATTGAGTAGACTGTCTAGAATCTCAAGAATGTTAAGTATGAGGAAGTCTAACTAACCAAATTAAATTGTGAAGTAATCTATCTAGAATAACTAGCGCTTTAAAACTGAACGCCCTATAATTTACTAGCGCTAAAAATGGCATGGCGGGCGGGGCTTGTCAATGGTGTTACCAATCGGAATGACTTCAGTATTACCCGTCAAAATATCTACGCATCTGCCTCCGTCAGACCGCCATCTTGCGAGGTACCTAGATATTTCGACGCGTTATACACCAATGAACGTTTTTGTATAAAACCAACAGTTACGCTGTCACTTACTATCGCCCAATCAACGTTCACGTCACGAATGGCACACAGAATGAACCAATCTGAACGAATTTTATACGGAGTGATTTACTGTACCGCACGTCTTGCACTCATTTCATTGTTGAAGACTAATCGAGAGGACTGGAGCCATTTTTGAGTGTGAATTTTGTACGGAGAAATACTTGTATGGTTTTTTTTATTCTTAGGTGCAAACTCACCGGGCAGGTCGGCCATGACGGCCGAGGTGCTCATGACGGAGTTGGCGTCGGCGCTGGCGCGGCTCGCCTTCATGCTGCCGCCGGTCGACGGCTTCAGGCCCAGGATCCACACCTGGGAGGAGGACAGCTGGTTTTGTATGCATCCTTAGTATACGAGTCAGGAGTAACGAACAGAAAGCGTAATGAAATACAGTGCAATATTGAGCGGTGGTAGCGGAGCGGTAGAACGCCGGATTCTGATTCGGGAGGTCGTGGGTTCGAATCGAGGCATGTACCAATGAGTTTTCTAGAGAAGTTTTCTAAGATACGTACATTTGTGAAGTTATAGCTGTATTACCACTAGCTAACTGTGAAGGAAAACATTGTCAAGAAACCTGAGTGATTGAGGTGTTCACATACCTCAGCACTTAAAATTGCCATTCTGCGGTGGGCATGCGTGGTGATTAAGCCCATACTCTCTCTCTGAAAGAAGGAATGTGCCCTACTGTTGGAGGTATATACAACAGAACCAGTTAATCACGTAAACACATACATACTTATACACACTCACACAAACACACACATTATATACACTTATTCACTAACACAAAGTCATCGTTTGTAGTTCATAACTAGCATTAATTGTCATCAGCATAATCATAAAAACACCAGAGTTCCTCAGTCATGAGGATACGGCGGTTCGCCAACGCAACGAAAGAACGATTGGCCGAAAAAAAAATTGTCCGCTGAACGTTACAAACGAAGGTGATTTTAAATTTCTATTATAGGATACTCATAAAACCTACAAAAGAACTCCTACGAAAAGAAAGAAGGGTGAGGTTTTATGTGGGTTCTTTTATAACTACCCAGCATTTAAATTTTTACTTTACTTTAAGATGCATAGATGTATAAGAAATTTACCTAAAAACATAGAATTCAACGACAGCCCCCTCACTAGGCTGAGCCTGTATCTCGGGGACTATTTTTCAGTTTAAACATTTTAATTAGTGAATAAACGAGTGTCTAACGTGCACCCATATAATTTGTTTTAGACATTTAAAACTAGATATGCACAGAAATTATAATTAAGGCTCCATTTCAAATAAGAATAAAAAAAAATTATCATAATAATATTAAACATATATATTTTTTTTTTTGACGAATTGATGGATTTAAACAAAGGAGGTGTGAAATGAAAGAAATTGACAAAATGTCCATCGTCCAGAAGTCTCGCAAATTATTTGGTCATCGTCACATCTTATTTTTTCTGTTTTATCACATCATCAGCCTTATTAAATCATCAGCCTTATTACATCATCAGCCTTATTACATCATCAGCCTTATTACATCATCAGCCTTATTACATCATCAGCCTTATTACATCATCAGCATTATCACATCATCAGCCTTATCACGTCATCAGCATTATCACATCACCATCATCAGCATTATCACATTATCAGGATTATCAGATCATCACCATCATCAGCATTAACGTAGGCCTTACCAAGTGCTGCAGAGTCGTCAGCACAGGCAGCCAGGCCTGCTGAATGGTGTCCCCGTCCCTCCGAGCACATCTGAGCAGAGCACGCATCGCCGTCACGTGGCGTGACGTCACCATGACGAACGACTGCTGCTGGCCTGCCGGTGGAAGATGGAGGAGCTGTTATGCATCTACTTCTACAACGTGATATTGATCTGAAAACCGTTGCAGAAATCAGAAATCAATAATTTATTTCAAATGTACTATGTTACTATGTTTGCCGCTGCCCTCGGGCCGTATTTGTAGTGGAGAAAAAAGCAGCGAGAAAAGAAACTCCACCCTGACCATCTTTTCTCAAATCATCTTAAACTTAATACATCAGAGCCTACATGATAACATTCCGTGACTGCCATTAATAACTTTAAAAGCCAAAATACATTACACGTTCCTACAAAAGTAGGAAAAACATTAATGCTGCGGCCAGACACACGAACAGCACCCGTTCACGAGCATAACGCAGGGGTCAGCCATCACCAGTCCCAACCATTTTAGAGGGAGATAGGTGACCTGGCCACCACGCCACCATTCGAATGTCCTTTAGCAAACTCGCTGCAGTTCTTATCGATCATTATACAATTAAAGAATGCGTTCAGAGTTCAGTTGCGGTTGCCTCGTTTTTGGAGCGCCTTGACAATATTTGCCAAAGTCCGAATAGATGGTTGGTGATGATGTTTAGGTATATGGTTTTGAAGCCATCTGGCGAAAAAAGTCAGAATGTGCATCTCATAATCCACTGATGTGGATTTTAATGACACGAACTAAATCACTGCTAGGTACGAAATGCTTATAATAGGCCAAGTTCTCTTATATTGTTACTAACAAAATATTGGAGCACATTGTCTGCATTATAATCATAAGTTGAATGAATAAATAACCATTTATTTCCAAGAACGAAGATGTTTTGAAGATGAAAAAAGTTTGCATCGCTATATTAGTGGTTCGTCCGTCCATTCGTTCGTTTGGTCTGTTTAGTTTCTTGTAGGTGGATTAATTTTTCGATGTTTGCACCGTTGTATCGTTAGTGTGTCAGATGTGTCACACGGACGGGCAGCGGCATGCCGTCCCAGACGATCTGGGCCGAGTTTCATAAAAACTACAATATGACAATTCGATTTATATTGCGTAGCGGAGACTTCCTACTTGTTAATCTGTGGGTTAATCGACTTGGTAATATATGGAATTGTCACAGTAAACCATGAATGAAACAGGCCCCGGGAGGCGGTCAGTCGGGCTCGTCCGTCAATCCGTCCGTCCAACCGTATGTAAGGTCGTTCGTTCGATTGTTTATTTGTACGTTAGTCAGTGTTTCTCACCGACGGGCAGGGCGGCGGAGGGCAGCGGCGTGCCGACCCAGACGACCTGGTGGCGGTAGTCGGGCTCGGGCGCGGCGGGCGCGGCGTCGCGCCGCCACGGGCACGGCAGCGCGCCCAGCGCGGGCACGCAGTAGTGCGCGGGCAGCGCGCAGCGGCACAGCGCGCTCAGGCACGCGTCGCGCCCCGCGCCGTGCCCCACCTTGCGGGGAGACGGGAGACAGGGGACACGTGAGCTGACGTTGGGGACAGTAACACTGATCACTTTGCCCTAAGATATGTGTCGATATGAAAATATGGCTTCCTTGTCGCAAAAAGCTTGAGGTCTTGATCGCTCACCAAAATTCCGAAGATGATATGCCCAACCCTGCGATTTATATAGCTGTTATTATCGCTATGATGTTTTTGGTGCGATCGTAGGTTTCTCCCGAGATGTCACAACGTGATGATGTAGATCGCACCACGTCGTGTTCCGCAATGGCGGCGTCGCTCAGGATCGCGTGCAACCAAACCAATATCATCCAGGGCCGCTGTTTCGCGAAGGACCAAATTATGTAGAGGTCTGGACCGACTGTGGAGGGTTTGGAGCGCGGAAACGCTAGATTTCACATATTAAATAATTTATTGTAGATTAGAACATCATTACAGCTCAACGGTAACACAAGAGAAAAAGGTACAATATTGCCACAACTACAAAACAATAAAATAACTATGCGTTGTTGGGTTGCCAACATGCCCCACCTTGCGGGGAGACGGCGACACGTAAGCTGATGCTGATTACAGTAACACTGATCACTTTGCCCCAAGATGCAAGACAGCGCAGCGCCCCGCGCCGTGACCCACCAGCACGGCGAATGGGACACGTGGGGTGACAATAATACCGATCGCTGTGCTCTAAAATACAAGCTACGCGTCTCGATCTGCGAGGGAAATGTGACTCGATAAAATAAGGCATTTTTCTGGCTAATTCACCGGCACGCTGACACGCACGTGGCTCTGTACCGCGAAGAGTAGCTCGCCAACTGATCTGACCGGCTGCTTGCAGACTCATTTTATCCGAAGGGTCTGAAGTCACGCCAGCAAACCAAAGCAGCTCAATGACTCTGATCTACTTAAACCACACTGTTTCGTCAAACAGTTACTGGCGAATACTCTGGTTTTTCGCAACGTCACCTTCATGTGGAGGAACTGCTCAAATACCCTGGTCTTCTACGAGTCCAATAACACTGTAAGAGCGCCTGCGAGTCACGCTATGATCAGGTTCGGCTCTTAATATTGGTTACGAGGTTAGTGGTTAGCTAAATGGGGTAGCTAACTGGGGTGCTATCTGCTAGAAAAGAAAGCACTCGATTGCTGATAAACTACCTATTACTATATTAAACTGTTACTTAATAAAGATAGAAATGATTCGACGAAAACGCTAATTGAGTACGTGCGGAGCGGCTGATTGGCAGTTGCGAACTAAAATCAGTATCCGCGCTAGTTAGGTGAAGTGATGGAAATGCTGACTGTACAAAAGATAATAAAACTAGCCCGAGAGGACCGTTTCTTTCCTAGAATGATACGCGAGGCAATAGAGATCCGCCGGCATCCAAATTTCAATAGAGACCGTGGTTGGAACATAGCTGCAGCATGGGAACCAGTGCTTAACTGCATTAGACCCCCTTGCTAGAAGTGTGACTGTAGATTTAATTTTAATTTCAATAACTAATAATCAATATTTTTGAGTTTATATAAAATAATTGTTTTGTAGATTGAATTTTAATCTCAATAACTAATAATCAGAATTTTTGAGTTTATCTAAAATTATTGTAGTGCCAATTTAAATTTAAAAAAGGCTCACCTTCCCGCTGACCCGCGCGAGGGTCTGAAGCGCGCAGAGTATGCTCTCCAGTTCACCAACAGTCGCCTCGGCCAGTACTGAGAGGCCCCACACCAGTCCACACCACGACGACTTCAGTAGCTGTTGGCAGACAAACCGAACAGACTTTTCAGAGCCTACAACAAAGCCACATTTAAAAATAAAATTTTATCTTATTTACTCTCCACGGGTTTTAGTCCGGGCTCCAGGCTTCGCCATACGCGGAGCTCGCCCTGCTCTAAGTTGGAAGAAGGTGTAATGGATTGCAAAAGTAATTTCAGTACTGCCACCAGCCGACGAAAAAGTGCAGATTTTCAGCCAAATTCAAGCAAGTTAGTTTCTTTCCGTTATCTCAAATCTTTCGGTATTATTACAATTTTCGGTATTTTTTGCAATTTTCTATAATTTTCCTTTATTTTCTGTCTCATTTTTTAAAACTTTTGTCTCGATACTATTTCCAAAAGTCGTAGTTTCCGAAATATGGCTATAGCGTGCTTCGAGCAGCGTATATATTCACTCGTTGCAACAAATGGATTTGTACAGTGCGTACTTCAGTTATCTAGTGTCAAGAGCAACTCCTAGTTGCCCTTAACATTGATTAAGGCTGGCTTGCGCCAACGCTATCTGACAGCGCTATCTATCTGTTTATCTATGGGTAACCCCTATCCAGTGAATAAGCCCATACACGTCTTGCACCATGAAGTTTTCAAAGCTATCCAGAGGTACATTGTATGACTGACAACTATTTCAATTAGTATCCCCGTTTATTTATTAATCTATTTACTTACTTATCCAGGGATTTGGCACAAAGCACCCTTAGTCATCTAGCAGAGATATAACCATACATCTAGGCTTGCATTGGAACAGATGAAAACCTTTTTCCTCTCTTTATCTCTCTATCTCACCTGTAATTGCAGCGTCCGCTCCTTATCTTCAGATGCGTCTTCGATCTTCTCGGCCAAGTTGGAGTTCTGGTCGGAATCAGCAGGGTCGCCGTGGCCATTTCTGGTCACCTCCTTATTGGATCTGTCTTCGTTCTCTGCTAAAAGATACAGAAATTATATGTTTGCGGGCAGCGAGAAACTAATCGAACCTTTTGGAGTTCTCAGGTGCAGATAGATTCCAGTAACTTCCTGAACAATTATATTCTTTTTGTTGCAGTAACCCGTGCTGAGGACAATTTTACGGTTATGCACGGTTAGCCAGAGGTCGCGGGTTCAAGTCCCGACACGGGTGGAATTTTTAGCCTCTAAATAGGTTTTAAAAAATGTATGCACTACAAAGAGACTGAGCCAATTGTTAGACAGTGATAGAATGATATTTAATCATTTTCTAGTATTCTTCTAGTACCTATTTGTAGTACCTTCGATATAATTCAGTCGTTCTACACTGATAATTGTGCACCAAACTAAAACTCACCCTTATTACTAGCACTGGTCCTATTGGAGTTAGGTTCGCCCTCGTCCTCAGTGTCTTCGTAGAGCCGCTGCAGAGCGAAGTAGTGCTCCCCCTCGACAGTCCGCGCTATAGAGCGCACACACTCCAGCAGACACGCGTAGGCGACGGAGATGCCGTAGCCGTCCTGGATTGTGGGCGCTTCGGTGCGGTCCAGCATTTCCAGACTGGGAACACGAGGGACGCAACCATTAAATGAACAGTCGTTCAATCAATCGCACCCCGTCGATCATCGGTTGTACGTCGTATTGGACCTCCAGTTTGCAAATTTTAACACTAGGCGGCGCTGACGGTATTCTTCATCGCGGTATGGTTATTTCCACAATGCCGTGAAGATATCTTTGCAAACTGAAGAGTTTGATGATTTTCTCACGGATCCTATCAACAGATCTCGACCAAATTTATATAGGAACACTTCTGAGGTACCCCCTTTCTAACAAAAAAAAAGAATCAATTAGCTTTTTGATTCGTGTGCCAACATCTACGACTTTAGTTTTGTCACAGAGGAAAGAAGGAAGTTTTGTGCCAATATCGACACACGATTAAAAAGTGAGATGCCAAGCCTGGCGCGATCCATAGCCCTTTCATGTCATAAACGTGAAAGTAACTCACTAGATAGATTTGGCAGTGCCGGGTTCGAAGGTGACGCACAGCGGCAGCCACACCCTGTTCCAGTAGAAGCCAGGCTGCTGGGGTATGCCCTGCGCCCCTGCAACAAATATTTAATATTTATTTTTAAATTAATGATTTGCAATCTTACAGCAATCTTCTTCTTCTTCTTTTCCTTTTATTTGTGCTTCTCCACTAATGGAGGTTGACCATCAGCTCCCGCTGACTATAATGTATATTACAGAATTACATTACAGTAATCCATCCTGAATAATACAAATCAACGCAGACACTTTCGCAAGGAGAACACATTTCTATAGAGTGTGTAACAAAATCTCCATATATACAGGGTTATTTCTAAAATGAAAATGTATTTAGGATTACAGAAACCGTAAGTCTATTAAACTAATTAGTTTATTACACATTATAGGCTATACCTAAAACATGTCAGTTAGAGTCGGTCATTTACAAGTTGCTCGCGCACCCGTTTGGTGAACGTCGGTTTTAAATCGCTCCGTTTTTAATATTCTTTAAACGCGTATAAAGTTGTTTCTTTGAGGTCAAAGTTATACAACTGGATAGCTTAAAGTACTGCCTAGTGAAATCTGAAGAAACCCACCTGATTGCTGAATTCCCGAAGGAGTGGCGACGCAAAATATTCAAAGTGCACCCACAACAGCTGATTTATTAACGGTAACAACACTGCCCACGCACGGCCTTGTACCGGCCGGTCATCGACCCGCGCTCCCACCGCGTCGCCACGGACTGTGAGACGGCGAGTCGGATTGTCTGCTTTCCTCGCTCGTCGTTGCTTCGCGCCTCGCTTTATCCCGCTCGCAGCTGCTGGTACTTGCTTGTGCGCACCGCTGCTGTGGCCGCGTGAGTCATCACACATAACATTTATATTTATAGCGCTATGGGTGACCCAGCGTCGCAAGCTTCCATGCCTATTACTATCGAGGCTAATATTTCGCTTTGCTACGCATGCAATACACCGTTTGAGATTGGCGAGGAAGAGCTACGCTGTATGGTTTCGGGTTGCTCTAACTGCTTTCACCCTGCTTGCACTGGGGCTGCAGGTATAACTTCCGATGAGAAAGCTGATTGGGTATGTCCCCAATGCCGATGCAGTATTCGTAAAGGAGGTGATCATACTCATACACCGGTCGGCGCTTCTAAAATCCGTGCTGCTAATATTACTCTCAGGAGAAAAACTCAAGAAAAGGAAAATATTTCTGCTTCTGGGCATCTGGAATTCCCAAGTACTGAGTTCTTGGAGTTAATGTCTGAGGTGGGAGTAATTCGTCGAGACATCGGACTCATGAGGGACATGGTAGACCAGATCGTTGTGACTATGGTGCAGTACGACCGGAAGCTAGATTTACTTATGGCTCAAATGGCGACAATACAAAATCAAGTCCCTCAGCAACTCGAGCCGCTGGTAACATCGGACCAGGTTCGTCAACCTGACCACTCGAACACTTCTGCCGCCACTATGTTTATTTCTACATGTAGGAATGACAGCGAGTATCTCCCATTGCCGCGAGCCACTAGCGAGGGAACGTCGGTGGTTGAGCAGGGGGATGCAGAAAGAACCCTGGTAACATCAGAACCTGACCTTCAACCTAACCACCCAACCACATATGCCGCCGCCGTATCTACTGGGCAATCAAAAGAAGGCCCTAAGCCTGCACTGCAGCGAGCGGCCAGTGAGGGAAGATCTGTGGCAAGGCGACAGGACATTGACATTAAGGTGAATAAAACAAATAATCCTAATGTAGAGGTTAAACAGGCTCCAAATAAACCTCTGCGACCTCAGCGACCTACCTCGATGCGTTGCACGGGCAGCGTCGCGTTGAGGGCCGTTGAGCGTCGTAAGTTTATGCACTTATGGAATATGGTCTCCGGACATGACGAAGTAAAGGCGTACCTAAAGGAACTTTGCCCAACTGGTACTTTTATAGTCGAAGAGTTGAAGTCGAAAGGTGATTACAAGTCCTATAAAATAGGGGTATCGGAGGTGCACTTTGATAGGTGCTTTGCGCCCGACATCTGGCCTGATAATGCAAGGCTAAAGGCTTGGGTGCCCTTTCGAGGGCCAAACACCTCAGAACAACAACGTACCTAATGTGAGGACTATTAAATCAGCACGACGGGGACATCGAGGCATAGAAATACTATATCAAAATGTGCGAGGTCTTAGGACTAAGACCAGCCAATTTCTATGTCTGGTGGAATCTACTGAGTCAGATCTGATTGCTATAACGGAAACCGGATGCAATCAGTCTATCTACAACGCCGAGATTATTCCACATGGCTACCAGATATTACGTTGTGATCGAGCAGATGGACGCAAACAGGGCGGGGTATTGTTAGTGGCGTCACCGAGGTTCGAATTGCGTGCCATACCTGTGCTTGATGTTGACATAGATAGCCATAAGTTTGAATTAGTTTGTGCCACTATTCATTTGCAAAATAGATTTATATTTGTTTGTTGTGTCGTTTACATTCCTCCTCATACTGAGGAAAATGAATACATGTGTATGTTTAATTTAATCGAAAAATTATGTATTAAATACAGAAGTAATATTATAGTATTAGGCGATTTTAATTTGTATTCGTGTAATAGTAATGTAAGTAATTATTTTGAATATTTCATGTCTTTCTGTGAATTCATTCAGAGTAACTCTGTTAAGAACTGCAATGGCAGGCAATTAGATTTAGTGTTGGTTGGCGCTGGAGTGCGCGGAGCGGTAGAGGTGCGCGCGGGCGACGAGGGCATGGAGCCGGAGGACCTTTATCACCCACCGCTAGCGGTCTGTGCCGGCACCGCTACCGCCGGGCCGTACCTCGTACGCACTGGTCCGGGCGACGACGAAGGCGGTGGGCCGGCCTCGCGCAAGAAGTCGTGGAATTATGGTAAGGCTGATTTTAATGCTTTGTACTACTCACTGGCATCAATAGATTGGGATGACATATATTCTATTAATAATCCTGAAGAAGTAGTGCGATTTTTATATAATAAAATTAATAGTGTTATTGATGACTGCGTTCCCATCAAAAAGCGAAAGCCAGTAAACTCTCGGTACACTTACCCTGAGTGGTACACGGCTGAAATCATTCGCGACATTAATTTAAAATATAGACTACACAAAGCTTTCAAGAAGAGTAAATCGGATCGAGATTACGAGGCATTCAGACTCTGTAGAGCTAGGGTGAAGAAATCGATCGTAATAGCGCATGACTTCTATCGAGATAGAGTGCAGAGTCACTTGGTGAGAGACCCTAGAGCATTCTGGTCTTATATGAAAAGTAAGAAGGGAACGGCTAGCAGAAACAAAATCATAAAAGATGGGCAGGTTTTATCTGGCCAGGATTGCTCGGAGGAGTTCGCTAAATATTTTTATTCCGTCTACAACACCGAAACTGCACGATTGGACGGTGCGGCCGCGGGTTCAGTGGGCGCAGCGAGTAGCGCGTGGGCGCATGTAGCCAGTCTCGAATCGGCGGACGTGCACTATGCACTGGCGCGACTGGGACCAAAGCGCTCCACAGGGCCAGATGGCATACCGCCGTTCATCTTCAAGGATTGTCGCAAGGTGTTAGCTGATCCATTGCTGCACGTTTTTAATGTGTGCCTTGGTGCTGCAACGTTCCCTAAGCAGTGGAAGCTGACACGAGTAGTACCGGTTCCAAAGGGGCGTGGGGGACCAAAGACCAGTGACTACCGGCCGGTGGCCGTGCTGTGCACACCTGCGAAAGTATTTGAGTCGGTTATACACCATTCTCTGCATCTGCAAGTGAGAGCGCAACTTAGTGAAGCGCAGTACGGATTCCGCGCCGAGCATAGCACCACGGGCAACTTGTTGCACCTAATGACTCATATCACACCAGCAGTGGATGCAGGCGGACAGGTTGATGTAGCGTATTTTGATTTCAGAAAGGCTTTTGATACTGTCGACAACGATATATTGCTTACAAAGTTGGCGCGTGTGGGCTGCACCCCTCATACACTTCAGTTTTTTGCTGATTACATGAGGGACAGGCAGCAATACGTGGACTGCGCTGGTCACATATCAGGTCCATACTACACAAGATCTGGAGTTAGTCAGGGTAGCAATCTGGGACCCCTTGAGTTCATCCTTATGATTAATGACCTACCTGAGGTGGTGAGCGAGTCGGCTTGCCTTCTCTTTGCCGATGATCTTAAGTTGGTCCGTGAAATCAAGGATAGCTCCGACTGTCTCAGATTGCAGGAAGACATCGACAGAGTTGTGGCGTGGAGTGTGGAAAACCGGCTGTATTTCAACGCATCTAAGTGCCAGGTAATTTCTTTTAGCCGAGCGCGGTTACCGAATCACCATCAATACCAAGTGGACGGAGTCTCAATGCAGCGTGTCACTGAGGTCAAGGACCTGGGTGTCCGATTTACATCTGATCTGACCTTCAGAGACCACATTTTAGGGGTCTGTAAGAAGTCTTACCGAAATCTCGGATTTATTATGAGGCAGACTAAAGATTTCACCAACATTGCCGCTATCAAAGCTCTATATGAAGCTATTGTAAAAAGCCATTTAGAATGTAATGCAGTCATTTGGAGTCCACATGAGGCTAAATATAGGCTCATGTTGGAACGAATTCAAAATAAATTTGTTAGACTACTCTATCTCAAGCTGTATGGGGTATACCCCTATTACCCATTAATGTATCCCACCTTGTTCATACTAGGTATGGTAGGCTACAACCAATTGGAGGTGAGAAGGGATTTAGCTCTGGCTACCTACTTAATAAAGTTGCTCCGTGGGGTCCTGTGCAACCCAGGAGTGCTGCAGACGGTCGGGCTGTGTGTGCCGGAGCGCTACGTGTGGCGACGCCGCCGCGTGCCGCTGCTGGCTGTGCCGCGCGCGCGCACTTGTCTGCTACGGAACGCACCTCTCACACGGACTTTAGGCACGTTAAACCGAGTCGCAGAGAGTACAGATTTATTTTTTTGTTCTCTGAATGAATTTACAAAAGTCACTCTTTTTGTGTTGTGTTATAGTAAGTAGTATTTTGTGTGTCTATTAATGCTAGTTTATAAATGGATTAGGTGACTTTAAGTTAATTAGAATAATTAATTATAAAACTTGTTAACGCAATAGGGATTCCCTGTAATGTTAGCTTTAAGTTTTTTGGCAATAAATAAATAAATAAATAAAACAACTTTGGTTAATTTTATTTAAATTTTCATTTGTTCTACGACTTTTGAAATGTTTTTGTTCAACTTTTGCATTTTTCGTACTTGTTGCAAAGTGTGAATAGAATGTCAACGGAACACGATACTTCAAAGATGTAGAACCAAAATGATCTTTATTAGTTAAACATTGACATATTCTCTGACTCCTGTGCAAAGTATCCTGTCCTGACATGCCTCTGAAATTGGACCCATTTTTAAAATTGTATAAAAATGTTAAATTAGATATGTAGAATTAATTATTCAAACTCAGAAACACAAACCAGTGTTAACTAAATTTAAACATTCCGTTCCTCAAGCCACTTAATACTAACGGCGCATGTTGTGGCTGCCTGTAAGTGAGATAACACTTAGCTTATTTTTAGTTTTATTGTCTGTTGTGAATGTATAGGTGTATATCTTGTTGGTAGTCCTAATTAAAAAATTAAAAAAAGGATTGAAAATATTAAGGTTAGCGTTCCAAAACCCAATCTCATTGGTACCAACAAAACCTTGTCAAAACCTTGTCAATACTTGATTCAAGTAGGCAACGACATAAAAATAACTACAAAATGTCCAAAGCAAGATATGTTATTTTGCTCGCTTTAGCGCTTTACATTGAAGGCCATCTGGCCGAAGACCAGGCGGTTTACGATGAAGATTTAGGTATATAAGTTTACCTTATAAAATAAAATATATACACACATACACTGCTAAAATAATAATAAGCCTTTCGGCTCTATCGAAGTCGGGTAAAAAAAGGCTTGCCGACTCCTCAGATTGTCGCAGTTTGCCGGAAGTTGAATCTTGAAAGTTGTTCCAGACAAGTAAAGCATTTGAAATAATATTACTATTAATTCTCTATTGCACGAAAATTAATCGTACATTAATCCACATTCGGAATGTTATTTTAGAAGACGATCTAAATACATTCGGTCGGAAATTTCGCGTACCGATATCCAAGGAAAGATGTACACGAAGATTTGCACCAGGTTTGTATCAGTAGACACCTTGGCTGACTTGTTGGTTGTCAACGGCCATAGACTGTTAATACATTGTTAGCATACGAGAAATCTGCGTGCGTGCGTGCGTGCGTGCGTGTGTATGTTTGACGTGTGTGTGTGTGTGTGTCTGTGTGTTGACGTGCGTGTGTGTCGCAAAAGGCTGGATGACGAAGTCTCCACAGAAACTGCCCCCATCCTGCGCTCACGTAACGAATGAGAGCGGGGTGGCGCGAGTCTTTGTCCATTTCCACAGGCGTGCATAATAAGCGTCCTGCCCTATATTACGCGCACAAAATCCAAAGCGATTCCAATCGTCTAACTGTCAAATTAGTACGGAACTTGACAGTTAGATGATCGGAATCGCTCAGGATTTGGTGCGCATAATTAGGCCCTGGACAGATGTTTATGTTATATTATATTCAATTAATTATATTTCAAATAGTTGTTAGTTAGTACATATTCTTATTCTAGTAACTACAACACCTATCAAAAAGTATATATTGTGACAGAGTTTATATATATGTGTATGTATGTATTTATTTTATGTACATATATATATAGATATATATAGATATATATATATATGTGTGTGTGTATATATATATATATATATATATAAAGAAGCTTACATTATCATTAACAAAGGTAGTACTTTCTCTCAAACTCTGACGTTGGCAGAATCCTTAGAAAGCCATCACAAAAAAAAAAAAAAAAAAAAAAACTACAACGTACTGTCATTGCATATTGATGTTATGTTACGTATTATGTTACAGGCAAATGTATGGAAGCAGTGAACTCGGTATGGACTTTCGTCGCTCACCTTCAAAACTGCACGTAAGTGAATTATTACTATTATTAGTAAATAGTAATAACAAACAGTCTGTACACAAGAAACTTATATATCGGATCGGATTATTTTTTCGCAGATTTTTATCGCCCCATTCTACTGCATATACAAGTTCTAAAGATAAGTAATAAATAAAAAAATATATATGGTGTAAATAATTATTGTTAATAAATTGCTAAATAATGAAATGATATAAATATTTAAATAACTAGAGGTATAACGACTATGCAACAACACACTACTAACTACACAGAACAACAAAACAACAACACTAATTACACAGAACACTACTTCCCTTATGAAGAATGAAATCAATAGACCTTAATTATAATGAAATTCTAATATACTTAATGTACAGAGCGTCTTTTCTTGTTATGTGTTATGGTTTGATTTGTACAATTTTTTATTTTTAACATTTAATTATTATCTATAAATATCTATCATCGCCGTTCTCACACTCTGGCTGTAGCTGAAAATTATTAAAATATCTGCTTAATTAAAGTGGATATTTATAATGCTGAGGTACGGCCGTTTGAGCTTCTGTGGCACACCCATATATGGCCTAAAAGTGCCATATAACCTTATGTTTATACATATAAGTTAGTTTGTAAGATAAGTTTGTACTTGTACCTAAACTATTGTATGTCATCAACTTTTATGTACTTATTCCTTTATGTGTGTGTGTCTCTAAGCACAAATAAATGATTTATCTATCTATCTATCTTCTACAACTAAGTCTGAATGGTCACTTCACGTATAGACAGCTGAACAACTGATACTTTCATTGCAATTTCGGAGTTACCCTCATAGTAAAAGTAGGTCGTATTGTCGAGTAGAACCCATTTTCATTTTGACACCCTGTACAAGTTATCTCCCCCAATTTCGGGATTTAATTTAGGGTGTTTATTACACCCTATATAAGTTTCCGCGTGTTTTTTTTTTTCATTGCAGCGAACGCCTCGGGTGTCGAGTTCCGACCCGCAGCAACCGCTTCCCGTCGTACCACCGCTGCATGCGCAACTGCCGCTCGTTCATACTCGACTCGAGCCGAGTCCTCAAGAACAGTACTGAGGGCTCGCGCGCTGTGGATGACGTCACGCTGCCCGGGAGTCACAGCGGGACCAGTAAGATACTACAGGGTGACTTTGAATTCGTTCACCGTATTTTAAGGGGACATTTTAACCATGATTTAGAAACTTATGGTGCTAGTTTTGAAAAAAGATACGAGACGAAAAAAAAATTTTTTTGTTACCCAAACTTTTTACTTAAGCATAAACAAAGTAATAAAAATCCAAAAAAAATTTTTTCGAGCGTCTCATGGTCGGCGCCGGCCAACTCGATTGTTTTTTTTAATTATTTACGCATATCGGATGTCAAACTCTTAAGCATTTAACATGTTACAAAACATTTATCAACGTTACAGTACTTGCTACCTACCACTTCGAATTTGGATTCACAGCTTGGAGCCAAAGGTCGGAAATCACGAATATTTATTTTACCATTACTGATAAATAATTAATAATACTATTTTTCACGATGAGAAGAACACAATAATATCAAAACAGGGTAACCGAATTCAACGTCACCTTGTAGATTCATCAGTGTTAGTGAGCGAGGGCCAGATAAAGAATGAGATAGACGCAGAGAGAGTAATTATAATATAACATAACATAATAACTTCCACACAACACAATCACCTGTCCTGGTCCCAAACTAGGATCTAGGATACCCTGTGCTATGCTAACCCGGCAAGGACATGACAAACATGGGAATACACCCAGACTGAGGCCGTATGTACAAATGTACGGCGGACCACAGTGGGAATCGACCCCATGACCTCCGGCATGATAATCATACGTGTTACCGCTATACCAACGAGGCAGTTAAGAGCCAGAGCGTGAGAGCGATGGAATGAGCCAAATTTACAGTAGCTGTGAAGGAAAAGATCGTTAGAGAACCTGCTTATCTGAGGTTTTCACATAACTCAGCGCTTGAAATTAGCAATTCGCCATGGGCACGCATGGTGATTAAGCCCATACTATCTCTCTGAGAGAAGGCCTGTGCTCTACAGTGGGACGTATGGAGGCTGCCATAAATACTATATACAGCAACTAGTACACATAACCCATCTCATCCCGTCTCTCATCACCAGACGCCTCAAACGTACGCCGCGGAGGCATCCACTTACTCCAGCCCAAACTGTACCAAGTCAACGACTGGCAGGCAGCCCAGCACGACCGCGCTTGGTACTACAGGCATTTGGTGAACGCGGACGGTGACGAGCGGATCGGTGATGAGCGGACCGGTGACGAGCGGAGAGGTGATGACATACCGCTGATCCACGGAAGGGACGTTGAAGAGCTCGAGGAGATCGACGAGTTCAGACTGCTTAGTATTGATGATTTTAACGAGTTTACTTAGATAGATAGATAGAATATTCTTTATTGTACGTACACCAGGAATTACATTAGGGTACTGGCGTCGCTTGGGCCTCGATTATAGTGCAATTAGTTTAGGAATCTATACAGCCCATGGGAGGCGCCCACAGCCGGGAATAGGTCTCTTCACCGTCACGCCAGCCCCCGGTCAATTTCATAAATTACCCTCCTGTCGCCTTCTCGACGCCATCGACTCGGCTACTCACCTCTGTGACCGCCTTCGTCTACCATCCGTCTTGCCGTCCGTCCAGATGTCCCGAGGTGTTAGGGAAGGGCATTTTGAAAGATCCTGAAAAATCATCTTACCCGCTGGAGTGTTGACTTGCGAGGCCACGAACAGACTCTGCACGTACGCTCCGAGCGCGTTCACGATGTCTTGGAATATGTTCGTGGCGTGAGGCTTCATATCGTAGCACTCGCAGAACGACGACAGTAGCTCTGGAAGACATATTAAGCCTTTAGAGCCCATAATAAGAGGACATAAAAATGCATAAAACACACACACCTGTCCGCGCCTGAAATATTCTACCGCCCCGACATCAACGAAGTTTCATAGAGCTCACCTATCCGCGCCGAAGGAATTAACCACGCCAAAAGAATTTATTTCAATTTAGTTGTGTTTACTAAAAAAAAAACCGGCCAGGTACGAGTTGGACTCGCGCACGAAAGGTTATCTATACAACATTTGATTATTTCAAGCGCCTACCTGAAGCCGTTATTAATATCGAGCAAAAAACGGCAAAAAAATCACGTTTGTTGTATGGGAGCCTCCCTTAAATATTTATGTTATTCTGTTTTTAGTATTTGTTATTATAGCGGCAACAGAAATACATCATCTGTTTCAACTGTCTAACTATCACGGTTCATGAGATACAGCCTGGTGACAGCCGGACGGACGGACGGACAGCGAAGTCTTAGTAATAGGGTCCCTTATCCTTTGGGTACGGAACTCTAACAATATCACTGCTGACGCCCTTATTTTGTTTTTGTGACGTCATATAGTCAGCAACACTCGCGTCGTAATACCTTTCATTAGACGCTTCATTTGTCATAATTAGATACCTCATTTGCCGTTTGAACTCTTCGTGGTCATATAGTACATAAATAAATACATGAACTTATGTCTGTATGCCGCGGTGTTAGCCTAGTGGGTAGAACATTGGACTCGGAAGCGAGACACCCAGGTTCGATTCCCAGAGAGGTGAATGTCGGGCACCTACGACTTTGTTTTCTAAGTTATTTACATTTAGCTTCTCATTTTTTTCCGTCAATGGTTGTCTGAAAGAAATTACTTTTAGTAATAAGACCGCCCATTGTACTGTACTATATTATTGTTAAATTCTCATGTGTAATTCCTGGTGTACATACAATAAAGAATATTCTATCTATCTACATTTGTGAAGTTATAGTAGCAAAACCACTCGCTAACCGTGAAGGAAAACATCGTGAGGAAACCTGAGTGTGTGAGCTGAGTGTCCGAACATACCTCAGCGCTTGAAATTGCCAATCCGCGGTGGGCACGCGTGGTGATTAAGTACATACTCTCTGAGAAGGGCTCTGCCCCACAGTGGGACGTATATAGGCTGCTTATGATGTCTGTATCCCGAAGGGGTAGACAAAGACAAGACCCTGAAAGACCTCTTCCGCTTCATCACATTCATTTTTTTGTTTGTGTCTTGCTTCTGCTTGAAAAAGTGGGAGGGAGGGCGGTCCATTAACTAACCGCATGGTGCTTGTGGGATTTTGGCGGAACCGAATTTTGCCCTTCGCTAATAAATCCCCTATTTGGTCGAAGTAGATATGTCCGGCTGGGTCATCCCTTAAAGGCCCTTCCACCCACATTCGCTCGATATATTTGTTTCGTCAATATTTCTTTTTTAGAACATGCTAAAATGTATTTCTATCACTGTGTAACAAGTAGCTTAGTCTCTTTCTAGCACATAAATTGTTCTGGATTTTATCTGCACCGAGCATCTAGATTTCGGTTTTGGTTCGATTTGCCGGCTTCGGGTACTTTGATACATCTCAGGAACCGTTGCTTTGACTACCGCTCAGGGGCATTTTTGATGCAAAGGATATCCCTCGCATTGCAGCGCGGTAACGCTGCCAGGGTCATGGGTACCTTTGGGTCGGACATGTCTCGGGGCGGTTTATTTAATTGACTGTACTGTACGGTGTGTGGTTTTTCTTTTGTTTCCTTTATACTTATTTAATTTTTCATATTTACTTTGACATTGTAGACGAAACTCTTCGTGAATGCTTACGTATATCCTACTAATATTATAAATATGAAATTTTGTGAAGATGTTTGGATGTTTGTTACTCAATCAGGCAATAACGGCTAAACGGATTTACATGAAACTTGGCGTACAGATAGACAAAGACCTGAATTTAGACATAGCATACTTGATATTCTGGTAAAGCGTTCCCGTGGGATAATATTTATTTTAAGTGTAAAATAGACGGCGTTGTGCGAGCGAACGTTGCGTTTTAAAAATGGATGGCGTTGTGCAAGAATCGTATATAGTCCGCACAGATCTTGTTGGCGGTAACATGAACGTAGACACAGATCGTTTGCACCTCGCTTACTGTTGAGGCAGGCGGAAGTGTGTGAAGGTTAGTTAGTCACAGAATTCGCTAGCCAGAAAGATAGAAGGGGTAAGATGAACGAAAACAGATTTCACGGTAAAATGCGTAGAGAAACGAATATTTAATGCAAGCGTAGCAATAGAACTGACAGGCAAAAACTATCTGTCTTGTCTGACGTTAAACTTTTCATAAGTTGCTTATAGGGGTTTTTGTGGCCTTTTTAGCTCATCTTCCCGGTCTTTGGGTGTGGTAGATGCTTCTGTGAAGGTATAAGCTGGCTTCAGACGGTCTATGGAGATGGTGTTTGACTTTCCTTTGACGTTAACTTTAAAGGTTTTATCGCCTCTCTCCACGACTTCGTATGGCCCGGTGTACGCTGGTTGAAGAGCGCCACGTACTGTATCATCCCGTACAAATACGTGTTTTGTTGTGGCCAAATCCCTAAAAATGAAGCTGTTATCACGCCTGTGTCGAGATGCGGGCGTTGGCTGAAGTTTCCGTGCAAAAGAGCGAATGCGTCCAGTATATTCGGTTAGATCGGTTGGAGTATCGTCGCAGGCATGAAACATTTCACCTGGCAGTCTCAATGGCTCGCCGTAAACTAGTTCTGCGGCCGAGGCATTTGCGTCTTCTTTAATCGCACTTCTAATGCCGAGTAGGACCAGGTCCTGCGATTCTGTCCAGCTGGGGTTAGCGTGACATACGATGGCGGCTTTTAACTGTCTGTGGAAGCGTTCGATCATTCCGTTGCAAGCAGGGTGGTATGCCGTGGTCTTGCGGTGTTGGAAGCCTGCTAGTTTGGAAAGGTGCTCAAACAAAACGCTTTCGAATTGACGACCTCTGTCTGTAACTATTGATAAGGGGCAACCAAAACGTGCGATCCAGCCCGACAGCAATGCTTTCGCGACGGTTTCGGCCGTGATGTCTGGTATGGGAATCGCCTCAGGCCATCGCGTAAATCTGTCGATTGCGGTAAGGCAGTACCGTTTTCCGTCTGACACAGGAAGGGGGCCGATCAGGTCGATGTGAACGTGGCTGAAGCGAGCTTTAGGTAAGCCGAAGGTTCCCGTTGGTGCGGAAACGTGTCGGGTGACCTTTGCGCGTTGGCACGGTAGGCATTTGCGGGCGTATTCTCTGCAGTCTTTACTCATGCCTGGCCATACGTAACGTTCTGCGACTAGCTTCGCGGTGGCGTTGGCACCAGGGTGACTTAGACTGTGGAGGTTCCCGATAGCTAGCTGGCGCAGCTGCTTGACCACGAACGGTCTAGGAATTCCAGTGCTGACGTCACAGTAAAGACCATTTTGCTTCTCTAAGCGCAGTGCTGATCCTGTCTTCAAAAGCAGTGTGAGTTCAGAGTCTGCTGTCTGTGCTTTTGCTAGCAAGTCAAGATCAAGTGGAGCTGTTATTTCCTCAATCCTGGAGAGAGTGTCTGCGACCACATTATCTTTGCCAGCTATGTGACGGATGTCCGTTGTGAATTGGCTAATGTAGTCAAGGTGCCTGAACTGACGTGGCGAGATGTTTTCTTTGCGGCTCTTGAAAGCGAAGCAGATTGGTTTGTGATCCGTGTATATCGCAAAATCTCTTGCTTCGACCATGTGGCGAAAGTACTTGATTGCCTCGTATATCGCCAACAGTTCCCGGTCATAGGGCGAGTATTTCTGTTGGGAGGGACTGAGTTTCCGCGAGAAAAAGGCAAGCGGTTGCCATTCACCATCTTTTTGCTGCTGGAGTGTTGCGCCCATTGCGGTATCGGAGGCGTCCGTAACCAATGAGAGCTTCGATTGGCAGTCGGGGTGGGACAACAAAGTTGCGTTGCAGAGGCTTTGCTTGCAGTCTTCAAAGGCTTTCAGTGTCTCGCCTGTAAGCTCAACAGGATGCGATCCTTTAACGGAGCCGGTGAGCAGCTTGTTTAAAGGGGCTTGCAGTTGTGCTGCTTCGGGGACAAAACGTCTATAAAAATTCAGCATCCCCAGGAATCTGCGAAGTTCTTTGATGGTCTTCGGGGCAGGAAAGTCTTTTATCGCCTTTACTTTTTCGTCGAGGGGTTTTATGCCACTTGCGTTGATACGATAGCCAAGGAACGTGACTTCCGGTGCACCGAATACGCACTTGGATATGTTAATCAACATGCCATATTCCTTCATTTTCGTGAAGAGCTGGCCCAAGTGTTCCAAGTGTTCGGCTTCGTTTTTTGATGATACCAGGAAGTCGTCCAGGTAGACGTAACAGAAGTCAAGTCCTCGGGTCATTTCATCAACGAAACGTTGGAAAGTTTGGCCTGCGTTTCTTAAGCCGAACGTCATATAAGGAAACTCGTACAGTCCGAATGGTGTCGTGATTGCCGTTTTGTCTATGTCCTCGGGGCTGACTGGTATCTGGTTATAAGCTTTGACCAGGTCGATGGTCGAGAAGATCGTACAGCCAGAGATGTTGTGCGTGAAGTCATGGATGTGGCGTATAGGGTACCGGTCTGGTACGGTTCGTGCGTTCAGCATCCTATAATCGCCGCAGGGGCGCCATCCGTTTTCCTTCTTGGGTGCTAAGTGGAGTGGGGACGACCATGGACTTTTTGAAGGCCGGGCAGTTCCATTTTTCAACATGGATTCGAACTCTTGCCGGGCTATCTTGAGTTTGTCTGGTGCGAGTCGTTGTGCTGGGCATGCTATAGGTGGTCCAGGTATTGTTTTTATATAGTGCACTGTATTGTGATGGTGCACTCGTTCAGTACCAGTGGGTCGGGTGATTTCTGGGAACTTCTGCAGCAGAGCGTGGAACTGAGTATCGCCAGTCATGATCTTCACTGAAGAAATCGTGTCTGACGATGTTACGGGTGATGCGATGGCTGATAGGGTGGTCGTGTTGTCGATGAGACGTTGGTGTCGACAGTCGACGATGATGTTGTAGTGGGACAGGAAGTCCACTCCAATGATGGCTTTGGTTACATCAGCCACGGTGAATCGCCATGAGAACTCTCTGCGTAATCCGAAGTCTAGTTCCAGATGGACGTCGCCGTATGTATCAATGCTAGAACCATTGGCGGCAGACAGTTGGTACGTAGTCTTGGGTCGGCGTTCTTTCAGGGCAGAGCGTGGGAAGACACAGAGATCGCTGCCGGTGTCAACGAGAAACTGGGTCTTCGTTCTGCGATCTGTCACGAACAGGCGACCGGAGGATGGGAGGCAGTCGTTGGTCGCCATTATCGACCGCCTGGGCAGTTTTCCGATTGGAAGTCGCATGGCTTGAGGCATTTATGCGCGTTTTTTCCGAACTTAGCGTGGTACCAACAAGTTGGGAATTTGCGGTAGCTAGACTGAGACCTGCTTCTTGAGCTGCCATGACGGCGGCCTGATTGGTTGCGAGGCGGCCTGGATTCCGATCTCGAGTCCCTGACTTGGGCCGAAAGTGAGCTGATTTGCTTGGTGAGTTCCGCTATTTGCTTGACCATGAAGTCCAGGGTATTTTCCTGAGGTGGAGCTGAAGTAGAAGCAACTTGGTGGTGGCTACCAGCGTTTTGGTGGTAATTGGGAACGACATCGTGCACTCTGTCGGCGAGTTCTGCGATAACCTCTAGCGCAGTAGACGGCTGGGCAGCGATTATAGTCTGAGTGCTATTAGGAAGTCGGCTGGACCAGATGGTTTTGATGAAGTCATCGGGAACTCCGGGACCGGCTAAGTTTTGTAGATGCCGTAGGAAATGGGAGGGCTTACGGTCACCTAATTCCTCATGCGTCAGCAGCTGCAGAACCTTCTTCTCCTTGGATTTCGTTAGGCGTTTGATGAGTTCTTGCTTAAACTTCTCGTATTTGTTTATTTCCGGTGGGTTTTCGATTATGTCATCGATAATGTCGACATACGGTGGTTGCAGTTGTGAAGTGGCGTAGTAAAACATGGTTTCGTCTGACTTTATGCCAGCCAATTTAAATTGACCTTCTAACTGTTTGAACCATACCGATGGTTTCTCCGCGTAGAACGGTGGGACTTTTACTCCGACTCGATATACCTCGGTTGGCGTGGGCGCGGTTGGAGAGTGAACTTGCGCTTCTGGAATATTCCACGCGTCACGGAAAACTCCGGGCTGAGGGTCGGCGTCGTCATGGTCATCTCTGCTCGTCATCTTTATCGAAGTGTTCGAACGGGTCACCAGTGAGGCAGGCGGAAGTGTGTGAAGGTTAGTTAGTCACAGAATTCGCTAGCCAGAAAGATAGAAGGGGTAAGATGAACGAAAACAGATTTCACGGTAAAATGCGTAGAGAAACGAATATTTAATGCAAGCGTAGCAATAGAACTGACAGGCAAAAACTATCTGTCTTGTCTGACGTTAAACTTTTCATAAGTTGCTTATAGCCTTCTTGGACTCCCACACTGTCTTTACAGTGTACGTGTGAGTAATTTACGACTTTAGTAATTGACTAATAGTAATTTACTACGCATCACACTACGTCAATTACTCACACATACACTGTAAAGACAATTTTAAAAACCTACTTAAGACAGTAAGCGACGTGCAAACGATCTGTGACTATGTTCACGTCACCGCCAAAAAGATCTGTGCGGACTACAGCAAACTCACTGGGGTGTACGGTCATCTTGTGTAGCACTTCGAGTGCCAGCGCGCGCTGCCACAGCGGCTTGTCCGGGTCCAGGAACTTTATGGTCAGCGACAGGAAGATCTCGCACTCTGTCACCTGGACAAAGTACCTCAGCCTGTAGTTGACACCGTGTTGAGACCGTTCTGACGTGGAGCGTGCTGTCTCGCTCGCCCAATTTAATAATTTTAGTGATTGTAATAAAATTAGTAAACTTTTACTAAATGTGGTCTAAGAGTTTGATAGATAATAAAATTGGGAACATTGAAGGCATATGTTTCTTATCCTGAACGAAGTTTTTCTTTGACAAAATTTTATTAAACAAATAAAAATTTTGGGAACAAATTTTCTTTATTAAAAACTACATAATATAAAAAAAAACAAAGATATATTTAAAATATCCCTAGTTTAATTATGCATCAAACCCTCAGACCACATCAAAATTTACTCATATTATTACAATATTGAAAAATGTAAATTGTGTGAGCGAGACAGCACGCTCCGTGTAAGAGCAGCCTTAACGCCTGCATAAATCGGAACGTGAACGGAACATACAACGGACCAATCACATCAGCGTTCTTGACAGTGGCGTGCAAATTTTAAACGGTAAAATTTCATTAAGACACATTAAAACGTAATTTGAATACGAAGGTAGATTTCGCCACCATCTACAAGGCTGTAATAGTTCAGGTGGGAACTACCGGAACGTCCCGAAACCAGGAGACGCCAGTTCGAGCCTGTCTCCAGTTCGATTACTTTCTTTCCTTTTTACCCCTTTTTTTCATCGTATCAAAATATCATTTCCAAAAAAACACGATTAACCAAAAAAAATAAATACCGAGCAAATATCGGTCATCCAGGGTACTTTCTAATTAAAGCCAAAGTGGTGAAAATATTGCGTTTTCATATTTGGACAAGAAGACCTACGACTACATCAACCAGAAAGGAAAGGCCTCTGATTAATTGTACCTTATTGTATTTGGTTTCATTTATTTAAATACATATTAAAATTTAAATCGCCAAAAGCATCTCTTGCTGACAGGGAAGCGGGGTCTGGCAGGACCCCCTGGAGGGTAAAATAGTTTGACCCCCGTCACTGTTCGCGTTGAGGGGTTGAGAGTACCCAATAGAAAGACTCAGAATCTGGGAGGAACCATCTCACTCTTACATAGATTTAACTGATTTTAAACGTATCCACGGTATATACTCACCAATACAGAATGGTACTTGTGAATAATAATGGACACCAATCGCAGTAGCCTCATGCTGACGGGGAAGTGGGGTCTGTCAGGACCCCCTGGGGGGCTGGCTTGACCCCCCTGACTGTTCGCGTTGGGGGGTTGAGGCCCCGGGATGTGCGGCGAGGTGAACGCTGCCCTGTGGAGCGGTGACAGGGTTGGTTTTAGATTAACACAGTTCATCATCATCATCATTCAGCCACAAGAAGTCCACTGCTGGACATAGGCCTCCTCCATGGATTTCCAAAAAGACCGTTTGGAAGCGGCCTGCATCCAGCGCCTTCCTGCCACTTGGATGAGGTCATCTGTCCATCTTGTGGCTGGTCATCCTAAGCTGCGCTTGCCGATATGTGGTCTCCATTCGAGAACTTTTCGGCCCCATCGGCCATCAGTTCTGCGTGCTATGTGCCCCGCCCACTGCCACTTCAACTTACTAATCCGCTGGGCTATGTCGACGACTTTCGTTCGTCTACGGATCTCATCATTTCTGATTCGATCTCGTAGAGAAATTCCGAGCAGTCCTTTCCATAGCTCGTTGCGTGACCTTGAGCCTTCTTATGAGGCCCATAGTGAGAGACCACGTTTCAGTGCCATAAATCATCACTGGTAACACACACAGATTAACACAGTTGTGAAGGTGAAACGTTTGTTTTGGTTAAGAGGTCTCAAGTACTGTTGTGTTATTGCTATTCTTTTTTTTATCTGCGGAATTTTGAGAAAATGTGGGGTCTGTACAATCTCGCAATCATATTAATAGTGATTTTTAATGGCCTGTCTTGACAGCGTCATTGTAAAAAAGAATATTACTTGTAGGATTTAAAGCGTATTTTAGATTGCAGCGATTTGTAAACAGTCAACGGCTCTTTAGTCATGGGGACAAAGTGCATTTTCCCCAGTCACTATTTGAAGTCACATTTGAAATCTATTAAACTTTAAAATACATACATAATCTCACGCCTGTATCCCAGAGGGGTAGGCAGAGACCAGGGACTGTCACTTGCCACGATCCTGACAGATCACTTTCGCTTCCTCAACATTCATTAGTTGTTGCATGCACGCACGCCGGTTACGGGTACTTTTTATCTTGCCCTTTGCTAATACATCCCTTATTTGGCCGAAGTATGTCCGCCTGGAACGTCACTTACCGCCCCTTCCACCTACATTCGCTCGATATATTTGTTTCGTCAAATTTCTGTATATATTAAATTTCTGTGAAATACTAGTGTCAAATCTAAACCAAATAAAAAAGCAAGTTTGTCTTCTTTTCACGTATAGTACCTAACATTTTAAAAACCTATTTAGAGGCTAAAAATTCCACCCATGCCGGGACTTGAACCCTCTGAACTTGAACCCGCGACCTCTGGCTAACCGTGCCAGCGCTCTCCCAACTGACCTGATGGGCAAGTGCAGGCATCGGCGAAATTTCGAGCCTCTTTACAAACTTCTCTGTATTAAATCGAATGATATCTCTGTACCTACGTGATTATATTCTTTTTGTTGCGCTAACCCGTGCTGAGGACAATTTTAAAAACCTATTTAATTGTCCTCAGCACGGGTTAGCGCAACAAAAAGAATATAATATAGTAACATATTCGGTGTATTCAAAACGTGTAATGAGTAGTGTTTAATGTAGACACGGTGTTGATGTGAACATTTTAAACCGATCTAGGGATAGTTCTACTAAGCACTACGTTGTTTCGTATGCTGGGTGATACAGCTTTTTCTACAAGCATTTGTAGTTAGCAAAACCACGATATTCAAAATCTAAGTGAAAAATGATTGGCTGCTAATTATCCGGTTTGTTTCTTATTGCCTGCAGACATTCTAACGTTTATTCCATTTTGATCCTCCGCGGTTTTAAGAACCGCTGTCGATTTATAATGTATTAAATTACCTGTATTTGACATTAGGCGAAAACAGTCGTATGATCAACGCGCAAACGTGCTCCTTCAGTAGAAACCTGAACTCTGTTATCTGTGAACAAGATGCGTAAATTGTACTCTTTGTTACACTAATCTGTGCTGAGGACAATTTTAAAAACCTATTTAGACGCTAAGGGCCAGTTTCTAAATGGAGAATTTCGCTAAGTAAATAGTTAACTAAGTGCTGTCTCTCCGAATTTCTTAGAAAAGAGCGTGACAGAACGTTACTTAAGTATTTACTTTGTGAAATACTTAATTCAGAAACCGGCCCTATAAATTCCACCCAAGCCGGGACTTGAACCCGCGACCTCTGTCTAACCGCGCTCTCCCAACTGGGCAAGTGCATGCATCGGGGTAATTTCGAACCTCTTTACAAACTTCTCTGTATTAGGTACGTAAAGGCAGCGACATCTGGCTAAAGTTCACGGGTCACGGTCAGAGGTCACGGGTTCAAGTCCCGGCATGGGTGGAATTTTTAGCCCCTAAATAGGTTTTTTAAGATGTGTAAAGCTAGAGACTGCAACACAAGTGCCAAAAACGCACATAAGCAGCCTGAATACGTCCCACTATAGGGCACTGATCTTCTCTCAGGGGGAGAGTATGGGCTTAATCACCATGCACGCCCACCGCGGATTGGCGATTTCAAGCGCTGAGGTATGTGAATAGCTCAGACGCTCAGGTTTCCTCACGATGTTTTCCTTCACAGTTAGCAAGTGGTATTGCTATGTATAACTTTGTACGGTGCAAACCTTATTACACCATTACTGTTACATATTTTCTTCATTTCGTCTATCATCTTAAACTCAAAATTTAAGAAGGTTTGCAAAATGAAAGAAAATAACAGAAATTGTTTTCTAACGAGTGGTATTGCTACTACAACTTCACAAATGTACGTAACATAGAAAACAAAGTCATTGTTACATGCCGGGATTCGAACCCACGACCTCCCGAATGAGAAGCCGGCGTTCTACCGCTCCGCTACCACAGCTGCGACGTATTGAAGATTGAAGAACCTTAGAAGTATTGAAGGTTTATTTGAGTTTGTAACGTCGCGCCGGCGCGTCGCTGGTCCGTATTTATGTCATACCTTAAAGAAAACCGGTGCGAAGTCCGTCAAAACGGTGTCCAGCAGCTCGAGGCCGAAGGTCTTTGGTACATCTGAGATACCCACTAGCCAGTGCGCCGAATCGCCGTTTATGAGCTGGATTATGTCCTAAAACAGTAAAAAAATTATATTAATATAGAACAGGAAAAACCGGCCAAGTGCGAGTCGGACTCGCGCGCGAAGTGTTCCGTACCACTATTTATACAATAGTAGACAAAGATCGCATTTGAGAACAGCGCCATCTATAGAAACCTACAAGAAACGTTTAACATTGACATTGAACGACATGACCTCGGCGCTGTGAAGGTTACATAGAGGGCCGCAAGATGGCGAGCGCTGTCTTTAGACAACGTATGTTGTATGGGAGCCCCCCTTAAATATTTATTTTATTCCGTTTTTAGTCAGTTGTTATAGCGGCAACAGAAATACATCATCTGTGAAAATTTCAACTGCCTAGCTATTACGGTTCATGAGATACAGCCTGGTGACAGACAAACGGACAGAGACAGAGAGACAGACAGTGAAGTCTTAGTAATAGGATCCCGTTTGGCACCCTTTGGGTATTTTGTCCTCAGCACGGGTTAGTGCAACAAAAAGAATATAATCATGTAGGTACAGCGATATCATTCCGATGTTGAAACCTAACTGCAGAGTGGGTTACTTGGGGCTGCAAGTGATGTAAATTGCTTCGGCCAGATGTCTCTGCCTGTACGTAATAGGGAGAAGTTTGTAAAGAGGCTCGAAATTTCGCCGATGCTTGGACTTGCCCATTAGCTCAGTTGGGAGAGCGCTGGCACGGTTAGCCAGAGGTCGCGGGTTCAAGTCCCGGCATGGGTGGATTTTTTAGCCTCCAAATAGGTTACTAAAAAGCATTTCAACCCATCGCTACCCACTGCTGGATACAGGCTTTTTTGGGTGGTTTTAAAGACGTAAACACCTGTTTTTTTAAAAAAGGAACTTTTCAAAAATATCTCGACACAAACTCGAATCTATTAGAACCGAACCATTAGTAGCCATCCAGAGCGGTGCGCGGTACTACTTGTTCGCACATTTTTTGAACAAGATTTCTCAACTCGAAACTCAATTAATTATTTTTTGATTTACGTCTATCATCATCATCATCATCATCATCAGCCTATGCTTGTCCACTGCTGGACATAGGCCTCTCCTATTGCATGCCACTGAGCACGGTCCTCGGCTACTCTGACCCAGCTCTTACGTCTATACTTAAAAGTTATTTTTAATTACTAATTACATAATCGCGGCTTACAAACCAACCAGATTTAAGCCAGTATAGTAAAAAAAATGTGTCGTGGGTCCTAAAAATCACTATTAACATGATTGAGAGATTGTACTGACACTTTTTGCAAATTCGATCTGTAAAAAAAAGGTGTCCCTGGACCCCTTAACCTCCTCAGTCCTGACCTTGAAAAAAACAATGGTTTTCAATTGTTATTTTCAAGGTCAGGGCTGAGGAGGTTAATTTATGCTATCATTCTTCCTTCTTTTTGCGTGTTAATTTTTTTGTAAAGTGTTTTAATGTTAACCTATAATTGGGCCCTATATTTAACTTTTGTTATGTTTTTTTAAATGTTTTATAGTGTCTGTTGGTTTTCTAATAAATATAAAATACAACTGACTTCAAGAAAAACAATACGTACTCCTCGAACTCAATAGACTTGGTAAAGAAATATTCGCCCGTTTGTCGTGTAGATTCCTTCGCAAATTGAAGAGTTCGATGATTTTTCTCACGGATCCCATCAACAGATTTCGGACCAAATTCATATGGGATCACCATATTTTTTGTTACGAAAGGGGTACCTCAACCCCCTTCCTTTGTTTATTTTGGTGTAAGCCAGGATCTCATACATAGGTAGTTATTGTATTAAACATTTCAATCAGCGGGTTAAGAAACAGCAACATCGTAAGAGCAGCAACTACCCTCCGCACTGGTTAAAAACTGTACTATCCGGTTCAAATGCTGTTAGGTTAGGATACGACCTTTTGGAGTTGCGTTACGCGACAATGATGACTTGTAGGGTAAAAAAACAGTCAGATGAATAATATTAATTTATTTTATTGCAAGTATCAAGGCTCTTCTACTCCACTCATAGCCACTCCACACATCGAAAGTACCTAGAAAGACGTCGAAGGTACTAGAAAACTATAGAACATTTGAGAATATCTTCACAAGAAATAGGTTCTAGAATACTGTCGAACATTCCAGAATGTCTTTCTATCTCTGTCTAACAGATAGCTTTGCCTCTTTCTACCACATAGATTATTCTGAAAGGTTCTCTTGTCTCTACATACATAAGTACCTATCACGTAACCTATCTGCACCTATCATCTAGATTATTCTACACAGTTCGACTACAGTCTCGCCGTCCGTAACAAATATTATTGTATTCGTCACTCACGTGTCGCGCTTTCCCGACAGCATTGCTAACGGTACTGACAGGCATCAGTTGACGTCATACGCCGCTCCATTCCAAAAGGTCGTAACCTAACAGCATTTGAACGGGATAATATTGCTGCAGGAGTAGGAATCGTCTAAGACATGCCTAATATTTGCAAACCCTTCCAGTATAGGAGAGGTATGTTGAAGCAATATTGGGTGCTTTTACGAAGTCTCGTCTAGTCCAGACGAAGCGCATACAAATAACAAATGGAGTAATAAACTCACCTGCAAAATGAGGTAAGCGTCTGCCGCGCAGGGTTTGAGGTCTTTGGGAGCTTTGACGTTGCTTTGCGGTCTCACGTCAACTGGGTTCACACGCAGTACGCCTGAGAATGCGTTTACGGATGCATTAGTCAACTATAATGTGGGTGAGGAGGCGCTAGTTTAGGAAACTTCTCCGCCAGCAATCTACGTCATATCGTCGGTCCAGCGAGCTGGTGGGCGGCCTGCGCTGCGTTTGACAGTTCGCGGTCTCCACACGAAAACTTTTGTGCCCCATCGGCTATTGGTACTTCGGCAGATGTGAGCAGCCCCTTCACGTCAACTTGATAATCTTACACGCTACTAGGTGACTTCGTTCGCGTGAAAATTTAGATGTGCATTTGTGAGAACTACAATTCTATGACACTGCAACCGTACATTTTATCGGGATCGTCATCATCAGCCATTTGACGCCCACTGTAGGACATAGGCCTCCTTCGTGGTTTTTATAACCAGGAGGGGTTTTGCCATAATCGCCACGCTTGGCTGGCGGGTTGGGTCGCAGATATCGGGATAAATGTAACCTTTGTGATGTTCCAGGCTATAATCTCTCTATGGGGCAAATTACGTTCAGATACATTTCGTTAAGCCGCTCTGGAGTGACTCAGTAACAAAAATCCATTTATTCAAACTTTCGCATTAAGATGTCAGTCCACATCGAGCACCACTCACCCTCAGACTCAGCCTAAGCCCACTCCATGACCGTCCACATTGAGTACCTACACTCACCCTCACTCGGCCTGAGCCCGCTCCATGACCATCCACATCGAGCACCTCACTCACCCTTAGACTCAGCCTGAGCCCGCTACACGACCGTCCACATCGAGCACCCTCACTTACCCTCAGACTCAGCCTGAGCCCGCTCCATGACCAACGCCAGCAGCTGGCGGACGGTGGCGGCGGCCGCGTGCGAAGTGCTCGCGTCACGCGCATCGGTCGTCGTCACCATGCGCATGCACATCACCATTGTCTGTGGGCCAGAGTCCGGGATTAAGGGGACTAAGATTTGCGAGTTGCGAATAGGATATTATGTTACTGAACATTCAGTGCGTAGACCACTAGAACGTTGGATTCTGGACGCATTACCGACACGATACCGGGCCCTTGCAGTCTATGCCAGGGCCTTGCAGATGCATAAGGCGTAGATGATATATAGTATGTTGCTACAACTATAGTTTTGTTTGGTCATTCAGACGCTGAATGGTGATTCGTCCAACACCGATATCATATTTTCATCAAATTTACAGGAAAAACTAGATAAGCATGAGCGAAGATAATTAAGACAGGTTTTTTTAAATTATTTCTTCCTTATTGAATGATACTGCTACTATAAATTCATAAATGCACAATCATACATGCAAGTAGCTATCATGCCTGGCAGTGGCGAAGGGTGAAATTATGATGAAGGGAAGCCGGGTTGCGCAGCCGTATTCTGGTTGCATTGTGTCGACCAGTGATTTTGTTTTATATTTTAGCGGCATGATAAATCAATAATAGTAGCGTTTGTAATTGCTACTTACCGCTGCTTACATTCAAGACTTTAAAAATCCACTTTTAATTGAACTGTATACAATCACAAATACCTTTTCATAATCTATTTTGTGTCGTAGATGAATGATTGTAGCCCTACGTACCCTAGCCAGCGTGTCTCCGTGCACCAAGTCGCTAGTGGTCATGAGCAGCGCGGCCGTCTGCAGCAGCTTCAGCTCCAGAAGCCCCTGCTGGCCCAGGTTGTACAGGCAGTCCACCACATGCCGCGCGCCCTTCGCGTCAATGCCTTGCTGAGCGATGAGCCTTTGGATCGTGCCCAGGCAGAACTGGAAGGGAGAGAGTTCTTAGGGTTTCATCCAGTTAATATTATTTAAGACGGATAGATGTATTTATGCTATTGCATCGTAAATTTCGAACTCATTTAGGTGCAGCATTCTCCATTCTCCAGCATATTCTTAGGCAAGGGACGTGTCTATGTTCCATTGTACTACTAACCAATTTACTTTACCATTTTACATTTACTTGTTTTTAGACTACTAACCAATCGCATTCCAATTGTACCTATTACCCGTGCAACTTAACTCGGCGTCTCGCGCGATGCGATCTCCTTTGCACCATTGGAATGATATTGCAATGTGTAGACGCCATATTTTGCAAATAACTGTAATTGCTTCGCTAATATGACTCTATTTCTACCTATGCATACAACCTGTCTATAATGTGGTTTTGAAGATATGTTCAAATTAAACAAAAAAAAATTAAAACTTTTTAACTATTATTTCAGGAAAAAAATATACAAATTAATCTAGCTCTGGAAGCTGAATCTTCCAAGTTAAACTGGCCTTTGTGTATTTACCTTTCCTTCCTGCCATGATGATTTTTGTAAAGTTGGGATTTCATAGACAATCATTATCTATTCAGCATGTGAATAAGCACTTATGGGCACAGCCCCCTTCAGTTTTATGCGTACCCAGTAGGTCGTTCCTTGCAGCGGCAATCTCATCAACCCACTGGGTCGCTAGTAAGGTTTGATAGTCTATCAAGAAAGTTAAATTCGAGCATGATTTTTATCAAGTCTTCATAGCTGTGCCAAACACCACTGCCCTATATACATATTTTGGTAGCGTTCCTTTGTAACTTTTGAGACTGCTTGATTAGTCACCTCTAGACTTAACATTAGCCAAAAAAGCATGTTATTGGTCTATAACATTGAATTTTTTTCTAAAAGCAGAGTTGCTGGCCAATGGCCAGTTAGATAAGAGATGTAAGCCTTTTAATGTATTCTGTTTTCTGGTGTGTACAATAAAGTGTTCTAATCTAACCTAATCTAATAAGAATGGCTTACAGACTGTAATATGTCTATCAATGGCCTCAAATCAGATAGAACTAAAAAGGGTAATGCTGTAAAAAAAGTTTTTCATTATTTATTTAGTTAAATTAGTAGTACCTCTCCAGACTGAGAAATTGGAAAAGGTGGACCCAGCACTTACCTTAATAATCTTCAAGTCCTTGCTCTCGCATCCTTGAACCAGTGGATACAGTATCTGGTTGACAACACCATAGAGGGAGGCCTGAGGGTTGTTTGATGCTAGGGTCAGCTTTTCTATGGCTTCGTCACATGCCTAAAAGAAATGGTGCATTTTAATTATCTATGGATGCATTAGCATAGGTCTTTCAGGAACACCTGAAACCCACATATCCACTTACAAATAAGATAGATAGAGAAAACTTTTTTGTACATAAAAAAAAATAGACAGATATTTCTGAAAATCCCTATTACCATTTTTGCAAAAACCTTTTTTATGAAAGGCGAATATGATTTTCTTTTTTTTCTGCTCTTTCTCAGAAGGTTAATGCTCTTTTACATGGTTTCTATCGGAAAGCTTTGATGAGATACTCCTTTAAAACTGTTGGGTACATTCAATTTACATTTTTGCCAACCCTAGCAAAATTACAGCGATTGTATGGAAATGCCTTCAAACTGGTCCATAACTTCGCCTATTTATACTTTTTATATTTTTTTCGATTAAATATACTCCATGCGGTTGAACATGAGGCTTACTTTTGCCTGTCCCAATTTGAATTGCTAGCACTAAAAATATAATCAAGAACGATTTTTTTTTTTTTCGTGTAATAGACAGGCAGGCGAAGTTAGCCAAAATTACCCAATCTTCACCTGCAGCATTTTTAACCATGTTTTAGTAATGTACATACGGATATAGATTCAATGCTCTGTTAGCATAGCCACTAATGGAGAGAATAGTTTTTTTATTCATAATGGCTTGCGAAACTTGCTATTATAAATATATAGAGCAATGTTGACAAACATGCAAAAATCTATGGAAAATTACGGAGTTCGATGAGATAGGCAATCACCCAATTAAAAACATTCACCCATAGATATAATTAGCATATTTTGAGATATTGGCTGTGCAGTATCTTTATAGACTTAATAAATAACTTTTCCGATAGGAAAATCTTACCAAATTGCTCTGTTATCATAGTAAATTGGTAGCAACGAGTACTAAAATTGGCGATAAGTTGCCGTAAAAATGTACACAGTAACACTATAAATTGATTTTACCCGATGATCAGAACCAATTAAAAGCTAAAAAACTATTATAAATAAATACCTCTCTTATCTGGGGATACTTTTTTCTGGTCTCTGAGCTGAGGGTCCGGAAATCATTTTGCAGGACTTCCATGAACTTTTTTGTGCAGTCGTCGCCAGTAACGGCACTAACGAATGCCATGATGATGATAAATATTGGTAATTGGATTATTTACTGCATAATTTTAGAGAAATTAGCAACAATTGAAAAACTCTGCCATGTACACAATCGACATCACATCAGTGTGCATTCGAAAATTAGTTATATCTATGTAACAGGGAAAAATGGTATTGGGTATCACGCAAGATTATAATAGTTTCAAAATACTTATGGATTAAATTAACGACACAAAGACTGTGATTTTTCACGTATTTTAATTTTCGAGTATTCACAATGCTTAGGATGATGAGAAATAATATTTTTTTTAAATAGATATGGTTTCGATGGCTTAGTTTACGAATGGACTGCTGTAATGTACGTTCCATTTTATACTTTGTGACAGCTCATGTTAGCTGCGTAGTTGTGCGTATTTTTGTATATTTTTGTATATTATACCCAAATACGTATTATTATTGTTGAATAGTCCAGAGATACCACAAAAAAGTCGAAGAAATAGTTATCGGAGTAACGTAACGTTTATACGTTGCTACACGCAAAAAATTAGAAGAAAAGAAATAAGCCGGTGAAACTGTACAATATAAAATTTTTTTTTGGATATCCACATTAGGTACATATCTTTTATAGCTTTTTAAAATTTTAAAAAAGCTATAAATGATATGTACCTATTTGTTATCTTTCGGTTTTTTCAGATTTGTGTTTTTTTTTTTATTCAGATCGATGACCCATATTCATTTGACAGCTTCTTTCATTTTAACCTTGCAACACCAATAATTTCTGATTGTGCAGAAGAAAAAACAATGGTGTGAGTTTCCAGATTTTTATTTGTAAGTATTTATAGATTACATTATTAATTTAAGCCGATGTAACGACAGCGTGTTAATAAAATGTTCGCCTGATCGAATATACCGCTGACGAGGTATAAAACCCGAGCACATTCTACGGAGAAAAAATATTTTGCGCCCATGTCTTGACGTGCTGTCATTTCAATTCTTGCTCTTATTTATTCAGCTATGCGCCATTCGTACTGCATTATTACGAGCCATGTCTGCAGATTTGAGCACGTCTTTAAATAAATCGTTGAAGCGACAAAAGTCCAGCGGTCTAAACCACTGTTTCACTGGCCTCATCACAACTGTCAATGGTGAATTTTTCAATTTTCCGATAAATATTCTCGGCAACGCCGGCTCGGATATTAGCTCGCGCACGGTATTTTCGTAGTGTTTTGTTTGTGTTCTGTCTGTAAGGCCGGGGCGCAGCTCCCTGGCCTGTTGACCTTGCGTCTTTATTAGCAGGTTGAGCAGTCTGCCAGACTGTCCTGTAACCGTTTATCAAATCAAAATGCGTAATCATGCAATCAGTTAGCCTGTGATAAACAATGCAACATGTTGTGTTTAATTTGTTTGGTATATTAACATCCTGGTAAACTTCTTAAGATTTATTTTATGGTGGTGTCACATTGTTTTGTAATAAGTGAGGAAGTCACTCTGTTTTGATAGTAAAGAAAAACCTAAGATTTCATAACATTATGTGTAAGCTGTGATGACTAAAAAACTTATTCAGTTGTTAACTTGCTAAGTTTTGAATTCACGTGCCTAATTAATTGGTGATCAATTCTACTATTGCAAATTAATCTGAAGTAACTTCATACCTCATAGTAACAATTAACATTTTTTTGAAAAAGGCTTTTAAGTAACCTAATAGGCTAATGGCCTTATTTATAAAAACTTGATTCCTTAAAACACTACCAAAATGCCGATTAAAATAGTCTGTGATGGAGATTTTACAAGGAAAAGAAGTAGCTACAGATTAAATAAACAGAGTTTTAGATTGGATTTAGAGGCATCATGTTTTTATAAATAAGGCTGCCATAAATACCTTGGGAAGAGTAACTGCAACAATAAAAAATAATTTTATCAATAATAATTTAAAATGTTTATACATGTAATAAATGTTGGCTCTACACTTCTTTTCACCCTTGTTTCAGATAACATCAGCTAATATCTACTCTGCAATATAAAATCTTTCCAAATCTTCCTAAAGACTGTTACTTTTAGATTAATTTTCACTGTAGTATAAAAACCAGCTCAGTGTGTAAGAATAGAGAAAGCCAATACAGCGAGAGAGAAATACAAGACGGACCTAATAGTAATATTTATTTATTATAATATTAAATAATCAATTTTAATTTTAAACAAAACAAAAAAGTCAATATAAGTTAATATACCTACAACAAAATAATCCAATTCAACTACTATTCTTATCAAATAGCCCCATTGTAATATCATTGACTTAATTTTAATCAAGCTCTTTGTTTTAACTTCAAAAAGTTATAAACCAACCTGAAACGGTGCTGGCCCGCTGAGACCCCATTGTAAACCTTAATAATTGCTCGTTTAAAATCAACAAATCAAAATGGAGGCATTCAAGCGAAAAATCTGACAACCGACCAAAGGACCCACCGTCCACAATGGATACATCAAACACTTCTATACGAACCAAGAGAAAGGATAACTTGATCACGCGGAAGCAAGACAAATCCCCAGAAAAAACCATTAGAGGAACCCGTGGGGCGTACCGGGGAGCTCCTTCTACGTCCAAGAGAACTGACGAAGATGAGACAGGGTCCACGGAGAGATTGGACCGGCCCAAAAAATTCATATCACAGAACAAGAGCAGCTATGGGTTAGGAAAGAGACCAGACTTCTCAATGAAGAACAGAAATGTGCATTTAGCCGGCTCACGGTATGGACAGGTAAGTTGTTTCATTTGGTACTCATATCGAGCAATAGGGCATATCCACATCCCAAAATTAGCCCAAGAATAACATAAAACCTGAAATAAAAAGTAATTTATTTCATAGTTGTTGTTACTTTTTAGGGTTCTGTACCCAAAGGGTAAGGGACCCTATTACTAAGACTCCACTGTCCCTCTGTTACCAGGCTGTATCTCATGAACCGTGATAGCTAGACAGGTAAAATTGCCGCTATAACAACAAATACTAAAAATAAATATTTAAGGGGGGCTCCCATATGACAAACCTGATTTTTTTGCTCGTTATTAATAACGGCAAAAGGTAAACGCTTGAAATATCCAAATGTTTTATAATGGTACTGAACCCTTCGTGCGCGAGTCCGACTCGCACTTGGCCGGTTTTATTATTTCAGTTTTTATTTAGTATTGGTGTGTAAAAAGGATAATAAATAACATGTAGAATAAGATTAAGAGTGTAGTTATGTGTTTTTCTCCATATTGTTTAGATAACAGGCAGCGTAGCTAACTTTTTCACCATTTGCACGGCTTAAAGTCTGGCGACTGATGACAGATGCAATTGGAGTAAAAAAAAAATATGCAGAATTGTCCAATATAATGAAAATCCACCTGGAAGAAAATTACAGAATGGGAGCCCGGTGGCATAACCGGGTGAATCTACTCGAAATTGTCGCCGTCATTATCCTCGTAATTGTCACAATTCATCGTTGTCAGCGGAACAGGTGTTAAAAAATGATTTTTTCTATATTAGTTGGATTTTATTCACACTTTAACATATTGTAAAAACCATAACTTTCCATTCAGTACATTTCTGTTGCGCTGAGAACTGTGAGAGCTTGTTGAGAAAAATTATTAATTGGCGACAGTTTGAGTAGATTCGCCCAACCCCATGTCGAGCGCGACAAAGCGATAAAGATATGGCACTATTTGGCTCTCAGTTGCGACGTTACGTTACGAAAAATTATTAAATGAGCGTGTTAGGTCGTCGCCGGCTAATTAAATTTTTCTTTCACTTGTTTTCGCAAATCGGACGACAGACTCCTAAACATTTAACATAATAGAAAACATTCTTCAATGTTGCGGTACTTCCTATCACTTTGAATTTGGATTCACAGTTTCGAACCAAAGGTTGGAAATCATGAATATTTACAATGAAAAGAACATTTACACACACACACACACACGCACGCACGCACGCACGCACGCACGCCGGTATCCCGGAGGGGTAGGCCAGGGCTTGCCATTAGCTATGATCCTGACAAAGCTCTTTCGCTTCATCAACATTTTATTAGATGTCGTATACACGCCGTTGTCAGGCACTTTTTATCTTGTCTTTTGCTAATACATTTTGGCCGAGAAAGAACAAAAAATTATTCCCTCATAATATATTTTTTTTTATTAAATAATAGAAGAAAATAATCAATTTTACATTAGTCAGAAACATCTTACATCTTCTTCTGATATAATAAAAATCTCTGTGTCACATTGTTTGTTATCGAACTTCTCCGAAACGAAATTTTGTATATTTGGTAGATCTCAATAATATACGGCAAAACAACGTTTGCCGGTTCAGCTAGTGGCGTATATTGCGAACTATTTCAAAATGACGCTGTAAAAGTGGCTAGATTGACATAACGAACTTTACCTACAGCTTGGCTCATTTATAAAGAACGCCCTGACGTAAGGCAGGATCTTATCATAAGTCCCATAAACAAGTTAAGTCATTAACGATGACACAACAAACAACTGTATCGCGGTGCCGGCGCCGCCCGCGTAGGTAGTTGCTTAGGGTCAATTGGACAGGTCGCGGAGACACTAACTAGTCTTGTTCTGTGAAAATATCGACAAATAGAAACGATTAACGTCGCAAAAACCATAATACACCTGAAACCCTCCAAGGCAGATATAACGAAGTTAAAAGGAAAACTGTCACAGCAGAGTAGGACTTACAAGTTAACGAGAAATAGTTGACCAACTTATAAAAGGAAAACTTCGTTCAAATTAAATTGAAAATTACTTTGATGAAGTAAAAGTTATTAGTAATACTCAATATGTTCATAATTTCTAAAGATAAAAACACCCTACTCCTAAGTTCTCATTTTGACGGCCAACGACCGAACGACACACTGCGCGTGGTCGCACTTGGCCGGTTTTTTTGCTCTGTACGAGAAATCTTTTATCTATTTTAAATTAAAACTTCTAACTCTTAAACTCTAATAAATATTTTATGTTTTACAATATTGGTTTTGGAATTGTCTGCCCTGTGGAACATCACTCATTTATAGTTTAAGCAGTTATAAAAGCGGGAGGCGCCTACTAACATGCAAAAAAAAATGCTCATAAACAAACACAGTGATAACCAGATTTTTTAATGCGAGAGAGCGCATCCACGGGCCTCTGATGTCTCATTTTCTATTTACATTTTTAGCTGTTGCCAGCCTCACTACCTCCACAGAATATATGTCTTACCCCAGATTTGTAACCCAGGATCTAAGTGTTTCGTAAATAAAAGACCTTGTTGCACTAACCTGTGATGAGGACAATTAAAAAAAAAACCTATTTAGAGGCTAAAAATTCCACCAATGCCGGGGCTTGAGCCCGCGACCTCTGGCTAACCGTGCCAGCGCTCTCCCAACTGAGCTAATGGACAAGTGCAGGCATCAGTGAAATTTGAAGCCTCTTTACAAACTTCTCTGTATTACGTACAGGCAGCGACATCTGGCCAAATCAATTTACATCACTTGCAGCCCCGAGTAACCGACTTTGCAGTTAGGTTTCTACATCGGAATGATATCGCTGTACCTATATGATTATATTCTTTTTGTTGCACTAACCTGTGCTGAGGACAATTTTTTAAAAAACCTATCTAAATAGGTAAAAATTAAAGGCTAAAAATTCCACCCATGCCGGGACTTGAACCCGCGACCTCTGGCTAACCGAGTTCAAGTCCTGAACTAAATAGGTTTTAAAAAAAAAGAATTATGATTTTCAACATGGATCATTGACGGCAATTGGAACGCGAAAAATGAAACTGTATAACTATTATACGAAACCAGTACGTTATTTTCGACAAGTCTACCTGTACAATTTGATGTTTTTCTCGTTGATCTGAAAAGACTAAGTTTGGAGTTTGTTGACCATTTTTTCTCCAAAAAGATAAGATTTTGAAAGGGACACCATGTTTTACTAATAACGTTCATTAAGTCCCAGTTTCTGTGTTATTTTGAATAAAAACATTTTGATTTTTATAGATTTCTTACATCCCACATTCTACAGTCAGTCATGGCAGCTAGCTGCCCAGTGCGAAGTTTCCTCGAACTCCCAACCTCAAACCGAGGCACCGGAGTTCAGTACTTGCAATTGTGGAGCGCGTCTTATAGAGAGCTCCGAATCTAGCTTAGTCATAACCCGTGGTCAGTTCCAAGTGTGAAACGAGGTCACGTAAAGTGTTAGACACGTAAAGTTCACGATGTTTTATGATTTTATTTATCGTATGGCGTTCAACATTGCTTTGCAAAGGCTTTAACTTACAACCATAGTTTTGTCCCTAGATTGGACAGATTTACAAATGTTAGTGTGAAATGGATGGTTTTTAGAACCTCGAGTCTTAGACTCAAATCGATATCCGCTAAAAACCGCACTTTTTGGCAAAAATGCTTTAAAGTCCTTGGTTCTTGGCGCTAGGTTATAGGCCGTAGGTTCTAAAAATATCTATCATAGTTATTGACATTTCTGATGTTCACTTTTTCCAAAATCTAAAACAGAAGATATTTATTAAAACACCTGTCGAAATCGCAATTTTACACTGGTTTTGTGCACTTTCATCTTGGGAGAACTAAGCCCTCTGTACATTGCCGTACTGTGCGCAAACCTAGCCGGCGTAATGTATGTAAATTGTAACAAAGTTAGCCGTAATGCTGGATCGATTTCCATGCAGTTAAAGGATGGGTTGTGTTACAAAGCCTACCAACCGTAAAGCATCTGGTTCACTTCCCGGTGGTAAACAGAATAAATCTAAATGACGTTCAACGAGCAACTCTTATTATTATACAATTCTACTCTGGTATCTAAACTTTTTTTTTATTAGGACCGGTAAACACTTGACTCCAGTCACGCCAGGTCGTAAACGAAGACGGGGTCTAACATGTTACGAGCTTGCCTATTAAATGCTGGTTACTCTAGTTTTAAAGATGCCCCGGTTATACTTAGGCATTTGCATCTACGTAATGAGATGATTTATACAGCGTCCAGTGGCACCTTCACTCACACTAGATGGCTCAAGGGACCACTCGGACGCTGCAGTTCCTGGGACATTATATTTTAGGTGGAGTTGCCCAGCACCTGTACCATCCTGACAGCGTAGTCGGCCTAGCCCACAGAAAGACAAGTCAATACGTGCGGGGCCAACTAAGGCGCGGGTTTCCTCACGATGTTTTCCTTAACAGTGTGTGTGGTATTCCTACTAAAAATTTGCAGATGTGCGTTACTTTGAAAATAAACAGTCATAGGTACATACCCGCACTGGGCATCGAACCTGGGTCTCCCGCTTCCGAGTCCATTGTTCTACCCACTGGGCTACCACCGGAGTTATATGCATTACATAAACTCACGCCTATCTCCCGGAGGGGTAGGCACAGACCAAGGTGTTCCACATGTGACAATCCTGACACACCTCTTCCGCTTCATCAACATTCATTAGTCGTTGCCTGCGCGCACGTCAGTTTCGGGTATGTACTTCTTATAGTGTCTCAGGAAAAACCGACGACGGCAACGCGCTCCATATCTTTGTCGTTCATACTTACCTTCCATTTGAATAGAACTGACTTATCCCCGGTTTCTTGGACACTAACAAACTGTTAATCCACTGTCAGCGGCTGTCAGTGTTTTTTTTTTAATGCACTTTGGTCAATTGATAGCTGTTAACAGTAGATTAATAGCGTGTTAGTGTACGAGAAACTGGGGGTTAGTTTGCTTACGATATTTAGAAAAAATCCACCTACTTAAACAATAGATAGATAGAATATTCTTTATTGTATGTACACCAGGAATTACATATGAGAATAAACAATATATCAAGCTACCATGATATCGGATAGTGTCACCTAATATGATGTTTGTTCGTGAGATCCGATAGGAACCATATTCGCGGACGTAATGGCCTCTCGTCGCTAGCGTGCGACGTGAAACCATTTTCAAACCCCCCTTGGGTTTCCGTTTCCTTTTACAACTACCCTTCAATATTTTTACTATTTAATGCTTGTCAACTTAATGTTCACATACCCCACAATCCATGATTCTTTAATAAAATGGTGACTGATGCGACTGTTATTATGATGGTACCTACTTTGAAGGGTAATAGACTATTACTTACGTATGAAGTTAAATATATTTCGCAAAATCATGACATTCGGCCATCCGACTTCGTGCAGCCTCCGGCGCACGAGCCCCTACACAACACGCCCAGAGATCTAGTTAGGATTTAATAGCTATAACAAAATACGGAATATCTTTCTTTGTAAATCGTTATGTCAAGACAATTGTTTTTATACAATAAATTTTGACAAGACAATAAATTTTGTTTTACAATATCATTATTGTCAAGACGGCAATCTTAAGCAAAACTTCTACGTATTCAGAAATAAACTTACGATATTATTTATAAAAAACAAGATTCCTCTAAAACCAATCCAAAACTCCGTTTATTCAATCTTTCTCTGTGAAATCTTCACCACAGACCATTTAAATCGGCGTTTTTGAAGTGTTTCAAAGAATTGAGTTTGTATAAATAAGTTACTTTGTTATTTTCTGCGTGCCTGTAGCCTATCACAATCATGACATTCGGTTACTTTGGTTCTGATTTAGTTGGCGTATAAAGGTGACGCAATTAAATAACTCAGTTTCATTACTTCATATCATAGGGAACGGGCCGTGTATTATTAAACTTAGTATCAAAGTTGGTCCGAATATTTTAATCAATATTTTGGTAACTACTTAGATAAATACTAAATCATTTTAAACTTGTGATTCAAGACCGTAAGAAGAAAGTTTAGACCACTAGATATCGGCCGTTTTAGTTTTAATCACGGAATACTGCTGAATCGTGAGTAATTTGAGCAAATAATTAATTAACGTTACACAAATTTCTAACGGTCAAAAAGACAGAAATTGAAGGCACAGAGAAAATAATCACTATGATTGAAGGCAATATAAACAAACTCCAACCATCACCAGACGAAGGATTTGACAGGCGGTTAGCCAATCAATGATCAGAGTGACCTGTCAGTGGATCAAAGCGTTTCATTTCACGCAAGATTTTGTGCGGGCGTCTACTCAAGATCAGTGCACAAAAATACCAGTAAATTCATAATAGTACATCTCCCTTAGCACTTATCACTAAAATGGCGTTAGATTGTGATAAATGCAGCACAAAAATTCAGGACAACGAATATTTAGCCTGCATAGCTTGTAAAAAAAAAACCATCTGGACTAGCGAGAAGCTATTCAGAATAACGACAAAGGAGCGCAAAGCAAACTGGCAGTGCAGATTTTTCTTAACGAAGAAAGGCAAACTGACCAACAATGTCAATGAGAGGAAACGAAGACAAGCCGTGTCTCCATCTGAAACTCTCTTATGCGACACAATAGACACATCAGTTAACCAAACTCCAAATAGAAGTTGTCTAGAAAATTGCACATGGGATCAAGAAGATATAAAAGAGCTGAAAACAAAAATAGTACTCCTAGAAACAAAACTAGAAAGCGCAGACATGGAGATTGAGCGACTTTTAGCGGAAAACTACTCGTGGAACAAAATGATTGCCAAAAGGGACTCCAAAATTCACCAATTGGCCACAATCTGTCGGTCAACACCTTTGCGTAATAATGACGTAGAAGTCACAAAAGAGTCGAACAACAAAACACCAGAAAGAGTCATTCAACTCTTTGCTTATCACCAATACTGGCAAAAAGTAACAAAAATACTATTATTTTTGGAATTACATGTGAAGTTAGCCACAAAATTAAAAATACAGCGACCATCCAACGCAAAGAAAAAGTTCATCACCAGCCTATACTAAAAACTCACCGACACCATAAACACTGTCTTTACAAGGAAAAAAAAAAAGAAAAACATATTCCGAACATCTGCCTCATAAGTACTACAGAGAACAAAACGTCAAAAATAGCTCGGAAAAAGTTTGACGAAAACTATCAATTGGGCCACTATCTACTACCCTAAGGAATTAGACAATTATTTCAGGGAAATGAGTCGAAGTTAAACTTCACAAAGAAGGACTACTGCATTGTGCTCATAGGCGAGGAGGACTTCAACGGTACAGAAAATTACCAAAAACTAGTTCTGTACGTTGGACAGAAACTACAAAACGTGACTCACACTACAGTGTTGATATGCTCACCAACATTAAAAGAAAGGCGAAACACCGACTTGTTCAATGCAAGGATCGAAACATTTAACTACCTACTGGATTTAGACGTCGTCACTTATGAGTACGCTTACCTCATAGATTCAAGCCTTCATATGACCTACGACTTTGCTATGTTCAATAGGAATAGTGGAGCCGTAAATAACAGAGGACTGAAGCAGATTTTGGAAGATGTAAAATTGAAAGTTGCTAGAATTAGCGGCTGGCTCTCGATTTCTGCTGGCAGCATAAATTCAAATTCACTATCACCAATGTACAGAAAATTAAGAAAGTTTTTCCGTGCCATATGAACAGAACCGCCCTGAAAATAATAAACAGATTTTTCGTTCCTAATTATATACTCTACCAGAATATAAGAAGTTTTAAAAACAAGCGTCATCTTATAGAAGTCGCGGCACTTGAAGATAATAACTCTATCCGAAACTTGGATAACGGTACCAAAGATAAAACTCTTGCAACTAGATAATTACCAATTAGCTTCCTGTTTTTGCCGAGCTTACAGAGAAGACGGAGGAGTATGTATAATTCTAAAATACAATATCGATTTTAAAGAACGTAGAGACATATAACATAAGTCCTTAGAATTTGTATTCGAAGTATGCGCAGTAGAAATTGAGAAATTAAACTTGTTAATAGTAACTTTGTACTGGCCAAATAAAAATAGGGAATCGGAACTTTTCTTCAGTTCTCTAACTAATCTCTTAGAATGCATCAGTAAAAAGGATAGCTCTAAAATGTAGTAATAAGAGGGGATTTTAACATAAATGTTTTACAAGAAAGTTATCTGTCCTCAACGTTGCTAAATCTTATGAAGAGTTTTAATTTCGTTCAAAAAGTAACTAAGCCGACCAGAATCACACAAACTAGCTCGGGCTGCATAGATCTAATCTTCAGTAATATGCACAACTGCAAAGATAGCTTTAATACTGAAACAAGATAATATGGATTCTCAGATCACAAAGAAGTTTTAGTTAGTTTACCCGGAGATTTAATTGCTTGGTATACAGTTTAAGTTTTTTTTTTGAAAAAAAAAAAAACTTAAAGTCGTTCAAAGCAGAATTACAAAAAACCGATTGGTCAAACAATTTTTAAAGATCCAGCACAAAATGTAAATAAAAACTATAATGCATTCCACGACATCTTAGAATACACCATCCGCAAGTCTAAAATTAAAATAAAAACTAAAAATAAAAACACGTGGTTGACAAAGGGATTAAGAATTTCATGTAAAAATAAATGCCTATTAAAATTTCTTGTTAATCAATCTAATAGCACCAACCTAATAAATTACTACAAAACATACGAAAAAAAACTTTGAAAAAAAAATCATCAGCATTTCCAAAAAATATTACAATCTAGCAACGTTACTAAAACCATGTGGCAAATAATAAAGGAACGATCGAATAAAAATACACTTAAACCTAAAAGAACATACAATTAAATATAAATAAAAAAATCACAGGTGTTCCCCTTGCTATCGCTAATCACTTTAATAACTTCTTTGGTACAGTTGGTACTCCAGAAAAAGATAAGCCTCAACCACTTGGACGACCAATAAATTGTTCAATGAAAAATTCCATCTTCATTCATCTCACCGATCCAATAGAGATCTTTAAAATAATAAACAAACTAAAACCAACATGCAGCTTTGGGTTTGATGAAGTTCCGCCAATTCTTGTAAAAGAATGTGCCCCGGAATTTTGTTCACCTTTGTCATTTCTTATAAATCAGTCGTTTTCCGAGGGAATGTTCCCAGATTTGTTAAGTCGCGAGCAGTACGTAGATATAGAACAGCAAAATCCGGGTCGATTCCGCGTGCTGGGCTGTTTTCTGTTTCTAATTTACCTATATAAATGACTTGCCAGATGCAATTAATATCCCGAGCACACTTTTCGCTGATGAGATATCTTTAGTAATACAATGCCAGAACAATATAGAACTTGTACAATTACTAAAAACAAACTTAACTTTAATAACGGACTGGCTCAGTGATCATAATTTGGAAATAAATTTCAGCAAAACTAAATTCACGCAATTCAGACAGCATCAAAAACGTCCACTTAAAGTAAATTACGAATTTAGCAAACAGCCGATTGAAGTAGTTGATTCCTACTGCCTCCTGGAAATCGAAATAGACAGCAACATACACTGGAAACATCATGTAAAGAAAATTGCCTGTAAACTCTCTAGTTTTGTATATGCCTTGTCTGAACAGCAAGAACTACAACCACTAAAAGTGCCATATCTGCCTACTTTGCATAATATGCTCAGTCGTGGCTGACATATGGTGTCCTTCTTTGGAGTAAAAGCACAGATGTAAAGCAATTATTTATTTTACAAAAGAAATGTATCCGAATAATCGCTACGCTTGACGTAATGACGAGCTGTAGAACATACTTCAGTAAATTAAATATTCCTACACTAAGTTCACTATATATCTCTGAAGCTTGCATTTTTGTAAAAAAAATAACTCGAACCTCTTCCTTAAACATTCGTGACCCGAAAATTAAGGCCACGTAACAGATTAAAAACCTGCTCAGCGAAACTACACCTAGTCAACTCCGGTCCCCAATCTATGGCTGCCAAAATATTTAATTGCATTCCTGAGTCAATCCAAACAATAGAAAAACCAAATGTTTTTAAATATACCCTGAACAAATATTTAATTAAGAAGAGTTTCTATACAGTACAATAGTTTCTTGAAAACCATGCAAAATTTAAATAGCTTTCGCCTTCGTTTTCCTTTTCTTTTCTTTTATCTACTGTTCATTTTTGTTGTTAATAGATTTACAAAATATTTTAAGTTCTTGCTTTGTTTTATATACAGTTTGTAGTTTAATAATAAATAAGCATGTTGCCAAATATATAATATTTATGCTCACCTGTGTATAAATAATGTATAAATAATCGATAATAAGTTATTTTAAATTAGCAGCGCCCTAGCAGGGTTCTTGTTTGAAACTAAATATTTTAAGAGATCTCATGTACCTACACCAACCTCGACATAAAGCACATATCCGCATTTCAAACTCATGATTAAGTACTAGGTTTTAACATAGTGGGTAACATTTCTTTTTCACTTTTACCTTCAATCTCAAATCATCATTACTAACTTCTGTTAACACCTAGCACCAAAAGAACATACTAGATTCTACTGAGACTGGATTTGTCCTGATTCATACAATTCTCGTACAAAACCAAAGAAAAAAAAAAAAACACATTTCGATAAACATTCTAGTCTATAATAACACCGAATGAATAACAGATCTGGTACTCATACCAAAATTGCTTATTTCTCACAATACATACAATCGACAGCACGTTGGCATTTACAAGCATGCATGTTAGGGGTATTTTTGCTTCAATGTAAAAATTAATTGGACGTAAATACTTTCTTTGAAGTACACAGACCGTACTCTTATCTTCATTATGCAAATTTCCTAGAACTTTCCAATAAGCCGAATTCTGACAAAATAACAGACGCTCTCTCACGTCGTATTGTGACGCTCTCTCACGTCAAATAAATTAAAACGAGACGCCCGCTCACGTCAAATAAAACAGACGCTCTCTCACGTCAAATAAAATAAAACGACGCACGCTCACGTCAAATAAAACAGACGCTCTCTCACGTCATAAAAAAACAGACGCCCTCTCACGTCATAATAACCAAAATTTTGACACTCGCCAAAAAACAAAAACAGACGCCCTCTCACGTCGTATTTTGTGACGCTCTCTCACGTCAAATAAAATAAAACGAGACGCACGCTCACGTCAAATAAAACAGACGCTCTCTCACGTCATAAAAAAAACAGACGCACTCTCACGTCATATTAACCAAAATTTTGACACTCGCCAAAAAATAAAAACAGACGCCCTCTCACGTCGTATTTTGTGACGCTCTCTCACGTCAAATAAAATAAAACGAGACGCACGCTCACGTCAAATAAAACAGACGCACTCTCACGTCATAAAAAAACAGACGCCCTCTCACGTCATAATAACCAAAATTTTGACACTCGCCAAAAAACAAAAACAGACGCCCTCTCACGTCGTATTTTGTGACGCTCTCTCACGTCAAATAAAATAAAACGAGACGCACGCTCACGTCAAATAAAACAGACGCTCTCTCACGTCATAAAAAAAACAGACGCACTCTCACGTCATATTAACCAAAATTTTGACACTCGCCAAAAAATAAAAACAGACGCCCTCTCACGTCGTATTTTGTGACGCTCTCTCACGTCAAATAAAATAAAACGAGACGCACGCTCACGTCAAATAAAATAAAAATCAGACGGCCCTCTTCGTCAGTAAATACAGAAGTTAACCACCACACGTTTGATCGAACAAAATTATTTCACTATTTTAATTATTTCATTATTAACAGGACACTAAAAGAATGGAATCAAGTGCAGCAATTGCCGAAATGAAATAAAATTCTCAGGAAAAAGAAACAACTACGCATCTCCGCCAAACAATTTTAAATTCAAATTTTAAAACCAACGGTTTTACTTAACGGGTTTTTTTTGTGCTACGTGATTATAAGTTTAAATTTAAATCATTATCAGCCTTTAAATGAACTTTACATTTATTAAGGAAAAAAGAAAAAGTTTGGAATAGCAGAGACGAATCGTAAAAAAATTCTACTTCGGTAAATTATTGAAACAGTGAATAATTTAAAGTGCTTACTGGAGTTTGCAGCACCTTGTGGGCGAGGACTTCTTCTTTTAACACTTCTGAATTAATATGATGTTTGTTCGTGAGATCCGATAGGAACCATATTCGCGGACGTAATGGCCTCTCGTCGCTAGCGTGCGACGTGAAACCATTTTCAAACCCCCCTTGGGTTTCCGTTTCCTTTTACAACTACCCTTCAATATTTTTACTATTTAATGCTTGTCAACTTAATGTTCACATACCCCACAATCCATGATTCTTTAATAAAATGGTGACTGATGCGACTGTTATTATGATGGTACCTACTTTGAAGGGTAATAGACTATTACTTACGTATGAAGTTAAATATATTTCGCAAAATCATGACACACCTATTAAGATATCGTTTATTTACACGGAACAGAACAGCTTAAAAATAACCATATCGGACAAGGTTGACTGTCCTATCCTAAGGCAAGTAAGAAAAGATAAAATAGTCGAAATAAATTCTAAGTATTAAAACATCTTTGCCAGCCAACAACATTCCTACTTACCAAACTATGTCTATAATAAATTAATCGTAGCTTATACATGTCAATGCTTCAATGGCCAACACTTAATCTAAAACTAAATATGAATAATAAATAAATAAAGAGTTTTAATCTAATCTAATGTAAATAGAAATTAAATTTTAATGTAAACCTAGTTCTAACGTAAGGTACCTATAAACACGTCAACTTCACGCACGCACGCACGCACACACACACACACACACACACACACACACACACACACACACGCACACGCACACACGCACACAATATAAATGTGTTATAAAATTATAGTTTCTAAAACTACAGAACTAAAATTATATGTATATTTGTGGAAGAGCGGGATCCCTGGCACATGTGTTATACACTTAAAAAAAAATATACTCGTCGAATTGATAACCTCCTCCTTTTTTGAAGTCGGTTAAGAAGTTTCAAATTTTGTTTTAGAAATAAACATTTTTATTTTTTTTTTCGTTACAACTTCAAATCTGAATTATATTATTTAATGTTTACCAACACAGGTTAAAGTTAACTAACAACTATGGATCATTGGGTTGAAATAAACGTATATTATTGTTATTAAACAGACTGAAACACCTGTATTATGAGTACTGACAATTCTATTGAGAACCGAGGTTGACAATTCTAACAGTTATTCGCTGAATTTAACACCTCTGTGTCGCTCAGAGTCTTAAGGAAAACGCGACAAACTAAATGCACAATTAAAAGGAAAAGCGTGTAATGGTTACCGTGAAGTGCGCGGTGCCAATATGGCGTCTGAATTCCAGAAATTCTTTGCTAAAACGTGCTCTTGACTAGATTCCCCTTGAGATTACGTACTGGCTTTAATACCTCGTGGGACATACAGTGATTAGAAGAGTTTGGCCATCCATAATGCAGTCATCATCATCGGCCTAGGCATGTCCACTGCTGGACATAGGCCTCTCCTATTGCACGAATCGCTCGTAGCCCCGGCTGCCTGAGTGATCTTAAACGATCACGAAGGTTAAGCAACACAGGGCGCGTTCAGTGCATGGATGGGTCGCCGTCTATGCCTAACGGTAGTGGCATTTTTCCGAGCGGTTCCATGCTTCGCAAGGCACGTTAAGCTGTTGGTGCCGGCTGCCGTCGATAGATGGCAGTCGTTAAGCCAAGTCAGAGGCCTTAGGGCGGCTTGACAACTTCTGACAGTAGACAAGCCACTAGTCTACAAGCCTCCACCGATCCGGACTTGGTCCCCGTGGTGGAGTATGGCCTATACCTTCCTCAGGGAAGAGACCCGTGCCCCTCGGTGGGGACATAATGGGTTGATGATGAGCACGGTTATCGGCTACTCTCATCCAGCTCTTGCCAGCCGACAGGAGTGGCTGGTTTTATATGTCAACAGTCGCAACTTTCCCGTAATTGTCAAATTCTGACATTTTACCGCCACAAAAAGCGCGGCACGCGCCGTCATGCAGTATACTACCTGAGCAGTTTCCTAGATTTCAATCAATCAGCCCGCACCAACCAGCGGCTGCCGGCAATCTGCCGTCATCCAGCGAACTGGTGGGCGTCCTACGCAGCGTTTGCTAGTTTGTGGTCACCGATCGAGAACCTTTGCAGACCATCGAACATCGGTTCTTCGGCATATTATGTGATCAGCCCACTGCTACTTCGGCTTGCTAATCTTATAGGCTATGTCATTCACCTTGGTTCATTGGCAAATTGTCTCATTTCTTATGTGATCCATCAAGGAGACTCCGGGTCTAGCCCGTCCCATAGCACGCTGTGTGAATTTAAATCGTTCCCTAGACTTATGTATGGTAATAAATTACTTATGTCGTAAGTTATTTACACAGTTGAAATCGCTACACCGCAGAGGCACGCGTGCTAATTAAGCCCATAATATGGTGCCTAGCTATTGCAATGGAGAAGAAGCTAACAAAGAAACTCCACATTTATTCTTTTCAAAACAGGTTTGCTTAATTAACAGAGTTTTGAACTTAAAGTTACACTACACTAGATACAATCGTTCCTGTTAACATTATTTAAATACCAGACATCCTTGTCTTCCAAATAATCCTTAATGTTATAATGGGCTTTTTTGCACAGAGTATGCTTAATACATTATTTAAACCGTGTCGGTGGTAACTCGTAATATATCTTAAGGAATCTTATTGTAGGACCGTACACAGTGCCCCATAAAGGATGTATTAACTTTTGCAAGTCTAAAACGTGGAAGTGACAATTTATGTTTATTCCTAGTATCAATATTATGATGGCTACCAATATTTTCGAAATTGCTGATGTTTTTTTTAACATACATTATATTTTCATAAATGTATTGACTTGCAACTGTTAAGATGTTAGTTTCTTTAAAGAAATCCCTTAACGGGTCCCTACTACCTAGCTTGTAAATAAATCGGATCGCTCTCTTCTGTAAGATGAAGATCGTGTCAATGTCTGCTGCCCGACCCCACAGTAGTATGCCGTAGGACATAATACTTTGAAAATAACTAAAATAAACAAGCCTAGCAGTTGCAACGTCAGTGAGCTCTCTAATTCTTTTGACTTTTACAATATGAGGACCCCATTGCAATTTTGAATCGATTGTGATGCCTAGAAAAACGGTATCTTCTACAAATTCTAGTTTTTCTTTTCCGAGTACAAAGTTGTTTTCAACTAATCTTACGTTTGGTAAGGTAAACTTTATACATTTTGTCTTCTTGGAATTTAGAAGCAGATTATTTGCCGTGATCCAATCCAATCAGACAACCTTGTGACCGAAATATATTGCGTTTCATTCGAATAACAATTGCACAGTTGATAGTAGCGGGCCGGTGCGCCCGGCACTGACATTTTGATATTTCTTCACATTGTGTAATCTACGTTTTTACCTACATAATAACATAGTTATTGACACCGCTTGTGAGATTTTAATCGCGTGGACAGCCGACACCGCAGTTTCCGTTGCGTAATCAAAGCTGCGGTGAGGGACACCGCAACTAGTTATGAGCTTTGTCGATTGTTATTCGAATTGTTAGTACATAGTTCGAATCGGTCGTTAACATTATTATCCGGCTGCGGTGAAGCCCAAAAGGAGGGTAATGTGTTTGGCTCGAATGTAAGTATGTCCGATTCTATGTTCCCTCATAACTCCGGTCGCATTTTGACAAATAATCACAAATCTCAATTTGCCGTGTTTGCGCTAGTGTCATAATCATCATCATCAGCCCACCGCTGCTCACTGCTGGGCATTCGCCGTTTCCCCCAAATGTCATCTAACGGTCTCTTGCCATCCTCATCCACGGACCCTACGCTGACTCAACGACATCCAGTGTCAAAGGCTATATAAAATAGCAGCATAAATCTAACAAAAAATAAAATTATCACTAAAAAGACGAAAATAAAAATCGGAAATAGTAGGTACCTAACCAACAACCCGCCCGACTAATGACCATTACTTACCAAGCGGACGGGACCCCAAATACATACATAAGCAGCCTATATACGTCCCACTGTAGGGCACAGGCCTTCTCTCAGGGAGAGAGTATGGGCTTAATCACCACGCGTGCCCACCGCGGATTGGCGATTTCAAGCGCTGAGGTATATGAATAGCTCAGACACTCAGGTTTCCTCACGATGTTTTCCTTCACGTTAGCGAGTGGTATTGCTACTGTAACTTCACAAATGTACATAACTTAGAAAACAAAGTCATAGGTACATGCCCGCACTGGGAATCGAACCTGGGTCTCCCGCTTTCGAGTGTAATGTTCTACCCACTAGGCTACCACCGCATTACGTACCCCAAATGCAACTATGTAACTCATTGCGAGGTACCTAGGTTGGTCTCGCCTGGCAGTCGGGTTGTTGGTTATTTTTTATTTCAGTTTTTTTTTCAGCATTTGTTTGCGCACTTGTGTCCTCGACTTGGGTGAAGCAGAAAAAACACCAATATCGCCGACAGTGTCACATCGTCTGGTATTGTTACTTCATTTCCACACCAAATGGACCGGTCAGGCAAGGCCGTTGCCTCCGCTAATGATCCATTTGGGGGTCACGGGTGGTCGAGACTAAACTATTGCCCTTTTGTGGCCTATTGCACGATTGTTAACCTCACTGGACTTGATATAAGTAAACGTAGAAAGAGATTCATGTTGATACCTGTAAAATGGAATGTAAAGAATCAGGAGCTAGACACGCACTAGCCACACATAGTTTTTCAATACAATTATTTAACCACGACGACAATAGTTGTAATTTTCCTCTATTTGGTAGATTACAAAGCAATACCAGTGCAATGTCATTGCAATTGCACAACCCGTGCAAATTAAATAGGCATCTCTCGCGCATACGAACGAATCGTGCGAGGCGTTGAATTAAGTTGCACGGGTTACACCATTGTAATGCGATTGGTTGCCAGACTACCAATAGTGTCAATAAAACAACCATTACCGTAGTAATATGACTCTATTGACCAACTATGCACTTTAGAGACACGCCCCCAGTTAATACGATACGTTGTTGAAATAATGCAATACCTGAAAATTGTTTCTCAGATTTGAGGCGCGAGTTATCCAGTTTTTTTAAGTGAGATTTTGATACACCCTATATAATAGGGGTTAAAGTATGAAATTGCCGTTTTATTTCAATAGGTTCTTTGAATTGACATAGAATCTTCATGGTTTGAGGTTTGAGGGCTGTTTCTGCCGCGTTAGTTCCGCGTCGGAACTCGTATTCAAAAATCACTCGAATTTTCGCAGTATCCAACTTTCTTGTCTAAATTGAATAACAAAAACAATTGAAAGTCGATATTCAAATGTTTCACATTTTTTAAAAAAAGAACATCATAGAAACCATTTGAAAAAAGTTTCATTCGAAAACCTCAAACCATGAAGATTCTATGTCAATTCAAAGAACCTATCGCAATAAAACGGCAATTTCATACTTTAACCCCTAATATTACGGTACTTTCTAAGGTCTAGGAATGTTCCTCTTTGTGACGTCACAGTGATGATTTTGCTGCATTATCTTATCTCTGCCTTATCTTTTCTCTTATTTTGCTGCCTTATCTTTTCTCGGACGACTTTACACTGTGTATTAAAGTCAAGAGTCTCGTCTCATGAGATGTTTTAATTTGAATTAATTCATCTTATTAATTCAAGAAATATCAACCTCTTATAAGAATTGTTGGACTTCGATAGGAGTTAAAAATGGTTTACTCCCAGGGAAAAAGCAGAATGAAACTAAATTTAAAAAGAAAGAAGGCATTTATTTAAATATGCACAAACGCACATACATATAAAGAATAATATAATTATATTTACGCAATGATAACAAAAATGAGAAAAAACCGGCCAAGTGCGAGTCAGACTTGCGCATGTGTTCCGTACCATTATCACAACATTTGAATATTTCAAGCGTCTACCTGTTGTCGTTATTAATATCGAGCAAAAAACGGCAAAAAAGTCTCGTTTGTTGTATGGGAGCCCCCTTAAATATTTATTTTATTCTGTTTTTAGTATTTGTTATAGCGCAACAGAATTACATCATCTGTGAAAATTTCAACTGTCTAACTATCACGGTTCATGACTCATGAGATACAGCCTGGTGACAGACGGACGGACGGACAGCGGAGTTTTAGTAATAGGGTCTCTAACCCTTTGGGTACGGAACCCTAAAAATGACAATAACACATCCGTACAAATGACGACACTATGCCCCCGTGGCAACAAAAACTGTCACCAATGCAGCATGCGTTGCTGGTTGTGCTGTGAACAACGCATCATCAGCAAATCTGATTTTTAGTTGGGTCCGTTTATTTTTATCTATGAGTCGGAGCGTGGTCAACGCCGTCTATCGGACGATAGCGATTTCCTATTTTGGATTGTTTACTATTTGATTTAAAGTCGGATAATTAAGGTAATTTTTAACCGACTTCAAAAAAGGAAGAGGTTATCAATTCGACGCGTATATATATATATTATATATATATATATATATATATATATATATATATTTTGGCATTTTCCTCCATAACTCAGTCAAATCTTAACCGATTTCGACAATTCTGATCTGTTTTTGTTCGAATAGATCCCATTTTCGTTCGAACGTCCCAGACTTTCAGAGATGGAGAACGGAACTCTTTAATGGGCAGCAGTAAATAAGGCCTAATGGGGCCCGTCCTTTAGTAATATCCGTATGTTTTATAAAATAGCGTAAAAGTAGTCCCAAGTTAATTTGGTGACGTTCTGGTGAAGACTTTCGGAGATGGAAATTTAGAACATCAAATTTTAAAGCAACGAATTAAGTAGGGTAAATTATGGTTATAAGGGACTTGTTTATTTTTCTCCCGCTCCCCCACTAAAAATTGAAAAATAAAACTCTTTAATGGGCAGCATTAAATAAGGCCTAATGGGGCCCGTCCTTTAGTAATATCCGTATGTTTTATAAAATAGCGTAAAAGTAGTCCCATGTTAATTTGGTGACGTTCTGGTGAAGACTTTCGGAGATGGAAATTTAGAACATCAAATTTTAAAGCAACGAATTAAATTATGGTTATAAGGGACTTGTTTATTTTTCTCCCACTCCCCCACTAAAAATTGAAAAATATTTTTTTTTAAATAAAAAATAAAAACCGACTTCGAAACACTACAGCACTAAAAAGTTAAAAATAATTTAAATAAATAAAAGTATTTGTACATGTAGGTATTGTAGAAGTATAATTTGAAAAATATATGTGCTGGTCATGAAACTGGGCACCGGCTACAAATTTTACTTCTACAATACCTACATGTACAAATACTTCTAATTATTTAAATTCTTTGTAACTTTTTAGTGCTGTAATGTTTTGAAGTCGGTTTTGATTTTTTATTAAAAAAATTATTTTTCAATTTTTAGTAGGGGAGCGGGAGAAAAATAAACAAGTCCCTTATCACTGACAGCTACGATTTGGCTTGTTAGCCGGTGCTGTATTTGAGTTTGTTTTATGGTCAGAAACATCTAGTTCTTAGTACGTGGATAGTCGCGCGCGCACGATTGAGTGCGCGTGGTCTTGTCTTGGTCTATGTTTTGGAAATGTCAAGCAGTACGCGTGGGTAAGGTTTTAATAGCGCTGGCAACACTTCTAGTTTGTGGAGTGAATAGGTTGGTTAGCTTGTTTGATTTAGCTTTGTAATGTAATTTTATAAAAAGTAACAAAATTCGATTGTGATTGTTTGTCTATTACTAATGTATCCAGTTATTTATGTATTTTGTTATTAGTACTACATTACCACAACTAACCTACGGGGTTTTGTTAAATAATAAAAAAATTAAAAAATTAACTTGCTATTTCCAAAACTCGACATTGGCAGAATCCTTAGGGTAGCCATAATTAAGGATTGAACTCAAAGTGACCGTTCGTGATGAATTAATCTTTGTTAGGTTGGCAAGGCTGTTTGAGTGGACCGACCACTCTATATTATTATCTGTGGCACCAACCATGATGATGAATTTGTAACGTTTTCCCGTAAACGGAAATTCTCCAGAACCTACGAGGGTAGCCGTGATTGAATCGAACGGCATTCTTATTCAGATTCTCATTCTAATTCTAAGTGTTAAGAAGTGTAGCCGGCTCTGTGTCAAACTTGCTGCGTTTCCAAGTGCTTAATGTGTCTTTTGTTTACTTTGTGTTTATGTGACAATTTAAATAAATATCCTCTTTCTTTCTTCTTCTTTCTAATTACAGTGTAATTACCGAGTGTAACTAAAATTGAGATAAGAAGTGTAGTGCTTAAAAACTCTGAAAGATAAAACGAAAGAGATGTCCGCAAGGAGTTCTTTGCTGCTTTTTCTCCTTGGAGTGTATGTTTCCAAAGCAGTGTAGTTTAAAAAAGAATTAAAGCGAATATCAACTAACTAAAGTGATTTTCCTGTGCCATCCTGAGAACCGCCCCTAACCCGTGACACCACCGCCCCGACATATATTGACACTGTTATCATGCGCTTGCACAATTATTGCTCACTTTCACGTTATCCGTTTGTCATTAAGGCTGCTGTTACGTGGCAATGTGCGAGCGAGACGGCGTGCTCCACGTAAGAACAGTCTTAACATTAAGGCTGCTTTTTCCCCTAGCAACTCGCACACGCACATTCTAGCATTTTTAATTATTATAAAAAGAATGAGTATATTATGTAATTTAATAATACCTTCCAATTGTATCTTCTCTTTTGCTGTTTCTGTTGTTTCTGTAATTATTTTTCCGGTATAGAATAAACAATATTCTCATCTTATCTTAAACCAATTACAAAAGAGAAAGTTCTCGATTCGTCCGTATATTTTTATGTGTATTGTCTGATTTCTTTCATTCTTTCTTTTTTAGGGTTCCGTACCCAAAGGGTAAAAACGGGACCCTTTACTAAGACTTCGCTGTCTGTCTGTCCGTCCGTCCGTCCGTCCGTCTGTCACTAGGCTGTATCTCAAGAACCGTGATAGCTAGAGAGTTGAAATTTTCACAGATTATGTATTTCTGTGGCCGCTATAACAAGAAATACTAAAAACAAAATAATATAATTATTTAAGGGGGGCTCCCATTACAACAAACGTGATTTTATTGCTTTTTTATCTTTGTGTCTAATGTTGTATAGATAATGGTACGGAACCCTTCGTGCGCGAGTCCGACTCGCACTTGACCGGTTTTTTCTTAGATACGGTAGTTCCAGAGTAGTCTCATATAAATTTGGTCAAGATCTGTACATGGTTAACTCAAAAATGCACAAGTCCTGAAACCCCCCAATTAGGGGTAGAGCTTGTATTTTACACGCGAGCGGTGGCAGCCTAGTGGATAGAACATTGGACTCGGGAGCGAGAGACCCAGGTTCGATTCCCAGTGCGGGCATGTACCTTTGACTTAGTTTTCTAAGTTATGTACATTTGTGAAGTTATTGTAGCAACACCACTCGCTTACTGTGATGAAACCTGAGTGGCTGAGCTATCCACATACCTCAACGCTTGAAATCGCCAATTCGCAATACCCTCGTGGCGCAGCGGTATTGCATCTGTATACCATGCGAGAGGTCCTGGGTTCGAATCCCGGCTGGGGACAAAAAAAAAACCCAGGTCTTGGATGTTTACATATGTTCGTGATGTCGCTGTTTCTGGTTCCCACGACACAGGGTATCCTAGTGTGGGGCCAGAAGCAATATATGTGCCTGTATGTAAATGTTTATGTTATACTCTCTCCCTGAGAGAAGTCCTGTGCCCTACAGTGGGATGTATATAGGCTGCTTATTATTATTATTATTATTATTAATACGTTTATTGCACATAAGTAAAAAATACAATGGCAATGTGGCGGACTTAATGCTATAAGCATTTTCTACCAGTCAACCACAGGTTGTATTTTACAACATGACTTTCTAGTTTTTTCGCAGATTTACACGAACACTTTTTTAATTTTTTGTTAACATCCGTACGCGGGCTAAAGTGCATACCAAAAAGAAAACTGCCAGCTATTAATTAACATTAGATTATCATACTGTTAATGTACGAGAAACTGAGGGTAAAATGCCAACGCGGATTGGCGATTTCAAGCTCCCAGTGGTTTCCCTGGACCTTTTTTGATAGAACTACAATTCATGGTTAACACTTCGAACACTTTAATGACACTTCGATGTTTATTGGATAGCCGATTAACCCACAGATTTAAAAGTACGAAGACTACTTCTACTGATCGACTACGCAATGTACTTCGAATTGTCATAATAAACTGTGAATTGCAGTTTTATGAAACGCGGCCCTGGTATCCAATAAAGAATGTTGTTCCTTTGAACCCCCAGATGCCATCCGGCATCCATGGTCACCAGCTGCAGCAGGGCCACCACATCGACCCTGGCGTGATGCCGGCCAAGGAGAAGACCGTTCATGGCAAGGAGAAGACCTTCAAGGTAAACTTTTGGATTTTTGACTATTTCTGTATTCAAACCGTCGACACGCCTACCATCCGTTGATATTAGACATAAGTTTTGTGGAATGTTAGGAATAAATACAGATGTTTTACTTTGTTGGTAATTCTTAATAAAATATATTTATTTTTATTAATTTACATACATACATAAACTCATGCCTGTGTCCCAGAGGGGTAGGCAGTGACCAGGGACTGCCACTTGCCACGTCCTGACAGATCACTTTCGTTTCCTCAACATTCATTAGTCGTTGCAACCACGCACGCCGGTTTCGGGTACTTTTTATCTTGGCCTTTACCTATTTGATCGAGGCATGTCTGTGTTTTATGAATTTAAAATATTTGCATTTAGGTTAACAGATTATATATTATTTACGCCACATCCTGTATTGTATTTATGAATCCTCTTACAGTCTTTTACATCTGTATATTGTATTTATGAATGCCAGATTCAGAGAGCAGGGTTTGCCACTAGCCACGATTCTGACAAACCTCTTTCGTTTAAACAACGTTCGTTAATCCCTGTACACACGCACGCCGGGATGCGTCAATTTATGTGTGTAATTTTCTCATATTTTCCCCAAGAAGTACCCGAAAGCGGCGTGCGCGCATGCAACGACTAATGAATGTTGATGAAACGCAAGAGGTTTATCACCGTCGTCGCAAATGGCACAACCTAGTCCCCGCCTACCACTTTCGGGATACAGGCGTGCGATTATGTAATGTAAATGTCCTCTGCGCCCGGGAAACATTGGACGAGACTAGCAAAGGACCCGATGGGTTGGCGTGAAAGAGGAGAGGCCTATGCCCAACAGTGGGATCTGTTTATGGGCTGATTAAATAGAATGCTCTCGTCTCGGCAGGTGGTGGTGGGCACGGAGGGCGTGGGCGTGTTGAAGCCGCCGGTGCTGGGCCCGCGGCCATACAACGCGCTGGCCATTATCCACACGCAGCAGAGCAACACCTTCGACATGCTCAACTCGCTCACCACCAGCGTCGTGAGTACTTTGACTCATCCACCAGGATAAGGGAGATAAGCTCCTTTTTTACGTGTTATTTGTTAGTACCTGGATGACTGAGCTTTGCCCGGTATTTTTTTTTTTTGTTAATCGTGTTTTTTTGAAATCGTATTTAGATACGATGAAAAACAATAGAAAAAATAATCGGACTGATGACAGGCTCGAAACGGGGTCTTCTGGTTTCGGGACCGCCCGATTTCCCACTTGAACTTGACAACCTTGTAGATGGTGACGAAATTTACCTTCGTATTGTAATGATATTTTAGCAGTTTTTCATTGCCTAAAAACATGGATGAAACGACGTTTTCTAAAAATGAAACCTAGCTAGATCGATGTGTCGCCCCCGAAACTCTCTGCATACTAAATTTCATGAAAATCGTTGGAGCTGTTTCCTTAAAGAGGGCACGTTAACGAAGACAAATTCACACACACACACACACACACACGCGCGCACACACAAACACACACACATACACACACCAAGGTTAAAACTACCAAAATGTACAACAATAGTAGCAAGTTCAGTTTATTTTATTTTGGTTAATGTACCTTTGTACCAATCCGCGATGGGCACGCGGTGGTAATTAAGCCCATACTGTCTCTCTGAGAGAAGGCCTGCGCCCTGTTGTAAGACGTATATAGTATATAGGGTACATAAAAATAAAAAAGGTACCTGCAGAGCCGAGCAACTGAACAACTATTTGATTCTCGCTTATACAGTAAAGCTTTCCATATTGTGTGAAATAGAGGCAAATGGTTATTAAATAATAACCATTATTATTATTATTATTTACCCTGCTTTGTTGTAATATTATGTTTTTGTTTTTTTACGTTTTTACCCTTACGAATGAAGTGAAATTAAATGAACAGCAAATGATACGTTTATGGTGAATATTTCTGTATTTTAAATTTAGTATTATTTGCTCCTCGATTGACAATTTTTTTGCGCAATTTTGTATTTTCTACCGACCTCTAGATGCTACTCAGGAAACTTGTTGTTGGCAGAAAAGATTTCATTGCTTACCAAAGCCGTATTTTTTTGCTTATTATTTACCACTTATGTACAGTAGAATCCACTCGTAAGAATTTTTTGTTACGTCAGCATGGCGCATGCTGTGGTCATCTATAATTAGTAAGAACAGTTATAATATTGCATATTCGTAATAAGTACTAGCTGATACGGCGAACTTCGTACTTTGGCCTTTCTATCTACGTAATTAGACGATTTATGCAGCGTCCAGTGGCACCTTCACTCACTCTAGATGGGTGAAGGGACCACTCGGATGCTGCAGCGCCTGGGACATTCTGTTTTAGATGGATTAGTCTTGCCCAGCACCTATACCATCCTGACAGCTTAGTCGGCCTAGCCCGCAGGAAAGACAATTAAATACGCGCGAAGCCAACCGGGCCGCGGGTTTCCTCACGGTGTTTTCCTTCACAGTTAGCGTGTGGTGTTGCTACTACAAATTCGCAGATGTGCTGGGGAACTTTTTTTTGTGTCCCACTGCTGGGAAAAGCCCCCCCCCACTTCAGTCCAGAGGTTTTGGTCTGTGTTTATTTATGAAAATTAATTTTGTTTCGATGACCTCATCCAAGTGGCAGGAACACGCTGGATGCAAAGCCGCTTCCAACCGGTCTTTTTGGAAGTCCATGGAGCTTTATGCCAAAAACGGCCGTTTTTGGCGTGAATGCTATCTGGTCCTAGGTTTGTTGCTTTATGTTCACGGCCGCGGGTCCTAAAAATCGTTATTAACACGATTGAAAGATTGATCTGACACTGTTTGCAAAAACGATCTGTAAAAGAAGATTTATTTTTCGTCATTGGTGAATGTTAGCTCCGTGGATCGCCCTTTTTTTATATTAGCCAATTTAGTGCCCCACTGCTGGGCAAAGGCCTCCCGTTTAGCTCTCCACTCCTCTCTGTCATCAGGCAGGGAATGCTGCCCGGATCCCCTGAAATGAAAATAAAACAGCCCCTTCCATGGCGTCCCCAGGCAAGCCAGCCGGTGGTGGGCGTGGCGACGGCTGGCTACCGGCGCCGCAGCTCGGGTCAGGGCGCCGTCTGCGACCCTGAGCTCGACGACAGCGGGAACAAGCTGGTGGCGCGGCTCGAGGACGACGCCTTCATCTCCGAGCAGGACCTGGTATGAAGCAAGCTTCATTTTTGTTTATTTTACTACACGAAAGTTGGATCAGCCCTCTTATTACGTAACTGTTTCCGAAGTGTCGAAATGCTTTGATTTCTATTGGTGATGAAATACGAGATCGGGAGAGCGGGAACAAGCTGATGGCGCGGCTCGAGGACGACGCCTTTATCTCCGAACAGGTCTTGGTATGAAGCTAGCTTCATTTCTTTTTTGTCTATTTAACTACATGAAAGTGGGACCAGCTCTCCTTATTAGGTAACTGTCCACTGTTATTGGGTTACCCATTTCGACGTTTTAGAAGTCTCAAAATGCTTTGATTTCTATTGGCGGTGATATATGAGGTAGGAACTGCAGGAACAAGGTAGTGGTGCGGCTTGAGGACGACGCCTTCATCTCCGAGCAAAACCTAGCATAAAGCGAGACTCATTTGTTCATTCTAATCCATGTTCTATTAGATGACATCTGAACAGACACACTGACGGAGAAATCCCGAAGAGGATATATCAGTATAGTATTTTCTAAGGTGCTCGTGCACTAGACATAATAAAAACTGAATTTGTACTCGTCGTTTACAATTATCCGAAACGTCGGAAAATTGAAAAATGAAAAAATAAACGAGTAAATATCCGTGTTTCCGTGTGGCGCCGGGTTAAGAATAGCGTCACTTCATTTCCTTCCGTGGATGTCGTAGAAGACGACTAAGGAAATAAATTACCAGGAGACGGGCAGCAGCGTCTTCCTGAGAATCCAACCGCATACTGCGATCGCCAACCCGCCTGCCAAGCGTGGCGATTATGGCAAAACCCTTCATGGTTGTGAAAACCACCAAGGAGGCCTATGTCCTGCAGTGGGCGTCAAATGGCTGATGATGAAATATCCGTGCAAATTCGGTTTTTTTTTAAGGAGATATCAGTGTCCTCCAGCTATTACCTGTTATACAGATTTTCTTAGCATATATATCAGAAGCACTCATCACCCTAATTTAACCTCCTAACATATATTAACAAGATGTAAATTCAGATTTTTATGTGTCAAAGCCAAAAAAATTATTGACTATAAAAACAAAATGTTTACTTAATGAAAGCTCAAAGCTGTTAGTTTCACAATTAATAGATTATAAAGGTAACAAAGAAACTGTCTGTCAAATGGCTTGTGTCAGTAAAGATTATTTATTATTAGTAAAGCCGTCAGTGTTTCTATGATATATTCCCCTAGTAATGTTTGAAGCCACCACCAACTGGAGACGCTCAGTTCAGCGGGAAGCCACTACTATCTGGACAAATGTGGATGAGCTGGAATTAACGGCGCAAAATCGGCCGCCACAGATGTCTGTATTGAGCTATGTCTCTAAAGGGGGACTGCATGATGAATCTTTCAAGCTGCTTTCTGCTTTTGCGTGCAGGAAGAGAACATCGAGATCGCGACGGCTACTGAGAAGGGCCTCACCCCGCACCCCCCCGGCGACGCCGCCCCCGGGGAGGAGCAACCGCCCGAGCAGCAGAACGGTGTGTAGTCTGGGAACGTTTTAATGGGCTATTTAATAGGCTAGATATCTAGATCAACAGCTAAATACGTCAGACAGATAGCGAAGACATAGTAATAGGGTCCAGTTTGCAAAGGAAGGAAGATAATAATAATAATAATTTATTTTCCATAAAAACACACATTGATCCTTAGAACTAGAACATAAACTAGAGTTAAAATTAGATATTATTCTTAACTAAGTTTGATTAGGGATCTTGGGATCGATTGTGGTAAGATGAAAGAGAATATAAAAGAAAGAACAATGAGAAAGAAAAAAAAAGTATTGTACCCAGCAACCATGGACAAACGATCCCAGAAAATACTTCTTGCCGAACTGTGTTGTGAATACGTGGTATAATCTACCAGAGACAGTAATTAGTGCTCCCTTTAAAAACAGACTTGATAAACATTTTACATGTGCACGAACGTGATGTACACGCATCAGCTTAAACCCTGCTTGTGAATAATAACAAAACAATCCATTCACTATTCAGAAAAAGTGCGTCTAATGAAGTTTTCACGAAGCGTGAGGGTTTATCTGTCGCTTTACCCTCAGGTCTGGAGTACAGCCCCATCTACGAGCTGGACAAGTTGCAGCTGCAGAAGGACAAGCTTCAGAAGCAGGACAAAGAGGACGAGGAGGAGCCCATAGGGGTGTCACCCTGCGGCAGGTCGGTGTTCTACGTATTATCCGTTCAATATTCAAATGCTGTTAGGATACGACCTTTTGGAATGGAGCGGCAAATGACGTCAACTGACGCCTGTCGGTACCGTTAGCAACGCTGTCGGGAAAGCGAGTGACACGTGAGTGATGAATACTACTTCATCGGAATTTCTTTTTAAATTATATATGTTAAGGACGGCGAGAGTGTAGTCGAAGTCGAGAGCTTTGAGTCGCCTTGATACTTGCAAAAAAATAAATAAACTGAATCATATTATTCATCTGACTGTTTTTCTGATCCTACAAGTCATCACTGTCGCGTAACGCAACTCCAAACGGTCGGATCCTAACAGCATTTGAACCGGATAATAAATAGTGTGGTATAGGCTTTAAGGGGTCTAATGTTCATAGGGGTCCTTACCCTTACCCGATTGGTTTACATAGGGGTATCGCCCTGCGGCAGGTTGGTGTTCGATGTACATACAGTGTGGCTTAGGCTTTAGTGTGTCTAATGTATATAGGGTGTCACCCTATGTAATGTAACTAGTCCACCGATTCAAAGTCACTCAGCGTGCTAAAGAACGGGCTATGCTCGGAGTCTCTTTGAGGGATCTCATCAGAAATGAGACAATCCGCGAGACAAGAAGTAATGTGGCTGACATTAGCTAACATTGCTAAGGTGAGTAAGGTAACTTAGCCCAGACACCCCTGAAACTCAAAAAATCAATAAACAAAAACTGAGCCATTGACACTGAAACGTTGCTGGAAATAGTTGCCACATGTAACTATATCTTTTGGACGTTTCAACGCTTAGTATTTGGCCGAGTTTGCCAATAGGCCGACTTGGAATAGATCAGTGCCAACTATAAATAAACCTGGAATAGTAATACTTTATTAATTTATTTGCTTCTTACTAAGTAAGTTACAGGGTAAGCCTAAAAATAACAGGTGAGGATGTTCTTTGATTTAAAAATTATTGGCCTACTGAGTTCAACCCGTAACACGAGTAAGTGTAAGTGTAACCCTCGCCTCCTCGCTGGGATACCCTGTGTTGAGGAAACCAGTGAAACGGACTTAATAATTTTGGTTGATAATTTAGGGCTCCGGGGATTAGAAGGAAATAAAGAAAACGAAGCGGTGGTAGCCTAGTGGGTAGAACATTGGACTCGGAAGCGGGAGACCCAGGTTCGATTCCCAGTGCGGGCACGTACCTATGACTTTTCTTTCTAAGTTATGTATATTTGTGAAGTTATAGTAGCAATACCACTCGCTAACGGTGACGTAAAACATCGTGAGGAAACCTGGGTGTCTGAGCTATTCACATACCTCGGCGCTTGAAATCGCCAATCCGCGGTGGGTACGCCTGGTGATTAAGCCCATACTCTCTCTCTCTCTCTCTCTCTCTCTCTCTCTCTCTCTCTCTCTCTCTCTCTCTCTCTCTCTCTCTCTCTCTCTCTCTCTCTCTCTCTCTCTCTCTCTGAGAGAAGGCCTGTGCCCTACAGTGGGACGTATATAGGCTGCTTATGAAAGAAAACGAAACAAAGAGAAACATAAACCACAAGATTAGAAGAAATTAGTGTAGGTGTATCCAAACTGTTATTTCCCCCCCAGGTTCTTTAAGTACGACAAGGAAGTGGGTCGCGGCTCGTTCAAGACCGTCTACCACGGACTGGACACGCAGACTGGCGTTGCCGTCGCCTGGTGCGAGTTGCTGGTACGCTCTACCACTACACTGTAAACCTCGCATGCTTTTTTCTTCCTTTTTTAGGTTTCCGTACCCAAATAGTAAGGGACCCTATTACTAAGACTCCACTGTCCGTCTGTCTGTTTGTCTGTCACCAGGTTGTACCTCGTGAACCATGATAGCTATATAGTTGAAATTCACAGATGATGTATTTCTGTTGACGATATAGCAACAAATACTATAAACACAATTGTACAATAAAATGCGTGATAAAAATATAGAGCGTTTTATTTTATTTAAAACAGAAAAAATGTCAGGCAGATAGAGAAAAAATTCACAGACGAAATCCACACAGATTCGTTTTGTATGTTTAGAAAAGGTCCTAAACATAATTGGGGCCGGGCAGAAATAACATTTAAGTAATAGGTAATGGACACAGCTTATTAATTGACCTTCGGTACACCTTCTTATTAAACTGTACATCAACAACACGCACCGCGCTATCACTACCAGGAATCACCTTTTTTAGCAATAATTTTTACCTTGACTGCAGATAGCAAGATATTAGTTGAGACGTTGCTTGATAACAGTGCCACAGCACTATCATCTTGTATTTCTTCACCATGCAGAAGAGTGTTGTGAGATTCTTTGCAAGTTTTTCATTTAAAATTGTATTTACACTTACCGTTGTGCTTTTTTAAACAAATAGAGCAGAGCTCCTGTTCTTTCACAAAGCTTTGACGAGCCTCTATAGGAGCCATCTTAAAAGCTGGGCAGCCATATAGCGCATGCCCTGTTTTTGAACAGAATTTGCATGTTGGTGGTGGTGTCTTAGTGACAGCATTACATACCTTTGGAACTTATAGGAAGCACTTTTTGAAGGACGTGCCTAAGTGCTGTCCTCTAACGCCATTGCACGTTTTTCTAAGAAAGACATAAAGTCTGCCATAGTAGGCAGCTTTTCTTGATCCCTATCTAGTTGATAGGCACGATTCGTGATTGGATCTAACTTTCTAGTCAATATTGAGATCAGTAACATATCCCATTTATCGATGGGCTGATCTAAGTTTTTTAGAGCCAGAAGCTGCTGCTGAATTTGGGAAATAAAACATGTTATGGAAGCTGCTGTTCCCCTCTGCATGGTTTGGACATCCAAAATGATACCTATATGATTTGATACCAACCTAGCTTTGTTATCAAACCGCCTTTTCAGCAACTTTATTGCCTCATCATAAGATTCGTTAATTAGAGGTAGGTTAATAATTAGCGATAGTGCATCTTCCAACAAATACTTCCGTAAGTAGAATAACCTTTGGACATCACTTATGGACTTGTTGTTACCTATAACAGCTATGAATAGGTCATAGAAAGGCTTGAACTTCGTGAAGTCTTTTCCATCAAAGCACGGGATGTCAATATTCGGCAACTTGCACGTGGAGCTGATTTCTTCTTTTACTTTCAGCGATGGGGCACTCTTTTCTTGTTTTAATAAGCAGTTAATTTGCCCCAAGAGATCATGGTATCTGTTTTCATATGCCTCTTGATCTTCAGCATCATCGGGATCTAAGAATGTTATCTCTAGGCTCAATGCTTCATAGTCGTTGAAGATACTAATCAATCTCTCCTTACGTGTTTCTAAAACCTCTGTAGGGATTGGAGTTTCTGTATTGTTCAAATAGTTTTCAGTTTGTGTTAATACGCACTTACAGTGGGATCGTTTTAGTTTCAGTTTATTTAGGGCTGGCATGGTCCATTCCGTGCTTGCTAGTCGATATTCTACTGACTTTTACGAACTTTTATTATTTACGTACCACTTTGAATATCGGCATACAACCATTGGCATTGACAAATGAGATCGAGAATGTTCTAAACACGAACGTCACTTTTTTATCTTCTGCAAAATATTTGTTGATGATTCTGAGGTTTCTTCTCAGACATCGGCTGGAATCAGACATAGGCTGATATTTGATTCAGGCATAGGCTGAACAATGATGTTTTTACGCTATCTATGGCATAGCGTGAAGTTCCGCCGGGCGACCGGATATAGCCAGCCACCACCGTACGACGGTTGTTTTTATTGCATGAACTGTTATTTCATTATTTAACTCAGTTTACGAAGGACCACATACGCATGTACAATAAAATGCGTGATAAAAATATAGAGCGTTTTATTTTATTTAAAACAGAAAAAATGTCAGGCAGATAGAGAAAAAATTCACAGACGAAATCCACACAGATTCGTTTTGTATGTTTAGAAAAGGTCCTAAACACAATAAAATTAATATTTCAGTGGGGACATACAAGAAACGTGATTTTTTGGCCGTTCTTTCCTCGGTATTAATAACGGCAACAGATAGGCGCTTGAAATATTCAAATGTTATATAGAACGGTACGGAACCCTTCGTGCGGTAGTCCGACTCTCACTTGGCCTGTTTTTTTTTGTTTCTTTCCGTCACATATTAATACTTCTGACTTGAGAAACACTTAAAAAAAAAATCGAAATCTTTTATTCAAAGTAGCACAGACACTGCGACATGATTAAAGTGGCAAGTTAAACTATGCGTCCATTTCAAAATCTAGATAATTTTGGAGAACTATTTACAAAAAAAAAAACTCCAAGAGAATAAGGCGCCCCGCCACTAATCGGACGCAGAGGTTATTATTGCAATATTCACCAGACGTTATAACTTTCTCAGGAGAAAAAGCTGAATAAGACGGAGCGTCTCCGCTTCAGGGAAGAAGCCGACATGCTGAAGAAGCTTCAGCATCCGAACATCGTGCGCTTCTACAACTACTGGGAGGGGACCGTCGCCAAAAAGAAAAACATCGTGCTCATCACGGAGTTGATGCTGTCGGGGACGCTCAAAGCGTATGAAAATAAGTTTTTGTAGCGTAGCATAGAGTATGTGACAGAATCCATGATGATTTAGTTCGAGCACAGTCTCTTCGATTATATTTTATCAATTGTCAGTGTGCACAGTAGCACGGACGGTGACCACACAATGGCGGGAAATCGTGCTACCGACTTAACATTCACACAGTATAGACACAGCTGTCAGCTGTCCGAGCCACAGATTAGCACTGGTCAGGCTCGTTTACTCACAAAGGATTGCTGACTCATAATCGTTCCCCGACAAGTATTCTTCAGTCTTCCCGCCTCGCCGGTGTCCCGCCCGGTTCTATTTCAAGACTCTAAAAGGACTTTCAAACCAAAGCGGACGCGGTGGCGGTCAATTACTGTAGTAGTATTTGTATGGGCGCGATTAATTGATTGACCGCTAAACAAATTATTGCTGCGTTCGCGGTCGGAACGCATTGAATACGTCCATACAGACAATATTGCAGTAAATTGCTGCCACCCCAACTGCTTTGACTTGAGAGTTCCTTTAGGGTCTTGAAATAGAAATGTAGGGGACACCTGGCGAGGTGGAGAGACGGCCGGTGGACCAGGGCAACCACAGTGTGGTGGTCGAGAACAGAATGGTGGTCAGTAGACAGACCAGCAGCGCGATGGTCGGACGATGACGTTGAGTCGGCGGAAGGTCCGTTGATGCAGAGGGCTTGGGACCGAAAAGGTGGCATTTGGGGGGGGAAGGCCTATACCCAGCAGTGGGCAGCGGTGCGCTGATGATGATGATATTCTTCAAAGTGGACACTGAGACGGTAGGACTAGTCGACCGATTCAAAGTCGCTCAGCGTCCCATGAAACTGGCTGTGCTCTGATTACATCAGAAATGGAACATTTGCCAAAGAACTGAGGTAACACAGCCAATTAGCAAGTTAAAGAGATATTGGGCTGGTCAGATCTGCTGAAGGATCGATAGTCGATGGACTGCGAAGGCCCTCGAAAGACGGAGTTAAAGCAAGATTCGCGATCAAAACTTGCACTCACTGTGAGGCGAGTCGCGCACACCTATATGAACTTTTCTATCTATCAATAAATCATCCCGTTCTCGTCCACCGCTGGACATAGACCTCCCCCAAGGGACGCTACTTCTTCCGGTCGTCGGCCATCTTCGTCCATCAACTAGTTTACCGATGAAAATATAACCGATGACCGCTTTCAATAAATTCAAACATCAAATCCACAACTTTTTACGTTACACTGATACAAACAACACATTTCTAGTTTTACTTTTGTACGATTAGGGTGACTGAATTGTAGTTTAACCTTTGGGAAGCTGAAGAGCAGATCTGCACCTATTACCTACTACATTCATATTTGGGACTATTTTATGGCTTAAACATATTACAATTAGGTTTAAAATTGTTTTATTTTCAACTTAACACTGTCGTTAACGGGGCACGCTCCCGTACACCAAAGGCTAACCCACTACATGTTGCAGGTACCTGCGCCGCTTCAAACGGATCAACCCGAAGGTGCTGAAGTCGTGGTGCCGCCAGATCCTCAAAGGGCTCAACTTCCTGCACTCACGGACGCCACCCATCATACACAGGCCTGTTGACACACCCTTTCTTTCTCTCTCTCTCTCTGTCTGTGTCTTACTTACAGACAGAAAGTCTGTAGACATTCAAAAGCGAGATTATTAATTAAAAATCTTGTTCGGCTAACATGGCGTGGGTTCTGATCCCGGTTTGTGAAGTTGTAGTAGCAATACCACTCGATAACGCTGAAGGAAAACAACGTGAGGAAACCTGAGTGTCTGAGGTGTTGGCATACCTCAGCGCTTGAAATTGCCAATCCGCGTGGTAATTAAACCCATACTCTCACTGTGAGAAAAGTCCTGTATCCTGTAGTGAGAGGTATATAGGCAACATAACATGGCGTACGGTAAACTTAGTGTACGAGAAACCGGGGGTAAGCCTGTCATGTTAAGCCTACTGGAATATTAAAGATTATATCACTATTGTCTTGTAGGACATTCGTAAGAGATATTATTTATTAATTTTCGTTTTGGCTTACAAATTTATGTTTACACTATTTACACCTGCAAAAGGTGTGTCCAGGGGGTTCAATCCTCATACATTGTACTTGGAAACTTCGTCACGATTACCGTACAAATTTAGTTTGAGCACTAACACTATCTAAGTCGGTCAAAAATTACTACTTTTCAATTTAGTCGTTCTATATTTGCATGCTTCCATAAGACAAAGAAAGATGGCGGTAGTAGGCTACTAAAGGTATTAAATTGAGTATGTACCAATGTGCTTCAGAGCATTATGAGAATCGGTGCGTCCCTAAATTAACAACCTAAATGGTGGGGCATCATATGGGAATTTCTACTTTTTAGTAATTTTATGATTCCGAAACCATGATTTAATTTATGTTGATACGTACTAAGTGGAAAATGAATATTTTTTTTCGTAACCTAATTTTTATAATATTATGTACTCATATATTTAAAATGTTTGTCGCTTTATTAATTATTGATCACGTATATTTTCATCTTTGTGGTAGTATATTAAAATCAAATATGGCAACACTCTAAATATGGCTGAAATTGAACTCCGTTTTGAGATTGACGTTTTTCTATAACGGCCATCATTCACAAAAGTTTAGCCAGTTTTTGAATTTTTGTGTTTTGTGCTATTTTTGATGAGAACCTATACCGTTGAGTCGAGTTTATTCTCCTCCGGTTAGTACTTTGCTTGTGCTTCACTCTTGAGACAGAGACTCCTTAATTTGTGTTGCGTTCTACTTTTGAGGACTACGACTATGTCGATGTCTATAAAAAAGTGTTGTGTTCCTGGGTGTTTGGATTCAGGACGTAAGTATAGCATTATTTTAGAAGTACAGTTACATGTACCTAATATGAAACACAAACATTTAATAACACTACTTCCATGGTTAACTAAAGTAAGACTTATCCCTGGACTAAGTCTTCTTTTTTTTTGGTAGCGAATTCATAAAACGATATGCTTGTAATCTCATTTCGTCAACTTGCATCTAAAATTGTATGGTTGTGCGAGAAATATATTATGTATTTTTCATTGTCATAATTTATTTTTATTTTTTTAGGTTCCCACACAACATTGCATTTATTTCCAAACCCTACAAAAGATAGGGAGCGCTTTAACCAATGGGTTCTATCAATTGGAGGTGACATAATTGGTTTAGATAATGATGACATATATAAACATCGTAGTGTATGTCATGCACACTTTGAGGAAAAGTTCTGCTGCCGCTACAATAGGATAAGCAAGATTGCAGTACCTACATTAAATATGCCAGGTAGGTAAAATTTGAATGTGCTCTTTATTATATCATTCTTCCTGTCAAGGGCTCATGTATCATGCATAGGAAATTTGATCCCAGGATTATCTCCATACAAAACAGTCCAACTCCTGGTTCATTTTGTAGGAAGCCAGCCCAGGTATTGAATTTCCTAATTGACAAAATGATTAAATACGACAAAAAAATATGTTGCTGAAATAAAAAATACCGTTTCTAGATACAGCCTCTATAGAGTACAGGAAAAATACAAATTTTTACTTCAATAATTATGGAGAAAAAAAATAAAATTCGTAAACCTATGTGTGACGTCACAGCTCGACCACAATAAGCAAGTTTCCTTAGCTCGCGTCGTCGCCGCCAAAAAAAAATGTCAGTATCAGATATCATTCCGATGTAAAACCTAACTGCAAAGTAGGTACTCGGGGCTGCAAGTGATGTGAATTACTTCAGCTAGATATCGTTGCCTGTACGTAATACCGATGCTAGCACTTGCCCGTTAGCTCAGCTGGGAGAGCGCTGGCACGGTGAGCCAGAGATCACGGGTTCAAGTCCCGGCATGGGTGGAATTTTTAGCCTCTAAATAGGTTTTTAAAAATGACAGTGTGTGGTTGAGGCTGATATTTGACATTTTAGGTTATTTTTCATCTGTCAGGTCAGTCGTACAGTTTTTTTTTAACTTGGCAAAGTGAGGAATTGACACAATATTCATACAGGTCTCAGAGCTACGTCACCTCCGGTTAAATAATTTATTTTTTCTAAAATCTATATCGTAGTAAATATGTGTCCAAGAAGAAATCGAAAAGATACGGGTCTTTTCTTTTTTCCCCCTCTACTCAAAAATAATTTAAAAAAGGCAAGCATTTTTTTTGTCGCATTGTCATTAGGTCACAAATATTGTTCTGACTAGTTACTTACATTTTTTTTGTATGTTGCAAGGCTCTTTTTATTTATTTCAGGTCCTTTGGCCCTTCCACAATTTACATTTACTGAAAGAAGGCCTTTAAGACAAGTACGAGACAATTTACCACAATCACAACCTACACCATCCACCTCTGAATTCTTACCGACAGCAACGGGCCTAACAGGTATTATTCATGAAGGCAGAGTGAGAAGTACCATTTATTCTATCGCACTTCTCCTGTCTCGCGTGATTGTACAGACTGCAACCAGTCACCCAATTCTCTTGTCACTTTGTTTAGAATGCACTTGTTTGTTTCAGGCATATTACCTAAAAAAAAATATGGGCCTGCAAAAAGCACACGCAAACAACAATTGCAAAGTGATTCAACATCTGTAGCATCAACATCAGCATGCAAAGCTGAATCCATGACAACCTTTGCATCTTCCGCTATACAATCAACCTCAGCATCCTCTTCAGGTACCTATATAATCCAACATAATAGAATTTAGGTTTATATCCAACCATAGAAAATGTTACTGTGGTGATGGAAGGATTCAGAGACAATCTACATTTTCAAATACATAGAACATACCATGTAATATGAGTGTTAAAGATATTTTTATATTACCATTAAGTTGCATCATTATTTATCAGGCTTATTGATCTTTCAGATCCAATGATAAAGTCTTCCGATATCAGATTTTCTGCTCTAGATATCAATGAACCACAAATGGATGCTGTGAAGGAAAATATTGGTAAATATATATATTTATTTTTAACCCTATCTTTCTCCTTGTTGACTTGTTAATACATTAGACAAGGATACAAAGGTATTGACATGATGCATTTTAAATACCTAGTACATTTAATATAATAAATAATAATATATATCTATATATCTAATACCTTTAAACGAGCAATTCTTGTATATATATATATATATATATATATATATATATATATATATATATATATATATATATATATATATATATATATATATATTCTGAATCTTGAAAACGGCTTTAGTGTGCAGGGGATTTTGAGGGCGATAAATCGATCTAACTAGGTTTCATGTTTAGAAAACGTCAACAAAAAATATACCGAGCAAAGCTCGGTCATCCAGGTACTTACATTTAATAAGTAGTACATATTACATTTAATAAGTAGTACATATACATATTATAAAATTATTTTTAACTGTGAAATCAATGTTTTAGATCCTGTTACGATCACACAGGCACCGGGTTCTAACAAGTGCATCGATAAAATAGATAAAGGTGAAGACAATTATTTTTGGACACATTCTTTCCATATTTTTTCAGACAATATTCATGAGATCATGTTTTTTATTCTTGCACACAAATATATAGTAGACAGTTTTAAAGTACCAAAAAATTTTTCATCGCAGATTATGATTTTTAAATTTTACTAGAAATAATGTTTCATAATAATAATAATAAATTATTTTTAGGGATCCCCAAGAAGAAATCTGCTGCCGTAAAGAAAAGTTTTCTTCTAACTGCTGGAGAGCAAAAATTACATCGAAAATTAATTAATTTGCGAGTAAAACTCAGCAAATGTCGAAACATTATTAAAAAGCAGAAGGCTAATATAAAAGCTGCTAAAAATATTTCTACTAATCCTACACTTTTGGCTATAATAGAAAATTTGCCTAGCGCTGCCAAACTGTTAACACTTTTGCAATTGAGAGAGGTAAACAAGAAATGCAAGGGTCGTCGATTTTCCATGCAGGAAAAAATTCTTGCATTGTCAATTTTCAAACAAACGCCTAAAGGCTACAGATTTTTAAGAAAGATCTTTATTTTACCAGCGCCACAGACTCTTGCAAAATTAATTAGCCAGGCAAATGTGGAACCAGGTATTAACAGAAAGGTATTTGACCAGCTGAAAAACTGTGCAAGTAAAATGAAGGAAGAAGACCGACTGTGCGTTTTATTACTTGATGAAATGTTTCTCAAAGCGCACATAACATACAATGAGAGAAAAGACAAGATTATTGGATTTGTCACAGACGGTAACACAACAAAGGAAGAATTTGCCGATCATGCTCAGGTGTATATGGTTAGAGGCCTTACCAAAAACTACAAACAACCTGTAGCATATACATTTTCTGCTGCTGCGACAAGTGGTCAACAAATTGCTGCACAAGTTAAAGAAATTATTAAAGAACTTCAAGAGGCAGGGCTCATTGTAGTGGCAACAGTATGCGATCAAGGCGCAAACAACAGGAATGCTATTAAACTGTTATTACAAGAGACACGAGGTATTTATCTTAGAAAAGGACAAGAGCCTAAAGAAAATGTCTTCTTAATCAATGGCCGTGAAGTGGTACCACTGTACGACCCTCCGCATCTGTTGAAATGCATGCGAAATAATTTACTGACAAAAAATTTAGAGTACATAAATGAAAATGGGCTCAAATGCACTGCCAAATGGGATCACCTTGTATTATTATTAAAAGAAAACCCTGGCTACAGAGGTATAAGACTTATACCGAAATTAACGGAAAACCATGTGTTACCAGAGAAGGTAGCAAGAAATAAAATGAAGGTCAAATTTGCTAGTCAAATATTCAGCAGAACTGTTGCATCTAACATGGGATATCTGGCAGGTAAATGATTGAAAGTTTATTTATTTGTCATAAAATGTTTGAACGAATGGTATTGTTAATACAAATAACCGAATGTATGTAACTTAGAAAATAATTGGTACATGCTAGGGGCTGTGATTTGAACATAGGACACTCCTAAAGGAAAACATAGTGAGGAAACCTGAGTGTCTTATGTATATTCCATACATCAGCACTTGAAATCGCCAATCCATGGTGAGCTCATGTGGTGATTAAGCCCGTTCTCTTCGCTGAGAGAAGGCCTGTGCCCTGCAGTGGGACGTTTATTGGCTACATAAAAAAATGTTTTAAGCAGTTTCAATCGTAAGCCAAAAAAAGATAGAAAGAGGCTCCTAACGGTATGCGAATTTTACGTTTTCAGATATTTTTTGTTTAAAACTTGTACATTTATAATTTTTCTATCTACGCTTAGTTATCTTTAATATGTCATAAATAACTTTTTGAACCAAAAGCTAAAGAATAAAAAACATACTCAAAAAGTACTTAAAATCCCCGAACGCACACTTATCTAGGCGTGTTCTATCTTTTGCCTTGACATATTTTTTAAAGTCGCTATATTATCACGAAATAATATTTTACAGACCATTTCTGTATGGCGTAGAAATTTCGACTGTCTTGATTTTTATTCCAGTTTCAATATGATCTCTTATCTCCCTCTCATCTCTTGTAGTTTTGAATTTCTCCACACTATTTATGAAATAAGAAAACGCCTAGGTTTTCTTTATTTTTTTCTATATTATCAACTGTTTTTTATACATTGCATTATTTTTTTGCAGATAAAGGAATTCTCCCCAGAGAGTCAATGGAGACAGCCGACTTTCTCATGTTTCTTGACAATCTTTTCGACTCATTAAATGGGAGCTACAATAAAAAAGAAAAACGTTTTGGGAAGCCACTTTTGGGACCTGTAACTCCACATTCAGCCCACCATAAAGTATGGGCGGAGGCGAAACAGAAATTAAAAAATATGAAATTTGTTCACCCTACTACTAAGAAGGCAGAACACATACCGACTTTAAGTAACTGGGCATGGACACTTAACGGAATAGAAGTGTTGATGAAAAATCTCCAGCAGAAGTATAAAGTGACCTCCATTTGGATGCGGCACCTGAACCAGGATCCTATTGAAAACTTTTTTGGTGCTATTAGGAGCCACGGGTGCCGCAACACAAATCCCACACCGGAGAAATTTGAAGGAGCCTTCACCACGCTTTTAATTAATAATATGTCAAGTGTTCATGCCCCTGCAAGATCAAATTGTGAAGAAGATTTAGGAAAAAATTTACATGCCCTTATCGTCACAGATGACTGTAAAGCTCCGGCGAGATCTGATTTCAATTTTATACCCACTGTGGTGATTGAAGATATCAAAACGAAAGATGATCCTCGAATAATGGGACCCTTACAATATGTAAGTGGGTATTTTATAAGAAAAGTAAGGCAAAAAGTTTTCAAAAACTGTAAAACATGTAAAAAAACTTTAATAGCTACAGAAGAAAACGAATATATAAAGTACAGAGAGTATTCCGGTCGTCGGTGGCTTTGCAGTCCTACTGATGCAGTAGTAATTTGCATATCGGCAGTCCAAGACGTAACAAATTTAATATTAAAGAAATGTATCAAAGAAAACCATTTGAAAGTTGTCATAAAAAATCATTTGTTAATGTTTGTGGATTTTGATTTTTTACAATGTGATGTACATAAAGAACAGATTATAAATTATTTAATAACTGTTACCTCCCGATTCTTTTTATATCACTATGCTAAAAATGTAAATAAAATATTAAACGGAAAAATGGACTGCCAAGACGATGAGGACATGTTAGAGATAAAAGCAAAAAAATACTTTAGGAAATGCTCTAAAAGACCAATAAAACGTTAAGGTTACTGTTGTGTTTTTATTTAAGTGTAGATGAATTATTGATTGCAAGATTGGTACTACTTAATATATCCATTGTATTTGTTAATAAAAATAAATGGAATGCAACCAATTGTTCATTTATTCGGTGCTTTTACATAATAATAGCGTATTGTAGACAGCTAGATAAGCTATAGCTTAGCTATATAGCATAGCTTAGCTACAGCTATAGCTGTGGCTATAGCATATAGCTACCAGCTACCACAGAACACACCTACTAAAGATAGCTATCTATGTAGTAAAACGAAATAGTTCCATATAACAAAAACAGGCGGCGACACCGGCGCACAAAAAGTTTCCTTATTTGACCATCAAGATTGGTCTCTATTTCCGTATATAAAAAGTACTCTGTGGGTGTGTCGCTGCGGTGTGTCGGACATGATAAGATCAACATATAATCGGGGTTTGTTATGTTATCTGCGCTTACCGAATCTCTTGCTATAAATTAGAATGGAAAATTAAGACACGCATACATACACTACACATACACACGCACAATAATGCATACGTAAGCATACCCATTCCAATTTAATTGCATGTTGTTTATTATTTTTCATTGTTTCTTTTTTCTGAGATTTAAGTTTATTTCCAAAAAGTACTCTAACAGACCAAGGTCTTGAAAGCACATTATTTGGGAGAGCTCTGCTTATCCCATTTTTAAGCAGCAGGATACCTATATCCTTATCACCAAGGGCATAATTTGCGAAATAAATTATCTTTACTCCATCTTATCCCTGCTTATGTGTACAGGGACCTGAAGTGCGATAACATCTTCATCACCGGCACCACTGGCAGCGTCAAAATCGGGGACTTGGGGCTGGCCACACTCAAGAACAGGAGCTTCGCCAAGTCCGTCATAGGTGAGTTGGTACAAAGCCTGTGTCATTTATTGCTGGCTGAAACTGGGTTTCAGTAGGCGTACGTAAAGTTTCTTCTTCAGACGTGAAACGTCTTTCAGTTTGGTAGATAGATCGGTAGAATGTTTATTTGGTACCATTATAAAATAAAACTTATCATCTAAACATTTAAAAACTAGGAATTGGCACCAAAATGGCCTCCGCTCAGCTTCATGCCGGGGCCGATAGCGCCCACGACGCTGGTTTTCAGCGGATACCACATAACAAAACAAAACTTAGACACATAGACCGGCATCACGGTAACACAAAAATCCGTTAACGCCCATTATAGCACAGTACTTAAAATCCAATACATAACATCATAAAGTAGTAGGGGGTCGCTTGCCAAAACCGCATGCAACGAAAACATGTCGCCTCGGCGAGGGTTGTAACTCTGTAACTACGTGTCGTGTGCAATTCATTTACATTACGTTGAGTAGAGCAAAGTAGCCATTACTCAGATCCTCTTGACTCGTGCCGCTAGATGGCGCCAGTGCCGCGTAAGATATTGCGCAGTTTCAGCTAAAATTTAACGCGTCTCAAAAGTTCCTCCAAACCCCATTTTCATCACAGCGTTGTGTTAAAGTTCTGGTCGAACAATAACAACGTTAACCGTCAGTAGGCTTATCAAAGTCCTTGGTACATGCCGCCGTTTGAACCCACGACCTCCCGAATGCGAGGCCGGTGTTCTACCACCGCGTGACATTTAAGCTATTTTTTTCGCACGCACAGGTACACCGGAGTTCATGGCGCCCGAAATGTACGAGGAGCATTACGATGAGTCGGTGGACGTGTACGCCTTTGGCATGTGCATGCTCGAGATGGCCACCGGGGAGTACCCCTACAGCGAGTGCAGCGGGCCCGCGCAGATATACAAGAAAGTCGTCCATGTGAGTGGATAATTATACACTGATAGATGGATTTGACTAGCCTGATTCATGGCGATTCTGGAAGTGAAAAAAATGTCTATATGTACCTTTCATACATAAAAATGGTGAAATCGCTGTTTTCACCATTTTGAATTTGCGCCACAGTGCCAAAATGGCGTCCATCAACATTGATGTGTGGATTGATTGGTTCCGTGTGGAGCCGGATTAAGAATAGCGTCACTCCATTTCCTTCCGTGGATGTCGTAGAAGGCGACTAAGGAAATCAATTACCAGGAGACGGGCAGCAGCGTCTTCCTGAGATTCCAACCGCATACTGCGATCGCCAACCCGCCTGCCAAGCGTGGCGATTATGGCAAAACCCCTCATGGTTATGAAAACCACAAAGGAGGCCTATATCCTGCAGGGGGCGTCAAATGGCTGATGATGATGAACATTGGATGCGTTAAGGAAATTATTCGTGTAAGTTGGAAAGACACAACGGAGTATCCCTGCAGGTAGAGCAGAGGTCCGCGAAGATATACATGAAATTCATTCGTGAGAGTGGATAGTTATACATTTATAGATGGATTTGATTAGCCTGATTCATTTTGAGGCGCGTCAGACCGCCATTTTGAATGTTTGCCACAGTGCCAAAATGGCGCCCGTCTGAGGGTGGCCAATGACAGCAAGTGGTACAGGCTGAATCGTTTACGTGAGCGACTAACTTGTCCCTTCGTTTCCTTATTTGACTTTTAACATAATCTTTATTTCTTGCCTGTAGGGTGTAAAACCGCAAAGCATGGACAAGGTAACCATCCCCGAAGTGAAAGACATCATCGAATCGTGCATCAGGCCTAACAGAGCTGACAGGTAACACCTAAATTACAGAACCTTTATTTCAAATTTAGACAATGAATAAAATAAAATTGATTTGTCTCTCAAAAATACGATACGTAATACGGAGAAGTTTTTAAAGAGGTTTGAAATTTCACCGAAGCTTGCACTTGCCCATTAGCTCGGTTGGGAGAGCGCTGGCACGGTTAGACAGATCGCGGATTCAAGTCCCGGCATGGGTAGAATTTTAAGCATCTTAATAGGTTTTTAAAGTTGTCAGCACAGTTTAGTGCAACAAAGAATATGAAAATACAGTTGTCAATGAAACTGAGGGTTTTCATACGATGTTTTTCTGCAGCTGTGCAGGCATATTCATTATTATGTATGTACTCAATTTTTGTACTTGACCGAATTTTATGTCCCATACACATAATTGTTTAGAAACTGAATTCTTATCACGGTTTCATTACTTAGCGAGCAAGCGATATTTTGGCACCGGTGATAAAGATAAAAATAAAGATAAAGATTCATTTATTTGCATAAATATTTGTCAATAGTACAGTGGCATGCATTACTATAGTCTTAAATATAACATTGTCATGTTAGTTTTGCTTCAACATGTTGCCAGAAGGTGGCGTGCAAATAAGAGAGGTTCGCCATCACAGTAATTATTAATCGGTCATAAAAAGGTTATAAAAGTATGTCAAGACAAAAATTACACTTTATTATTATGATCAAATTGGGTCAACAAGTAGACAGGCACATGTCTTTAATATAGTGGTCAGAAAATTAGAAAGAAAAAAATAATTATAATGAGTCATTTAGAAATTCATTAAGATTGTAGTAACATTTGTCAATAAGGTGAACATTAATGAAACGCATTATTGGGCTATGAGCGGTGGTAGCCTAGTGGGTAGAACATTGGACTCGGAAGCGGGAGACCCAGGTTCGACTCCCAGTGCGGGCATGTACCTATGACATTGTTTTCTAAGTTATGTACATTTGTGAAGTTATAGTAGCAATACCACTCGGTAACTGTGAAGGAAAACATCGTAAGGAAACCTGAAATCGCCAATCCGCGGTGGGCACGCGTGGCGATTAAGCCCATACTCTTTTCCTGGGAGAAGGCCTGTGCCCTACAGTGAGACGTATATAAGCTGCTTATGTATTATTGGGCTATCCGGCGTTAATTAGTGCCACCAATAGGACAAACATATCTCTTAATATAAACATATCTTTACAATAAGTTTTTGCAAAAAATGAACATCATAAATCTCAATAATGGTGACAGCTATTTTTAGCACCTAGCCCTAGAACAGTGATGCACTCGACATAGTAATTCGGGCACGCCAATAGTCTCAAGTCTATGTAAACTTGAAATAAAAATCAATTTCAATAGGAATTCAAAAATTCAACGAAATAATGAAAGGAATTAAAAAGACAACAGGCAACATGCTAAAAAATTCTAGTATCAAATAAAATTATAGAAACATGAAATGTAATTCCAGTCACATTTAGGTGCCTGAAAAAATCTGCTTATTCGGGCAAAATTTCTTCTAGCAAAGTTGGCACGTTACGGCCACTTAGATTTTTTTTAAAATAATAATTGGTCCGTTTCCTTCCGTGGATGTTTTAAAAGGCGACTAAGGAAATCAATTACCAGGTAGACGGGCAGCAGCGTCTTCCTGAGATTCCAACCGCATACTGCGATCGCCGACCCGCCTGCCAAGCGTGGCGATTATGGCAAAACCCCTCATGGTTATAAAAACCACGAAGGAGGCCTGTGTCCTGCAGTGGGCGTCAAATGGCTGATGATGATGATGATGATGAATTGGTTCGTACTCCCCCGAACGTTCGCCATCCCTGGCCTACAACCTGTGACTTCAAGCATTTTTTGCCAAAAACGGCCGATTTTAGCGGAAATCTATTTGTGAGAGTCATCAGTCCTGGGTTCTGGGCCGTTGTAAAACAGCTATCATAGTTATTGAGATGTATGATGTTCACGTTTTGCAAAAGAATCATAAGAAAAAAGAAATTTAAAGCATTAAGTATTTGTATCAAACTGTGTTTTGTGCAATAAAGATTTAAAAAAAAAAAAAAATCGCCGCTGTTGGCGTTAGCTTATACCGGGTGGCTCCTTCACAAATATGTCTCTGTACAACCGCGAAAGTCCTACACGCCATCATTCTCAGGCCAAAGGTGAAGGACCTCCTCAACCACGAGTTCTTCGGCGAAGACATTGGCCTGCGGCTGGAGATCGTCAGCCGAGACCTGGTCACCTGCTCCGACATCACCACCATACAGTTCCGGCTGAAGATCATCGATCCCAAGAAACGGTACGTGCTGCTGCTATAATACTCGCCAGATAACTTGACCATAAACCCGCGCGGTCGGAGTGAGTTTGTTAATTTTATTAAAGTTGGAATAATTGTAAGTCACGACCCGCGTCTCCCGCCAGTGAGCGAATTCAAAGTCACTTAGTCAAGTTATTTGTTGGGTATTATACTACCTGATCGCCTTATACAACGTGTTTGTTATCCTATACTTGGGTTTTATATGTACAATTCGCAAAGACAATTTTTTTTCTTGAGGGCTGAATCAAAAACCATTTCGAGATTAACATCTAAGTAACTATATTTTCTATATTTAAGATAAATATTAAGGAAGATGAGCGTTATTTTTGCCAAAAAACAATAACCTTCATTTGACCTTCTGATGACGTCACATTTTAAAATAAACATAACATATGGCAACACTACGTTACTTAAAATAGGACTTGCTGTCATACCTGTCATATGCATATCATTTCCTTGTCTGTGAAAAAAACGTCTGTGACAGCAAATCACAGAAACAAAGTGTGACAGTTTGCGCGACGTTTCGGCGTGTGCACTCGAAAAATATGACGTCACCCTTTCAAAAATTTAAATAAATAATTTATAATATTAAACTTAACAAATCGCTGAAAAAATGAAATTAGTCTCTAGAAATTACTTCTGCTTTAAGAAAAAAATATAAAATAAGATCAAAATAAAAAATATACTGCCCGAATTGACATAAGTGATCGATTTTTTTTTTAATATGTGACTTTATTGAACTTTTATAATATTACATGGGATTTTATTTTGGTGATAATGTCGAAATTTATTTTATTTTTAGTTAAAATATTATTATGATATTGCCCGGTAAAATTGCACAATGTACTTGTATGAATAATACCTACTTAAGACCTATTTACTGTAATTTATCGCAATAAATTGAATTGAATTGAATTAAAACATCTATGTCAGTATACGGACATACTTCGACCAAATAGGGTATGTGTTAGCAAAGGGCAAGATAAAAAGTACCCGAAACCGGCGTGCGTGCATGCAACGACTAATGAATGTTGAGGAAGCGAAAGTGATCTGTCAGGATCGTGGCAAGTGGCAGTCCCTGGTCTCCGCTAACCCCTCTAGAATAAAGGCGTCTGCTTACCCCTCTAGAATACACTAACTTAACTAACACTAACACGCTGGTTTCTGGATGGTATGAAAGCCACCGCGGCTTTATGTAATTAGTGATTAAAAATTGCATCTAGTAGACTATTACTTTTAAGTATAGACGTTAATAAAAAAAATGTTGAGAAGTCTTGTTTCGAGTTGTAGAATCTTGTTTAAAAACATACGCCAACAACTCAGTACCGCCTCTCCATCTAACAGAACAATGACCCGCGGACCCGCTGCACGCATGCATAGATTCGAGTTTGTGTCGACATATTTTTGGAAAGTGCCTTTCATAGACATAGACATCTTTATTCATAATCATTAATTACACGTCAATTGATAATTCGGATACAATATTTAAAAGTTTACAATTATCACAATAATTACCATTATCACAATAATTACAATTAACACAATGAACATTAATTCCACTTACTAATAGTATGAGAAAGTAACAAAATAATCAGACTAGCTAATTAAGCCAGCCATCATAGTTGTAGATCGTTTGCTTGACAAGCCACTGTTTTAGTTTAATTTTAAAACATTGCGATGATGCCGAATTAATTATAAGAACGAACTATCGTATTCGATAGCCATAGTTCATTTTGCTATGGCTTTCGAACTACCCAAAAGCAACGTTGTAGCCTACAGAATGGCCGACAGCGGCGTTAAAACCACAAATACTTCACAGGTCGTACACTCACAAGGAGAACGAAGCGATCCAGTTCGAGTTCGACATCGAGCGAGACGACTGTGAGGAGGTCGCCAACGACATGGCCAAGGCTGGCCTCATCATGGAGGAGGATGCCAGGATTGTCACCAAGCTGCTCAAGTCCCAACTCATCAGCCTCAGTCGGTGAGTACCTATATCGTCATCAACCTATAATGTCCCCACCGAGGGGCACGGGTCTCTTCCCTGAGGAAGGTATAGGCCATACGGTGAGTACCTATATGGGCCAAGTTATTAATAAAAAAGCCCGGCCAAGTGCGATCCGGACTCGCGCACGAAGGGCTCCGTACCATTATCTATAGAACATTAGACACAAAGATCGACAAAAAAACGGCGAAAAATCGCGTAAGTTGTATGGGAGCCACCCTTAAATATTTATTTTATCTTGTTTTAGTATTTGTTGTCACAGTGGGAACACGTTAGACAGTTGAAAATTGTTGTTTTTGTCACACGGGCGGACGGACGGATGGACGGGCGGGCGGACGGACGGACGGACGGACAGCAGTCTTAGAAATAGGGTCCCTTAACCTTGGGTACAATCCCGTACCCGTACTTTTGTATGAGAATTGCTACTCAAGGGACCCTCTTAAGGCTTGTGCACTACGTCATTGCATGCAGCGCGAGCGATTAGAAAACCGTATAAATGCTTCTTGCATAAGGCATGAGTCACTAGCAACTTATGACGCCACAGTTTGAAAATTTGTACTCATATGGAGCGTTTTAATACCACGTGACTAATTTTCGATAGGTTATGACAACTAATACTTTTAAGGTTCCGTACCTCAAAAGGGAAAAATGGAACACTTTGTTGTCCATCAGTCCGTTTGTCTGTCAAGACCCTCAGGACCCTCTTATCTCAGAAATTCGAAATATCGAATATATTAATAACGGCAACAGGTAGAAGCTTGAAATATTCAAATGTTCTACAGATACCCTTCGTGCGCGAGTCAGACTCGCGCTTGGCCGGTTTTTATTTTTTATTAATTTCTTGATTTGTGTCTTCAAAACATATTGGTTAATATGTTCATTGCGATCCGGTTTTGTTTGTAAATTAAAACCAACCTACATTTGTCCAATCTATAATTAGTAGTTTGGTTTCGCCAATGCCAAACGTTTGCCACTTTTTTTTTACAAATATTGCCACTACAGGACAACCCCTCAAGCCGCTTTGCACCTGCCAACGCGACAAAGATGCCGCGAAGAAGACGCCGATTCATAACGTCAACCATTTCTACGAAGTGTTTGACGGAAAAGTGCCAGAAAGTCACTAGTTAATTTTGCCCAAGCTGCTGGCGACAGCGTTGAAAATAGGTTCAAAAAATTCGATTAATAAAGTCCAAAATGAAGCGAATATTCGATTAAAACGAGTATTCGAAGTCCAACCCCTAGTTGCAATGTACACAAGTCTTGTAACTGAAGTTGTATGTCAAGAGTACTGTGTCAGATTAACCCCCTGTTTCTCGTACCTTAACAATCTGTTAATCTACTATTAACAGATGGAAGGACCGGTAAGGGACTGCCCAGGCGGACGTACTTCGACCAAATTGAGGATGTGTTAGCAAAGGGCAAGATGAAAAGTAGCCGAAACCGGCGTGCGTGCATGCAACGACTAATGAATGGTTGAGGAAGCGAAAGTGATCTGTCAGGTTCGTGCCAAGTGGCAGTCCCTTGTCTCTGCCCACCCCTCGGGGATACAGGCGTGCTTTTGTGTATGTATGTAACAGCTGTCAGTTGGCCAAAGTGTTTACAAAAACAAACTATTGTCTGCTGTTAACACTAGAATAACAGATTGTAGTGTACGAGAAACCGGGAGTTAGTGGGACTCACGCACAGATTGATTTGCCTTACTGAGAATAAAACAAATATTTCTCGAAGGCGTCGTTATAAAATTTCAAGACGTAAATACAACAAACGAAAGTCTTACAAGAACTATCGCTGGTCACGCGAACTAGCTACCCAGCGAAATGTGGCAGTGTTTGTTCGATTGTCGCTTTTATTGCAGGGCAATAAGTGCTGAATTCAATGTAACGTTCACGAGCATACATAAAGCACATAAAAGTAAGGTGTACAATATTCTCGACTTTATTTTAAGCAGGTTACAGTACATATACTGACAGTATTTAGTGTCATTTGGTCTCATAAAAAAATATCGAGTAGAAACGATTCGCGAATTCTTTTGAACAAGTACGGCAAAGATGTGGAACGCGTTGCCGTCGTCTGTTTCACAGACATAACATCGGTATCTTTAAAGCTAGGTTTAACCGGCATTTAACAGGCAAGCACGTAACTTCTTACACCCCGTCTTCGTTTATAGTCCGCACAGGTCCTTTTGGCGGTAACGTGAACATAGTCACAGAACGTTTGCACATCGCTTACTGTCTTTACATTGTATGTGTGAGTAATTGACGTAGTGTGATGCGTAGTAAATTACTATTAGTCAATTACTAAAGTAGTCAATTACTCACATATACACTATAAAGACAGTAAGCGATGTGCAAACGATCTGTGACTATGTTCACGTTACCGCCAAAAAGATCTGTACGGACTATGCTATCAGGGCTGCGTTTCATAAAACTAAAATAAATTCATACTTTATTATCACAATACGATGAACATTGCGTAGCAGGGACTCCCTTTATGTTAATCTAGAAGAAGAAAGACATTATACCAACAAGATACATCACAGAAACAAAATAAGCAGATAAGTAATAATATGATGTTTGTTCGTGAGATCCGATAGGCACCATATTCGCGAACGCAATGGCCTCTCGTCGCTAGCGTGCGACGTGAAACCATTTTCAAACCCCCCTTGGGTTTCCGTTTCCTTTTACAACTACCCTTCAATATTTTTACTATTTAATGCTTGTCAACTTAATGTTCACATACCCCACAATACATGACTCTTTAATAAAATGGTGACTGATGCGACTGTTATTATGATGGTACCTACTTTGAAGGGTAATAGACTATTACTTACGTATGAAGTTAAATATATTTCGCAAAATCATGACAGTAACATAATATGCATAATATCTCTGGGTTAATCGACTTTGCAATGTACCTACATCAAATTGTCATAGTAAACCATGAATCGTAGTGCTATGAAATAGGCCCCAGCCGTGACTGGAGTCAAGTATTGACCTGTCCTAATTAAAAACAGAGTAACTTAAATCTCATCGGACCCTTCACCGATCTTCAACACGCCGTAGTGTTGTACTCGTAGACAGCCGATTAGTATACATACTGTTGTCTTGGATATTCCATCGCTTCACACAAAAAGTATAACCAATTCGTTTGTGATAAGAACGTAAAAGATGTTCAATGCGCTGCCAACATCTGTTCTATATCTAGAGACATACAGCGTATTTGTATTAGGTTTGCATAGGCAAGTGCTTGTCTGTCTTACTTAAAAAATAAAACGGCCAAGTGCGTCTCGCACTCGCAAAATGTGTTTCCTTTCCTTCACTTCAGAATCCTTGAAGGAGTGAAATTGACAGTTTAGACAGTAATATTTTTCGTTGCAACGCTATAATGACGCTAAATTTCACATGAATTATCAGTGTTACTGTTTTTACTATAGAGCAAAAACGTGTTTCTTGTATGGGGAACTTATGTGTTACTATTTATATTATTCACATTTTTGGGCAATAATACAGAACTCTAAAAAATAACCAGCCGTCTACGAGAACGCACTGCCTTTGTAAGATTGCAACGGATAATTAACCCTTATTTCACCGCGATCACTGCGCTTGCGCAATGCACGATGCAGCCGTCTCCGAGCCTCCAGTAGCCTCCGCTTTGTTTGCCAGTCAACACATAATGTGACGTTGTTGCCTTTGTAAAAAAATAGACAAATCAAACGTTTTAACTGTTTTGCAAAAGTTTTTTGTGAACATTGTGATATTTAGCGCTTCGTCAAGTACAGTTAGGTAGTTAAACATTATTTGTGATTTGAATTTTGTGTCGGTGAAAACATTGCTGTCCGTGGCACTTCCGTTCGCTCAATACTTAACCCGTAAGCAAATTAAATTAATAATTCGAAAAGTTACAGAGAAACAAACTTTTTAAGTGGTGAAAAAGTGTTGGGGGGGGGGCTTACTTTGGGATGCCGCACCTTTGCAGTCATTGCATCTTTCACGTTCGATTGCACTGTCGACGGCAACATCGACCTTTACGTGCGTGCACTCTACTCGGTTACGTTACGAGTGACTTTGCAAAAAAAGTTTAAAAGATTTTTATTATGAATAGAATAGATGAAATAGGATTCAACACATACTCGTACACAACTCGTTACAAATAACATTTTCATGTTAAATTTAACACCTTATCTTAAAATTTAAATTAACAGCTTAGTCACTTTATACGCCCTCTTGCACACTAGGATACCCTGTGTAGTCTCAACAAACTAGACTCCCTTTCTGGATAGTTTTGAACTTTAGTTTAGTTCCATTCGGCTATGGGGTACATGTTAAAATACGGGAAGGAATAATGTCTACTAAGTGGTTTGCTCGTCCTAGGTCATTCATTCGTCTCACTATTTAGTCTCATTAATTTAGCTGCACCATTGTACAAAAATTGGTTTTCTGTGCAATAAAGAATTTAGTTACAGACAGATACATAGATAACACTTTATTGCACACCAGTAATACAGAGATATAAGGTACTTAATATCTAGTTCTAATAATAATTCAAGAAATATCGAGAAAAAATTCAGTTTACACAGACTAAGAGCGGTGGTAGCCTAGTGGGTAGAACATTGGACTCAGAAGCGAGCGACCCAGGTCGATTCCCAGTGCGGGCATGTACCTATCACTTTGTCTTCTGATTTATGTACATTTGTGAAAATATAGTAGCGATACCACTCGCTGACGGTGAAAGAAAGTCTGAGCTATTCAAATACCTCAGCGCTTAATATCGCCAATCTGCGGTGGGCACGCGTTGTGATTAAGCCCATACTCTCCCTGAGAGAAGGCCTGTGCCCTAAAGTGGGACGTACGTACACGGACCAAAGCTGAATGAAACGAAGTTTAAATAATTTTACAAGTCAGATGGAGAACTAGCACCGAGTTGACGTCGCCTAAAAGACGTACCACTTTGTACCATCACCAATGACGTGAACATTCTATGTAAAAACTGGTTACATAAACTCATTACGCTAGTTTTACGGCAGCGTATTGGACGCAAAAGTCTGATCAAATTGTACGAAGAATTTAAAAATAAAATTTTAAACTTCTCTTTATTGTCAGTGGTTTCATTATCGATGCTAGAGAAACGGTTCTCAGGTTTAGTTATACATTAAACGGGTCTAAACGCGATTATTTATTAGGTAAACTTCATTACTTTGATTGATGATCACGGCCGAGGACAGAAGGAAGTGGCGGGCCTTGGGGTAGGCCTATGTCCAACAGTGGACGAGTGGGGCCTGATTGATTGATTGATTGATTAATTGATTGATTGAATTAATTACCTTACCTTAATTCCCGACACCGGACACCGATTTAGATTTTGCGTCATTTTAATAATTAATTAATAGGTACATGTTTGAGTTTCCGTGTGACGCCGGATTACGAAAGGCGCCACTCCATTTCCTTCCGTGGATGTCGTAGAAGGCGACTAAAGAAATCAATTACCAGGAGACGGGCAGCAGCGACTTCCTGAGATTCCAACCGCATACTGCGATCGCCAACCCGCCTGCCAAGCGTGGCGATTATTTACAAAACCATGAGGAGGCCTGTGTCCTGCAGTGGGCGTCGAATGGCTGATGATGATGGTGATGACATGTTTGAGGATCTTCTTGAGCAAAACGCTCTTAAACCCCTAAAGAGCAGGTTCTAATTTTATAAATGGTACTGCTAATTGTTAATTTTAAGTTAATACATAATTGTTTTTTAATTTATACAATTTTATATTCAACGTGTGCCTACCTGCCTTAACTCCAGCTCTAAATGTCAACCTAAAAGCTGGGGAGTGCCGAAAACCAGTGTCGGTTACTACCTGGTGGTAGCCGACATGTCAGCTGAGCTCTCTCCAATTACCAAAATGGTTAGACGCAGTCTAAAAAAATGTAAATCTCTGCTATGATTGCTTTTTAAATTGTTTGTGTTTTGGTAATATACTATTTTTATTCTATTCTATTCTAATAACACGTTTTAAACGTACGACTGCAGGGCACAAGCCTTCTCTCAAAGAGAGTGTTGGGCTTAATCACCGCGCTAAGATTTGTGAACACTTCAGATCTTCCGATTTCCTCACGATGTTTTCCTGTGCTGTTACGGAGTGGTATCTATTGGAAATATGCAGAATTAACTGATACGCAGTGGAATATGTGGTATAAATATTCAATATATTATTATATAAAAACTTTATGACATTACATTGAAAAAACATCGAGTGACAACCAGAACGAACACTGGGCCTTGACAAATTCAAATAAAAATTATCTTTTAAAGATGGCCAGCGTTACACTTCCAACACCCCCCCATAACGTGGGCATCGTCATGGCTTCACGCCACACCAAGCTGACGAGTGAACCCCTCGTGCTTGACACAGCCCAGGGGCTTGGTAAACACATCTGCTACCATATCATCCGTAGGGATGTATATAATTTCTACGTTAAATCTATCAAACATATCTCTAACGTAATGAAATCTTATTTCTATATGCTTGCTCCGTCTGTGGTGAGTATGATTGGTAGCAAGCTGTATAGCAGATTGATTATCGCAATACATTACTATTTTACAACTAGTCGTCATTAACAATTCCCTAATTAGAGCTTGTAGGAAGACCGCTTCTCTACTCGCTTCGCTCAAGCTGCAATAACATTGCCACAAATCCTCGAATACAAGTATATTTTGCATTTGAAATGCCCAATCGCGATAGTTAATGGTGCCCTTAAGCTTCTCCATTGTAACTTTCGAATTAGTATACTCATCCATATTTCGAGTAATATAATAATATTGTCACAAAATATTTACACTTCACTACATGCAGCACATAACCTATTGGAAATATGCAGAATTAACTGATACGCAGTGGAATATGTGGTATAAATATTCAATATATTATTATATAAAAACTTTATGACATTGCATTGAAAAAACATCGAGTGACAACCAGAACGAACACTGGGCCTTGACAAATTCAAATAAAAATTATCTTTTAAAGATGGCCAGCGTTACACTTCCAACAGTATCGCTACTACAAATTCACAAGTGGACGTAACTAACACCCGGTTTTTCGTACACTAGCCATCTTTTAATCTACTGTTTACAGTTGTCAGTTGTTTGTTGTTAGCATACGGGAACACGAAGTCATTAGTACCTACGTTCCGGGATTCGAACTTACGATCTCTCAAATGTAAGGCCAGCGTACTACCGATGCGCTGCCACCGTTTGGTTCGTTTTTTAGGGTTCCTTACCCAAAGGATAAGGACCCTATTACTAAGACTCCGCTGTCCGTCCGGTTGTCATCAGGCTGTATCTCATGAACCGTGATAGCTAGGTAGTTGAAATTTTCACAGATGATGTATTTCTGTTGCTGCTGTAACAGCAAAAAAACAGAGTAAAATAAATATTTAAGGGGCTCCCATACAACAAACGTGATATTTTTGGCGGTTTTTTTCTCCATGTTAATAACGGCAACAGTTAGACGCTTGACATATTGATGTGTAGTATAGGTGGTACGGAACCCGTTGTGCGCGAGTCCGACTCGCACTTGGACGGTTTTTTTTATTCCAGTGTTTCGAGGTAAGAGTTTCCACTAGACGCTGTGGGTATAAACCATCTAGCATAGACCTATGTTTTTAAATGCCATATGGTACCGGTAGGAGACTGGCTCTAGAACTCCGTCGGTACGAGTACTTTACATATTTGTATTGTCATTGTAAAAACAGTATGCGATAAGCCAGATCACAATACGGTGCCTCGTATCGCACTCGGAAAAGTGCGAAAATGGGACAAAAGGGACGTATCCAAAAATGTGTGCTGTAATGTAACGTACTTTGTTGTACTGTACGAAAGCGTTGCCATGGCAACCGAGTAACAAGGTAAATAGTACGTCAAGAACGCTCTGATAAGACTTCAGTCGCCGCCGTACTAGCCTTGCGTGCATATGGCTCTTAACGTCCGTTCTAGAGGTAATTTCCGAAGCTAATTTTAGTTTATAACAGTTGATTCACTTGCGATTTCGCGTGATTATTTTCCTTGTATTTATATTCTGTGTTTGTTGCGTCGTTAATGAGGAAAAAGTGAGAACAGCTGAGGTTTTATTTGGATTTTAATTACGTTTTCTCTCGGTGATTGTTAACGGCGGATTCGTTTGCGTCTATTTTTATTGTGATCATCTGTGTGTACGATCTGACAGTATCTTACGGTGATGTAACAAGACTTGGATATGTATATGCCTTTGTAAAAATAATGTAGTAATCTCTAAAATAGCTACCTTTGTAAAAATAATGTAGTAACCTCTAAAACAGCTATTAATTAATCAACGTTTAATGAAGCGTGGCTGAATAATTGGTAATCATTATACGGCGGCGTGTTACTAACCTGAATGTTCACCGGTGAATGAATAAGTAGGTGCCAGAGTTAGTTTCTAGAGGTACGTACCTAGTTGAATTCTGGTCTGATACAAATGTATCTATTGCGTGTGTCAGTGAATTCGTGCAAAGAATGCGTTGTTTATTTCATCAGTTGTATAAGTGTGGGTCTAAAAGGCTGTTTATGAGCAGTTTATCAGTGCGAGTACTATTGTGTCACTATAATTATATTCATCTAACATTGAAAGTTTCTGCGGCGGTCACTGTTATTTTCTATGTTATCACTTTTAGTTTGTAGTCAGTCACTATTACGTAGTTTTGTAGGTTTCCGTACCCGAAGGGTAAGGGACCCTATCACTAAGACTCCACTGTCCGTCTGTCTGTCTGTCACTAGGCTGTATTTCATGAGCCGTGATAGTTAGACAGTTGAAATTTTCACAGATGATGTATTTCTGTTGCCGCTATAACAACAAATACTGAAAACCGAATAAAATTAATATTTAACGGGGCTCCCATACAACAAACGGGATTTTTTGCCGTTTCCTGCTCGATATTAATGACAGCAACAGGTAGACGCTTGAAATATTCAAATGTTGTGTAGATAATGGCACGGAACCCTTCGTGCGCGAGTCCGACTCGCACCTGGCCGGTTTTTATAGCACATCTTCTTAGGTCTTTCAACTGTTATGAGAGCAAAGCGCCATTCATAGTTTATTATGACTATTCTATGGACATTGCAAATACGAATAGTACCCACAATTAGTCTTCCTGCTTGTTAATTTGTGGGTTAATCGTTTATAAAATGTACATTGAAAGGCCGTAGAAAGCCATATAAACATTCTACGACATTGAATAAATCATATCTTTGCCAACGGACGATGGAGCGTAGCATCCTGGGCGTCAGACGGATGGACCGAATCTGAAACACCACGCACCGCTCCAGACCCAAAATCGCTGATGTTGGAGCTGCGACCGCAAAACTCAAGTGGAACTGGGCAGGCCACGTCAGTTTTATGGGTCCAGACACATGGGCAAGAATTGCCACTGAATGGGTTCCACGCGACGGATATCGCAGACGTGGTCGGCCATAGCTGAGATGGCGGGACCATCTCTCAACCTTCTTGTCCACCTGGGAAGTGACAGCTCAAGCCAGGGAGGAGTGGAAGATCATGGGGGAGGCCTTTGCCCAGCAGTGGAAACACAAACATGGCCATCTAAAAAAAAAGTATTATTTAGATTTCTAACTTATAGCTAATGCCAAAGCAATTACTAAAATTAAATATCGCAATAAACAATATAAAAGTCGAAACATTGCATTAATCATTGTACTTAACCACTAAAAACAAAAACAGAATCATCCTTCTTCAAGCATTCCCTTGCATTATACAACCACCATCGTAGTAGTTGCCGGTTTGGAATTCGATAATGCTTTACATTACACAATTAACTGCCTTGCCTCTTCTGTGAGATTATGACGAAACCATTGAATGAGCAATGTAGGTATAAGGAAGCTGATTAAGGTAGGGCGCGTAGGTCGCCTGACCTTGAACCCCGCCTTTATATAATCATTGGGATTGTAATAAGGTGACGTTATTTAAACTTCATAGATAGTATCTACTTTGTTGAGCTGTCCGATGACAAATGATTTCGTTAGAGCAACGAAATATTACTTCGCGACGAACCAAGTTGCTTTATTATTAGATTTAACGCGAGTAAAACAAATAGTGTTTCGATTGAATTCTAAACGTTTTCTAATAAGGGACAAAGTTGATAAATGCTTCATACATTATAATAAGGCGCCCCAGTAGCCTTGCGACATCACAGTTTTCGCTTCGAGCTTCGATTTGTATCGAGCGTCTTTTTTACCACGTGACTAGAACTAGTTTTCGACAGGTCATATTGTATTGGTAAAGATACGCTCGGGCGCCAATAGTTCGAGAGACTAAATAAGTCTTTAACCCGAGGTAAACACTGTGCTACTCATTACGAATAAAAGGAAAGTAAAAATTAAAGCATGAATTAGCTAAAGAAAAAACCGGCCAAGTGCGATATTATCTATAGAACATTTGAATGTTCGAAGCGTCTACCTGTTGCCGTTATTAATATCTAGCAAAAAACGGCAAAAAAAATCACGTTTGTTGTATGGGAGCCCCCCTTAAATATTTGTTTTATTCTTTTTGTTATAGCGGCAACAGAAATAAATCATCTGTGAAAATTCCAATTGTCTAGCTATCACGGTTCATGAGATACAGCCTGGTGACAGACAGACAGACGGATAGTGAAGTCTTAGTAATAGGGTCCCTTACGCTTTGGGTACGGAACCCTAAAAATGAGTGAATTTCACTTTAGATTCGGATTGCCGCTTTCACGCCTATTTTCTTTATGTGGACGGCCGGCTATTTAGCCATAATTTTTCATTTTCATCATTGAAAAATGGTAGATATTTTGCTCAAATCTATGATATTTTAAAGAAATAATTAAAATTGAATTATAATAAAGTAATTTAAAAAAAGTATATTCTTTAATTAATACTTAACTTTATTTTATTTCAATTTTACATCGCCCTGTAATTGAGTGGCTGTATAGAAAGTTGGAACATGGTTCAACAGAAATGTGAAAACGCTTTCAGTTGAAAACGATTCTCCCTAGGGCTGAAAAGTATTACTTTCAACCCGCTCCTCATGCAACTTCAGACCTACTTTCCGACTATGAGTAATGAAAAAGTATTTATTGCTGTTATACTGCTGTTTTTGGGTTGCAGCCTAGATCCGAGACATTTAATTCGTATATCTGTAACTTAAATGGTTGTAACCGGTAAGTTCACCTATTAAATAAATGAAAGTAAATGTGCCTTATGAATTTCAAATGATATCGACCATGAATTTTAAATACGCTAGTTTATTTTTTTTTTAAAGGCACTTCATAAATATCTCGACACAAACTCGAATCTATGAGAACCATTAGTAGCCAGCCAGAGCGGTGCGTGCGCGCCGCGGGTCCACGGAGAGGCGGTACCTACTGATTGTTCGCAAATTTTTCGAAACAAGATTTCTCAACTCATTTTTGCTTTATTTTGTGTAAAAGTTAATACTTGAAAGTAATAGTCTACATAGATGGCATTTTTTTATTCAAAAAAATTTAAAAAAACAGTGTAATACACAATTTCGCCAAACTGCGTAGCAATTACTAGTTACATAAACGCGCCTTTAAAACCACCAGAATTTCAGCGTGTATTATTTCAGCGTGTATTGTTTCGTGCTTGTCCCAGGGAGCGCAGCGAGAAGAAGGCGCAGATGCTGTTCAACCAGGAGCTGATCAACGAGCAGAACCGGCAGCAGCAGCTACTGCTGGAGCAGCAGCTGCGGCAGGTGTGTGAACGCGGCGCTCGCCCTCGCTTCCGCTAGACAACCCACTTGCTAAACTTACTGAATCCCTGCTTCTCGCACACTAGCTATCTCTTAGTAAGGTCTTATTTATAAAAACACAATTCCTCTAAAACACTCCTCAGAGGCTATTTAAATAATCTGTTAAGTTTTTCCCTTTACCACAGACTATTTAAACAGGAGTGTTTTAAGAAATCGTTTTACTATAAATACGACCGTTAATCTACTTTGTTTTCGTTTTTCTATGCACTTCGGACAGCTGCAGTTGGCCAAAGTGCATACAAAAAAAAAAAACATTGTTGACAGTAGATTAACTGACTGTTAGCTTACAGGAAACCGGGGGTTACGGAGTCCCGCTTAAGGTTACAAGCCCTCGGTATTTCCACTAGCTCGCACAAGAATTAGTAGCTACCTTATACTTTTGAAAATATGGGCACTAGATAATCTTTCAATCTCGGAAACTAGATAATTGAATCGCCGACATTTTAAAAGTGTTTTAATTATGTTGCACTTTTTTTTATAGAGAAATATGTTAAAAATTTCTAAATTTCTAAATTAAATTTCTCTGTCAAAAACTTAGTATGATTATTAAAATACGTCTAAAATTACCGTGATTTAATTTTCAAGTGCCTACACATTAGATTATTTGCTTGGATCCCGGAGGGGTAGGCAGAGACCAGGCTTTAACACTTGCCATGATCCTGCCAATGCTCTTTCGCTTCATCAATAATCACTGCATGTACGAACGCCGGGATCGGTTGATTTTTATCTAGCCCTTGGATAGTGCTTATATTTCTACATTTTTCAAAAGTATAGTCATTTTTAGGGTTCCGTACCCGAAGAGTGCCAAACGGGACCCTATTATTAAGACTTCACTGTCCGTCTGGCTGTTCGTCTGTCTGTCTGTCACCAAGCTGTATCTCATGAACCGTGATAGCTAGGCAGTTGAAATTTTCGCAGATGATGTATTTCTGTTACCGCTATAACAAAAACAGAATAAAATAAATATTTAAGGGGGGCTCCCATACACCAAACGTTGTCTAAAGACCGCTCGCCATCTAGCACCTATGTAACCTTCACAGCGCCGTTGTCATGTCGTTAAATGTCAATGTTAAACGCTTCTTGTTGGTTTCTATAGATGGCGCTGTTCCCAATTTCGATCTTTGTCTAATGTTATATAGATAATTGTACGGAACAATTCCTGTGCGAGTCCGACACGCACGTGGCCGTTTTTTTTTCTACAATCATTTAAATGACCGAATTTGTTTGCAAAAGTGGATGCCGAGGTGATATTTTTAGCGCCTACGAAATGCATCTATTGACCTATATAATGAAAAAAATAGCATCACAGTTACGGCCTTATTTATAAAAACACGATTCCTCTAAAACCAATCTAAAACTCTGTTTATTTAATCGGTGGCTACATCTTTTCCTTGTAAAATCTCCACCATAGACTATTTTAATTTGCGTTCTTGAAGTGTTTTAAGGAATCTAGTTTTTATAAATATCCCCGTGAGTGTTTTTAACAAATGAAGACGTGCTTTTCAAAAGTTTAACCTAAAAATGTCGTTAAAAGACTAATTTGGCAAAGTGGAATAACTTTGAGACATTAGTTTTTTAAGGACGTATCAATATTTTTTGTTCGCTTTTTGTAACATTATTATGTACGATACAATTTAGCCATTATTTTGTATAGGTAAATAAAATCTAAATTAAAATAAAAATGTCCTCAGCACGGGTTAGTGCAACAAAAAGAATATAATCAAGTTTGGTTATTATTGAATATGGAACTGCTTTTGATTCAGAATCATCTGGATTAAAGTTATTTTGATGACGTGAAGGAAATCGGAAATAAAAAACTGAAATATTTAAGTATTATTCAGTCAAACAAAAACCATTTACCTATTAAAATGTATCATAACATAATACAATAACAAGTTATTTATGTACTTAATCAAATTTTTACAGCGCTTTCATGGTCAAGGCAATCTCACTGCATGATAACTGTGACTACTTCATCCTTCATCATCACAAAGTCCAACATCGTTTATTATATTGCTAGCTAACCCGGCAAACGTTGTTTTGTCATATTAATTAGCCCACGACCTATTCTCAGAGCTACCAAATATACACAAAAAAATTCAAAAAATCGGTGAAGCCGTTTCGGAGGAGTTCGATAAGAAACACTGTGACACGATTATTTTTCAATGGCTCTCGATGCTCATACATAGTAATATATTAAACGTGACTGCGGCAGCTGCAACGTTGCCGAAACGTCGGGAATCAACGGTAATATAATTCTACCCTCTTCTAATTAAAGATTTACAGATCTACGTAAACATAGACATAGACATTTACATACAGGCACATACATTGCCTCTGGCCCCACACTAGGATACCCTGTGTCGTGGGAGCCAGAAACAGCGACATCACAAACATATGTAAACATCCAAGACCTGGGGTTTTTTTTTGTCCCCAGCCGGGATTCGAACCCGGGACCTCTCGCATGGTATGCAGATGCAGTACCGCTGCGCCACGAAGTCGTCAATTAATTCAATGAATTAATTTTTTATTCTACGATTATACATAAATAATCGCGGTGAGACCCGTTGAATATATTACTGTGGTACGAGATTTTCATATATTAGATACCAGGAAAACTATTTGTTTTCATCCCGGTCTTCACCAAACTGTTTTAAGCAACCAAGTTTCGAATTACGATGTTTCGGAATGGAATAAACATATTTTGATGAATCCATCGCAGTTCATATATTTCTTCTATTGAAATAGACACCTTTTTCGAATTTCTGTTGCAGCTACGTGTATATTTCAATGTTACCAGTCAGAAAAAAGTATACAGACCGCTTTGGTCACAAGTGGAATATCAACTTTTGAAAAGTACCTCCTCAAATACTAATAACCTCTTCAAGTATAAGGCCCGGTTTCTCAATTGAGAATTACACTAAGTAAACACTTAGGTAACGTTCTGTTACGCTCTTTTCTGAGGAATTCGAAGAGACAACACTACAGTTAACTATTTACTTAGCTTCTCAATTCAGAAACTCAATAGTTAAACAATGTATGTCTCCCCGCTGTGACCGATGCCGCTTAACTAATCGGTCGTCAGCCCGGGCGATATCGTCTGCTAACCGATAGTTAAATAAAAATTAAATAAATAAAGTGTTTATTCTATAAAAACCGGTCAAGCGCGAGTCGGACTCGCGCACGAAGGGTTCCGTACCATTATCTATACAACATTAGATACAAAGATAAAAAAACAGCAAAAAAAAATCACGTTTGTTGTGTGGGAGCCCCCCTTAAATAATTTATTTTATTTTATTTTTAGTATTTGTTGTTATAGCGGCAATATAAATACATAATCTGTGAAAATTTCAACTCTAGCTATCACGGTTCTTGAGATACAGCCTAGTGACAGAGACGGAAGGACGGACGGACGGACGGACAGACAGACAGCGAAGTCTTAGTAATAGGGTCCCGTTTTTACCCTAAAAACGTGGAACACGGCTTACACTGAATGCCTCGTTGGTATAGCCTGTGCTTAGCTGCCAAAACAGAGGTCGTGGGTTCGATTCCCACTGGGGGTCGGCGGACATTTGTGCAAATGGCTTCAGTGTGGGTGTATTTTCATGTTTGTGACGTCCTTGCCTGGTTACCATAGCACAGGGTATTCTAGTTTGGCACCAGGCGAAGTCATTGTGTTGTGTGGAAGTTATTATTATTATAGTTATTACAGAAATATCGGCCAAACTAACGTCTGTTTCTAATTCGATGCAAAGAAAATAATACTGTCACTTTGACATGTGCCGGGGTCGTAAACCAAAACAACCCATAACATTTGTCGACGTACTCTAGGTGGCCTTCAATACAAGTTTCAAGACAGACGACGACTAAATAATAATACCTATATCGCGCGATTATTGTTCTATACTAAATCCGATCGCAGTCGTGTGTATACCGCATATGACAATCATCATCATCATCAGCCATTTGACGCCCACTGCAGGACATAGGCCTCCTTCGTGATTTTCATAACGATGAGGGGTTTTGCCATAATCGCAGGCGGCATATTACAATGCCGGCCATAAATGTAAGATAAATAAATCTATGCCAATAGAACACTCTGTTATCAAAACAAAAGAACAAAGATCTTTTATTTATACAATAAAAGTCTCTTTCGCATGTTGCATCTACTCATGAGGACTCTTCGGGTATTGTCCTCATCATCATAATCGTCATTCATCTTGGACATTAATTTATAAAACGTTCTGCAAACTTAAACGTTACGTACAGGCTGGACCTGTATATGTCGGATCGGCATAAATTGTAACAAAGCCAAAGTAAACAGGTGAGGGGAACGAAGTCTAGGTAAACAACAGCCGAAATCACGTGTATAAAAAGAATCAGTTCGAAAGACTAGCCAATATTGTCAAAATCACAAGAGAACACGAAAACAACATTCGCGTAACCAAGAAAAAAACGGAATGTTTGAAAATAAATGACGTCTTCATGAATGTTTCAAACCTCAAACCCAAAGTTGTCAACACCCAAGCTTTGTCAATACGTAAAATTCTAATTATCCCTTTTTACTTCCAAGTAAAAAATTTTGGTGCTACGTTGGTGTTTTTTTAATTCTTATCTGAAGAAGAAGAAGAATATAATATATCTTGATGTAATCAAGGTTTTCGGTCACACAAGTCTTCTTTTTTACAGTAAGAAAAAAATCTACCGAGTATAGTTATATATTTTGTAATGGTAACACTGCCTCTTTTTTTTATCGAATTAAAGAACAGACTTTATATAAATTCTTTCTTTAAAATTAAAAACATACTAAGTACTTAATTATGTATGCATAGAAAACAAAGCGAGATAACCATAGGATTTATTTATATACATAGTTTAATTTCAAGGTTAAATTAGTTTTTTATTAGGTTTCAATGTTATAAAGATCAAACAGTCAAAGAGGTAGGCCACTCTCCTGGAATGCTATTGTACCTAATGCGATTACTTTAAGCATTTAAAGAATCAGGATCCATGCAAGTGGCAAACCCTTTTTCCTGCCTACCCCTCTGGGCTACAGGCCTAAGTTTATGTGTGAAGTCTCAATAATCCCGTTTTCCAGGTGAAGATGATCCAGAACCAGCAACAAGCGGGCCCGGTGGACCAGGTGACGGCTGGCTTGCTCAACGGCGTCGGCTCGCAATCCAACTTAGGGGCTGTACAGTGAGTATCCAATGACAGCCCACTTGTTTTCCAATAGCTCTGCAGGGGGCGAGAGTCTTAAATAGAGTGATAGTAATACGACAATGATTGTTTCATTGACACTTATGGTAGTCTACTGACCAATAGCGTTCCAATGGTGCAACCTGTGTAACTTAACTCGGCGCCTCGCGCGACTCTATCTTCTTCGCGAGAGATGCCTATTTAATTTGCGCGGCTTAATTTAAATGGCATTGTGGTGCTATACCACTGTGGACTACGAAGTGGAGGCAAATAACCGCTATTCAATACAATTCAAAAATTATTTATTGCACAAAAAGGTGTTTGTACAAAGGCGAGCTTCATACTAATAAGTATTTTCTTTCAGCTAAGCTTGGGTTATGTGGATAATGGAAAGGGTAGTGCCAAGAAAGATTTATTGCAAAAAAAAATATATTTAAACTATATATATTATAATAAAATAAGTTATGTACCCACCTGCCCATCACCCGTCGTGCTCAGATCATTCGTGAGGAAACCCGCAGCTTGGTAAGCTCCGCACTTATTGACTTTCTTTCCTGTAGCTAAGCCGACCTGACAGCTTAGTCGGCTTAGCTGTCAGGATGGTATAGGTGCTGGGCAAGCCTACCTCATCTAAAAACATGTCCCAGCCGCTGCAGCGTCCGAGTGGTCCCTTCACCCATCTAGTGTGAGTGATGATGCCACTGGATGCTTTATAAATAATTTCATTACGTAGATGCAGAGGCCAAAGTATTTTTTATATTCTAAAATAAAAATAACTTAGGCTGTTTTTTTCTAGACGGAATAAAGCCCGTCACAGACATAGCTAGAAAATATATTAATATACCGAGATAGCAAGTGACCGCGCACGGGAGCTATTTTTGCCCTCACCCGGTCTGCTGTCGTCGTTGCCAAAACATGTCTAGATATATATCTCGTTATATTTTGGTGACGTCATAGAAATATATATATATATATATTATAGCTCCGTCTGTGGTCTTTCGCAAATTATAGGGAAAATATATCGTAATATATCGAGATATGTTGAGCCATAATATAGGTATATTATAGCTACGTCTGTGATGAGTCTGAAACGCACGAGAGGTGAAACGTTCCCGATCTTCCTGTACCGACAATTCGTCACGTTGTTCCAGGTTCCAGGACCCTCAATCCCACCTGCTGCAGGCGCAGCAGCAGCTGTTCCAGCAGCAATTCCAGCATCTCAACAACGAGGAGCAGGCTATTAAGTACTTCCAGGCCAACTATATGCAGCAGGTACGGCCCTACAGGGTCCATTAATACGATAAACTTTGCGAAGCGAAGAGATAAACGTGATGTTTTCTTTTACCCGGCTTCTCCTACTACATACATGCACGTAACTTGGAAACCAAAGTCACTGGTACATGCCGGAATCAAAGTGTCCTGATATGTTAAGAATCACTATCAACCTTTAGAGTTACAGTTCCCATAATAGCTTTTGCGCATCAAAATAGTAAAGTGGAGGAATTTAACAAATTCGTCCTATCGTCTTTGTTTATTAAATAAACAATTGCTCCTTTTTTCTAGGCCCGGATATCGCCGTCACTCAACAACACCGACCAGCAGATCTTCCAACAACAGCAAGTGCTCAACATGAAACAACATCAAGCCATGATCGAGCAGAACTTCCTCAACCAACAACAGCAGATCATAGACCAACAGGTCCAGCAAGGCTTTCTCGAGCAAACCAACTCGCAAAACCAACTACAGCCGATCTTACACCAACAGCTGGGAATGAACGAACTCAGCAACCAAAACCAGGTCCTACAGCAACAGATAATCCAACAACAACAGAACATAATCGCTCAGCAAGCGGCCGCGATACAACAGAAACAGTTGGAAGAACAACTCCAGGTCCAGGAGAACGTGACCGGCCCACAGCCGGGTCTGAACGCGGGCCAAATCCTGGACCCGTCGCTGCAGAACTTACACAACATCCTAGCCCAAATAATCCACCGGCCGGACACGCTGCAAACGCGAAAAGAGTCCGAGTCTGAGAGCCAGCCGGTGCCGCAACAGCATCAGCAGTACCAACAACAGACGGCGGATTCCGGGATAGACGTGCAACAGCACGCGCTGGACCAACAGGACATGCAACAACAGATGCAGAACTTGCAGCAGATGCAGCAGCAAAGCCTGACCAACTACCGGCAGCAACAGTACGTGCAGCAACAGATGGAGCCGCAGCTGTTGGCGCAGCAACAGGTGATGAGCTTATTAAATTGTATTTATCTACACCCATATCGTAATGATTATAATAACCTCCTCAGTCCTGACCTTGAAAATAACAATTGAAAACAAATACCACACGCTAACCGAAGGAAAACATCGTGAGGAAACCCGCGGCCGGGTTGGCTCCGCACGCGTTGACTCGTCTTTCCTGTGGGCTAGGCCGACCGAGCTCGCCCAGCACCTATACCGTGCTCAATAAAAAAAACAATGTCTCAGGCACTGCAGCGTCCGAGAGGTCCCTTCACCCATCTAGTGTGAGTGAAGGTGCCCCCGGTCGCTATATAAATCATCTCATTACGTAGATGCAAAGGCCAGAGATAAAGATTTATTTTTGTGGACTACAGAATTTATTACCTTGTATTAGTTTGGTTATGATGATGAACGTGTCGTGTGTTGGCGCGATGAAGTGTGTGACCGCTGTGTGTGACCGCGTGTGTGACCGCTGTGCAGGTGGCGCACGCGCAGCAGCAGGTGGCGGCGGCGCAGCAACAGCTCAATGTGCAGAAGCAGGTACGACTACATCTCTATAATAATTATATGGGGGGCGATATTGTACAACAGATGTTAGCGTATAAAGAACGTAATGGTCACAATACATAAAAGTAGACATTTCTAAAAATATTTTTTTTACCGTCAATATTTATAGTATGTCGACTCCTTAAGCACGCTGAATAAGTTTCTGTTTCCCGCTCATACACTCAAACGTTTTATTGACTGGACTGACTCAGAACCTGTGATCCATTTTGAGATTTGTTTACTATGGACAAAAAACTTCACTTCACAGAAGACACAATAAGAAATATAATGTATTAACACTGCACTCGCATAGGTATTGGCCCAGCAGCAGTTGCTGCTCCAGCAACAGATGCTGTCGCAGCAGCAGCAGCAGCAGCCGCCGCCGGCCGGCCAGAGCCTCTCGCCGCACCACATCAGGAACTTCCAGCAGCAGCAGTACCTAGCCCAGCAGGAGATCCAAATACAGACCCAGCAGAACATCCTCGACCAGCAAAACCTGGCCCTCCTGGCCCAGAAACAACAGCTGATGGGCCAGCAGCAGCAGAAAGTCGAACAGATTCTCCGGACGCAGAGAACCGGGTACCAAAGGCAGATGTCCGAGCAGAGCCAACTCGGCCCCGCCGACGTGCACGACCAACAACAGACCCTAGCCCCCGACCAGTATCAACAGCAACAACAGAACCTGCAACAACAGCAGATCGCGAACCAAACCCAGCAGATCCAGCAACAACACCAACAGTTACAACAGCAGGAGGAGCAACAGTTCCAGCAGCAGCAAGTTCAGCACGCGATGCAAGGGCAGTCGCTGCCCCACAATATACAGATGCACCAGTTCCCGGCCGTGCAGCAGAACGAGAGGCAGATATCTAGTCACGAGGGCACGCCCGTCCAGAATTACACTGCCAATCCTCTGCAGGTAAGTGAAACGTTCAATTCATTCATAATGTTACTTGTAAAAAGATTGGAGTTAATATCAAGTACAATACAAACGGTGTGACAAAATCCCTGTAGGTGACTATCCAAAAGGAGGAAATTGTACTTGTCAATGCGAATGTAGTGTAGTTTTAATGTAGTGACAACATCAAGATCCTCGATGGCGTGTAAAACCTTTTGTAAGGCCTTTTATAGTCCGCACAAATCTTTTTGGCGGTGACGTGAACATAGTCACAGGTCGTTTGCACATCGCTTACTGTCTTTACAGTGTATGTGTGAGTAATTGTCATAGTAAATTACTATTAGTCAATTACTAGGGTAGTCAATTACTCACATATACACTACAGAGACAGTAAGCGATGTGCAAACGTTCTGCGACTACGTTCACGTTACCGCCAAAAAGATCTGTGCGGACTATACATCTATTGCGGATGATTTTTGCAGCGTTTTTTTGAGCGTTTGCGCTCGTGACTAAAACGTCCTATTCGGTAGTGGACTCCCCGTCCGCATACTCGGCTTGTGTTGGCGGCGGGCCCCTGCCGGCCCGAGTTTAAGGCTGTTTTAGGTGGACTATGCTGTCTCGCTCGCACAATTTCAGATAAGATAAGATTACTCTTTATTGCACACATGAAACAAGACAAATAAAAGTTACAATGAAAAGGTACAATGGGTGGCCTTATTGCTAACACCAATTCCTTCCAGACAGCCTTGTGACGGAAAGGTTGCTGAAGGAGAAAGTGAGACTGGAAGTCGGTGCAAATACGAATACATAAGAAATAAGAACATTTTATTGCAAACTAGCTGTGCCCGCGACTCCGTTCGCGTACATTTCGATTTTTACGAAGCATTTGTATGGGGGCCACGTCTTATCATAACTGGAGCTAGAATTTAAATAGCCTATCCTGTGTCCCAGATGTCTATATGTTTTTATACCAAATTTCATCAAATTCTGATAATTGGTTTAAGAGTTATGGAGGAACATACATACATACATACACACATACAGAAAAAAATTCTAAAAATCGTGAAATTAGTTTCAGTATCATATATTGAGCCTATAAACACAATATCTCTGAAAACAAACTAACTTACTCCATGACCGACCCTTACAGATTTATTATTAGTATAGATAAAAGTGTTACAAATTGTGTCATACATACTTTTATACTTAAAACCAAACTACGTCTGTATGGGAATTGCTCCTTGAGGGGCCGCCTTAATGCTTGTGCATGACTCTTTGCGCATTTATCAGCTAGATGCAGGGACGAGGCCGGGTCGTGTGACGTGCGACCCTCAGCGATAAGACGCCTCCACTCGTCGCGATCCTCCGCTAGCTCCACCCCCCGATCGCTTGGGATGTCAAAAGTGACCATGCCACGTTTAGCGCAACTTCGAAATAGCGAACCTAACCTGCGACATTAAAATATATGAAACGATTGATATTTCTTTCGCGATTTTGATGTCTTTCTCATAGTGAATGTTAACGAGTAGAACTTCCCTTTTTGGAATATATTGGGGATTTAGTTGCACTAATTATAAGGTTTGGTTAAGTCTGTGTAATTTCCTTTCTTATGTAGGTACAATAAACTGTTCCCTATCATTCAGTAAAATAACATGAAAAAGTATGTTCTTATAATATATCGCACGTGCCCCAGGTGTACCAGAGTCAACAAAACGTCCAGCAACAGCAGCCGACTCAGCAACAACCCACGATACAGCAACAACAGCCCACGCAACAACAACAACAGCCGATACAACCAACGCAACAGCAACAGCCAACACAACAGCCTACACAACAACAGCCCCAGCAACAGAACCAGCAAATACAACAAATTGTTTATCAGGATCTGCAGCCGCCACCACCACCGGGTGAGTTATTTTGCTAAACCTAAAGAAGTCTTGATGGTTAATTTCCTATTTTTGTGCAAACTATACGCAATACAAGTTACGAAAAATTACGGACATTATAGGCGCGAAATCTTCCGTTTTTGATAGAGAAAGTCCTTAATTTTGCTGGCCATTTCTGTTTATCCAAAACCGTGTAACTATAATGTCCTTGATTTTTCTGTCTACCTAGGAAATATTTAATCTATTAAATTCCGTTTAGTTGCAAGAACAATAGACTGATAATATTATTATAGAGAGATTTAGGGTATTTAATTTACTCTCCAATTTACTTATAATGTTTACACAATTTCGTTTTGTTTATTGAACACCTGAAAAATTACAGGCTGACATTAGTATACTTGATTGTGATACTCGTATTATTGTTTTTAAATCTGGAAAAGAGGAGCTTACAGATTGATATAGCACCTACCTATGTCATATAGTCAAGCTAATTTAAATACAAGGAATGGCAGAGGTTCTACCACTTCCATAGAGGTAGAGGGTTCTACTGAATAAATATCTCGCATCCATTTTATCTCAGTACGTTGGTTCCTTTCACGATCTGTCTTCCCATGCACTTGACGAAGATTGCGACGTGTGAATTGTGATAAGATTCTTTTCAAGTGTGGTACATCCCTAGTGAACCCCCGCGCAGCTCTCCTTTGACACCTAAAATTAGTCGTTGCGCAGGAATTGGCGAACTTCACTCAACCGTTAAAAATATTTACGCGGTTTAAACATTTTGTCAAAATCATACTCATTATTTAACTATGAATTTACCAGCGAGAGGGATGGCAGATGCAATAGCAGCCCTACCCTATTGTACTATAACAATCGTCAATCTATTATTAACAGCTGTCACTTGTTAATAAAGTTTTTTTGTAAGCATTTTGTCCAACTGTCAACAATACATTCGTTGACTGTTACGGTGTTACTTATAAAAACACGATTGTTCTAAATAATGCAGTTTAAGTTGTCATACACGAAAAGACCAACTTAAACTGCATTTGAAGAGTGTTTAAAGAGATCGTGTTTTTTATATGTAAATAAGACTGTTTAACAAGGTGTTTAGTAAGCTGGCATCATGCCTATACTGGCCCATTTTTGACAACTTTGTATGTTTTATGTAGGTACTTACAGGTATTTTGCCAAAATGTGTTCCGTGGTTTATTAACTTAATTATGTACTTACTGTTCCTAATTCTTTGTAATGTTGTCAAATAAAGTTAATTCTTATTCTTAAACGTTTCTAATGAGAGCACCTTTCTTCAGTATCACAGCCGGAACCGCCTCCGCCCGACCCCCTCCCCCTCCCGGAGACCACGGAGAACGGTTACCTTAGCAACGGCGGGCCCAAGGAGCAGTACCACACCCCGCTGTCGGAGCTCCCCCCGCACCCCGAGGGGGCGCGCCAGCCCGAACTCGGCGCCGTGGAGGAGAAGCACCAGGAGTCCAAAGATGGTGAGCATTAGTGTTTCGATGGTCCGGGGTTTGCTTTACGCGGAACTCTGCATTCGGTCTCGCTAGACCAGATTAAAGTTGTTGAGAGGTATTTGAGGCGCTCGCAGCTTCGCCCTACGCGAAGTACGGCCTTTGGCCTCGCTGAACGTGAGTGAAGATCGCTGGGAATTATGTTTGCGAAATTCGGCCTTTGGCCTCGTTGAACCTGAGTAATGTAAGTGGGGGGACATTAGGGACGCTACAAAATTCGCCCTACGCGGAGCTCGGGCTTAGGCGTTGCTGAACCTAATTAGCGACGAAATATTGCCAGGAGGTATTTAGAAAAAAAATAGCTGAGTGTTTGAGGTGTTCACGTACCTCAGCGCTTGAAATTACGAATCCGCGATGGGCAGGCGTGGTAATTAATCTATCTATCTATCTCTCTCTCTCTCACTCTCTTTTCTCTCTTCTCTCTTCTCTCTCTCTTCTCTATCTCCTCTCTCTCTCTTCTCTTCTCTCTCTCTCCTCTCTCTCTCTCTCTCTCTCTCTCTCTCTCTCTCTCTTTCTCTCTCTCTTTCTCTCTTTGAAAGAAGGCCTGTGCCCTGCAGTGGGACGTATATAGGCTACATGAAAAAATGGCATTTAGGACAAATGTACATAACGACTAAGACCTTACTTTCTCTAAAAAAGCCCCACGCCCCGCACTAGGATTTACACGGGTTCCATAAGAATTCTCTCTCCGCAGCGGGCACGTCGATTCCCTCGCCCATCGCCGGCGAGAAGAAGTCCCGGGGCTCCAAGAAGCGCTCCCGGGAGAAGGACAGGATGCCCAAGCTGTCGGTGCTGGGCGTGGACGCCGGCGCCGGCAGCGTCGAGTGCCAGCTCGAGTCCAAAAACAACACTGTCACCTTCAAGTTTGACGTGGGCGACGTGAACCCTGAGGAGATAGCTGGGAACCTGGTGAGTTGGACGAGGGACTGGCGAGGAAGGAAAGCAGTGACTCTGCGTGGTCGGGACTAGATTGCGATGGTTGCGAGATAATAAGCTGCATTTTCGTATATACCTTCATTTTGGCATTCTAAAGATACAACGTAAAAAACTATATTAAAATAAATTGAAAATTTAACGAAAATTGACAAAACTTGTTGGGTATTTGACAAAATATCAAATGAGTTACTTTTAAAACTGAATTTTGTATGAAAATACTTGCTTGTGACGTCACATTTTAAGAGCACTCTTTTTTTACTGCTTCTCCGACTCTCCAAAGTTTGCTTGAAGAAATCTCTCTTACAGAGATAAGATCGTCTTTGCACATGTTATTTATTATGCAATTTCCTGTTCAATGTTTCGTGTGCAATAAATTATTAGTATAGAATAGTTACATGAGTTGATTTAAATATATAGATTGGCCACAGTTGCCGAGCTAGGCTTAAAGCCTGTATTACGGCATCCAGCGCCAAAGGCCCGCGGATTACGGCAGGGTAAAATATTCTAAGCAATTTGAAGAGATTTAAATAAAATATCTTCCAACCGGTCTTTTTGGAAGTCCATGGAGGAGGCCTATGTCCAGCAGTGGACTTCTTGTGGCTGAATGATGATGATGATGAATTAAATATTATCCGGTTCAAATGCTGTTAGGATACGACCTTTTGGAGTTGCGACAGTGATGACTTTTAGGGTCAGAAAAACAGTCGGATGGATAATTTTAATCAGTTTATTTATTTTTTTTGCGTATCAAGTATCAAGGCGACTAAAATATTAAATAAAGACAGTAACTAAGGCACATAATGATAATAAAAATAAAGCTAATCTTCTAAGTCTTCTACTTCACTCTCTGAGCTGTCTTGGTGTGAAATTTCAGAATCAGTATCATCTCGACACGGTCTTTTAAAAAATTCAATGTTTTTTTTTTTATTGTTTTTACACTGCTCTTTATCTCTTTCGAAATAAGCGTTCGCACTCATAAGCATTCCTCGAGCACTACTGTTCAGCACATCTTATAGCACTCCTTTTTGTCACAAAAGATCCAATAAATACAATTTAAAAAGAAATACTTCCCATGAAGATGTATTCGTCACTCACGTGTCACGCGCTTTCCCGACAGCGTTGCTAACGTCATACGCCGCTCCATTCCAAAAGGTCGTATCCTAACAGCGTTTGAACCGGATAGTATAAAGAAAAGCCCGCGACCGGCCGCAGGTGTCGGAGAACCTGCTGCCCGAGTGGCAGAGCGCCGCCTTCACGGAGCTCATCCGCGACATCGTGCAGCAGCTGGCCGCCGACCCCGCCCGCCCGCCCTGCGTGCGCGCGCCGCCCGCCGCCCGCCCCGGCGACAAGGTACCACGGGGGGGCCGATGGCTTATTACACAGCTTTCTGAAAACCGTTTAACATTTTTTGTTGGTGTTCATTGAGTGCTCAGAAAATGGTCATTTTAAATTCTTTCGTGTAGATAAAACATAAACATAAGCAGCGTATATACGTCACACTGTAGGGCACAGGGCTTTTGTCAGGGAGAGAGTATGGGCTTAATCACTGAACAGTAGTTATTTAAAAAAACAAAAAAACCTCAGACCACATTTATCAAAATTATACTCATTTTATTACAATAACAAAAAAAAACTGCGAACGAGACAGCCGCCGTAACAACCGCCACAACGACTCCTCCCACAGACGGACTACGACTCCGAAACCACGGAGCGTGAAGAAAACCTCACGGACTCGAACCAGGACAACTCTGAGTGCACGACGCCCACCGCCAGCCACGAGCACCTGGCCGTGGCCGAGCTGGCGCTGGACCCCGCCGAGCCCGCGGGGCCCCCGGGGCCCTCCGCCGAGCCCCTCAAGCCGCCCCACGCCGACACCGTCTCCAGGAAGATCAGCACCGCCTCGTCTATAGGTGAGTGGTAGCTGTACTTGTACTCTTAGGGGTCCCGGGGCCCGCCTGCCGAGCCTCTCAAGCCGCCCCACGTTATCAACGTTTCTCGTCCCACTCGAGGAAAATAGCGCCATCTCGACTTAGGTAGGAAAATAGCGCCGTTTCGACTATAGGCATATGTTATACGTCTAGTAAGGCATGGGTATACGGCCCTATAGCCTAGGGCCCCAGACGAGCTTTTCTAGCCGCCCCACGGCGACACCGTCTCCAGGAAGGTCAGCACCGCCTCACCCATAAGTGAGCGGTAGCTGCCCTTAGACTCCTAGGGCCCCCGGGGACCCTGCTGAGCTTCTCAAGTTACCCCATCTAGATAAGATACCGTCTAGCTGTCTGGTCTGTGGGTGAGTGGTAGTTAAAGTTACACCCTTAGGGCCTTTTGACTGTCAATACGTTTTACTGAACCCTAATAAATACAAATTTCCAGACTTATTTATAAAAAACACGATTCCTTAAAACACTCCTCCGATGCTGTTTAAATAGACTGTGGTAGAGGGAAAGACGTGACCATAGATTATTTAAACTGCCTCTGAGAAGTATTTTAGAAGCATCGTGTTTTTTTTTAATAGTAGGGTGTATACAAAATCTCAAGATATGCCGCGCAAGCTAAGGGGGCTATAAACGATTCATGGCTACTGACAGTTTTGCCTCATTTGTCCGATCCTTTCCTTTCGTGTATTTCCATGTTGGTGACGTCCTTGCCTGGTTACCATAGCACAGGGTATCCTTGTTTGGCACCAGGACAAATGGTGTCGTCGTTTAGCTGTGAAATTCGGGGCTAGCGTCACTACAAGTGAACCAATCAACGAATCTCCCCCGCAGGCTCCAACCAATCGGACGGCGGATCGGCGCCGGAGCGCTCCGGCAGCAGCGAGTCCACCAACAGCGATCGCAAAGCCCACACCAAGCCTTCCCGCAAGATCTCCCGCTTCCTAGTCAGCCCCGTCGTGGACCGCGGCGAGGGCGTCCCCGAGGAACCCCCTCAAGTCAAGGAGGAGAACGCCGAAGTCAAAGAAGGGAAAAGCGAAACTGTCAAGCTGTACTCCGACGTCGCCAAAGAGCCGGCCAAGGTCAACGGGCTTCCTGAGAAGGATGTGCAGGTGAGATGTGGTTTTTAGTCCTTAATCGTGGCTAGCGTGGCCTAAGGAACGTCCTCAAAGGCTATTTTGCGACGTGTACAAAATATGTGTAAAAGAAAAGAAAAGCAACACTCAAGTTGTGCTCCGACGTCGCCGAAGAACCGGTTAAGGTCAACGCGCTTCCTGAGACGGATGCGCATGTCAGACGTTGTTTTTGGTCTTTAATCGTGGCCAAGGCAACCTAAGGAATGTGCTCAAAGGCTATTTTGCGACGTGTACAAAATATACGTAAAAGAAAAGAAAAGCAACACTTTCAAGTTGTGCTCCGACCTCACCGAAGAACCGGTCAAGGGCAACTGGCTTCCTGAGACGGATGTGCAGGTGAGATATGCTGTTAGGTCTTTGACCGTGGCTAAGATCGTCCCACACAACATTAGGAACTTATTCGAAGGCTATTTTGCAACGTATGCTGATCTACGGCAAAAATATCTGCCTAAATGTGGGCGTAGATTTTGCGATCGCTAAACGTTTTCTAATAAAGGTGTGGGTGTGTTGCTATGTATAAATATTATTATTTTATTCCATAACTGAAATATTCTGATTCGAAGAACATTTGTGTCTACGCGTCACATCGACTTGTGACATTATAGTTTAAGCCCGATTTGTATGTGGAGCGTTTTTGCACCACGTGACAAGAATTACTTATTGTGGAAATTATACTCAGCTTTCTCCGAACATATGTCAACGTAGTTCACCATGTAGTTACACACATACGGTGTCGTCCTCACTCACTGAATTTGAGAGGTAGGTATAGAAAAAAAAAAAACCCGACTACCCAACGACCTGTCACTCCAGCGGCCATCATTCACGTTTCAGTGCTCCGCGAGATCGCACTCCAAATTCTTCATTGTACTATGTATCTTTGTTTTCTTCTGGTGCACAATTAATAACATTGTTATCTTGTTTCAGGTGGTGAGTAACCAGCCGATGGTGTCGCAGCAGACCATGGTGACCAGCAGTCTGGAGCAGAGCTTTGTGCACACTCGCCAGTACACTGTGACGTCACAGGTAAACATACTGCCGCGTGACAGCCTCATTAGTCTAGCGGCAACACGCTTGACTACCAAAACAGAGTCTTTACTGCCACAGACTAGTGTTAGGCTGAGAAAATTTTATGTTAAAATTAATAATTTCTTATTGACGTAGTTTTTTGTACAGAAAAATAGTATATAAATATCATAATCATAAGCAGCCTATATACGTCCCACTATAGGGCACAGGCCTTCTCTCAGAGAGAGAGAGTATGGGCTTAATCACCACGCGTGCCCACCGCGGATTGGCGATATCAAGCGCTGAGGTATGTGAATAGCTCAGACACCCACGTTTCCTCACGATGTTTTCCTTCACAGTTAGCGAGTGGTATTGCTACTATAACTTTATAAATTTACATAACTTAGAAAACAAAGTACATGCCTGCACTGGGATCGAACCTAGGACTCCCGCTTCCGAGTATAAATAATTAAGAACTATTTGAACACCTTTTTCTCGATCAAAAATTAATCAAAAAATTATATCGTCTGTCCCTCCGTCCATCTGTCTGTCCGCGGCTTAGCGCAGAGACGATAAGTACCTTCGAGAGAGCTGTAATTTGGCATATATGCACATATTTATTACGCTGACAAAACGGTAGGATGAAATCTCGAAAAACTTTTTTTTAGGTACCTCCCCCGCCACCTGAATTAGGGATGCAAATTTTTTTTTTCGCCTGCACCATAGCCTGGGGTATCGTTGGATTGGTCGTTGAAAAATATTATGGGTGTAGGAAGACCATTTTTCGATTTAGGGTTCCGTCTGCGAAATATTAACCTTGAAAGGGATTTTTATTGTCAGTTTTCTTTAAAAATAATAATTATAATTAGAATGTGTTAACGTGAGTGATGCTAGAAATATAAACAGCCATACTTTTTATCTTGCCCACTAATACAGTGTTTTTTTTTTACACGGTTTTGTTATTATATAAACAAACATCGTGCATTAATGTTTTCAGATCACGCAGCAAACAATAGACAACGTAGAGATGCAAATACCAATGACCGCGCCGACGATATCCGCCCCTATAACTACGGTGGTACAGTCGATAATACCCCAGCCCGTCTACCAGCCCGCCAACCCTGGCCTCTTGCAACCAAATCTTACTACGCCGCTACAGATCGCCACTGACACGCCTCTCCTAGGGTTAAGTCAAGTGGCGACGCCGATCTCAGTCGGTGCAGAACTAGGGTTGAACGTTGGGTTGGGTCAGGTGGGCCCCAGCTTGGAGACTGTGGGTCTAAACGGGTCCAGATTGCCGTTCATTGCGCCGCCTGTGTTGACGTCCAGTAACCAGAATGTTCCCGACGCGTTCTCCAATGCTGAAAGCATACAGAGGATACTGCTGAAACAGAATATTATGAGGTGAGTCGGTTTTAATCGTATATGTAGGTATTATAATTTCAGGGTAAAATCCAGCCTAGATGAGTGCAGTTTCCACTCAGTAAACGCTGTTTATATGGAGTCAGGTTTCTTAGCAAATGGGGAAATATGTGGCACATGTTTAGATTGAGTTAGGTTTTCTAGCAAACGCGTTAATGTGTGGCACATATTTATATGAAGTTAGGTTTTCCATCAAACGCTTTAATGTGTGGCACATGTTTAGATGGCGTTGATTGCGTTTATACTTTCATGTTGACGCACACGAGCAAAAGTACAGAGACAATATATAGTTACAAGAGAAAAGATCCAATTGACGGCCTTGCTTACCAACGCCAACTCGGATAATCAGAATAGCATCCTAAATCCAACCTTAATGTATATAAAAAATACAAAATTATTTATTTCAGCAATGATGTTTTAAGTAGCAGTTTGCCTTATTACAATGATAAGAGTAATTCAAATTGTACAATGAGTTTTTCTGTGGCCCCACACTTAGCAAGCATGCATCGTGGGTACCTTAATCCGGTGTGCAATAAAGAGTATCAATCTAATCTAAATGAAACATGACCAGCCCTGACATGTTGCGAGACTGGAAGATACTAGATGGACTCTGACTGCTACTGGATGGCCCGGGCCGACAGGCCAGCGTCAGCCAGGCAGACCATACGCTCGCCGGAGCCACGACATTATCAGTCTCGCAGGAGAAAATTGTATGACAGTAGCCAAAAATAGAAAGATACGGAGGAGGCATCTACCCTTGAACTAGGGGTTTTTATATTAAAAAGAAAAATGCGTGATTGTTATTTATGATTTTATGTATTTTTTCAATGTAATGTAAATACATACATAAGCAGGCTATATACGTTGGGACGCACAGTGGGCTGTAGGGCACAGGCCTTCTCTCAGGGAGAGAGTATGGGCTTAATCACCACGCGTGCCCACCGCGGATTGGCGATTTCAAGCGCTGAGGTATGTGAATAGCTCAGACACTCAGGTTTCCTCACGATGTTTTCCTTCACCGTTAGCGAGTGGTATTGCTACCATTGTGAAGTTTCACAAATATACATAAACCAAGTCATAGGTACATGCCCGCACTGGGGATCGAACCTGCGTCTCTCGCTTCCGAGTCCGATTTTATACCCACTAGGCTACCATCGCTGTAATGTAAATTCAATAACAATGAATTCAATGTAAAGTTTAAATCAAATAGGAAATAAAAGGCTTTATTTTTTATTTTCATTAATCTAAATGAATGCTAAAATATCAAGTGGCATTCCCTGGTCTCCGCCGTCCCCTCCGGGCTACGGGCGTAATTTTATGCATGTATACATGTGTATCCTAAATGCCTCTCAATCTCTTCCAGCCAACAACAAAACCTGTCGGGGCCCAATCTCCTCGGCCTGCTAAATCAGCAGCCGTTCCAGCAACCGCCGGACTTACTGCACACAGCGATGCATGCGCCGCCGGGTGAGTTTGTGTGCGTCTCACACAACGTATGTGTGTCGTGTGTGTGCGTGTGTGTGCATTCGTGTGTGCATTAATGGTACTTAATTGGACCATGTTCCGCAGAAACATTCCTGCTTTTTTATGTATGAGGTTGTTTTATACCATGTTTTTCTTCAGACGTTTTATATTTGTAATCATTTTAACATTCAACACCTCGGAACAAAATCTTTTTTTCTTTTTTTGACCGGTGTAATTTATTTTTTTATTGACCGTGACGATTTACGTCAAATGTTTGACAGCTGGTTTGTATAGGAAAAGAAATGTGTCGTTTTTACTACTTTTCATACAATTATTATTTTTTTCTCTGCGAATGCGTTTTTCTCACAAGTTACGTATTGTGGGTCGGCATGTTTCTGCGTAGCAACATCCAATTATGATAGTAGATTATTGTATTTACAATCCAGCTGCGCTGGAGCGCTGTAGACTTCTAGATACAGAGGCCCTTCTGTAGGACAAATGTCATAAAAAATCCTACCATGTTCTGCACATACTTTCTATAAACCTATTGAATAATATTGGCTGTATAGGCGTTAGAGTTTTGATTCTTTTATGTTTATTGAGACAAACATCTTCAGCGGGAGTCATTTAAAGTGATTGGACGAACAAACAAACGTGCAACATACTTATCAGGATAGTAGTAAGTAGGATTAATGCATTACAAATGAGGTCCTTGAGAAGTATGTCTGGTGTTACTTTGAATGACAGGATACGCAATAGTTTGATTAGAGAACGTTGTGGACTGAAAGAGGATGTAGTGACTAGAATTGAGAAAGGTATGTTGCGTTGGTTTGGACATGTGGAGAGGATGAAGGAAGAAAGATTGACGAAACAAATATATCGAGCGAATGTGGGTTGAAGGGCCGGTAAGGGACGTCCCAGGCGGATATACTAGGGGACAAATAGGGGATGTATTAGCAAAGGGCAAGATAAAAAGTACCCGAAACCGGCGTGCGTGCATGCAACGACTAATGAATGTTGAAGAAGCGAAAGTGATCAGAAATCAGAAATCGAGACAAGTCCGCCTGGGATAGGCGGATACAGGTGTGAGTTTATGTATCGGTCCGGCGGACCATACGTACTATGCTCGCTTCTGATGACAGTACAGTAAAGTGATAATGGGCTCGGACTCTATGCTAGTATGAATTGAATTAATTTATTGCAACAAACAAATCGTGTACAACAGGATTTCTCAAACACATGACTCCACGTACCCCCTGTTAAAGTTTCTAGATGACAGCGAACCCTTAATCCCCCACAAGCGCAAGGAACAAAAATAAAACAAATAAACACTGAGCAAATCAGTGTTGCCAACTCAGTTTTAGAATAGTTGACAGACTATAAAGTAGAAATTAGAAAGTTTGAAAAGAAAACTCGGTAGATCTACCTAAACTATAAATATAGTTCAGCAGATTTGTAAGAAAAGTCCGTATGAAAATATCACATTACATTACATTAATCTTGTCGCGAAACCCCTATAGTCGAATAGCGAACCCGTGGGGGTTCGCGTACCCCACTTTGAGAAACCCTGGTGTACAACATACAATAATAATAAATTATTGTACAACAACAAAGTGTGCGTGTGACAACAGTAATAATTTCCAGCAAACGCTTTAAGCAAGCGGCCTGTATGACCCTGTGCGTCCAAAAGTACCTCATTGGTATCACTGGCTTTCTGTGTGCTCCGTCCCCCGCCCACTAAACCGGCTGTGTCCATAGTTATACATTAAACGGGTCTCATTTTATAGCCTACATACGTCCCATTCCAGGGCACAGGTCTCTCAGAGAGTATGGGCTTAATTACCACGCGTGCCCACCGCGGATTGGCCTCCGTCGCTCCGATTTCCTCACGATGTTTTGCTTCACTGTTAGCGAGCGGTATCGCTACTTCACAAATGTGCATAACTTAGAGCCGGTTTCTGAATTGAGAATTTCACTAAGTAAATACTTACAGCAGTGGTAGCCTAGTGGGTAGAACATCGGACTCGGAAGCGAGAGAGCCAGGTTCGAACACCAGTGCGGGCAGGTACCTATGACTTAGTTTTCTAAGTTATGTACATTTGTTAAGTTATAGTAGCAATACCACTCGCTAACGGTGAAGGAAAACATCGTTGAGGAAACCTGAGTGTCTGAGCTATTCACATACCTCAGCGCTTGAAATCTTTAATCCGCGGTGGGCACGCGTGGTGATTAAGCCCATTCTCTCTCCCTGAGAGAAGGCCTGTGCCCTACAGTGGGACGTATATAGGCTGCTTATAAATACTTAAGTAACGTTCTGTCACGCTCTTCTCTGAGAAATTCGAAGAGACAGCACTACAGTTAACTATTTACTTAGCGAAATTCTCAATTCAGAAACTGGCCCTTAGAAAACAAATTCTGGTACATGCCGGGTTTCGAACGCACGGCCTCCCGAATGAGAGGGTCAGTTCTACCGCTGCGCTACCTCCGTTTGCAAGCTAAACTTGATTACCTTAATTGGGTATTTGACAAAATATCAAATGAGTTACTTTTAAAACGGAATTTTGTATGAAAATACTTGCTTATGACGTCACATTTCAGAGCACTCTTTTTATGTTTGATCTATTTAAAAATTGTAATAACTAGTAATTGACTAAAAGAGATACATTTTCCGTGATATTTTGTAATTTTTGTTTTAATCGAACATATGAAATAATTTATTTTTGATCGTGTCAAATACCGTATTGTCGACGTTTCTGTTTCCCGTTCAATGCATAACTTATGTATCAGCGCTGTGATTTATTAAACAAAGCCATAGCAAGCCACTTCCGGCTGTCCCGTCCCCGCCCACTAACGGCCGACTAACCCGCCGTGTCTGTCCCGCTAGCGAGCCACGCGGCGTACGCGCAGCGGTACGCGCCGCATTATGCGCCGATGCTGGCGGCCGCCAACGACTATATGGGTGAGTCAAACATCGTTAGCGGAAAAGATCATATCGTCGGTCGGAACCACTACCGGAACATCTACGAAATCACGTGTTTTGAGTTAAGTATGCAGAAGGTTATTTCCTAATCACTAATGGTACAAGTTAAAACGTTAATGGGGGACTGGCGTCTAACTTAGATTGGAGTAACTTTGCTTTTATACCATAAAAAAATCATATAAACACCTGGGAACAAATTAAAAATAAATCATTAAATTCTGATCGTTTTCTTATGAGGGGTGTACAGTACATGCATAAAAACATTATTTTGTACCACGTGACTATATTGAGTTTTCGACTGGGTATATTATAAAAAGTATTAGACGAAGAGAAAAAAAAATACCACGTTTATTAATCTTTTAACGTGTCCTCCGTGTGGCGCCGGATTAAGAATAGCGTCACTCCATTTCCTTCCGTGGATTTCGCAGAAGGCGACTAAGGAAATCAATTACCAGGAGACGGGCAGCAGCGTCTTCCTGAGATTCCAACCGCATACTGCGATCGCCAACCCGCCTGCCAAGCGTGGCGATTATGGCAAAACCCCTCATGGTTATGAAAACCACGAGGGAGGCCTGTGCCCTGCAGTGGGCGTCAAGTGGCTGATGATGAACGTATCCCCCTATTCCATTAAAACATTTTTTAGTGCAAGTTCTCTACTGTAACTGTTATAAAACGACTTCGACCAGTAGAGAAACAATGATTTTACTATTCAACAAAGATTTTTAAACGTCACTTACTCAAAAGGTATATTTTGAAATGTTTCAATAATTAATTTGACCGACGATATGCCTAATTGTGCGCACCAAATCCTATCGGAATCCTGACGTTTTGCCATACCAATTAGGATGGACGATTAAAAGGTGACAGGTGACAGTTAGACGATTAAAATGATTCAGGATTCCGTAGCCCACGTAGGAATGTTTACCCCTCAACAGGGCAAAGATAGTAGGATTTTGTCATTGGTTTTGGACTTCAAGGTTCAATTTACAGTGGTAACTATTATGCCTCATTAAGGGTTATCTAACTGTTAACAACTTTTATACAAAGTGCACACAAAAATAACTGGATGGACGGATAACAAAGCGATCCTCAAAGGTTCCGTCTTTTTTCTTTCGAGATTCCGAACCCTAATAACTACTGAGAACAGCTAATAATTAGTAAACATTGTTAACAAATGAAGAAGAGGGGGTAAGCCGGTAAGGTAAAGCAGTCCAGAACTCAGTAGGCCACTAAAGTATAATAATAAAAGTTAGTACAGAACGAAAATTTACATTTCTAGCCGATCTTTATAAATTCGAAGCAGATTATACAAATGGATCCTTTAGCAGCTAAGCTTGGCTTAAGTTTTTTTTTTTTTTTAGGTTAAATGAAGAAACGATAGAATTTCCCTAATTAATACCTATATTTAGGTTCGAAAAAAAATACTATCCTCACGGATTCCTAAATCAGGGGCCGGGAGTTTCAAACTAGTTGTCACTCATGGTTCTTAACATTTCTGGCACAAAAGCAAAATAAAACTCTGTGGACATTATTTACATCTGTTGTAGATGAAGACAGACCTCATCGGCTAACCACACCATATGGATAGACACAATAGATGGGTGAAGTGACGTCATAATCGGACTGATCCACAGGAAATACAAACCGTAATATGTATAGGTTAATACATATTACTAACATTTTCGAATGATATTTCTTCCTAATTAACACCTTCGTCTCATTCCAGTTCAACAGTCAACAGTGAACCAGTTCACGAACCAACAAATGGGCCAAACGTTGGGCATCGGCCTCGGCCTCGCGACCCCGCTGCAGCCCTGCCTGGGCGTGGCCCAAAACCTTGGCCTCCAGCAACAGAATATCGGCTTAGCCACCCAAAACCTAGGGCTCAACCAGAACTTGGGTCTGGGACAAAACCTGGGCCAGAATTTGGGCTTGGGACAAAATCTGGGCCAGAATCTAGGCCTAGGAGGGCCGAATCTCATCGGTGGGCAGAATCTGGGGCTGGGCGGGCCGAACCTGGGTCTCATGGGGCCGAATCTAGGCCAGCAGCTGTTGGCCAACCGGGCGCTGGCGCAGAATGTGAACGCGTACGCGCTGGCCCGCCGGGCCGCCGCCGCGGCGCACACGCAGGACTTGGAGATGAACGGTCAGTGCAACACGGTTATTTGTTATCTTCCTTCGCAGTTGGGAAAAGTTTTGGTGAAAATGCTAAACTTTGCCTTGCAATTGCAGCGTATTGACGTTTAAATAGCTCGGAGAACTGACGGTGGTTGCGGCGAAAAAGTTCTGACCTGGCGACCGCGGACCGGACGACGCAGCGTGGGCAGCCCCCCACCGGATGGTCTGACGACCTGGTCACGGTGGCGGGGAGTCGCTGGATGCGGGCGGCACTACATCGGGAAGTTTGGAAAACCACGAGAGAGGCCTATGTCGTGCAGTGGGCGTCAAATGGCTGATGATGATGATGTTTAAAAAAATTCTACCGATATGTTCTGTTTTTAATTTTCTTTTTAATTTGAAATAATAAATCATTCCACAATTCGCCAATGAACTAAGCTGATTGACATAGGATTAGCCTATAAGATTAGCAAACTGAAGTGGCAGTGGGCTCGTCACATCTGCCCGAGCACCGATAGCCGATGGTGCGCAAAGGTTCTTGAGTGGAAACCGCGGCCTGGCACAACCAGCTTCGGACGTCCACCGGCTCGTTGGACCGACGACCTTAGGCAGATCGTTTCCAGCGGCTGGATGAGGCCATCCTCATGGCCATCCGTGAACAGAAAGAAGTGGCGTGCCTTGGGTGAGGCCTATGTCTAGCAGTGGATTAATACGGGCTCATTGATTGAGTGAGTGAGTGAGTGAGTAAAGAAGAAGAAGAAGATAGGTTACTTGGGACATGTGCTTCAAAGCGAACGGTGCACACATCTTCAGGTTATCACGATGGGTAACGTTGAGGGGAAAGATTTATTATTTATTCATAATAAAACATGAAAAATGACAATTTCATCAGGCGCTCTGGTAGAAAAAGAAACTCACGGCTCCGTAATATCAGAGAATGGACTGGAGTTGCCAGCGTCGAAAGTCTATTTCGCTTGGCAAAAAGAAGTGAGTAATATGCAGAGCTGACGGCCAACCTCCGGCAGTGAAAGAGGAAGACTGAGTGAGTGAGTGAGTGAATCAGTGAGTGAATGAGTGATCGATTGATTGATCGAGACTGATAGTTGTATTCTTCCCTTGCAGGCATGACGAGCGTCAACTCGACGGGCTCCTCCCAACCGAGCACGCCGAACAAGACTCAGTCCTATCAGGAGTACATGCTCACGTTAGAACACAAACTGGCCTCTATCTCCAATAGCGTGAGTATAAGATACACAGCGGTTTAGTAGTGTGCATCGTTCTTATGGACGATGTTAGTTACTGTCATAAGCAGCCTATATACGTCCCACTGTAGAGCACGGGCCTTCTCTCAGAGAGAGAGTTAGTTACTGTACCAGTGGAAAAATAAAACTTTTATAGTACGTTTTCGCAAAAAGTGAACAAATCGCAATAACTATGGCAGCTACATTTAGAATTAACAGTTTGGAACCTGGCCCTCTCGGACTTTAAAGCGTGTCAGATTATAGGTTTTAAAAACATTGCAAAAACGTGAGATGTAACTAAGGCCGAGTTCTCCGAGCGCACGGATTTGGGACGGATTTTTGGCGCTCGGTTGGGACTTATTGTGCTGCGCGAGCGAATAGTTGGGGGAAAAGTAGGCATCTTTGAAATTACAGAGATATAAATCCTACTTGCAATAGAATTTTGCCGGCCGACGTCACTAACACATTCAGTTCAGTTCAAGTAAAACCATATCTAGTGATAATTTACACTCGCGTTTTTTTGTTGATGCTATAAAGTTTAAAACATCATAAAAATAATGTCCGACGGCCCTAGGTAAATACGTTGCGGAGTTCTTTTTTTCAGATTTTAAGTAATAGTAGATTGTTAACCAAGGGCTGTGTGACATCAATTGCATACGAGGTTTTTGGCGCCCGAGCGCAGCGAGGGCGCTAATTAGCCCGAGTATGCAATTGATGCTTACACCCGAGGTAAACACTCTGCTTTACATATCGATTGTGAGGTAAGTAAAAAAACATGAAAGCAGGACTTTTGAGAAAGAACCTCCAAAACACGAAAAAAATTTACTTTCGCGCCTAGCTAGTCGACTGACTTTTTTACTCTTCACGATTTTATGGCACGCAAGCGCGTCAAATCGTGCTGGCCAGGTTGATTTTTAAATCGATTTCAATTAACATACGATGTGACTGCGAAACAAATAGTTCGATATTTAAAATAAAATCTTCATAAATTCTAATATAAATTGTCTCGATTCCGATTCGAGTAAATAATCGATACCGAGAAAAAAAAAATTAACTTTTAAAAAATTCTTCTTGCAGTATGAGTATGACAGTTCTTTTTTCAAATTCCAAAACCTATGCTGTAATGTTAACATTACATGGTATGTTTTGAAACCTATGCTGTAATGATATCCATACACCCCGGCATTCAGGGAAGTAAGTGACTACTTACAGAGCAAGAGATATGTAAAATGTATTTTTAAACACCTGTTTTGTTTATTTAACATTGTGTTGTATAGCTGGTGCCCTGCGTGTAAGCCACTCACACATTCTTAAAGTTTTCCGCTGACAGCGCTTACAAGCGCGATCTATTTACTTGAACGCTGTTAAATTTTACATTATTATTTTTAGTGCATTATAGACCTTGTGACACATCGGTGCATACTTATTTTGACAAAACCCTCTTCTGCATTCAATCTTAACCCCCCTCGGGCTCCACCGTAGCAACTAGCCCGAACATTGTGGTCCTTCGAGCCGGATACGAGATGCGTATAGGGCATTCCCAACCGGACACCCTGGCTTCTGAATAAAACCCAAGTCGCCTGTGTCCCAGGGCCCGCTGTCGCCGCAGTCGCCGTCCGAAGTGTGCAGCCCCGCGCTGTCGCCCACGCACCGCGCCCACCTGCCGCACGATAAGGTGGGCGTTTTCATGGTCGACGAACAGAGATCGGAGAATTTACATTCTGTTTGCTGTCATTCAGACCCGAACTCGCAGTGAAGACAAAGGCGGCAGGGAAAAAAAAACTCCACTCTGACCATCTACTCTTTTTTTTTAAGCAGCCTATACGTCCCACTGTAGGGCACAAGCCTTCTCTCAGGGAGAGAGTATGGGCTTGATCACCACGCGTGCCCACCTCGGATTGGAGATTTCAAGCGCTGAAGTATGTGAATAGCTCAAACAAACAAACAAAATGTTTAATGAGCTGAACAAAAAGTAACAACATAAAGTAGGTAACACTCAGACATGTCTCGCTTCTTGTGTGCAATAAAGGATATTCTTATCTTATCTTATCTTTCCTCACGATGTTTTCCCTCACCCTTAGCGAGTGGTATTGCTACTATTCGTTCCGTGTGGCGCCAGATTAAGAATAGCGTCACTCCATTTCCTACCGTGGAAGGCGAAGGTCATAGAAGGCGACTAAGGAAATCAATTATCAGGAAACGGGCAGCAAAACCCCTCATGGTTATGAAAACCATGAGGAAGGCCTATGTCCTGGAGTGGGCGTCAAATGGCTGATGATGATGATGATAATTGCTACTATAACCTCACAAATGTACATAACTCAGAAAACTAAGTCATAGGTACGTGCCCGCACTGGGAATCGAACCTGAGTCTCTGGTTTCAGAGTCCAATGTTCTACCTACTAGACTACCACCATCTACCATCTATTCTTAAATCATCTTAAATCTAATACGTAAGGTGGTACGAGTACCTACGTAACAAGATCCCATGAGTGCTATCATCATCATCAGCCATTTGACGCCCACTGCAGGACATAGGCCTCCTTCATGGTTTTCATAACCATGAGGGGTTTTGCCAAAATCGCCACGCTTGGCAGGCGGGTTTGCGATCGCAGTATACGGTTGGAAATTCAGGAAGACGCTGCTGGCCGTCTCCTGGTAATTGATTTCCTTAGTCGCCTTCTACGACCTCCACGGAAGGAAATGGAGTGACGCTATTAATCCGACGCCTCACGGAAAGTGCAATCAACAACTTGCAATTCTAAAACATTAGTTTCTGTTCTTACAAAAGTAGGAAAACACAAGTGCTGCGGCCAGACACACTGACAGCACCCGTTCACGAGCATAGCGCAGGGGTCAGCCATCGCTAGTCTCAACCGGATGAAAATAGTTCAGTCATTTGGTTCTAGTTTTTCGGGAGTTTACTAATTGGTTTTAGAAATAAAATATTTTATTTTAGAACTAAACCTTGAGCAAGCACTACACATTATTAGCAAGTAAGTGAATCCGGAATTAAGCTAATAATATTTCACTTTATGGCAGTTTTGAAAATGGTACACTTTATAGTGCCCAGTGGCCTAATGCGGAGGCCACTGTAAAGCGTACTTTGTACCCTCATTAGATTAAGTATAAAACTTGTATTTGTATTTACAGATGCTCTTTCCGAATTAAGGAGATATCGTCTAAAAACTGGCTCCAGGCGTCATTTTTTAAATGTGGCGAATGTTACGAATTACGAGTTTTTCAAAACTCTCAGAGTGAGAGTAAGAGCTAAATCACTACGCGAGCCCACCGCGGCTTGGCGATTTTGAGCGCTCATTTCTACGCCTCCCCATAGATCTAAAAAGCGGGTGGTACAATGTTGGTTCATACGGCCGATGGCTTAACGTGAAACGTTTATAAGAAAGCGTTAATTCTTAGCTCAAACTGCGCAATGTGTTACGCGGCACTGGCGCCATCTAGTGGCACGAGTCAAAAGGATCTGAGTAATGGCTACTTTGCTCTACTCAACGATGTATACATGAATTGCACACGACACGCAGTTACAGAGTTACATCCCTCGCCGAGGCGACATGTTTTCGTCGCATGCGGTTTTAGCAAGTGACCCCCTACTACCGAACTGAAAGACGTTTCAAATCAATAAGGGCTGGTTTCGGAATTGAGAAATTAACTAACTAAATACTTAAGTAACGTTCTGTCACGCTCTTTTCTGAGAAATTCTAAGAGACAGCACCACAGTTGACTATTTACTTAGCGAAGTCCTCAATTCAGAAACTGGCCCTGAGTATTAAAAGCCGTCTCTGTTTGCGTGCCAGGCGGACGGGTCGGAGGCGGGCGCGGGGGCGGGGGCGGAGGTCGGGGCGGGGGCGGGGGCGGGGAAGGCGCGCCGCAACGTGTCGCAACTGGCCGATCTGGAGCACGAGCTCAGCAAGATCAGTCTGCACTACAAGCAGGCGCCGCCCAAGGTCAGACTCGGCACGCCACGGCACGGGAGACTACTGTCTAGTTTTAGTTGCCCCTGAGATTTCCGCACTTAGCCTCATAGTTGGGCCATTGTACGTAGCAAGCGCTGAGGTAGGTTGACACATCAGATACTAGGGCTTCCTCACAATTTTTTCTTTGACAGTTAGCGAGTAATATTTGGTACCACCGCTGGGAGACCACTATATTTTTGTAAACTGTCAGTGATCACTAGAACAGTAAACTGCAGACGAAAAAACACGGACTTGAAAATGTTTATGGTTATATTTTTCATTATAATGTTTGTCAAATGTAATTGGCGATTGGCGATTGCAAGCGCTATGTGAAGGTATGTGAATAGCTTAGACACTCAGGTTTCCTCGCGATGTTTTCCTTTACCGTTAGCGAGTGGTATTGCTACTATAACTTCACAAATGTACATAACTTAGAAAACAAAGTCGTACATGCCCGCACTGGGAATCGAACCTGGGTCTCGCTTCCGGGTCCAATGTTCTACCAACTAGGCTACCACCGCCATTACCGTTTATAAGTATTGATGTTTATTTCCAGGATGTGTTTATCGAGCACGCTTCAGATGAGCGAGATCTCCTGGTCGCTGGCATCGACGACGCCGGCGCCGGCGCTTATGCAGGTACTGATTAAAACACTCGATTAACCCGACGGAAATAGTCTGTGTTGGAGCTTTTTTAAGGAAGATACGTCATCATCATCATCAGCCATATGGCGCCCACTGCAGGACATAGGCCTCCTTCGTGGTTTTCATAACCACGAGGGGTTTTGCCATAATCGCCACGCTTGGCAGGCGGGTTAACGATCACAGTATGCGGTTGGAAACTCAGAAAGACGCTGCTGCCCGTCTCCTGGTAATTGATTTCCTTAGCGCCTTCTACGACATCCGCGGAAGGAAATGGAGTGGCGCTATGCTTAATCCGGCCCCACGCGGAATCGTAATATACGTAGAATACGTAACCACAGATTAAATAACTGCCCCTGAGAAGTGCTTTAGAGGAATCGTTTTTGTATCAATGAGGCCGTAGGTCATTAATTTAATATTTAATTATTTTCGTTTCCTTTTGGTTTCTCTGCGCAAATTCGCCCCTAGCGTGGAAAATGCCTCTCGAGTCTGCTCCGGCTGTATCGACCCGCTTATTTACATTACATACGATCAGCGAAAGTTAAAAACACAGATGTCTAACTAGTGCTAAAAAATTACCCCACGTTCAATCGTGGGCAGGCCGGCGGATCTTGTGAATTGTGTTACCAATCGGAGCGAGTTCAGTATTACCGGGAAAATATCTATGCACCTGCCACCGTCAGACCGCCATCTTGCGAGATATTTCGACGGGTTTTTACATCATGAAATCAATGTTTTGACGTTTTTGTATAAAACCAACCGTAAGATATGCTGTCACTTATTATCGCCTAACTACATCACCACAACTAACTTAGGTACGGGGTTTTGTTGAATATTAAAAAAAAAACAAAAAAAACTTGCTATCTCCAAAACTCGACATTGGCAGAATCCTTAGGGTAGCCATGAATTGAATTGAATTGAATAAATGAATTTATGACAGATAAGGTTAAGTAAAGTGACATTTTATGTTTGACATTCCAGCTATTTTTAATTAATTAATTTTTTACTTTAATCTATTTTACTTAATTTTATTAATTCAATGCAACTGACATTTCATTTCGTTTAATCTAACATTGTAGATTGAGCACCTGGCAGTAGATTGGTATTTTGACATTTCAATTACATAAATAAACTACTATTAAATATTTGCATGTCAGAACATATGTAACAGAGTGTGAGCTCATATTTAATATCATGCCATCCTATCACGTCGTCACGCATGGCGCACAGAATGAAAAAATCACAGAGTGATTTACTCAACAGCACATCCTGCTCTGATTTTATTGGTACAGACTAATCGAGAGGACTGAGGCCGTTTTTGAGAGTGAAATTTGTAGGAATTAATACTTCTATGGTTTTTCATTATTAGCATACGATAACAACTTATTATTTACATAGAGTTTCACACCTCTGACACATTATCTCCCCTCCCCGCAGACATGTCGGAGGCGTGGGCGGCGGGCGCGGGCGGGGGCGGTGGCGGCGGCGGGGGCGGCGGCGCGGCGGGGCGGTTCACGGTGGCGCGCGCGCAGCCGCTGCAGCGCTACGGCCTGTGCCGGCTGCTGCCCGACCATATTGACCACTGTGAGTACTTACAATACAATATTCATTCAATCAATCGATGAAACCGTACTCGTCCCCTGCTGGAAATAGGTCTTACACAAGGCAAGCTACTTCTTTCTGTCCTCGGCCATGCTCATCGAACCGCTGCCAGCCATCTACCTGAGATCGTCGGTCAGTTAGGAACCCGCACTCCATGAAATGAAATTATATTTATTTGTCTCCCAAAAATATGTTACAGGTATCTTTAAAATATAGAACATACAATCCAATTAAATTCTATTATCATTATTCATTTTAAAGATCTAAGAGTAAGCAGTGGTCCCCACACTAGGCCGAGCCTGTCCTGTGGGGGCCGTGATTGTCCTGTGGGGGCCGTGATTATAAATATCAAAAGAACAATATTGGTGTACCTAGTAACGAAACAGTGTTTAGAGCTTTTTAATGCAGGGCTTTGTGTTATGTGCCGTTATGTATTTTTATAGTACATATGGTGCTACATTACCGCACTAGTGCGATAATGAGCACTTTACGTGCCTATGTCGAAACTTCAAAGGGCCATATGTACTATAAAACGTTGTACGATACACGTGCGAATAGGTAATTCATAACTCGTGTCGATATAAAACACTGCCTTCGGTCGTTTTTTTTATTTATCGCCACTCGTTGCGAATTTCCTACTTTTCGCACTAGTATCGTAATGTACTAATGTGGTGTACTTTGTGTGTTTGTGCGAGTGTCCGCTATCGCAGAATAATTACTTTCGGATCAGAAGCAGGGATTCGGTGGCGTTGTAGTCCAATGTCAATAAGTATTGAGTTATTATGTATTTGGCTTTTGTGGTAGTGGTCACATAGCTATGTGACCAGCCCACTGCCGCTTCGATTTGATAATTTTATAGGCTACATTGCGCGTAGTCCGACACGTACTTAGTCGGTTTTTAGGGTTACGTACCTCAAAAGGAAGCACGGTACCTTTATAAGATCATTTTTTCCGTCCGTCTGTCTGTCAAGACCCGGAAACCCATGGAGGTATCGAGTTGACATCACTCAGGTCTACAATCTCCCTTGAAGCTGTGAAAAAATCAAACTTCTAAGTTAATTTAAAAAAAAAGTTACGCCCGTTTATGCCGAAAGAAATGTATATTTCGTCACTCTCAAGGGAATCAAGATTTATTTAGGGTACTTTCCGTTGACCTAGAACTATGAAATCTGGCAAGTAATATCGTCGTATACTACAAAATCTTAAAATCTTAAAAAAATCTAAAAACTAATAATAATAGGCCCATAAGGGGTTTTGAAAATGCCTGAAAACGGTTTTTCAGGTTATGGCGTCATCGGATAGAGGGTGGCCTGAAACGGACTGAAAAAATTTTTCAGGCGTCTGAAAACCATGGTAACTTGGGTGAAATTTTGAATAACTGGTATGTGACAGAGCACCCTCTGAAACGGCCTGAAACGTTATTTCAGCCTGCTGAAAACGCCTCCAAGGCACGGAAAAACGCGTTCAAAGTTTTACCTCCTATCCACCGTCGTAACAACTTAAACACAAACCGTACAAATACAAATATGTTCATTTTCTCAATCCACAAATCTAGTGCAGTTTATATACACTCTTCGACTCCCCCCAGCAGCGAAAGAAAACCTGGAGCTCCTCCAGCAGCTGTATAGCGCGGCCGAGCCGGCCGGGGCCGAGCCGGGCCGCGCCGAGCCGGGCCGAGCCGAGCCGGGCCGCGAGACCTACGTGCTGACCGGCGGCGCCCGCGCGCGGACCTACCTGGTGGTGGATGCCATCAACGACGTGACGGCCGCCGTCATCGATCCCTACGCGCCTGCGCCCGCGCCGACTCCCGCCGAATCCCCTGAGGTTAGTGTAGCTTTTGGCCGCCGTAATGGAGAATTTGCACTAAAATATATTTTTTAATATAATCGGAAAGGCCAAGTTAAAAGATTAATAAACGTGGTAATTTTTCTCTACGACTAATTCTTTTCATAATATGACCTGTCGAAAATACAATATATATTCGTGCTACAAAAATGCGCCATACAAATCGGGCTCGAACTATGACTTGCACGTCTACTCGCTCAACAGAAAATATTTATAATCCAATGAAAAGACCAAATCTAATAAGTTAATATTATCACACTAACTTGATTTTTCGCAGTTTTTGAGACACCGAAAACCTCAAAAAATATATTTTCATCGTTTTATTTTTTAAATTTTTATGTGTCTTCTATGGTATAAAAGTAATGTCACTTGAATCTAATTTAGACGCAAATTCCCCATTTCGTCAAAACCCCAGAATATTTTAATAAAAAAAGAAAACAGTTTTTTTTCATCATTAAAACCGTTTCAATATGTGAGCGAAATGGAATGCCAAACGTAGAACTATAATGTCCTTTTAAAACAACGCCAGTACAAAGCGAATACGAAAAATATTTTTCTAATGGAAATTGAACAAAAACATTTTGAAATTGTTTAAAAACTTCCGGAATCGCGCATTTTAGAAATGACTTTATATAGCCTACGTTATTATATTGCTTATTTCATGTCGGCACACCGGGCATTATAAACGTCACAAAATTCACCATTCCATCGTCCTTCGCACGCCCTAGTGGAATTTTTGCCCTCAAGTGTCCACGGCAAACATAGATGTATTGACGATAGTTACAAATGACTCGATGTTTTAAAGGTATTCAGTAAATATAACGCTAACAGCATAAATTAATAACATTCATTGGTTTGTTGTATTTTTGGGAATAACTGATTGACTTTCGACTTTCTAACGTTCGCTCCACACGTTAGTCAAAAATGGTTTTATATTTTCTTCAATTCAATTCAATTCAATTCTTAACTATGGCTACCCTAAGGATTCTGCCAATGTCGAGTATTCGACAACAAACACCAAGATCTTGAATCATGGTATTCTGTAAAAAAAAAAACATAACTTCGTTTGCACAGATAAGGATTCTTTTCAGTTTTGGTGATGTACTTCCGGTTTTCCAGATTTTTTTTCACTTTAATTTTTTATATATTAATAGAAATATTCGGCCCGGCTCTCAAAATGACCTATATTTTTCTTTGAAAAAAAAAATTTGACCTAACTTTTTTTTAGGACATTGCCCATTGACAATTTCGTCGTCCCTCGCAGGCGGACCCAACCGATTCTAGTCCGGACGCCCCGCCCAGCGGGAGCGTCCTCATAGTGGACGCGGCGCGACAGCTCACCTGCACCGTCATCGACCGCTCGCTGCTGCTAACCGGCCCTCCCTTCCGGCCCTTCCGCGAGGCCAAGTACTCGCTGCTGGCGCCCCCGGTCAGTACACGACAATTACATAACGTATACTCACGCGTCACGGTCCCGACGAACCACTTTCGCTTTATCAACATCGCATGCACGCACCCTGGATCTGGGTAGTTTTTAACTGCTTTATTTTTACTACAGTAAACTTTTTTTTTGAGCGGTGGTAGCCTTGTGGGTAGAACATTAGACTCGGAAGCGAGAGACCTAGGTTCGATTTCCAGTGCGGGCATGTACATAGAACTTTGTTTTCTAAGTAATGTACATTTGTGAAGGCAGCCTATATACGTCCCACTTTAGGGCACAGGCCTTCTCTTAGAGAGTGAGTATGGGCTTAATCACCGCTCGTGCCCACCGCGGATTGGCAATTTCAAGCGCTGAGGTATGTGAATAGCTCAGACACCGAGGTTTCCTCACGATGTTTTTTCCTTCACCGTTAGCGAGTGGTATTGCTACTATAACTTCTAATTTATGTTGTGCAATAAAGAGTATTAATCTAATCTAATAATACGAACCCCTCCCCGAATCTCATTTTCCCTATGATTTTACTGCATTTTCCCCATTTTTAGGGTTCCGTAGTCCGGCAAGACACCCCTATAGTTTCGCCATGTCCGTCTGTCTGTCTGTCTGTCTGTCCGTCCGCGGCCTAGCGCAAAGTAGAGATGGGTAGTGGATTATAACCCAGTAGTTATAAACCAGTTTTAATCCGGGTTATAACGTTATCGACCAGTTTTATCCCATTAACTACTTTTTTGGTGGGTCAAAATGAAAGACAGGAGCGATACGATTTAACAAGAACAAATTACAACTAAACAAATATGCTTTGGGTAATCGGGAGTTTTGCTTGACATTATAGTGCCATAGTGATTTATTTTTGCACCACTGAAGTATTTTTAAGTTTTAATGAACTGCATACACTTTTAAAATACTTTGTTTTCTATGAATAAAAGTACGTATGCAACTAGTATATCGAGAGATCATTAATTTAACGGTACAACAGTAGCCAATCTGCGCTTACGTTAGATAAAAATGATACAGCAAATCCCATATAGTCATAAAATAATAACGCAATACAGTGGCGAGTGCATATTATGACGTTATGCTACCTTTGTCTTGTAGTTAATTAGTCGACATCTCAATTATATTAATTTTAAGCGAAAGTTTGTGTATGTTTTTTTTAATGCACAATTACTTAGTGGTGGTATTATTGCCATATGTCTTGAAATGTCAGCACCAGTCTAACGAAATTAACGATTAGGATAATTTAAAAAATATCGATAAACATAATCATTTGCATATAGTGTTGTTTAAAATAACTGTGCTCAATAATACTAGATTTACAAATACAATCTGTTTAATTTCTAAATATTTTTTTTATATATTTGTTTTACTACATACACAATATTTTACATAAAAAATTACATGTGCAAGTAGGCGTTTTTGACACCACATTAATCAGATTCACTGTCGATACTAGGTTCAAAACCTTGTTCGCAATTGAAAAATTCAAAATTTTGCAAGCCTGAAGTTGATGGTTCTGGGCTAACCGTTCTTGTCGGAGTGGTGGAGTCTATGTTAAGGGGCGAAGAACATTCTTCGATATCTTCATCTGGATTGCTTACACATCTGTGTAATAAATTCCAATTGTACGTTATGAAAGTGATCTTTGCTGCCCTCTCTGTCGTCAGTCTATTTCTTCTTTTACTGTGTACGTTACTGTGGACACTAAAAGACCGTTCTACAGCTGCAGAGGTACAGGGTGCAGTGAGAATTCGTAATGCAACTTTGCTCAGGTCTGTTGATCCACAAAGGCCCTTCCACCATGTTAACGGTTTTACATCGTTTGTGCTCTCCCACAGGAATCTTCGACTCCAGAACCCATCTCTGGATCTGTACAAAGCCAGTTCTCCTATGATATTAAGGTTGATACTTCGCCCTACGTCGTTAAGGGGCTACAGTGTGCTGGAACTGGCTGGAAGACGCTTTTGAATCGCTTGTGACATCCTCTAGGAACATTTCAGACCTTTGAAATTAATATATGATATAATTTAACTCCTCGATTCCCTATGGCATGTATGACAACTGTCATAACCTTACGCCTTCTATGAGTAAATATATTCCGTAAGAATGCTTAAAACAAACTTAAGAATTTATGTGCCATTTTAAATGCGCAGTGGATTACGTTTAAGCTTATACAGTCTTACGGGCAATATCAAAATATTGTATGTTGATGTTTAAAACTAACAGGAACAATAGTTACTCATTCAGAAAAAACGTTTTCATCAATTTATCACATTACGCCTTACGAGGAAAAGCCCAGCTACTCGTTGCATGTTGTCTGTGACCAGGCGCTCTTCGCATCACCATTGATTTGATTGTAACTTTTCATAAGCGATTCATCAATCATAAATCAACCTTCCAAAGTTCACCTCGAGCGCCATATAGTGAAATTAATTCAAAGTAGCAATTCTCATACAAAATTACCGATTGTAGGCCAAGGACGTGGGGTGAGGGACCGAAAAAGACGCCGCATCTTTCCAATTCACTTTCGTACAAAATGTACTGGGTCAAGTTTCATAAAACTATAATTTCGTAGTTTATTATGACAATTCGAGGTACACTGCGCAGCAGAGTCTATTTGTTTATCTGTGGGTTAATCGGCTTTCGGTCATAGTCACAATGAATTGTAGTTCTATGAAACAGGATCCTGAAGGGATGGGTCTTTTCCGCGCCCTCGCCCCACGTCCCATGTCCGAACAAAACAAAAAATATTATATACCTATTAGTCCAATCGGTGGAGACATTTTCGAGTTTTTGCAAGACCAACGCACGGGGACTGATTTTTGTAGTAGTGATCGAGCTTCAATCGTTAGAAAAACATAAAATGTAAATTCCCATTTCCTGTATTTTTTTATTTAAGTAAATAACTAAAAAAGAAAATAAAAAGAAGAAAAGTAAAAAGGAAACCGATCATTTATTATAATCATTATTCGAACCAAAAGCTCTCTGTCGCTCAAGGGACGCCTCTTCCCATCCGAGCTATTGTAACATTACGAATCTAAGCGAAACATCGTTCTATTATTTGTGCCTAAATCACGGTAAAAGCGAGGTTCACTAAAAATGAAACCTAACTACCTATGTATTATAATCCATTTATTGTCGCGATTAGGTCGGCCGCACGCGGCCAGACTTTCTGCTCGAGTATTGTAGTCTCTAATACCTAGCATTTAAGGTTCATTTTAGTTTGATGGAGTTTTGTTTCAGTCCTCGCGCTCGCACTTCGCCTCCTCGTTAGATTGTAGGGTACATAGGCGGTAAATAATGTGTTGGTAAATAATAACTTCGATTGGCGTTACGAATAATACTTGATTCATAAACGAATCTGTGTAGATTTCGTCTGTAAATTTTTTTTCTATCTGCCTGACATGTTTTTCTGTTTTAAATAAAATAAAACGCTGTATATTTTTATCACGCATTTTATTGTACATGCGGAAGTATTGTTAGAAGAATCAATGGCGTAATGCTAAAAATTTTAAAGCAATTATAATTTATATACATTTGTACTTGTTTTTAGTTTTTTTATTTTCTCGAAATTCCGCCGTATTGGGATAAGTTATCTACACTGCAATAATTATGCTCTTTACCTTCCCTACATGTAATATAAATCACACTTCCATGACATGTATGTTGATCCTATTCAATTGTTTTTGCTAGGGTTGTCACAAAATCCGGGTTTTTTTATTCATGATTTATTCGATGCTCATTTTAGGTACAACGTAATTTAAATATATAATTTAACGCTCATAATATTTTTTGGGTTCCGTAATCATAATGACAACAAAAGAAAGTAGTTAGGTTTTTTGTACACGTAACAAAAAAAAAACAACTGAAACCTTAACAAAAAGGAAAAGTGTAACAAAAAGTAACCAAATAGAAATAGAAGTACTGTATCACACAATAGATTAAATAAAAATCTGCGTTCCTGGTTTACCGATATTACATATTTTTATTTAAGTGTCACAATGAATAGTTTAATGTATCTTGAAAATATTCGTCGGTGGGGAGTTCCAAAATTATAATAATAATAATAACGTCCACACAACGCAATCAAACTAGAATTCCCTGTACTATGGTATGGATAGTTTTTAACTATCAGCTTTAATGACAAAAATCACTTAAATGCTGTATGTTTTCTGTGCTATTGGAATGAAATAATAGAAATGGTATGAATTACACTATTAATACGATTATGAACAGATTAATCTGTTATAATATACCAATATAAGTTAAGACGAGGCGGCACTGTTTATTAATAATTATATTTATCAGTCTTTGTGCTGAAACAAGGATGCAGGCCAAATAAGCACTCAAATCCATTTGTAGCTCTTTTGCCAACATCCTTAGCAACGAAGTCTTTATCCATTTTCATAATTTTTGTTTTATTTCTTTGGTCAATATCCATTTTGAAATGTTTTTTTTTCTTCTGTAAAAAATAAATTATTTTGCTTTTGTTCTTAAAATTTTTATTATTTTGTTTGTGTTATACCATAGAAAAAAAATACTCCTGTCAGATTCGCTTAATGGACTATGTGGCCACACAGGCACGGAAGCATATTCATCCTTTTAAAACCGCTTCAGTGAATGCGCGTAGTGTAAAATAAAATAAAAAATTGAGTAAAGTCGATGATTTAAATTCAAAGATTTTGAGCCAAAATCTTAATCCAAGCTTCAAATTTATCAAAATTACCACTCTTTTAAAATATTTATAATCCTCTGTATTTTTACACTATATTTAAAGATTTTCAACAGCTTTTGTAAATAAACCTCTTGAGTCATGGAAACACAAGAAGTCCACTGCTGGATATAGGCCTCCTCCATGCATTTCCAAAACGACCGGTTGGAAGCGGATTTCATCCAGCGTCTTCCTGGCACTTGGATGAGGTCATCTGTCGGCTGGTCGTCCTACGCTGCGCTTGCCGATATGTGGTCTTCATTCGAGAACTTTTCGGCCATGTAGACGACTTTCGTTCATCTACGAATCTCATCATTTCTGATTCGATATCGTAGAGAAAGCATAGGCCTTTCCATAGCTAGTTGCGTGACCTTGAGCTTTCTTATGAGGCCCATAGTGAGAGACCACGTTTCAGTGCCATAAGTCATCACTGGTTGTATAATTTTGTCTTGAGCGATTGAGGTATATTAGACGAAAGGACTTTTCTAAGTTTCCCGAATGCTGCCCAGCCGAGTTGGATTCGACGATTGACCTCTTTCACAAAGTTGGACGGGCCTAGTTGGACTGTTTGTCCTGAGTAGACGTATTCGTCTACAACTTCGAGAGTCGAGTTCCCCAATGTTATTGGGGTGGGCACGAAACGAGTATTCGATGTGTATGCGATGTGACCTTTGTTTTGTCCATGTTCATTTCAAGGCCCACCCGTTGGGAAACTCGACTGAGGTCTTCGAGCATTATGCCGAGGTCTTCCATCGTTTCTGCCATGACTACTATATCGTCGGCAAATCGAAGGTGAGTGATGTACTCGCCATTGATATTGATGCCGCGTCCCTGACATTCCAGAAGCTTGAAGGTATCCAGTATCTTCCAGTCCGTTTGTGAACATTTTTGGAGAGATAACGTCTCCCTGTCTTACGCCCTTTTTCAATGGAATTGCCTCCGAACTCTGTTCCTGTACTCGGACCGACATAGTGGTTCTGTGGTCATAGTGGACTGTTGTACAAGCAATACGTAAATAATAGTCAATACGGCAACGCTGGAGAGACTTGAGCACTGTCCATAACTCGATCGAATCGAAGGCTTTCTCATAGTCCACAAACGCAAAGCATAATGGCAAATTATACTCCTCAGTCTTCTGTATAATTTGCCGCAACGTGTGGATGTGGTCTATGGTACTAAAGCCCTTTCGGAAACCGGCTTGTTCGGGAGGCTGGAAGTCATCAAACCTACGTTCAAGACGATTCGTGAGGACCCTCGAAAACAGCTTATAAACATGGCGCAGAGTAGTCATCAGTAACCACAAAAACCTCCAATACTAATTTTCATACAAAAACGGAGCCAGAGATAAAAATCAGAATTTTTAAATTTTTAGGAGCCAGCTTGAAATTCGACTTACGCCATTTTGTAAAAAGTAAGTTAACGTTGTCATCCAACCCAAGGTCTTATTCAACAAATGTTTCGACAAGACTACCCCGTAATGTTACCGTTTTCTCAGGCTTTGACAAAAAAGCTGTAAAGAGCGGATTTTCCAAGTCAGATTTTTCTTATCGGATTCAGGGATCACCCTGTAAGGATGGAAAATTCCAAGTTTATACCATATGTGGAACTTGAAAATCTTTTAGCACCTGATAAGACCGAAATTAGAACAACCAAAAATTCAAGAATTTTCGCACGTCTAGTTATTTTAGCATTCAAATGCTGTGTGACTATAAAGTTGATACAATATTAGTCCAGCCGCTAGACCAGCGGGGCCCGGTGGCAAAACCTGCATTAGGTGTTGGTTGAAAATTTAAGCAAGTTTACTTTTCAATCGGCACTATTAAATTTGCCATAAAAATTTGTTGACGTCACCGTCCCATCTAGGGTTTATGCAACGAGTTTATGTTGTTTTAAAATACCACCCCTAAGTGTTACCATTATCCCAAGCCGTTGAAAAAAAAAGAAGCTTCTCCAAGTTTTCGATTTTCTCCGTCAGTTTTAGCAAAAAAACTAATCGTATAGAAAATTTCAAGTTAGTAACATCAAAATGGGACAACAATTTTATCTAGCTGTTTTTCGCTGATCAACTTTATGTAGGTATATACATTCTTCACGTCACACCGTGTACATAAAGTTGTTATATGCGATGTATATCATGTTAGTATTTTAATTAATATATCAATAATAATGGCACCAGGTATTTACATATTTTTTTCAAAATCAAATCAGATCCGGATTATAAATTATACTATCTGAGAGCGTGACAACCCTAACGACGTAAAATCCGGATAACAATTAAAATGGTCGTAATTTCTACTTTCCATGGAATTGGCATTTGAAATATATTTTTTATTTCATATGGGGAAGTCGCTTCCTACGTTCCAATTTTGCCACTGAGTCCCGAAATACATCCATGTGAAATCAAAGTCAAATTCACTTTATTGAAAAAAGATAAGATGATTTTTTTTCACTTTTTGACATAAAAACCTGTTGTGAAAAAACATGTACTATTTCGTAAGTAGGTAGGTAAACAAATACGTACTAAACATGTGATTTTTGTTTGAAAGCTATTCTTTCTACAAAGCATAGATAAGTTTTGAAGAGATGTACCTACCTTTATCTTTTTTGTTTGTAATGGCGCATGCTATACAAGAAAGCATTAGATTGAAGTCTATTCAATCTACGCGTACGCGGGCGGGCTGGCGAGCCGGCTAGAAAAGTAGAAACCGCTCGGCTCGCTCGACGCGTTCGAAATTCGGCTATATATGTGTGCGTTTGGCGGCGTGTGCTTACGCGAAGGGAATGAGACTGTGTGTGTGCGGCCGCGCGCGCGTCTTTCTATGGAGATTACTACTAGGAATTAATTCAGTCGTGTCATCTAGCGGTGAAATGTTGAAGTGCTGCACACCTGTGTCAAACGCTCAAGGTCATCGGCACAGGGAAAAATCTTAATGTATTCCATTGCCTCTCCTTCTTGGTTCTGGTTCAATTCAACTCCTTGCGTTGTGGGGTCTAGTAAATATGCTGATAAGTGTATTGGTTTTAAACACATTTCGATCCTGTCATCAACAATTTGTAGTATTTCATCTTGTATGGCTTCTATTATTGTTATATTTGGCAAGGCGAACATCAGTTTTGACTTCATGTTTTTAAGTGCTAAAAACACCTTGTGAATATTGTTTTTGTTTGACTCTAGTTCCAGTATTACTTCTGATATTGGGTCTAAAAGTTGTATGCATTGCTTGATCATTTTCCAGAAATTGTCATCTAAGAGTGCTGACTTCTCTTCAGCCGGTAAAAGTGTTGCTTTTTCGTGCACTGCTAAGGTCATCAAAGCTATTTTTGTGTTTTCTAAACTTTTGAAGCTGGTACAATAACTGCCCCATCGCGTGTCACATGGCAGCTTTAAAGTTTCGCCAGCGTTTTTCTCTTTTACTATCTTAGCAAGTAAAGATGTCAGAACTTGACTTTTTTTTATGGTTTTGATAACGCTGGTTGCTATTTCTTTGCAAGCGTTTATTACATTACATTTCATGAAGTCTTTGCAAAGCAAGTGCAGGGTATGTGCAGCACAATTAAGGCAAGTTATGTGCGGATGTATATCTTGCGTAAGACGAAAGGCTCTTTTGATATTACTTGCGTTGTCGCCAATGAGTGTTGCAAATTTATGGGGTCCATACTCATACAAAACGCTTGAAATAATTTCATGTAAGTATTGGCTTGTGTGTCTGTTCTCCTCCGTTGAAACACTCTTTACGAATACAGGTTCTGGTTTTGATATCAAAATATTTATAATGCCTTCGTTTCTGCAATTTGACCATCCATCAAGCTGCAGGTGTAAGCATTTTTGTGATATTATTTCTTTTTTCAGTTCTTGGTGTATGTCATGATAAGTCCTGTCTAATATTGTGGTGGAAATAGTTTTCCTGGTAGGCAATTTATAAATGGGCTGGAGTTTGTTGAAGAATTCAATCCATAAAGGATGTTCCACCATTGACAGTGGGGTACCGGTCACATAAATTGCCTTTGCTAATAATGAATGCAAATCTTCTTTTGTCCCATCTGAAAGGCGTGGATGCGAAGAAGTTTCTTTGACTGTTTGTGCTAAATCAGCTGGCATCATATTTTCTTTGTTAGTCATTGATGATATCCGTGCATCATCACTATTTCTAAGCCGTGGTGAACTCATCCTCAGCTGTCGCTTGCTGTCTTCAGGGCAGTTAATGCATTTCAGTAAATGCCTTTTCATTTTTTGAAGAATTCCTTTTTTGTAGTGTATTTCGCAATATTTGCATAACACGCCTTTACTCTCTGTTAGTCTGTAGTGAGTCCATACTTGTTTGTCTTTTGGTCGCACCATTATGATCTAGAAAGATACGTTTTATTGCTTAGTTTAATTAACAAAAAAAACCCGGGCAAGAGCGTGTCGGGCCACGCGTAGCTTAGGGTTCCATAGACATCTAGTTATTACAAAGATTTATTACATAACATCAGGCATCAAACAAAATAGGAGGCTTTTTACTAATCCTACTAAATGTAATCGACCATTACTCGTTAACATGTAAAGCCTAGTCAGCTGTGATAATTTTTCTTTTAAATTTATTGTATTTTTAGATTAAAAAAAAAATACTTTTTCTGACATTTTATTATTTAACTTTGTCGGCGTGATAAATATGCATACACATAAAAAATTACAGCTTTCTAGTACCACCGGTCTTTGCGCTAGGCCGCGGATGGACAGACAGACAGACGGACATGGCGAAACTATAAGGGTTCCTTGTCGGACTGCGGAACGCTAAAAATGGAAGATTTAACCTAAGTAACACGCTGCAGTCCCCGTGAAATATTTTCAGATAATGTAGGTAGTCCTAATAATGATTCTGCATCTATACTTTATAAATAATCCAGAAATATTTAAGTAAAACGCCAAGTGCATTCAACACAGGCGGGCATCATCACTTCATCAGGAACTGCAGTGACTGACTTCTTTACACAATGAAAAAGTGCATAAACAAATGGTAAAATAAAAAGATAAAACAAGTAAGTACTTACGTAGGTATTATTTCAGCAGAAGAAATAGAAATATCGCGTTGGAAATTCAGTCAGTTTTCAGGCCAAGGTAATTCAGGTAAGCAGCGATCACAGTAACAATAAACAATGCCGGTTCGATAAAAAAAACACGAAACAATAAATATCATACCAAAAAAACGCTCGTGCGCATTCTAAGCAACAAAGTACTGGAGTGAGTGCTGTGCCGTACGCATTGTGCACGGCGCAAGTGCGAGCGAGATCGACGATGTCGTAGTCCCAATCGCTCACGCCCGGGGATTTCCGGCGCAAAGGATCATAAAAGTGTGGCTTGCTTGATATATTACTTTATGAGATGCATTGCCTGCAAGCTGCAATGCTTAGGTTTAAATGTACTTAGGTACTTAGGGCCACTTGCAGATCTCGCAAACTAGAGTTTAAGTCGAGCATTTGGCAGGTAATGCATGGACGAACTATCAAAATCTCGACTTAAACTCCATTTAGGACACTGGCCCTTAGTACAGTGCAAGCGCAAGAGATAAAAACTAAACATCGAAGTGAAATCCCAAATTAATATTGTATTGTATGGAGAATTTTCTGTATATTTTTGCGTGCATAATTTCATAACGATACATGCAGCTTACAACTACAACGCCTTGCACATTATTCGACGTATTCCGTATTACTATTGAACGAAATCATTATGAACCGCCATAATGGGTTATAACGGGTGCATAACTGGGTCAAAACTGGGTTATAACTCACCAGTGGATTATAACCTGGGCCATTACCCATCTCTAGCGCAAAGACCGGTGGTACTAGAAAGCTTTAATTTGGTGTGTGTATACATATTTGTCACGCCGACAAAGTTAAAGAATAAAATGTTGGAAAAAAAAATTTACTGTACCACCCCGAACATGAAAAGTGGGGATGATTATTTTTCTCGTCTACCCCATCACGTGGGGCATCGACAGATTGGTCGTTGAAAAATATTGTGGGTGTAGGAAGACCAAGATTTCCGTTTGCGAAATATTAAGCTTTAAATCGCATATTTTTGTCCGAGTAGAGCGTCCCCCTCCTGGCTAAACGGTTGATTGTAGAAACGTAAAAAAATTCAGGGCAGTAGCATATATAATGAACTTAAAAGGAAAAGTATCACGGCTAAGTAGGCTTTACTAGTAATAAGCAACCCACTTATAAATGTAAAATTTCGTACAAAATCCATTGAAAATTACTTCGATGATGTTGTTAGTTCTGTAAAGCAGATAAAAAACCCTCTTTGTATGGAACCCTACATTGCGCGTGGCCCGACACGCACTTGGCCGGTTTTTCCTGGCCTATAATAAGGTTGAAAGCAATAACAAAACGTCTAATCAATCAATCAATCAATCATTATAGCTGGTAAATGTAATATTTGCTAAGGTAAGGGCACTACGATATTTATCTCACTTAGAAATAAATTAACATTAAAATTGTGAAATATTAAACCTAAATAATATTTTTAAGAGATAATGAATGGTTATATTATTAATATTCATCGTAAATTAAAATATATCGTAAATTTCATCATACTACCTATCCTACTAATATTATAAATGTGAAAGTTTGTAAAGATGTTTTGATGTATGTTACTCAATCACGCAGTAACGGCTGAACGGATTTAGATGAAATTAAAGTCCCGGGGAAGGACATAGGACACTTTTCGTCCCGGAAACTACTCATTCCGTGCGGACGAAGTCGCCGGCGAAAGCTAGTCAGTCATAAATTACATTATAGCATTTGTCATATTCTTATGTGGTAGTCATATTCATATTAGTTAAATTCCCTCTCCCACCCCCCAGGAGCCGAGCATGGAGCAAGTGTCGGCGACGGAGGAGCTGGCGCGGTGGCGGGGCGCGGAGCCCGAGGAGGCCCCGTGGCGAGAGGGCCCCCAGGCGGCCGGGGCCCCGTGCCCCCCGCCCGCCGAGGTGCAACTGACCGCGCAGGGGCTTATTGCCGACGCGCGCGTCGAGCACACGCTCACTGATAGAGGTAAAGGCCCTAGAATCAAATACGCACTTACGGTCTTCTTTATAAAACCACGGTTCCTCTAAAACACTCCTCAGAGTCAGTTTAAATACATACATTTATAAAATCACGCCTGTATCACAGAGGGGTAGGCAGAGACCAGGGACTGTCACTTGCTACGATCCTGACAGATCACTTTCGCTTCCTCAACATTCATTAGTCGTTGCACGCACGCAATCAGTTTAAATAGTCTGTGGGAAATGGGAAAAACGTAATCATGGATTGTTTAAACTACCTCTGAGAGGTGTTTCAGAGGAATTATAAGATCGATAATCAATATCTGACCTGCATAAGATATTGATTGTCTATGGTTATTTGAATAAAGCTAAGCTCAAATATTTGTATGTCGAAATGGCAAAACACGGAGACCCTTATTTTATTTTACCATCTGCATGTATGTAATACTCGTGTTTGAACAAATCAATTGAATTGAGTTTAATGTTTAATGCAATTAATTACGCAATAGTTTTAACTGTAATGTAATTATTTTTCTTGCAATAATAAATAGTCTTATCCGCAACCGACCACGCGAGGTCCGTCTCTACGCGCCATGATTAAGCTCTTCGAATCAGAGCGAAATCTGGTCGGACTCTTCCGACAACAATTCAACTAAGTGCTTCCGGAATTAAGGTTAAGCATGTAGTGCTTACGAACGTTTTAGGTCCAAAAAAGACCGATAGTTTTTAAAATTATATAAGCACAGACAATAGCTGTTATTCTTGGCTCTATTTGACTGCCTCGTTGGTCTAGCTGTTAGCACGCTCGACTACCAAGCCAGAGGTCTTGGGTTCGATTCCCGCTGGAGGCCGCCGTACTTGATTTGTACAAATGCCCTCAGTCTGGGTGTTTTGCATGTTTGTGATGTCCTTGCCTGGTTACCATAGCACAGGGTTTCCTAGTTTGGGACCGGGACAAGTGATTGTGTTGCGTGGACGTTATTATTTCATCATCATTCAGCCACAAGAAGTCCACTGCTGGACATAGGCCTCCTCCATGGACTTTCAAAAAGACCACTTGGATGAGGTCATCTGTCCATCTTGTGGCTGGTCGTCCTACGCTGCGCTTGCCGATATGTGGTCTCCATTCGAGAAATGACGTTATTATTTATGCAAGTGAATTCATAATCGCTCAGAATGCCATGGAGCGGTCTGCGCTCAGTGTCACTACTATGGATCACATACCTGAGACAGATAGCGGCTGGATGACCAAGTGCAGAGAAAACTTTTGTTCGGCGGGCATAATTATACATCATCAGTCATTTGACGCCCACTGCAGGACAAAGGCCTCCATCATGGTTTTCATAACCATGAAGGGTTTTGCCATAATCGCCACGCTTGGCAGGCGGGTTGGCGATCGCAGTATGCGGTTGGACTCTCAGGAAGACGCTGCTGCTCGTTTCCTGATAACGTATTTCCTTAGTTCCTTAACGTATTTCCTTAGTTCCTTAACGTATTTCCTAATTTCCTTCCACGACATCCACGGAAGGAAATGAAGTGACGCTATTCTTAATCCGGCGCCACACGGAATACATAGCCCGTGCTAAAGGGACTAGTCTAACACTTGTCTGTTTGTTTGTTGCAGCGCTGTGCCGACAGGTGGTCCTACTCTCGCTGCGGCAGTTATGACGCGCGCGCGAGTAGGCCCCCCCGCACTCGTATTTATTGAACGCTGTACCACATACGTATAGACGTATCAACTCAACTGTAGACTGACCGAGAGCGCCACTGTGTACGAAGCTGCCAATTTTGAATCGGAAACTGTTCTGTTTCTGTCTTAGTCTTACAGATAAGTTGGTACGTGTGTATGATACACTCGCGACGCTATAGCTGTGTATCTCTATCATTACTCCTAAATAAAATATTATTAAATATTCATATGTGATATCTAGACATTTGGGAGGTGTTTTATTTAGTATCTTGGTCTGGTGCCGTCTCTGTTTTTCGATTCGGTTTCATAGGTATCTGAGTGATATTTCACCGTCAGACCGCCATCTTGCGACGTACATAGATATTTCGGCCGGTAAAATCAATGGTTTGAAGTTTTTGTATACAACCAATCATCAGTTACGCTATCACTTACTATCGCCCAATGAACGTTCACGACGTCGCGCTTGGCGCACAGAATGAACCAATCGCAGAGTGATTTACTCTTCAGCACATCTTGCGCTCATTTCATTGGCAAAGACTAATCGAGAGACTGGGGCCGTTTTTGAGTGTGAATTTTGTAGGAACAAATAGTTCTATGGTTTTTTTTTATTCTTAGCTTGACCTCGTCACTGACTGATCATTTAATGCTACTCGGTTTAAGCGTTGTCCATCAGCACATCTACTCTCTCCACGTTGTTGCGTTCAAATTGCGTCACAATTAAATGCAATTGCAATAGTTGTGAGAAATAGCATTAAACTCATTGGAACCTCAGAGCGCAACGGAAACTGTATTTGATCCTTGCTTGAGTATTGGTTAACCTAACAGCGGTGGTACATTGGATAAGTGGGTAGAACATTGGACTCGGAAGCGAGAGACCCAGGTTCGATTCCCAGTGCGAACTTACCTATGACTTTGTTTTCTAAGTTATGTACATTTGTGAAGTTACAGTGGCAATACCACTCGCTAACGGTGAAGGAAAACATCGTGATCGTGAGGAAACCTGGGTGTCTGAGGTTCCTGGGTTCTGTTTGAAATCGCCAATCCGCGGTGGGCACACGTGGAGAAGGCCTGTGCCCTACAGTGGGAAGTATATAGGCTGCTTGTGTATATTATGTATCATGGGTTAACATTAGCAGTTAAAGGTGCTTTATATAAATAAGTACTAGTCCAAATTCTTCCTTTTCAGGAGTAAACACATTTTCTTATAACTAATGCGAAAATAATATTTTAATGTTTTGTGAAGCATCATCATCAACCCATTATGTCCCCACCGAGGGGAACGGGTCTCTTCCCTGAGGGAGGTATAGGCCATACTCCACCACGGGGGCCAAGTCCAGATTGGTAGAGGCTTGTAGACTAGTAGCTCGTCTACTGTCAGAAGTTGTCAAGCCGCCCTAAGGCCTCTGACTTGGCTTAACGACTGCCATCTATCGACGGCAGCCGGCACCAACAGCTTAACGTGCCTTGCGAAGCACGGAACCGCTCGGAAAAGTGCCACTAGCGTTAGGCATAGACGGCGACCCATCCCCTTCAGCCACGTTCGTAACCAAATTTTCGTAACCAGTTACGAATGTGGACTTTTTATCGCTCTTTCGTAACCAGCTACAAGCCAGTTACGAATGTGGATTTTTTTTCCATTTTCGTAGCTGAAACCTCTTAGCCATGTATGGTCTCCTGGTACTTCCACATCCATCCGGCTCATTGAGGCTTTAAGTTTGACAGCTGTCATCCGAAATATAGGTCTCGACGAGCTCTACAATTTGCTACTGACAGCTGTAGTCTAGGATCAACAGTTTCAGAGATATAACGTTTTTAAGTTTGACAGCTGTCATACGAAATGAAGGTCTTGCCGAGATCAATAATTTCGAAGAGTTTCGATATCGAGGTGTACGATGGAAAAAAAATATTTCCCAAGGAACACCCAGGTGGACAGAGGTAGTCCGTTGTAAAAAAAAAATCCCATGGTTCACCCAGGTGGTCTCAGGAGGTGGACCGTGGGTAAGAAGCGACTATCTCCTAGAAAAGAGATGCGTTGTTATAACTTTTAGATTTTTCACAGGTGAACCACGAACAATACGTTTTTATGATTATTTTTTTATGAAAGGAAAGGTGGACCACCAACAGAAAAAAATGTTCGTGGATCACCTAGGTGAACTGACGAGGTGTACCACGACCAACAAGCGTTTGATATAAAGCCTCAATGAGCCGGATGGATGTGGAAGTACCAGGAGACCATACATGGCTAAGAGGTTTCAGCTACGAAAATGGAAAAAAAATCCACATTCGTAACTGGCTTGTAGCTGGTTACGAAAGAGCGATAAAAAGTCCACAATCGTAACTGGTTACGAAAATTTGGTTACGAACGTGGCTGAAGGGGACCCATCCATGCACTGAACGCGCCTTGTGTTGCTTAACCTTCGTGATCGTTTAAGATCACTTAGGCAGCCGGGGCTACGAGCGATTGTGAAGCATGTTTTGGCTAAATTATTAAATAAATGCACTCAACTCAACTCAACCTGGTCTCTGCCTACCCCTCTGGGATACAGGCGTGAGTTTATGTTATGTTATGTTATGTTAACTCAACTCAATAGGCTAAATTAGAAAAAGCAGAAAAACTCAAATAAAATGGCAAATTGGATGATAGGTCTTCAAAAGTAGCAAACATTACATTTTTTTACGTACACAAATTCCAGACAGTCTGATACTTTTCCAGAGTTCTAAATCGGAAGCGCACCCGCAGTAGCCGACCTACATAAATAACCTGCAGTGTGAATGAACCCGTGAAGTAGGAATCGCTGACCGAGCTATTTTTAACTTCCCTTCCTGCATCGGAGATAAGTCTGGTTGACTGTAGGTCGGAATGTTATGCTAACATTTTATACTCTTAACTTCAGCTAGGACAAACCCTTCCGGAAGGATTTTTTAGTTACTATGGCACAATGAAGAACTTGAACAAAAATTGTTATGGTATGAGGCCATGTTAAAAGATAAACAAACGTTATTTTTTTTTTCTCTACGACTTACACTTTTCATTTCATAACCTGTCGAAAAGTGATTCTAGTCACGTGGTACAAGAACGCGCCATACAAATCACCTTATAACGTATGAAGTGTATATCAATATTCGAGTTGTCTCTTAAAATAATGTTTTTATACATCAACACCCTGTTTAGAAAACTTTTAGAATTCAATGTGAAAACGAAATATGTTTTTTTATTATTTAGAGTATAACATGATTTTTCGCATTTTTGACGGTCTTATTTTTCTTGGGTTTTTCTGTGTCTTCTATGTTATAAAAGGAATGCCAAGCAATATAAGGGTGCTTATACACGGGCGGCACGTGTGCCAACTGGAGCCGACGTGTGCCGAAGGCAGCAGTCGACGCGCCGTCATGTCAGCGTCGAAACAAAATCAGCGCTTTTACATTTTTTTTAAACTTTATAGCATCAAAAAAAAATCGCGAACATGAGTCTAAATAATTGTCACTAGATATGTTTTTTTTTATTTCGCAAAGATAGGTATATACTATAATGTATCTTATCATAAACATAAAAAAAAATTATTTAGGATTGAAAAAGGGCGCTTCTACATGGGCGGCACGTATGCCAATTGCAATACTCGGGGGGGCACGGTGCTGCCTTCGGCACACGTCGGCTGCAGTTGGCATACGTGTCGCCCGTGTATAAGCGCCCTTAGTTGTCGCAAGTTTCCCATTCTTTGGCACTTTCAGTTATCTTGCATTTTCTTAGGAACTTTTGTATGTTTCTCTAAAAATCTTATTCAATCAATCGTTCTCAATAATGAATATAACAAAATGCCTAATTCGGTCCAACCGTTCTGAAAGGATGGGAACAGTATTTAATTTTTATTCAATAAATAATAAAGTAAGTTTGGCTTTTTTTGAATCATGGTCCTTCGAGCCAATTACGACTGTATAGTAGAACCTCACCTCGCCAGTTTTGGTCTAAAACTCGCCCTATGTCAAGCTCGCTAGGAGCAGTTTGCAATAACATCTTTCGTCTCATTCTATATGGATTGGATTAAAAAGACCTATAGACCTAATATGGATTGAAAAGACCAGCTACCTGTCGAGTGGCCTAATTACGCGCATCAAATCCTGAGCGATTCCAATTCTAAGTGTCAAATTCCATACTAATTTGGCAGTTAGTCGATTGGCATCGCTCAGGATTTGGTGCGCATAATACAGGGGCAGTTTTTTACGGAAAAAATCACATTGCAGTCAAAATTCGAAAGCTGTATTTCTTGAGTCGCTCGATCGTGCCTTATCAGGCAATACCGAGTTAAGTCACCGATGTGGGTCGCGGACCAAACAAGGTGAACGACGACGCTGATGTCACAGCTGCCCACACAAACAGCGTGGGCTTATACAAACTGCTCGTTTAGTTAAAGGAAATGTTATTAAGATATTATGATAGGTATGAAACTAAGCTCTCAAATTCAACAAGCCGTTTAAGGGCTACAGAGTTTCCGTCTATCGGGCTGTCTGTCCGCGGAATCTCCGCGGACTTTGAGAGATAACGCGCGATTTATAGATAAGATTTATTTATCTGCAAAACATACCTACGTATATATTGAATTAATTTATTTTATGGTATAATGATTAGTTATTTTAATATATATTATTATAATTTATTTGTTCATTACTTCGTTAACACGAATTATGACATTTGTATACATAATATTACTATAATTTTGTGTTATTTCTTTTTCTATACATTTCCGAATCGATGCCACCTATATTTCTCCGAGCCCTGCGCGCCACTGTCTTACCATCGGGTACTGACATAATAACTTTACATATGAATAAAATTATCTATCTATCGATTTCAAGAGCTCCTACAATAGCTAGAGAATACCTATCACCTGTTACGCCGTAGGGCTCTCAGAGGTGAGACGCCAAGGCTCTCCTCTGGATAACTATTTTACTACAAAGGAGAACATGATTCAACCTCCGCGGCCTAGCCCACAGACTATTAGTACTTACTAGAATATATAAATCACGCCGACAAAGCGGTAAAACAATACCTATCTTAAAAAAAATATTTGGTTGTACGTCCCCGACACCCACAGTACCAAAGAGTATGTAATCACTCAGTACCCTGTAGATATCGAACTAATTTCCTAGTGGCAAGCCGGACTCAGTCTCTAGGGTATGATACTAGAAGTTCACGGTCTTATTTATGAAAACCGGCCAAGTACGTGTCGGGCCACGCGCAGAGTAAGGTTCCGTAAAAAGATGGGGTTTTATCTGCTTTACAGAACTAACGACTTCATTAACCTAATTTTCAATAGATTTTGTACGAGGTTATCCTTTTACAGGTTTGTCACCACTTACTATCGTTACCTTCGAAAGCCTACTTAGCAGTGATAGTTTTCCTTTTAAGTTTATTTTAAGTGCTACTTACCCTACATATTTTCACGTTTCTAAAATCAATCGTTTAGCCGAGAGAGGGGGGGGACGCCCTACTCGAACAAAAATTTGCGCTTTAAAGCTTAATATTTCGCAAACGGAAATCAGAAATCATTGATCATTGTAAGTAGGTACTGACCACCCCAAAAAATTTTCATTTAGGATTTTATTCTACCGTTTTGTCGGCGTGATTAATATGTTGCCAAATTTCAGCTTTCTCAGACTTATCGTCTCTGTGCTAAGCCGCGGACAGACATACAGACCGACGGACATGTCGAAACTACGGAACCTTAAAAAACCTCAAACTACAAAATATAGAAAGGAACCGGAAAAGTGCGAGTCGAACTCGCCCACCGAGGGTTCTTTTCAAATGTGTAGGTACATACTTACATAATTATTATAAATAGTTCAGGAATTTTTTTCTAAGTTCGGGAAGAACTTCAAATACTATTTTTTATGATTTAATTTCAAATGAATAGATTTCACATTTTTCCCTCTACTTGTAGTATAAGACGGCATAAATGGTCGTACCTTTTTTTACGTTAACTTAGAAGTTTGAAGAAGAAGAAAGACATTTACTATACCAACAAGATACATCACAGAAACAAAACAAGCACACAAGCAACATAATATGCACAACAACAGAAACAAAACTAAATACACAACAGACAAAATGAATAAATAAAACAGGACCATAGATGTAGCCTGTGGTGTATCTATATTGCCACAAAAGGCAGCGAAATGATTTGATTTTTTCACAGCTTCAAGGGACTCTAGACCTGAGTATCATCATCAGCCATTTGACGCCCACTGCAAGACATAGGGCTCCTTCATGGTTTTCATAATTGTAATCTAGCATACATCTTTAATTGAAGTGTTTTAAGAATTGAGCATTTCTTAGGTATTATCCCCGACGAATAACTTGACAAATGACTAATTTCGCATAGATAATTTCGCGGCACGTGACTTAGAATTTTTCAGACTTATTTAAATGATGAAATAATATTACTAATAATAAATCTGTAAGGGTCGGTCATGGAGTAAGTTAGTTTGTTTTCAGAGATATTGTGTTTATAGGCTCAATATATGATACTGAAACTAATTTCACGATTTTTAGAATTTTTTTCTGTATGTGTGTATGTATGTATGTTCCTCCATAACTCTTAAACCAATTATCCGAATTTGATGAAATTTGGTATAAAAACATATAGACATCTGGGACACAGGATAGGCAATTTAAATTCTAGCTCCAGTTATGATAAGACGTGACCCCCATACAAATGCTGCTTCGTAAAAATCGAAATGTACGCGAACGGAGTCGCGGGCACAGCTAGTAAAAAATATAGCTCTTACGTTTCCTTTGCTCACTTTTCCCGACTGCGCGGATTTTCGTTCAAGTTATCTGCCGGCCATTATGACCCTGTGGAAGATTTGCTGTCTTGTAATGTGTACCTATTTGTGTAAAGTACCTACAGCCAAATCGAATGTCTGTAGGTAGGTGTATTAGGTACCTACGTGTAGGTAGATCTCTTGTGCCAAGACTTGATTTTAGTTTGTGTAGGTAGGTGTGCGGAATATTGAGTTACCAAGGATTCTGGATTGGTCATGCGTGGCGATGATGAAGCGAAGGAGTCGGCGTTTAAACAGAAGAACTGCATTTCAACTGCGTTCCGACTGCAAAGCATTGAGTTAAAGTACTTTAACTCAATGCTGCAAAGTTGCAGTTCACTCTGATTGCAGTCGGTGTACAGTTGTGTTGGCATGCAGTTCCCTGCACGGTTGGATAGCGGTATCGTTGCAGTCATGCCAACCGCATCTGTACTGCAACTTTGCTGTCGGAACGCAGTTGAAAAGCAGCCCGTCTGTTAAGACCTTTAACTGCATGGCAAGTGATCTCTCTCCACGTTGGTCTATCAAGTAGGTATTGGTTACAGTACTTTACGAATAAAAGAATCATAGAAGTATTTCTTCCTACAAAAATCACGCTCATGAACGGCCCCAGTCTTCTCGATTAGTATTTACCAATGAAATGAGCGCAAGATGTGCTGCAGAAATCACTCTGTAATTGGTTCACTCTGTACGCGATTGGGTGATTGATTGGGCGATAGGAAGTGACAGCGTAACCGATGGTTGGTTTTATGGGAAAACGTCAAACCAATGGCTTCATAGATATTTTGACGGTGGCAGAAGCATAGATATTTTGCTGATAATAGGTACTGAACTCGGTCCGATTGGTAACACAATTGACAAGCCCCGCCCGCCTTCCTACGATTGAACGTGGGGTCATTTTTAACGCTAGTTAGACATCTATGTTTTTATCTATCACTGGCTGGTTACACTACACTGTGGTAGAGCGCCTCTTCGAAGTTGTATTTGAATTTGGGCTAGCTAAGGAAATAAAACCGGACAAGTGCGAGTCGGATTCGCCCATCGGGGGTTCCGTAGAAATTTGTAGGTACTCACATCTTAAAAATAGTTCAGGAATCGAGTCTCGCAGTTTCCCCGAACATCAGACGATTTTAATTACCTACATACAAATGTATAGTTTTCAGATTTAACTTGGTACTTTGATTGAGTATAAGACGATTAGCCAAATTTCATAGTTCTATTTAGGTCAACGGCAAGTACCCTATAAATTTTATATATATTTTGTCGAAATATAAGTTTTATTGGGACAAAAACGGACGATTTTTTTTACGTTAACTTAGAAGTTTGAGTTTTCACAGCTTCAAGTGACTAGACCTGAGTACCTATATGGTTAAAATTTCAACTCGATACCTCTAGCTATGTTTTATCGACATTGTCTTCATTGAAATAATGTCCAAAATCAATTAACTCAACACTTAATGCAGTCGCTTGATGCGCTTAGGTGTGTTAATAATAATGAAATTGTTTTTATTGTTAGGTACATTGAGAACAAATAAACAAAATAATGTAATTTCAATGAGAACTGTCGATAACAGACAGCGAAAATGCTCTGCGCTGCGCTTCGCCATATTTATGCCGGCCCTGCTCAATTTTTTACCTTTTGAGATATACGGAACACTAAAAATCATATGGCTGTGCCATGAGAAATAGTAATTTGTGGATTGTAGTGGGGCCTGTTTCATAGAACTACAATTCATGGTTTACTATGACAATTCGATGTACAATGCAGTCGTTTAATCCAGTATGACGACTCAGCTGCGTATTATATCGAATTGTCATAATAAACTATAAATTGTAGTTAGATAAAACGCGGCCAAGGACTCTACTTAACAAGAATCAAACAACAGCAATTCAACATAATTTTGTGTTTTTATTTCTCATCAATCCATCGGAATGTGAACGCGGAAGAGTGCGGCCAAATAAATTATTTGAAGCAAATAAATATGCACTGGCTTAGTACTCCTCGGCTCCCTCGCCTTCGCCTTCCGCGGAGTCCATGCCGACCTCTTCGTAGTCCTTCTCCAGAGCGGCCAAGTCCTCGCGAGCCTCGGAGAACTCTCCCTCCTCCATACCCTCGCCCACGTACCAGTGGACGAAGGCGCGCTTGGCGTACATAAGGTCGAACTTGTGGTCCAGACGGGCCCACGCCTCGGCGATGGCGGTCGTGTTGGACAACATGCAGACAGCGCGCTGTACCTTGGCCAAGTCACCACCTGGCACGACGGTCGGGGGCTGGTAGTTGATGCCGACCTTGAAGCCAGTGGGACACCAGTCCACGAACTGGATGGTGCGCTTAGTCTTGATGGTGGCGATGGCGGCGTTGACGTCCTTGGGGACGACGTCACCTCTGTACAGCATGCAGCACGCCATGTACTTGCCGTGACGCGGGTCGCACTTGACCATCTGGTTAGCGGGCTCGAAGCAAGCATTGGTGATCTCGGCCACAGAGAGCTGCTCGTGGTACGCCTTCTCGGCAGAGATGACGGGCGCGTAGGTGACCAGGGGGAAGTGGATACGCGGGTAGGGCACCAAGTTGGTCTGGAACTCGGTCAGGTCGACGTTGAGGGCGCCGTCAAAGCGGAGGGAGGCCGTGATGGAGGAGACGATCTGACCGATAAGCCTGTTCAAGTTCGTGTAGGTGGGGCGCTCGATGTCCAAGTTGCGGCGGCAGATATCGTAGATTGCTTCGTTGTCGACCATGAAGGCGCAGTCTGAATGTTCCAGGGTCGTGTGGGTGGTGAGGATGGAGTTGTAGGGCTCTACAACAGCGGTGGAGACCTGGGGTGCGGGGTAGATGGCGAACTCTAGCTTGGACTTCTTTCCATAGTCCACGGAGAGTCGCTCCATCAGCAAGGAGGTGAAGCCAGAGCCAGTGCCTCCTCCGAAGGAGTGGAAGATGAGGAATCCCTGGAGTCCTGTGCACTGGTCAGCCAGTTTCCTAACGCGGTCCAGCACTAGGTCGACGATTTCCTTGCCAATGGTGTAGTGACCGCGGGCATAGTTGTTCGCGGCATCTTCCTTACCAGTGATAAGTTGTTCTGGATGAAACAACTGACGGTATGTGCCGGTTCTGACCTCATCTGTTGGCAAAGGAAAGGTATGGTCAGCACAGAAGATGAAACTTTGTTTTTAAAAAAAATTCATATCAAAACCTTAAAAACTTTAATTAAATGTAAATAATTCTTTCATACAATAAACTTACCAACTACTGTAGGCTCCAAGTCTACGAACACAGCCCTGGGCACGTGCTTGCCGGCTCCGGTCTCGCTGAAGAAGGTGTTGAAGCTGTCATCTCCTCCTCCAATGGTCTTGTCAGTGGGCATCTGGCCATCGGGCTGGATGCCGTGCTCCAGGCAGTAGAGCTCCCAGCAGGCATTGCCCATCTGGACTCCAGCTTGGCCGACATGAACAGAGATGCACTCACGCTGTTGAGGAAGAAGACGAACAAAGTTAATGGGGGTAAATTTGGTAATTTGTATCATTGTAGACTTCTCATGATATAGGCCTTTTGCATTATGTTAGTGGAAACTCGGTCGTATACTAGTTATGGCCATTCAAAATATGTATTGAAAACATACACACTGGTGTAACTCTTTTAATCCAAATTTATTTGCGAGCAGTTTAATTTTGGGTTTGTGAGTAAAGTTAGGGCGTGTTAAAGGCATTGGAGTGTAACTTGGGTACCTACCTAGTATAAATTTTAGACCCAGCTACAGGTTGAAAGTGTTGGTGTTGATAAAAATGTTGAGCAAATATTTGCTTTCAAATCATAGCAGTTCAAGAAGTCATGCATTTTGTGTCTGACTGTACTGGATTGGAAAGCGATCTCAATTATATAGAAAAGAGTGAAAGGTGAAAGTATGCGATCCATTGTGTTAAGAGTAGTGCCACTCGAGTTATGGTATCGATCTTTACTACAGATTTACTTTACCTCTATAATATAACATAACTAATTAATTCGGTAATAATTTTTTACTTTACTCTATGTTGGGATATCAAATTGTAAAATCAGAACATCAATCTTCTGCCGCACAACATAAAAAAATAATTTCGGGTGACGAATGAAATATAAGTGAGATCATCGGACCTTGAATGAGGTCACGACACGTCATCGCGCCAAGTCAGAAAAGCCGACTAAATCGGTGAAAATTTGCAAGATTCGAGCAGGAAACTGTATTAGTTACCTAGGTTCAGATAAAGTACTGAAAAATGTCTATTTTAGGTGACATTTGCAAGCAAGTAAAAATCGATGACTGTTGCCGGGCGTGGCTTCCCGGCGAAGCGTCCTTGAATTATACTGTAACGGTTTCGGAACGCTATTTGATTTATTCCTTCAGGTTCAGGATCTAAGTCGAACTCGTTAACTAACAGGACCACGTTAACCAAAAGAACAAAGAAGAATCGCTAAGAACGAAATTAGAACATTTTTTAAATATTTCAACCTACCAAGCTGAAATGTCAAGGCAATCAAAGGAAACGATAGGCGCCCGAGTGTCACGTAAATTGGTCGCATTATAAGCCGACATGAAATGGCGGCGTGGCCACCCGGTACTTTGCGTCGCAAACATATTGGAAATAGGCGATTTTGGAAAAAATAGAAATGGGAAACAGGATTAGAAGGAGGTAAAATAGATGAAACTTACCATTTTGAGTTGAGTTTTGTTGAACTTTGTGTAGAATTAAATAAATTAGAATCAGTCGTCGTTCAGCGCGACCGGTTAAGAGGCTTGCCAAACGAATAATGTCGGTAAAATTCCGTAAGCGGCACTTTTATAGCAATGGCGCCACAGTAGATTGAGGTTTAAAATCCGGCGCTTTGATTGGTAGAATGTTTGTCGCATAGACGAATTGACCAATAAGGATACAGCTGTTATAAGACCATTACGGGAATGTGCGTGTTGGCTGATTCACCGCTATTCAGTTGTCCCATTGCTGTATCGATATCGATAAAGTTAGCTAAAAATAGTTACCGCCCCATGTCGATTTATCACCGCCTAGTACATTATACACCAAATCTTTTTATTCATAATTAATGAATATAAAGTCATAATTATGAATGAAGAGAACTTATGACTCAACTGCGCAAAAGATAACAACTACATACTCTAAACGAATATAAATTTTTATAGAACAGTTTCGGGACTGACTGAACATTATCAGAGGGGTCAAGTTTATTTATAAAAAAACGTTGCTTGAAATTTCATGTGTCCATTTAGTACGGCAATCAATAAGTCACTCACTCTCTTATAGATCATCGAGTCTAGGCTTATTATTATTATTAATACATACGTACACTTATTTTATTTGGCATACGGGTCAAAGTTTACAACAAATATATGTTTGAGAGTAGTTAACGAGAATAATAAAAAACATACAATGGTGGCAGGCTGGTCACTAGAGCAGTACGGGCAGCATAGGATAAGTGTTATGATAATAATGTAGAAACGTTGCCAAGTTGCCAAGTTTTTGTTTTAATTATTGAAAATTAAAATTACGGTGTGAATTTAAAATTCACAGTTCATACTTAGCATAATATATCTTCTTTATCTATAAAACTGTACAACATCTTATGAAACTCCAAATTTGTTTTAAAACTTGCGCGACAATCTTCCGTTCTCACCAAAGATGCTAGTGAAAGGTAAGTAGGTAAGGAAATATGGCTGACCCAATAAGTGTATTCACTCAACAATCCGGCCATTCTAGAACAGAAAGGTAGGTATGGTTCGGGGCGATAGCGAAAGGCGGTCAGGTTCTGATGGGGTATTCGGGAACATATAAATCAAGCAAAGAGTGCACCACTACCTTTGGCACCCCTGTTTAATAAACGTTAGAAATAATAAATCCACAATGCTACAAGCTTCTGTTTAGTAAAAATTAATTATTTTGTAACTTTTCCACTATGTACAGTTTTACATATTACGGTTAAATAAATAAGTTCACCTTAAATGAGTTAATCTCCATATTTGTGGAAAGAGCTGTTTTAATGAACACAATTGTAATTACAAGTTGTAAATAGTAGTACAGTTTCGATAGATAGTCTCACCCTAGGTGATAACTTAAAATTTTTATCCCTTACTAACCTAATGAGTAATAAAATTAAGATAAGACAAGAATATTCCATATTGTACACCGGCACGGGTAGTATGCTGTAGAGAGTGAGCGAGTCACGCATTTTGTAGCACTGAGATATCAGAGTTTCACAATTTATGTGCTGAAAAGGCGCGACTTTTGACGTTAACACACGCGACTCGCATCATCGTGCTAGCAAGGTACATGACGTAACACTTTAAATAATATACAAATAATGTAAAAGTAGAAAAAAACTGTAGTAGTAATGAATATTTCATATTTTATACGGCAACGGCCAGTTTTTCGTAATAGGAAAAATTTTACTTTTAATGTGACAGATTTTACATTCAATAAAAAATATCACGCACCTAAGTAAGACTACCGTCGTATATTTGTCAATAAAAATAGGACATGAAATTGAAGTCAATACTCATAAATTTTCACAAAAAATGCATTTGATGTAAATTGTAACTTACAACTTGTGACTACCATAAATATTGCAATCCAAATCTACGGCGAATGCCAAATTATGTAAAATTTTACTAACCAATATTTAAGGAACTCACAAACCAAAGCAGTTACGGTCGCGGTGGTAGTAGCGGTCGTTTACTGCAGTAGTATTTGTATGAACGTGATTAATTGATTGACCGCTAAGCAAATTATTGCCAAAACACTTTGGTTTGGATACGTCCATACAAATACTACTGCAGTAAATTATTTAAAATACTACTGCACTAAATGACCATCACTGCCACCGCGACCGCGACCGCTTTGGTTTGTGAGTTCTTTTACTCACTTGATACTGACTTGATTTAAGCAAACATTTGTATGGTTGCTGACCAGTTAAACGTTGTTTTGCCATATTAATTAGCCTACGACCTATTCTCAGACCTGCCAAATATACACAAAAAATTTCATAAAACTCGCTGAAGCCGTTTCGGAAGAGTTCGATAACAAACACTGTGTGTGACACGACATTTTTATATATAAAATTAAACCACAGCAATATTGTTAACGTAAGAGATTCTAGGGGTAAAACATAAATATTATAAATGTCCCAGCTTGTATAATTAAACTTTTGCGGATTTTTTTGTTTATCGATATATATTATTATTCCTACATTGTCCCATCTCAATCTTACTTAACTTTCATGTTGGACGTTCGTTCGTCATTGTGTACGTTCTCCCCGCCCCCGCCCCCGCGCCGTCTGCACTGCACCCATACGATATAATACTATGCGATACGATACGAAGCCGAAACAATCGATGACAGAGGGAGGAAATGTGGGGAGGAGGAAGCACAGTCGCTGCAGCCTTTATACGTCCCACTGCAGTGTAGGGCACAGGCCATCTCTCAAGGAGAGAATATGGGCTTAATCACCACGCGTGCCCACCGCGGATTGGCGATTTCAAGCGCTGAGGTATGGGGATAGCTCAGACACTCAGGTTTCCTCACGATGTTTTCCTTCACCACAGTTAGCGAGTGGTATTGCTACTATAACTTCGCAAATATACATACCTAACTTAGAAAACAAAGTCATAATGCCCGCGCTGGGAATCGAACCTGGGTCTCTCGCTTCAGAGTTCAATGTTCTACTCATTAGGCTACCACTGCGGTGCGGTGCGCCGCACAGTAACTGTGGCTCAGTCTGGCAACTAAGTTTGTTTTAAATAAATAGAAACTTGGCCCGCGCCGTTTTTTTCTTTGATATATTTTCTACTGTATTGCTTGGCCGAATTATTAAGTTTTGGTGCTCATAAGACGCAACATTTCATGGTCCTTAATTTATTACCAAGTAAGTTTTCATTAGGATGCACAGTATGCAAGTTATGAGTGAGAAATCAAGAAAAGTCCAAAATATTCTTTCCAAACTTGTTTCTTAATTACCAACTTCAGATAATTATTTCATGATATTAATGATAATATCTCTCTAATATTACCATCCTACTATTGAGGCATTGGAATATATTAGGAAAATTGGATTATTAACAGATTGCCAACTGCGACGAGTATAAAAAGACATAGTTTTTTACTATATACTTGGCAGAATTTTTAAGTTTTGATATTAATTAGATATAAAATTTTATGTTCTCTAATAATTTCTCCTTGCTGATAATCCCATGATTAAATCTAACTGGAAGTTCTTATAGAAAACTAGCAGCGCCATCTTTGGATACGGGCTTGCAACAGAACACAACGTTCGGTTGTAAGTTGCAAGGTGGCAGAGCCATCAGGCCAGGCAGACAGAAAAATATGAATGGCAGCGCCATCTCTTGATTCCAAAAGAAACTATTCAGATTCAAGCGCTGAAAAAGAAAATTCACTTCCGGTTTTCCGACTTCTACTGAGTTATTCTTTTAGGTCGCTTTTGATTTATTTGGGGTTTTAACTTATTAAAGTAGTCTGAAAACTGTTTACAGATTTTCTTACATGCTACCGTTTTTTACTTAACCATTTTTTTATTATTTTCCCTTTAAGTGTTGAATAGTCCGATCGTTTTCAGGAATTGGTACACGCTTACCTTTTTATTAGTTTATATTATAAGTATTTTAGATAAGTAAGTAGGTACGTTGCTAATTAACTGAAAGATACTTCCAACTTCCATAACTGTTCTGTAAGCTCCGTTCATGGCAAAGTTGGTTGTACGAGAGGAATCATCAAGCTCAACAAACCCGCGCGTCAGTTTAGTTAGTCTGCCTTCGCGCGCAACCGCAACGCCCGCGTCCGGACGCCGACAGTCGAAACGAACTTTTAATCATAGATAGCTGAATTACTAATGATATAAGACATGCCATTATGAAATAAAATTGCAAAGCACATTGTGTTTAGAGAATTTTGTGTTTGGTGCAGTGAATTTACGATTTTGGAAGTTGCCGTAAAGTTGAGCGAGTAGTTCTGAAACAATACAAGCACTACATACGTGCCTAAGTAAGTAATACAGACATATTTTTCGCATATTTATGTAGATTTTCTCGGCCTTCAAAGGAGTTGTCAATGGTAAGTATTCATCGTAAAATATGTCCGTGTCCGGACAGGTTTTTATTGAGATAATCAAGCGAGTCGTGAGTTTAGTATGGTCTCCTAGGCCGTTAGATCGAACTGATATGGTCATAGGCACAGTTGTTTCTGGGATCTAACGCGGATCTTATGGTTCAGGCCCTAGGTGTAGACCTAATGGGTCAAGTATTTGCTGGTTTGCTACTAACTATAATCAGGAGACCTCGGTACGGTTGGAACATCTAGACAGCTTACCGTTTTATCTGATTCCTAGGCTTTTACCTTAGTTTAAACTATTTCTTCATTACATATTTTCGTGCAGGCAATTAAGACCTCTTACCTAGGCGCCTATTATAGCATCTACTTTCCCGCGTAGCAATAATACAAATACACGGTGTCCAATTCAATTCAAGTGTTTATTTGGCAGCAAACACGGTAGGTATCTACATGTAGGTTTTATATAATACATAATTACGGACAAGCGTGTAGCACCATTATATGGCATACAAATATTATGATTTAAAATTAGAAGCTATATTATTTACAAAATTATTATACAATGTCAAGAATTTGAGATGTCATTATTGGTGTTATTTCGCGATTCCTCTAAAAGATACCTCAAATGTAGTAACCCTTTAAAAGGCGGTGGCATTATAGTGCCACCTTAAATTGAACCGTATCACTCTGAAATAATGTCCGAAACCAATGAAAAGTTTATAGGTACAGACCTACCAGTTAAAGGGTCTGTAGTAAAGGGGAATGCCAACTTAATAAAAACTAGATTTGAAGAGTGTTTTAAGGAATCGTGTTTTTAAAAATAAGAAGCCTGTCAATATTTGTAGTCTGAATAACTAGGTGAATGGATCAATGTCTTCGATCAGTATTTTAATGAGAATTGTGATTGACCTCAAAAAAAAAAAAAACTAGGGCTCCGTAGAAAGAGGTTTTTTTATCTGCTTTACAGAACCAACAATTTCATCGAAGTCATTTTCAATGGATTTTGTACGAAATTTTACTTTTATAAGTTGGTTGCCTATTACGTACTCGTTAACTAGTAAAGCCTACTTAGTCGTGATACTTTTCCTTTTGAGTTCATTATATGTCGTCTGTTCAGGATAGTACTGGAACATCTCCAAAATTACATGTTTTGAGTTAAGTATGCGGTTTGCCTAAAAAAACCATTTTCTATCTAGATCAATAATGGAATAAGTCAAAAACGGCTCTAACACTTCAATAAGTCTTAAAACCACTATGACGCTAAGAAAAATGTTTGATCGTTTCTAATTCATTATGAGGCTATTTCGAAAAGTTGAAAATGCCTTTATCTCATAACAGCTCATTTTGAAATGTTCTAGTACCATCCTGAACCGACGATGTGCACCCTGAATTTTTTGACGTTTTTACAATCAACCGTTTAGCCAGGAGAGGGAGGGGGGGGGGGTTCTTTGCGTTAGGCCGCAGACGGACAGACAGACTGACATGGCGAAACTATAAGGGTTCTTTGTCGGACTACGGAACCCTAAAAAGATCTATACGTAGAGAGAGCTCACAAGAGTCTTTGTAGGTATATCCTGCGTCAAAAACAAACAGAAATCGCTTTGTTCTCTGGCTGTCACTTACATCATCGCGAAGCATCTTGTACCTCCATAAAAAAAATCTACATAAGTCTACGTCTCTGTGTAGAAACTTTCATTATCTGTACAAGGTGCTAACCTTGGTGTAGAGGACAGGGTGCTCTCCTCCCAAACCATGCATGACCTCTGAACAAGTTGACACTACAAAACTTAGTCAAACCCCGGTGTCTCGAAAGCTAACAATCTGTTAATCTAATGTTAACAGCTCTCAGTTGGCTGAGGTCCATAAAAAAATAACTGACATTTGTATTATTTATTTATAAGAACTTACAGTTGATTATCAGTGGATCAACAGATTTTTGGCACACGTGAAACCGGGGATGAGTCAAGTTGGTTTAAAACGTTAACTTTACCTCTTTAAAAGTCCAATTAATCATCAGCCCGTATTCGTCTACTGCTGGATGCCCCACCATCCAGCCCCACCCCCTCTCCTCCAGGCACGTCACTTTCGTTCTGTCTTCGCCCTTCCTCATCCAGCTGCTTCCAACAGTCTGCCTCAGATCATTAGTCAAATCGAAGCCAAGCCAGACCCGTCAGCCAACATTCATTCACTGATGGGCCCTATTTCGTCGAACTATGCCCAAGTGGCATTCGGGGTTTTATATAAGATGTCTAGTTGTTCACATGTACTCCATAAGCTGTGTAAGTCAGCTGTATAAGAACTGTATAGCTTGCTATAATGCTCTTATAGAACCAGTTTGGGCACAAATTAGACAGCTTTAAGTTCACTATGGCTGTACATTAGCAGTATAATAGCATTATAATAGAAGTTTAAGTAGTAACATCGGACTTAAGGCTGACTTACGGCACTATATGGGACGCAGTGTGAACCATACAACGTACATGAGTGTAATAAAGAGTAACAAGTGGCTAAATACACAGCCTTCAGAGTTATAAAATCCGACAAAAGTTACTCCAGTGCTACCTAAAATTCACGTGTGTCCTAAATTATTTCTTATTTTATTAACATTAGTTTTATTGGTTTTGTGTGTGCCATCAGAAAGCGGATCAATTGGATAAAAATTTTTGATAACATGTTTTAAATACTTAATAATGTTAAAGCCTATGGGAATGCAACTTAATCGTGAAATGTATACATATTTACAGCTAAAATATTCACGCGCCTCTGTAAAAAACCGATATTCATTTTAAAATATTTAAAACTGGCTGAGAGGAAATCTACAATTTTCAGTTTTTGATATTATATTGGCATTATAATATTATACTAGGTACAGTCATTAATTATAACATGAAACCAAAATTCAATCGCTCTATCTGCGTATTTTGTGATAAATCTGCATGATAAATTTGGAGATTTATTTGGTAAATATTTTAGGTTACGTAGAACAAAATGGTGGAAATGAAATACAGCTATGTGAACTGTTATAACTCCAATTTAATGCGGTGAGCGTATATATAGGTTCACATGTGTTTTGTTAGAATGCTGTTATCTATATGAAGTCCCACATTTGTACCACTATAGAGCTAATGTCTATAAATTTATTCTAATGTGAACTTATGTACAGCTTTAAGATGTAGTTCAGGTCAATTGTGTATCATCGTTTAATTCTTTCAATATACTGAAATTTTAGAGATCCGCAATAATAATTATTGTCCGTTAAATCGCCTAGCCCAGGTACTAAGTCAAGTATGAATACCTAAAGTACAAATTTTGTAACAAACTAACAAAAATCACTTTTTGTTTTCGTGTGAGACACACAGTTTGGTGTCAGAGTATTTACACTTACAAAAAACACTACTCTGTTCAAGGAGGTATTTAAAAGAATGTAAACAAACTAGTTAAAGAGGGACAACATTATGCCCTGCGACAGACAAGGACAGAAAATAATAGTTGTCACTCAGCCATAGGAACAAACACTGTTTACAATCTTTTACACCTGTCAGCACCGTAAGCGCCGAGTCGGCAAGTGTAATAGTGTAACCATATTTTGCAGAATTTATCAGATAAATAACTGTTAGTCCTGTTACTTATGTGATAAATAACTGTTATTTCTGATATTTATCTGTTAAAATTCTGTAAAATACGGTTACACTAGCAGACTTGGCGCGTACGGCGCTGACAGCAAATAAGAGTAGTACTTGTGTACAAATAAACTGCTATTGATGTTAATGGACAACACATATAGTCCTTTTAACAGCCTATAGTGCACATGCGAACCATTTAAACACTTCTGTACAGATAGTAAAAAAAGGTTATTTTAATGATCACAAACAAGTCCTACTACAGCTACTAGCTGTATAACAGTCAAAAACAAGTAAACATAACAGCCTTTAGCTTTATAAATGACCACGTGTGTTCTATTAAAATGCTAGCTCTATATCAACGTACAAGTAGGCCGTTAAACAGCGGTTGCCGTATCTCTACCCTCCTATAATGCTCTTAGTCAGACGGATGACTAAAGGATAGTTGTTAGAGTATTATAACACCAAAAATCGTATAAAAGTATAACTCAACACTCCTATAAGTCCCTTAGACAGGTATAGGTGTTATTAATCGCAATAATGCAGCTTATACATCACGAGTGAACTGTAATAATGCTTCAAGTACACCTGGGAACTAAATGTGTACTCTTAAATGGAGTAAAATGCTATTTGGGTGTATACTTTACTATGTCATTGTAAAGTCACTTAATCCACAGAATAACAAGTAAGAACATTCAGCTACGCAATTGTCATAATAAACTATGGATTGTAGTTTTATGAAACGTGACCCTGAACGTGAGCCTACTTCAAGCCTCCTGTTTCTGTCCTCATTGTCACTTGAAGTGGCGATACTCAAAAAGAATACCACGCTTATAGGTACCAAGCCCCCAAGATACCTCGGATCTTAAACAGACTCCCACATAGTTCAATTTTGTCTACTACTGCCTGCGGTGCCTGACCCACTCGGCTGTCCCAAAAAATTGAAAATACAGTAATAGATTTTTTTTTCAAAACCGAAATACTTCCACTATTGGTTACTAGTTGGTTCCAGTAACCAATAGTGGTAATATCTCGGTTTTGTAAAAAAAATGCCCCTTACTGTGTTTATTTTTGGGACAGCGGGCTGCTAAGTACTGCGTAACTTTTTCACTGTACGGTCTCGTCCGATTTAAGCTACTCTGAACTGTAAAATACATACATTATTTTGACAGTTCAGAAACGTGAAAGTGGACAATCCAATAGAGTGGACCGTTACGTAATAGGAAGCCTGATCTGCAACTGTCTTCTTATGAATGAATGAATGATTTATTTGTTTGTTTGTTACACTTTATTGCACAAAATACAAAATTTAGCACTTTATTGCCACAAACAAACATGCTTACATACAAAAACAGAAAATAAAGGACAATGATACTACTTTATGATACTATGCAAATTTACTTTGTGCTATTGAATAACGCAAGCTTGCAACTCTATCTTAAGGCGCTGTTAAAAGCTAATTGAGCCGTACTTAAAAAAATTTTTTGCGAAGTCTGTTTCATGAAAACTATACGAGTATGTTATTGTTGAGGATTTTTGTGATAGCAAAATTGTCTTCAAACCAAACGCCTTGTAGGTGAACAAAACCCCTCTATAAAAAAAAAGCAAACACCCCTTAAAATAACCATCAAGCAATCATAATCTCAGTTTTTTATTAAACTTTATCGATAATTTTATGGCCCAAAACTCCTTGATGAGTATTGAGCAATGATCTCCTTGAGGGGCATTGAAATCTCAAAGGTATCGCGGTCGGATTCGCTCTAATGTTGATCGATCAGTCACAGCATTTAACCCAAATTCTTCATACAAAATTGAATTTAAATGGCCACGTGAGAAGCAGTAGTGCAAGTTTCCCAGAAACCGGCGGCTAAGAGCAATTTTTTTGGATGCTTTCATTTTGCGGTTTTAACTGCTGTACCTTAAGTATATAATGTTTTATTTATTAGCTACACAAACAATGTTAAATGGAAACAATTTAACTAGCCACCCAGACACCTTGTTCTCTGACTTACTCCCACGGTGCAGTGGCGTCAAGATAAATGTAGGCGGGCGGCGTAGCCTGGGGGTCTGTTCAAATGTCACACAAGATGGATGAAGACTGAGCTGTGTGGGTGTATTATTGGTCGACAGCTGATCAACCGCATTCCTAATTTAAATTTTCGTACCAAAGTCACACGTAAGTCAACTTCGTAAACTCGTATCTAGGTATTTTCCGACCATCCTAAAATGCCGTTGACTTTTCGTGTTCTACTAAGGCATCTACTAATGTTGATTAGATGGAGCTGAACAACCAAAATGACAATAAAATTGTAGAGTGCACCTGCAGAGCATAGGCTAACCCTGCCAGCGCTCTCCCAACTGAGCTAATGGGCAAGTGCAGGCATCGGCGCGAGCCTCTTTACAAACTTCTCTGTATTACGTACAGGCAGCGACATCTGGCCGAAGAAATTTACATCACTTGCAGCCCCGAGTTCGGGTTAGTGCAACAAAAAAAAGGATATAATAATAATGTTATTTTCAAGGTCATAATCTAACAGAATGAAGGAAGAAAGAAAAAGGGAAGACGAAAGAAATGTATCGAGCGAATACTGCTGAAAGGGGCCGCCGGTAAGGGACGCCATAGACGGATATTATGTCGACCGAATTGGGGATGTTTTGGCAAATGGCAAAATAAAATGTGCCTGAAACCAGTGAACGTGTGATACAGCGACTAAGATGTCGATAAAGCGAAAAAAAAAATCCGGCCAAGTGCGAGTCGGACTCGCGCACGAAGGGTTCCGTACCATTACAACATTAGACACAAAGATCGAGAAAAAAAGGCAAAAAATCACGTTTGTTGTATGGGAGCCACCTTTAAATAGTCATATTATTTTCATTTCATTTTTATTTTTGAAGCAAATCTAGAAATAAATATTCTGTGAATATTTCAAGCGTTACCTGCTGCCGTTATTAATACCGAGCAAAAAACGGCAAAAAATGCCCCTTAAGTATTTATTTTATTCTGTTTTTAGTATTTGTTGTTATAGCTGGGCAGTTTCAACTGCCTAGCTACCACGGTTCTTGAGATACAGGCTGGTGACAGACAGACAGACAGACAGACACGGACAGACAGACAGACGGACGGACAGTGAAGTCTTACTAACAGGGTCCCGTTTGGCACCCTTCAGGTACGGAACCCTACCTAATTATCGTCTGGACCGTGGCAAACCATGCCAGCCTACCCCTTCGTAACATTCGATACAGGCGTAAGTTTATGTTTGTAAAAAAAACATTAATTTGTTATGACATCTTTCGCTAAGGCAAGATCCCTTTCCCCATTTCTTTCTCTGGGTGATGGTGAATCAAGTTACAGAAGAGTACGGAGTATTTTTTTGCTACTTTTTAATTTCAATGCGTCACTCAACGATCATATTGGGGAATTTAGGCTTAGATGATTGTATGGACCGGTCATTAACAAATCTCCAAGAATAAAATGACCCATGTATTAGGGAATTTTGTTTCAGGCTACCTTCAGCCTTGCCCCCAATATATGCCCTCCTAACGTACTCGTTGCGGGTACGCCGCGCGGGCGTCGTTATTTCTGCAAGGATATTGAAGAGATCGTAACCGCAGTGCGTCAGCGCAAGGATCGTTTGGCGCCTTTATTTACTGGGTAAATAAGTCGACTGTTGAGTATTTGCGTATGCAAGTGGATTTTATTATTGGGTATGAGACATTGACTGAATCTACACATGTGTAATCAGTATTTTAATACGCAGATTCCATGTATACGAGTATATGATAACCAATGTACTTCTTAGTTTCATAATTGATTGTAAGTACATTTACATTTTTGGCGTTTTGGTCAATCACGAAAAATGGGTAAGAGGGCTCTTTCAAATCCCACCAAATAGAAACAAATTTTCGACAAAACATCTCATTTACCTATTTAACCCTTTGGATGTGTAAGCGGGTTTCCATATCAAAAGCTTTTACTTATGAATAAGATATTTTTTTTCAGAAAAGACAAAGTTTGCTTTGATTAATAAAAGTTTTTGGGAAACGACGTTAAATCTGGAAAATGAGTAATTGGAATTCCTTACGAGAGGTCCTCTTATCAAAAAACCCGCTAACGATGACTTGGTACTATGTAGAGATCTGACAGTCAGGAGTCAGGGCGCCCGACTGAATGAAATTCATCTATTACCTTATCTTATCTCTATGACAAGAATTGTCCAGTGTCAAAGCGTACAGGTTAGGTAGGCTTGTAGTTCAAAACAAGCTGCATGACAACAGCAGCGTCTCTGACGAATATGAAATGCCCTCTAATCTATCTCTAGACCTTCGCGAAAACAACAGTTACAAAAAAGTACACAGCGACGCCTGGCGTCTAACAAACAATTATCAAGCTGCTTTAACGCGAAAGAAAAGGAGCGTCAATGTCAGATGTTCTCACTTCATCTCTGCTTCTAATCCGCACACACAAACGCATAATTCATTTATTTATTTAAAAGGTAAACTAGGTAATAAACACAAAGGCATTTAAAAAATATAATCAGTGTTGAACTAGGCTGCAACCAGAACCCGCTGCCCACAGCACAGCTGCCCTTACACAGCTTGATAATTATAATCATCATCATCAGCCATTTGACGCCCACTGCAGGACATAGGTCTCCCTCATGGTTTTCCTAACCATGAGGGGTTTTGCCATAATCGCCACGCTTGGCAGGCGGGTTGGCGATCGCAGTATGCGGTTGGAATCTCAGAAAGACGCTGCTGCCCGTCTCCTGGTAATTGATTTCCTTAGTCGCCTACTACGGCATCCACGGAAGGAAATGGAGTGACGCTATTCTTTACCCGGCGCCACACGGTAGGATAATAATTATAATGTATCAATGTAATAATCAGGCTGTTAATTATCAGGCAATAATCAGGCCGCTTCCAGTTCCAACCGGTCTTTTTGGAAATCCATGGAGGAGCCCTATGTCCAGCAGTGGACTTCTTGTGGCTGAATGATGATGATGAATGTAATAAAAGCATCTGTCAACGTCATTGGTTTTACACTTGTTTTTGTACAGATAATACGGCCGCTGATCTAAAGAAAGACGTGCAAAAACTGCAAATGCCCACAAAACACACAAAGACCAGCCGAAAAACAATAACGCGTCCGAATCCAGAATTGTAAACAGTGGCGAGCGATGACATCAGACGAGCGAGGCGCTAATATTAAAACTTGGCACCACTCCACCACCGTATGGATTTGGATGTGGATCATAGGCGCTTGACTGACTTCACTAATCTGTTGCTGGCGGAATCATAATCGGACGTGAACGAGAGAAATAAAAGTTGTTTAAGACCCACGGTCTTATGTAAAGGACACATTGCAGTCTTGCTAGATTGAGCTTATAGACGCCTACGAGCTCTTCTACGCTCTCATGTTTAGCTCTATTCCCAACAACGAGATTAAAAAGCGATCTTTGCATTATTACCGGCCGGAATCGTAGTGCTTGATTGCATTACATAAACTCACGCCTGTATCCCATGGGGGTAGGCAGAGACTAGGGTTAGCCACTTGCTACGATCCTGACAAAACTCTTTCCTCTGCTATAAAAATCAAACAAATAATATAAAAGACACATGTGTTTCTTTCTTGGAATCTCTTTCCCACACGCCCGTACTCCCAAAAAGAGTACGCCATATCCCGCCGTGTGATACTATTCCATAATACAGTGACTCTCTTTCCCTCCACTTTACCAGACGCTTTCGAGGCATACTGTTCATGACACAGCAATAGGTACCTAATTTTAGAAATGCACCAATTTGACCGTAAAAAAGGCCCACTCATCCATCACGACCCAGTCATGGGAATAATCGAAGAAATGACGCATTTATATTCTCAGTGTGTTGATGAACGCGAATTAATATGACCTTTTGCGGTGACCAAGTGAAGGTTTGAGGAAAAGATTGTACTTACAATTTGGAAGAGAAGTAAAGCCAAATCCTATCCGGCACGCTACCTTGGCGACGTGTTTTGCCTTCTATTTTGCATTCTCTTTGAGTTTAGCTGTAGGTATATTTTGTCAACAAGTTGTACAAGTGATACACTGTATACCAAACTTTACAGAAAACTTATCAATCCATGCCCCTGTTTCTACTCTTTAATCAGTTACGTTAAGGGTGAATTTGCAACTAAAATGTAAAGGTTGACCTACTGTCGAGAATCTAACAATTAAGGGTGAATTTGCAACTAAAATGTAAAGGTTGACCTGCTGTCGACAATCTAACAATCGGTTAAGGGACTGTTAACAGCTGTCAGTTGGCGAAAGTGTATACTTACCTACAACAACAAAAAAACTGGCAGCTGTTAACAGAAGATGAACAGCTTGTTACTATATGAGAAACCAGGGGTATATGTGACAGGTGAGAACGAGATTAACCGCTAATAATAATAATGAATTGTCATATCCAGAACAAGTCCTATAAAAATTAAATTAAAAACGAAGTTAAAATAAAGAGGTAAAAATTTACTTTCTTTTTAGGGTTCCGTTCCTCAAAAGGAAAAAAAAAAACGGATAAGGTGCCGTATAGTATTTCGTCACTTTGTTGTCCGTCTGTCTGTCAAGACCCTTTGTCTCGGGAACGCGCGTACAGTCCCTTGGAGCTGTAAAGAAATCAAACATCTAAATTAACGTAAAAAAAGTTAAGGCCGTTTATGCCGCGAAAAACGTGTATTTCGACTCTCAACGGAATCAAAATTTCTAGGGCACTTCCCGTTGACCTAGAACTATGAAATTTTGCAAGTAACGTCGTCTTATACCAAGTCCATGGAAAAAACTGAAAACTATTCAGTTGTAATTAAGTCTCAAAAAAAATTGTCTGAAGTTTGGGAAAAGGTAGGAAAAAACTGCGAGACTCGATTCCTGAACTATTTAGAAAAATATGTAAGTAGGTACCTGCCCCTCGCACAACTCGCACTTGTCCGGTTTTTTGTAGTTAGCCGGATTTGTGTCCCACTACTGGGCAAGGGCCTCCCCCATGTTCCTCCACACCTCTCTGTCTTGAGCCATCATCGCGTGGAACCCAATCAGTGACAATGTGGGTTTGCCCATTTGGCCGGGCCCATACAAGTTCCAAAAAAAAAAAAACACTTTTTACTAAAGGAACTAACGATAATAGGCCTCTTTCCCTTTTACATCATTAGGGGCAAAAGCCCTGCGTATATGCCAAAGAAAGGTCCCAACTGAAAATCAGTTTTGCTGGTGTTATGCTAACCATAGCACACACCGGTAAAGTAAGCTGAGTTGGAGCCCCTTTTTTTGTTGTCGCGGAGGCACCTGAGGCGTTTGGGGTCCGAGGGGGCTGGGTGCCATACATTACTGTATGGTACCCGGCTGCCTTTGACTCTATATGCCTCACATGTTCTCTTCACGATTGTTTTGTTTTATCTCTGTTTTGTTGACGTTCGTGTCTTTTGTTTGTGTACCTTTATGTTTACTTTGTGTTTCTGTGACAATTTAAATAAATATCCTCTTTCTTTCTTTCTTTATATTGAATTAATCAAACTCTTTGTGGACAATTTCGTTGAGGCTGTAAGCAACTCTGTATTGAAATCTCTTTACGCAATCTACGACTTTTTCTTTTATCTGTAAGTAACATCATCTAGCTCTGTATCAATCTAAATTAATAACAATTTAAACATTGAAGTACTTAGTAACAATTAACCTAATCAAATTTAGAACCCTCTTTTAAATTTACTGTTAACTGCGAGACTAACCTGTGTCTTTTTGTGTTACTTACTGTATTTTATTACTACAAGCTGTAAGATCTTTAAATTTAGAAATAAAATAAAATAATAATAACATATATATTCAAGGGCTAGGAGATAGCTGAAACTAACAAAAAGTGACGCTACACCTAACTATAACTACCTACTTCCATGAATTAACAACAACCAAAAAAATTCCTCTGTTCGCCCTAAACATTACGAAGTCGTGAGGTAATCGGTTGACTGACAGTAATACTAGCGAGTATTACTATTGGTTAAAATTAACGTTACCTATTACAAGTCTACCTGTCTGGTTGGCGGGCGCCCAACTGGGCTGCGCAACATGCGTTGGGTGTATCCTTCCGGAGGTGACACTTCGGTTATGTCACAAAAATTGAGGAGCCTTGATCGATTAGGTACGACTTGACACTTGTATTCGGCCAACCGGTTTATACTTGGTTTTGTATTCAGATTCGAAAAGTCATACTTTGTAAGGACTTGGCTAGTTTTTCTGCCCTAATAACAAAGTGAACATATATAACACGGTTTAGGCTTCGGTGAAGACAAAAGTCTAGTGTATAATCACTGACTTTAATAGATATTTTACTTTCATATCTGCGGGATAACTTGGAGAGGCAATGCAACAGAAATGGTTCCTCGCACGTCCGGTGCACATTTAAGACATATTTTTGTTAGTCTATACTTAGTTTATGATCAAGATGATACTTAAATTTATAATTTTGGAAACAACTTTTTAACATTATACCTATGAAATCAATTTTATGTAAAACTTAAACAAGACTTAAGTATAGAAAACCAAAATTGTATTTAAAATGCCCGTAATTTTATTATCTATCAAAGCCTCAAACCACATTTATCAATATTTTTTTTACAATCCCAAAGTTATATTCTTTTTGTTGCACTAACCCGTGCTGAGGACAATTTTAAAAACCTATTTAGAGGGTAAAAACGAACTTTACAAACTTGTCTGTACGTAATACAGAGAAGTTTGTAAAGAGGTTTGAAATTTCGCCGATGCCTGCACTTGCCCATTAGCTCAGTTGGGAGAGCGCTGGCACGGTTAGCCAAAGGTCGCGGGTTGAAGTCCCGGCATGGGTGGAATTTTTAGCCTCTAAATAGGTTTTTAAAATCCCAAAGTTATTAAAATGTCGAGACCGCAAAAACTAGGACGGAAGGGGAGAGGCGCTGTGTTGATACCACGCGATCCAGGCAGGAAGTTACTTCATCAGCCGTAAGGCGGTAAGAAACAGATGGTGAACCGAGATTTTGCGGCTCGATTTAGCACAGAAGACCTATTGACTGGTCGGCTTATAGGTCATCCACCATACTGATAAAGTGTTATTTTCAGTGATGTCGGTACGTTACTTGACACCTACATTTTACTTTAACGAACGAAACAACACTGATAGGAGTTGCGCACAGATTTGACGATCAGCCCGTATATTATGCGCACCAAATCCACACTTATTCTTGACGTTTATTATCAAGGAATTGTGAGTTAAATTGTTAGAAACCCTTCAGCATTTGGTGTGCATAATTGTTAGGCGGCAGCTTTAAACTTCGTGTCTCTCGCAAGGTGGAATAGTTCGACAACTCTTGATGCTTCAGTCTGTTAGAGTAGGTTACTGAACAAGGCTTTTTTTCTTTAGGCAAAGTTCTCTAGCAAAGTTTTTTTTTTCTACCTACAGCTTGATAGGTATAGGAAGAAAAAAACCCACAATTTCAATTCAATATTTTTGTTACTTTGGATATCCAAATAAAGAATAATAATCAGTGCTCAAAAAGCTAAGGTTACGAAGCTAATACAAGACTTGTTTATTCTTCGGAGAACCACATGCCAAAATCACACTACTAGGAATAGGAACACGAGCTGTAGTTTTGGCTAAATGTCAACGAGGGTGGTGATTCAGGGTTCATTTTACACCTCTAGCCAGTCTCTGGGTGAATGAGCCACTCACTATTTCGACACTGATTAAGCCCACTTACGAATGCTTGTAATCGTTTTTCTGGGAAGATCCTCGGCTTTCAATAGTAAAATTAAAACTAAAAATTCAATAGAATAGATAGATAGATAACACTGTTTTGCACAACCAGAAGACAGAATTACAAATGGTTTCTTATATCTAAGTCATGGTATACAACTGGCAGTTTCATTGGCTTAGAGCTCTCTTTCAAACAACCAATAAATATTATCAAATCAGAATTCCATTTTGGTAAAACTGGTTCAACCCGTCTTCGCCGCCCCAGACGGAATGTTTTTTTAATGAACTTATTGGCATTTATTGTGTCTGGCGATTGCGTTCGAAGAGACAGCACTACAGTTAACTATTTCCTTAGCGACTTAGCGAAATTCTCAATTCAGATACAGGCCCTTAGTCAGTAAGGCTTTGCAATGCTCATCAAACCGTCAATAGTAAACCATGAATTGTAGTTGCATGAAATGGGCGCCCTCCCCGTCCACGCAAGGCAAGCCCTTCCTGTATGCAAGTGTCACGGCACAAATGGCAAAAATGATGAAAGCATCATGTAAATTGTTGACGCTGACCACGCGTCTCCACCGTAAATCGCTGATTTCAAGCACCAGCAGTATCTATGGTTGATATAATAGGTAGATACAAATTTATATGATATGATATACCTACTTACCATATGTTGCCCTTGATAAAAAGCATCTTGATCGGTCAGTGTATGGCGGGTGTAGGTGCAAGCTTCGCTTTACGTCAACGTGACGCCTACCACTTCCTCTGTTCGGTTGAATAATAGCCGTCGTTTGCTGGATATTGGAGACATGTCAGCATTGGCAAAGGGCTTGAAAACCAGATGTCTTTAGACTCCTTCTGCGTTATATGCCGTTCGCAAGCGTGAATGCACACTCATTTGCGAACGCACTACACTACCCAAACGTGTGGGTTCGCGTATTTGTGCCGATGTGAGTAACCATGCAATGTGACCTGTGCCATGCCAACTATTTTGGTGGCTCCAATCAAAACTTGCGGAGGCATGCCAGAAATATCAACATCTAAAGTACCTATTGTCAATTTCAATAGTAGTAAAAAAAATGTTTCTTGACACTTAGAGAAAGGCTGCGTAAAATGAAATATACGTTGCCACCTCTTAGTAATATAACGACTCGTCCCTTCAAAACCAATGTATTTCGAAGCCCATAAACCACATCTTGAATAACAACTTTGTCACGCGAGCCGTTAAAATCCCAAATGACTTGTTGCCGGGGACTTCCAGCGAAAGATATTTGAAATAGACCGGCCGGATGTGCGAACACTCGTCTCTCCTACGCGTTGCGGGTTTACTCACGAGTTGTAACAACTGATTCAACAAACTTGCCTTCGTCTCAATGTCGCGGGTGTAAATATGTTTTTTCAGGCGTCTACGTAATTTTCGTGCCACAATAGTCACCAGTGTGGTTTTTTGTAATGTAATGCAGAATATGGACTGATGGATTGGAATTGAAATTGAAATCAAGACTCGATGTTCGATGATCTGTGAAGGAATTATAAAATGTTGCCGACCTTACAATATGGATAACTGTTCTGAACTTCATCGCAAGGTTCGAGAAGCCTAGATTTAATAACTTCAGGAAGACTTTGCCAGAACGTTCTTCAACAATAATTCACAGCGATAAAGAATGTAGAGCAGTATTTTAGGCTCAGCATGTTTTTAGCGATTCTATTTTAGTCTGGAATGTAACCTTCGGGTCATTTCGTATCGAATTTAATGCATGTATGTAGGCCACTTATTCCATTTTTATATTATAAATTTGATCTCACAAGGTCTGGCTGACCAAAGAAAGAACAACAAGAAGAAAATGACGATTTCATGTATGTTACTGTTTTGTCTATTATGTATTTGCTTAGTGCTTCCTTTCTTGTGTGTGTAAATGCTTCGTAAACGTGTACAAAGCATTTGCATGTGTACAAGTATTTACACATACAGTGTCCTTATATCGGCTTACACCAACGACGCTATCTGACAGCTAGTTATCTGTTTTTACATTGGTAAGCTCTAACGCACGCCGAAGAACCGATGGTCGATGGGGTGCAAAGGTAAGATAGATAGATGGATAGAATATTCTTTATTGTACACAGAGATTACATTAACAGGAATTGTCGGAAGGAATTCAGAAGGTTCTCGAGTGGAGATTAAGAACTGGCAAACGCAGCGTAGGAAGCCCACCAGCTCGCTGGACTGAGTATCTGAGGCAAATTGCTGGCATTGGCTGGATGAGGCTGGCCGGGGACAGAAGGAAGTGGAGTACCTTGGGGGAGGCCTATGTCCAACAATAGACGAGTACAAGCTGATTGAGTGATCGATTGATTAAAGCCCTAAGCACTGTAAATAAATCTATCTATTTCTGCAGCGAACTCTTCCATTCAAAGGTAAGCAAGTCTTGAAATCCACCTTACCAGTTTCTCCGGTGCGTGCCATATGGCCTGCCGTAAATTCATATTATATATAGTATTAGGCAATCTCGATACGGAGCGCTTGCGTGGGCGGGCGGTGGCATTCCGTTACTAGTTACTCGCCCACCGGTTGGCGATCGAAAGTATCGAACCTTTGAGAATGTTACTGCCCCCTGCAGAGGGCAGTTTCTCTCCTTTCTCGATAGCAAGATTCTATTCGAAACAAAACAGAGTCTTGACAATGGATTCAAGTTCAAACTCAGAGGTAAGAATGTCTTAAGGTGGGCAGTTTTTGTGACAAATAAACAATACCAGTTGCTACAGAGCTACCTTTGAAAGTATTCAAATATGATCCACAGTCCACCATGCCCGTACCTCCGAAAGGGCAACCAGAGACATCAACTCATTATGAGTTATGACTCGAGACTATGTTGGCAGAGAGTAGTCTGAGCTGGCAAACTCAGCATGATCGTCAAAGGCCTTTGCCCTGCTCTCAATTCCCGGACTGGGTAGATTGTTTAACATAACATAAACTCACGCGTGTATCCCGGAGGGGTAGTCATATACCACGGTTTACTACTTGCCTCGATCCCAACAAACCTAGATTTTAAAGATGTATAGAATAAGATGTATAAGTTCCGTTCTTAAGAGGATTCAGTGGGCTAACTAGCGCCACCAAAGAAAAAAAAAATCATATCTTCTTTTGCAGATCGTATTTGCAAAAAGTGTCTGTACAATCTCTCGATCATGTTAAAAGTGGTTTTTAGGACCCACGACAAAGAACCTAGGATCACGAATCTGGGACAAAAACGGGCGTTTTAGGCGTTAATGCTATCTAGTCCTAGGTTTTTCGCCTTAGGTTCACGGCCATAGGTCTTAAAAATCACTGTTAACATGATTGGGAGATTGTACAGACACTTTTTGCAAATACGATCTGTAAAACAAGATATAGAGCTTAATAGGGCTCATCTAATAACACAAATTGATCTTACGTGTCAAGATGACAACCACCGTAGCCACATCGGAGACTTAGTTACCATCTGGTGACTAGTGGCTTCATAATGGTTAGTGCAAACTGGGAGATCACCAGAAACGTCCGGAGAGAGGTTGTTGCCATGACAATTCGTGGAAATATCTCAAGATGTTATGAATTGTTTTTGGAGTGGTTGCTACTGGAAATGTGATTGAAAGTCAATAGCGAAGATACATTGCCATAGACATATCTAGGTATATACTAGGTCGACTGCCTCGTTGGACTAGCCGTTAAGGCGCTTACTACCAAGACAGAGGTCGTGGGTTCGATTCCCACTGGGGGGGCCGCGGTACATTTGTACAAATGGTCTCAGTCTGGGTGTATTGCCGTGTTTATGATGTCCTTGCCTGGTTACCATAGCACAGAGTATCCTAGTTTGGGACCAGGTCAAGTGATTTTGTTGTGTGGAAGTGATTATTATTATTATTATTATATGTACTTGATAGCTGACCCGGCAAATGTTGTTTTGCCATATTAATTAGCCTACGACCTATTCTCAGACCCACCAAATATACACAAATAATTTATAAAATTTTAAACTCTACGATACCAAAGTAAGTCAATAAATTAAAAAAAAAATTAATTAAAATTCGAACGAAGCCGTTTCGGAGGAGTTCGATAACAAACACTGTGACACGAGATTTATATACTACATAAGTAAATCTCTTTCGCACTCTTTGACAATCCTGTTAAAATAGTCTTTTCCTTTAGCCAAAAGTGTTACAGCTAGGGTTGCCAACTTTTTTTCTAACAAATATAGTACTTTCGAAGCTATTACCCCTAAAAATATAGTAGATGGCGAAATAATGGTAAAAAATAGCGGCAGTCGTGCCGCGCGATTCACGGTTTCTCGTACACTAACAAGCTGTTAATCTACTGTTAACGGCTGTCAGTGGTTTTTTTATATGTACTTTGGTCAATTGACAGCTGTTAACAGTAGATTAACAGCGTGTTAGTGTACGAGAAACTGGGGGTAAGGCTGGGTTCAGCTTTACGCAATATATAGTAGTTTCGCCTACCATATATTTTTTTAGAAATATAGTGTTGGAGCTCTTAATATACTAGGATACTATATTATATAGTAGGGTTGGCAACCCTAGTTATAGCTGCATTTGAGGGGCGCTTGAGAGGCATCGTGTTTCTAAAGACCTTTTAGCTCCATTCTTAAAACCTAGTTCGATATATATTGAAATAATACTATTTGTAATTCTTTCACCTGGTTGTGCAATAAAGTGTTCTCTATCTATGTATCTAATAATAATAATTTGTTCGATCGCTTCCTTGAAGCCACTAAGTAGGTACTTCCACAGGATTTAAACCCACTAACCTTCTTTTACCTAGCAGGCCTTGACCTTTAACATCAGATCGACGACAACTTCCTTACTCTGCCGTTCTTCACCCCAGAAACATTTTAGGTCTTATCACAAGAGCCTTACGCACTATTATTAACAGGTTACGTAACTTGAGTGAAGGCATGCAGATAAGGTTTTTACACTTAGCCTGCGCTTGACCTCCTTCCAGTTGCCATATATAGCATATATCGGGCTGGTTGGCTATTTAGCATGGTCGTGTCGTCTGACCTTATGATGCCGTTTACGTTAATCCTGCCTCCACTCCATTCTCTCATTACTTTCATTCATTCTCAGTAACAGAGACAAACCGCAACTAATGCTTGTAAAAATTGTTTTATTATATTCTCTGTTGTTCTATGTTTTTATGCATTATGTTTATTGTTTACTTTCTTCTTCATTTTACTTTCGCTGAATCGTGATAGTTTCCAACAAGCTCGAATGGCTTCATTCGTAGCTTGAATGGATAGGAACGTAGCACAGTTTCAGACTCACCCACCAATTATCACAATATGTCCGGAGCTAAACATAACTAAGTTGGAATTGTTAGAGGCACGGGACGGGAGTTAGGTCCAAACTTGGAACTGTCTAGTATCTTACCCCTCGAGTGATTAAATAAATAACTTCCATATAAAACAATCACTTGTCCTTGTCCTAAGCCAGGATATTAAGGACAGACATGGAATTACACTGAAAATGAGGCTATTTGTACAAGTCAAGTATGGTGGCCTCCAGTGGAATAGTACCCACGACCTCTGTTTTGGTAGTCAGGCGTGTTAACCGCTCTACCAACAAGGCAGTCAAAACAGCAAATATTCAGCAGATTTTTTTTACAAAGTGAATGAACATGTCACACATCCTTGCTGTCTCCAGTGGTAGTAATGTAAACGGGGCTTATGATGTCATTTTTGTCGTTTCGGAGAAGCAGTAATTTTTTAATAGGTTGTGAGTTGTAACAACGAGTTATAGCTAGTTTTTGTACGAATTTGCGAGGCCGAAACTGAAAATGACAATTGTTTTATCCCAATTTACATGTAAGAATTAATTAACTGTTAATTAAAGAAAGGCATATTGCAATATTGTCCTGTATATTGTGCAAGCGAGAGGCAAATAGTTTTTCAGGTCCTTTTTTAAGTAAACCATGCAGAGGTAGGCAGAGACCAGGGTTTGCCAGTTACCACGATCCTGAAAATCCTGTTTGCTTCATCAACATTAATTAGTCTGTGTTTTGGGTACTTTTTATCTTGCCTTTCGCTAATACATCCCACTTTGTTCTTTAAATTTCCACCTGGGACGTCTCTTCTGCCCACATTCCAACACAACATTTATTTTCGAATTCAGATTTTTCTAAAATCTGTCTTGTTGAAAAACCCGAAAAGAATCAAATAGAGGTCAATACAATAGCATTTCAATCTAAATTGATAATAGAAAAAAAACCTATTTAGAGGCTGACAATTCCACCCATGCCGGGACTTGAACTCGCGACCTCTGGCTAATCGTGCCAGTGCTCTCCCAACTGAGCTAATCAGCAAGTGTAGCCACCGGCGAAATTTCGAACTTCTCTGTATTACGTAAAAGAATAAAAGAAAAAAGAAGTTTGTAAATTTGTACAACAATCAGTGACACCATAATAAAGTTACAATAAGCTCTTTCAACATTGTGTTTAATATTAATTATAATACTCCCAACTAGCATAGCCTGTCATAGCACAACTAAAATAACCTTTTTTTTGGTGTCGCAGGAGAAATCTGTAACAGATACCCGGCGTCTCGGGGCAAACGCCGGGTTATGTGAGTCTTGCACCCACTAAAACCCCTCCGGTGTCCCTCCTCTCGCCATTGACACCGAGCTACGTGACTTGCAGTTACACCTTACAGCTCGGCTGGCGAGCCCGTCCCCGCCTTTTGCGTTTCCGCTCAGGGTAGCGGTGGAGGAGCCATCCCCATCCTCTTAACCTAGCCTAACCACTGCCTCGGGGCTGCGAATGATGTAAATTGCTTCGGCCAGATGTCGCTGCCTGTACGTAATACAGAGAAGTTTGTAAAGATGCTCCAAATTTCGCCGATGCCTGCACTTGCCCATTAGCTGGCTGGCGCTGGCACGGTTAGCCAGAGGTCGCGGGTTCAAGTTCCGGCATGGGAGGAATTTTTAGCCTCTAAATAGGTTTTTTTTCTTTTATCAATTTAGATTGAAATTCTATTGTATTGACCTCTATTTGATTCTTTTCGGGTTTTTCAACAAGACAGAAATTAGAAAAATCTGAATTCGAAATTAAATGTTGAGCACGGGTTAGTGCAACAAAAAGAATATAACTAACCTAACCAGGCAAGCACATTACAAACAAGGAAAAACCAGCCCAGACTGAGGACATTTGTATGAACCAAGTACGGTGGTCTCCAGCCTGAATTGAACCCACGACCTCTGTTTTTGTAGTCAAGTGTGCTACCGCTAGACGAACGAGGTAGCCGATATCAGCTTTACCCACGGCTCTACTACCCACGTCCTCGCGGACAGATGGTTGCAATAAAATTGATACAACCACGTATAATAATGATAGACAAATAACTTGAGGAAATGCCTTTGACTTCGCATGGAAGTATTTCGGGTCTCATAGGCGGGGGACGAGGGTATATTGTGACTTCGGTTTCGTCAATGTAACAAAACATAAACATTTACATACAGGCACATACATTGCTTCTGGCCCCACACTAGGATACCCTGTGTCGTGGGAACCAGAAACAACGACATCACAAACATGTAAACATCCAAGACCTGGGTTTTTTTTTTGTCCCCAGCCGGGATTCGAACCCGGGACCTCTCGCATGGTATGCAGATGCACTACCGCTGCGCCACGAAATATTATCAAAACAAAGATAAAAAGTACCCGAAACCGGCGTGCGTGCGTGCAACGACTAATGAATCTTGATGAAGCGAAAGAGATCTGTCAGGATCGTGGTAAGTGGCAGACCCTGGTCTCTGCCTACCCCTCCGGGATACAGGCGTACCAAATATAAAAAAAAAAAGATTCCATCGCAAATTACTCTCGTCTGCGCGGATTTTTGTTTAACTTATTGCTGGGCATTATACTTATTTTTATTACTGGGGCTGCGATATCCACATAATTTATACAACCAAGACTTTATTATACAACATTCATCGGCCTCACCCACGTAACACATGCTTAGCGGTTCTATTGCTTGAGGTCATCAATACAAACATAATCAACCTGTGCGTTTTTGTTTCAAAATTATCCTTTACGCTACTGAGTGGTATTGCTACTATAACTTCACAAATGTACATAACTAGAAAACAAAGTCATGGGTACATGCCCGCACTGGGAATCGAACCTGGGCCCCTCGCTTCCGAGTCCAATGTTCTACCCTTCCAATGTTCTACCTATGTTCTACTATGTAAGGAATTTCCCCATTATAATTAAAATGTCATTCTTCTGAATCAAGAATGACATTTTAATTATAATGGGGAAATTCCTTACCAGTCACGCACGCCGGCTTAAAGGGTTAATTCAATGACATTTAAATCTATATTCAATCAAATTTTAATGATAATTGTAATGTGTATTGTAATCAATTGATTATCTCTATATTTAAACAATTTTAATTTGCCATTGAAATGGAACATTTCTATTATTATAATTTATTTCTCTGTAAATAATTATTATTTGTGTCCTGTCGTTAGTTATTTTGTGTGTGAATAATTTTGAATTATCTATTAATTAGTTTGTGTTCTTTGTAGCGTAATCGTAATGGCGCATATGTAATATCTATAATTTTAAAAAAGTTATTAAAAGGGACGGGCTGAAAACCAGCGCCGAGACTACGCATCCAGTCTCGGCAATAAAGCTGAGCCCATTCCTTTTTACCAAAAACATTGTGAATGAAAGAATTACTAATATTTATTATTTTTGTGTGGTAAATAAAATATTTTCACTTTCACTTTCACTACCGTGAAGGAAGACATCGTGAGGAAACCTGAGAGTCTGAGCTATTCACATACCTCAGCGCGTGGTGATCAAGACCATACTGTCTTCCTGAGAGAAGGCCTGTGCCCTACAGTGGGACCTATATAGGCTGCTTGTGTTATGTATGTTATACTGAGTGCTCGGATGAAAAACCGGCCAAGTACGTGTCGGACCACGAACCTCGGAATGCTGAAGAGCACTGTTGCCTGAGATACAGGCCTAGAACCTAGTTCAGGGTTCTGTACAAACAGGGGGTTTTATCTGCCTTTTTTTTTCCTCAACGTAATTTTCAACGGATTTTGTACTAAGTTTTCCTGTTATAAGTTGGTTGTTTATTGCTCGTTAAGTTGTAAAGCCTACTTAGCTGTGATAGTTTTCCTTTTAAGTTCATTATATCATTACTCGTTTCTACAATCAACGGCTTAGCCAGGAGATGCGGGGGACGCTCTACGCGGACAATTTGCGCTTTAGGTATGTATGTATGTATATTTCGCAAACGGAACTCTAAATCGAAAAATGGTCTTTCTACACCCACAATGTTTTTATCCAACGATGGACTTTACACACTTTTACACACTATGGTGTAGGCGAGAAAAAAATTGCATCCCTAATTTATGTAGGTACTATCAATAAGCTGATGATTCTCCAATCTGAATAAATAAAAACACCCCAATTATATAGAGTTTGTGTCTTACAACAACTTTTGTTGTTATGAGTTTTTGCTCAGAATTTTGGTTCTCGACATTTCAGGGTTGATGGACATAATTTTACTAGCTTTTGCCCGCGACTTCGTCCTCATGTTAGATAGATAGACAGAGAACACTTTATTGCACAACCAGTAGAAAGAATTACAAATAGTTTCTTATAAATTGACGACCTCGTGGCGCAGCGGTAGTGCATCTGCATACCATTCGAGAGGTCCCGGGTTCGAATCCCGGCTGGGAAAAAAAAACCCCAGGTCTTGGATGTTTACATGTTTCTGATATCGTTGTTTCAGGTTCCCACGACACAGGGTATCCTAGTGTGGGTCCAGAAGCAATGTATGTAAATGTTTTTTCACCTCACTAGCTCGTAAAAGCTCTGTTTATCATTCGAAATCTGCGTGGAAAATCGCACTTTATCCGCTAGCGTGGAAAGTGTTTTTAAAATTCGAATATTTTTATTCAATAAAGGTTTCGTACAATAAATTACATATATATAGAACCTCATTGGTTTCGTAATAGTTTATATTCTCGGCAGCCAGTCCATTGATGATTGAAATGCAAATACTTATTTCATGTCATGCGCCAGCCTCATTTAAAGAATCGCACTGGCCGGCAAGAAAATTTGATTTAAAAAAAAAACTTTAAAATTTTCTTCTCTTTATTGAATTCACTTTACTTCCATTATTTTGGTTTGTTTTTTGATAAAATCGAAAGAAATCATAAAATATGAGCGAAGCTAGCAGCGACGAAGATATAAATTAACAGTAATTTAATATTTATTAAAACTGTTTTTCTTGCACCTAACATTTTCCTCGCTTTAGTGAGGTGAAAAGTTGTGTGTTGCGCTCGGCAGCAAAGTTATTTAGCGTCTCGTACCTTTGAAACCCTCGCTACGCTCAGGATTCTATATTTGAACCACTCGCTTTGCTCGTGGCTCAATCCTAGAATCCTTCGCTTGCTCAGGTTTCAATACAAGGTACTCGCGCCAAAAATTAACTTTACAGCCTTGCATAACAAATAACTATTGTTTTATATCTAAGTACCTAGTGGTATACAATTGGCGATCGTAATAAGAGTGGTTCTAAATAAGTTACGGATGGTTTTAGCGCATGTCAAATAAATATTGCAAAAAATGGTGCGTTCATTTACATATATGATCTTTATTTTGGCTAGCTTTCGTAGAGTTTTAACTTTTGTTTAAACGACTGCCCCTGCTGTAACATCCGAAAAACCGGTCGACCGGCGAGTCGGACTCACGCACGAAGGGTTCCGTATCATCTATACAACATTAGACACAAAGATCGGGAAGCCTGGTGACAGACAGACATACAGACTGGCGGACAATGAAGTCTTAGTAATAGGGTCCCGTTTGGCACCCTTTGGGCACGAAACCCTAAAAAGGGGCCATCCCTTCGAATTTTATTTTATAGTACAACCGCTTTACATGTTACGTTACACGTTCATGATTTAGATGCTAACATGACCAGGCTGATAGGAGAGCTCACTCTAGAGCAGGCAACGTAAGACTTTACGCGCGTGCCTAAGATGAATTCCTGCTGGTTTCAATTACGGAAGTGTTTGGTATTGTTTGAATCCTTAGGAGACCATCTCGGGTGACATAGATTAAATTCTCGCACGATCTAACAATGTAGAACCTTCGAAGAATGTCCTTTCTACGTAACACATCTATCAAACAGCAGGGCCACTACAAAGCAGAAAACCGTGAAAGAAAATGTTCAAAAGTTGTACAAAACAAAAGATTTGTAAAATCAAACTCTAATTGACATGGTTTGCGATATGCGCGATTTTGAGGGAACCCTGTACGTATACAGCGCTGGTCCTAAGACACTAGGTTCTGTCTTGGACCAACTTGTGAAGTGCTGTAGACCAAAATGCGGTGAGTGAAATTCAGTTTTATGAGTTAACTGAGCAGTCCTCTGTAGTCGAGGGTTAACTCCTTGACGAATAGTTTAACGGTGAGCGAGATGATGAGTAATCTCGCTTTATCAAGACCATAACAGTTATTCATTAATAACTCATACTGACCTATTGAGCACGTAGCAACAATTAGCTCGTGCTAATGTATGAGGTCTCAGAGCAATTCCATGGCAATGCCCGTAAAGCTCACATTCAGTATTGTTTGTTATTCCATACTTACTCAAATCGTATATACATACATAAACTCACGCCTGCATCCCAGAGGGGTAGGTAGAGACCAGGGACTGCCACTTGCCACGATCCTGACAGATCACTTTCGCTTCCTCGACATTCATTAGTCGTTGTATGCACGCACGCCGGTTACGGGTACTTTTTATCTTGCCCTTTGCTAATACATCCCCTATTTGGTCGAAGTATGTCCGCCTGGGACATCCCTTACCGGCCCTTCCACCCACATTCGCTCGATGTATTTAAATCGAAATTAAATCGTACACAAAGGAAGAAACACTCTATACAGGACGTAAGTTAACATAAAGGAGTTCAGAGGCATGCTTATTTCTATAGAAATTTCTTCCAGCCCACCAGATAGACGTGAACATCGTCGTCGTTTATTTGTTATGTGTTAAAACGCGGATTACGGGCAATATTATAATATTTTATTATACTCTTTTTTATCGATTCCCTAGCCTAGCTGGGTATCGACTGACTCCTAAAACAAAACGTAACGATTCCCTTCAAAATATTCAAAATAAGACGAGAAGGCTCTGCCGGCCAGCTACTGTAAAGAGGAATCGTTACAGTACACATGATCTTTCATCACCATAGGTGATCCGAAATAGAGACGTGTCACCACGACCAATTCAATGTCCATTTTTACCAACCACACCCTGATTCCCTTCTAACTGGAAAACCCTTAAGTCACTTTCTAAAGTGTTAACTAGCGCGACGAATAAAATCATACTTAGCTACATCTCCTTTCCTAATTAAAAAAATGTGCTCGATAGAAATTTCAATAACAGCAACCAAACCAACTCAGTTTTCACAACTTAAGGCCAAGAAACAATTGTAATCGATTTTCGCTAAAAACGGCCTTTTTGCCAACAATTACGCCGTAAGTGTAACCTCACCTAAATAACTTCTGTGAAGTATCCCTTAAAAAATCGGGTATCTATGGAATTGTGCATAGTCTACTAGGTAGACACAGTCTACTGGGTAGACTCTACCTACCTGACTAATGTTGAGCCCCACGAGTATAGTACAGGGAATGGTAGACGAAATAATTAGTTAACACCAGTCCAACCCCCGATTTCTTATACGATAACAATTTGTGAATCTACTGTCAACAGCAGTCAATTGGGTATTTGAAAAAATATCAAATGAGTTACTTTTAAAACGGAATTTTGTATGAAAATACTGGCTTATGACGTCACATTCCAGAGCACTCTTTTTATGTTTAATCTATTTAAAAATTGTAATAACTAGTAATTGACTAAAAGAGATACATTTTCCGAGATATTTTGTAATTTTTGTTTTAATCGAGCATATGAAATAATTTAGTTTTGATCGTGTCAAACACCGAATTGGCCAAAGTCTCGAGTCTCGCTTCTTTCCGAGCTTTTCCCGAACTTCAAAGACTATTTTTTATGATTTAATTACAAACGTTTTTAGTTTTTTCTCTGTATTTATAGTATAAGACGATATTACCTCCAAAATTTCACAGTTCTAGATCAAGCGAAAATACCCTGTATATTTGGATTCCCTTGAGTGTCAAAATATACGCTTTTTTTCGCAGCCCCAAGGGACTGTAGACCTGAGTCATCATCATCATCATCATCATCAGCCTATGCTTGTCCACTGCTGGACATAGGCCTCTCCTATAGCACGCCACTGAGCACGGTCCTCGGCTACTCTCATCTAGCTCTTGCCAGCCGCCCTGCGAAGATCATCGCTCCACCGAGTCTGAGGACGTCCTACACTACGTTTACCGATCCGCCTGAGTAAATGATTTTAATTTTAACTCGATACCTCCACGCGTTCTCGAGATACAGGGTCTTGACATACAGACGGACGGAGGGACGGACGGACGGACCGACAACAGAGTGATCATGTAAGGGTGTCTTTTTTTCTATTGAGGTACGGAACCCTAAAAAAGAGACTGACAGCTGTTAACAGTAGATTAGTTTGTTAGTCTACGAGAAACCGAAGGTAATTCTTCCAACCGTCTTCTTTACTTCTTTCCATTCTACACTTCTTTAGAATAGATTTACTTTATTGTGCACACCAGAAAACAAAATACATTAAAAGTTGACTATAACTACCATGATAGGATATCTACGTCTACATCTACACTAATATTATAAATAGGAAAAGTTTGTAAGTTTGTATGTAGGGGGTAGTCTCCGAAAGTACTTATCCGATTTCAAAAAATCTTCCACGTAGGGTGGACGTAGGCTATTCCTACGCTAATCCGTTTACCACGCGAACGAAGTCACGGGCAGTGCTAGTATTTGATGATTAGAAGCCCAGACAGTAAAAAAACATAAAAAGCAAGTGATCTTATCCCCAAAATGACCTCCAAAAACCAAGGAATCTGACCCTCAGGCTCAAGTCCACACTAAGAAGCAGTGCCGGATCCAGTGCGGGGCCTGTAGCTAATTTTAGCAAGGGGCCCTTGGTTTGCTTTAGGTTAGCAAGATTATGGTATGCAATAAAACAAATCTGACGAATAAACCAATATCCTTAATACCTATATGAATATGAGACCAATCTTTTGCAGTTCTGCAGGCCTTGAAAGCTAAGAAACAGATATTTTGATCTAGTTGTTGTTTATCTAGTGTAATTGTTTTTCTGTGTATCATTTATTGAATGTTGTTTTTGTATGCGAATGTATTTTGTGGGCAGAAAATAAACAAATATCTTACCTTATCTTATAAAGAAAGATAATATTTTTCTTGAAAATTAATATTTTTTTACGGTCAGAAATTGGGGCCCCCAAATGCGTGGGGCCCGTAGCAATTGCTACCCTTGCTACGTGGCTTGTCCGCCACTGCTATAGAGCATCATCGCCACTGTTAAAGAGCAACTACAGTTCGCAGCACCCACACAGCATCTCTTATCCTTATCTCCAACGCAATAAGTAAGAAAATCGTATAGACAGAGGAAAGTATTGACGGGTATTGCCAACTATACATCTTGTTATTTTTAAGACAAAACTGCAGCGATGATGTCATGCGCGACGATGCTCCGAGCTGAAGACGAATAGCGGTCAAGGGTACATCTGTTGCAGATAATGTAAAGAAGTCTGCAATATGAGTAGGAGGTGGTTCTATACTATCAAGTGTTAATGGCTTTTTGATTGCTTGCAAAGCTGTGAGACAATCTCTAGCGTCGGTTTTATGGGTTACCGTAGGCACTGACTGAAAATCAGCGCTGAGGGATCACTTCCTCAGCACAACGTCAGCTGCCTTTTGTGGCAATGTAGATACACCACAGGCTATATCTATGGTCCTGTTTTATTTATTCGTTTTGTCTGTTGTGTATTTAGTTTTCTTTCTGTTGTTGTGCATATTATGTTACTTATGTGCTTATTTTGTTTCTGTGATGTATCTTGTTGGTATAATAAATGTCTTTCTTCTTTCTTCTTCTTCTTTCTTCTTAAACGATAATATCCGCTAAACACCCATGTACGATGCCCGGCAGATTTATTAACCGACTTCAAAAAAGGAATCTTTCTTTTTTTGGCTATGTTCCTCCATATCGTCAAATCTTAACCGATTTCATCAATTCTTTTTTTGTTCGAACAGGTATAACGTCCCTCCGAATTAACCGTCGTCGCAACGAATTAAGTAGGGTAAATTATGGTTATAAGGGACTTATTTATTTTTCTCCCGCTCCCCCACTAAATAAATAAATAAGTCCCTTATAACCATAATTTACCCTACTTAATTCTTTGCTGGGTGTCTGAGTTATTCACATACCTCAGCGCTTGAAATCGCCAATCTGCGGTGGGCACGCGTTTTGATTAAGCCCATACTCTCTCTCTGAGAGAAGGCCTGTGCCCTATAGTGGGACGTATACAGGGCGTCCCAAAATTATGGGCCATGAAGGGAAAGTACCTTAAATATCGTAGATAGGGTATTTTGCTGAAAGAAGACTTTATGTTATTTTTAAAAGTTAGTAATTCTGCATTCGAAGATTTTCTAAAAATTACTTGCCTCGTCTGGGAATCGAACCGACTTAAATGTAAAAAAAAAAACACCCCTACTTTTATTATGCCAACTGAAAGAATGGCCAAAAACTAATAACTCTTCCTAAGTAACATAGTATTTTAAAAGAAAGGAACAGCGTGAAATTAATAAGTTTAATCAAATTAAAAACATACATGAAACTGCCGTAGTCAACTAAGTAGGTTTTTTTTTGTAAATTAATTAATTAAATACTCAAAATGTGATCCCTCTTGTCTTACGCAAATCGCCAATCTTTTAATGAGTCCGCTGCCAGTTGATTTTCTTATCTTTTTATGGTGAATACTCGATATGATATGGCACAATTCTGTTTGTAACTCGCCCATGTTCTCGTATCGCTTTTTGTATAGCATATCTTTCACATATCCCCAAAAGAAGAAATCTAATGGTGTAAGGTCAACTGGCCGGCCATCGAATCGGTCCATTCGTAATTCGTACCAATGCAATTAGGAAAACATTCATTTAGAAAATCTTAAGAAGAGTTATTAGTTTTTGGCCATTCTTTCAATTGGCATCATAAAAGTAGGGTTTTTTTTTACATTTAAGTCGGTTCGATTTCCAGACGAAGCAAGTAATTTTTAGAAAATCTTGGAATGCAGAATTACTAACTTTTAAAAATAACATAAAGTCTTCTTTTAGCAAAATACCCTATCTACTATATTTAAGATACTTTCCCTTCATGTCCCATAACTTTGGGACGCCCTGTATAGGCAGCTTATGATTATGAATTCGTTGCTTTAAAATTTGATGTTCTAAATTTCCATCTTCGAAAGTCTTCACCAGAACATCACCAAATTAACTTGGGACTACTTTTACGCTATTTTATGAAACATACGGATATTACTAAAGGATGGGCCCCAATAGGGCTTATTTACTGCTGTCCATTGGAGAGTTCCGTTTTCCATCTCTGAAAGTCTCCATCAGATCTTCACCAAATTAAAATGGGACCAATAGGACGTTATACCTGTTCGAACAAAAAAAATAATTGTCGAAATCGGTTAAGATTTGACGGAGTTATGGAGGAACATAGCCAAATAAAAAAAAATATCATCATCATCATCAGCCATTTGACGCCCACTGCAGGACATAGGCCTCCTTCGTGGTTTTCATAACCATGAGGGGTTAAAAAAAAATATACGCGTCGAATTGATAACCTCATTGAAAGTGTTAGTGACCGTCGGTCGTCACAATTCACTGTAATTTCAAAACTGCCTACATTTCCTCTGACTATTCACTCGCGCAGTGCAATAAGTCCCATACAAATCCGTGCGCTCGGAAAACCCGGCCTTAAGTAATTCTCTCAACATCTGCATTATTTACTTCATTGAATCACTCTCGTGATTCACATTCGAAGAAATCAGAAAACTCATTTTATTCATCATCCGACAAAATATGGACCGGACCAATGCCATGCCATATAAGTAAGCCTTAGTTGTCAATACCTACGGAAGGTTGCGTAGGCGACAAACTTGAATGAATGGATTACGCAACTTGGCTCAGCCATAGTCCAATGACATACTAAGGATGTCATGTGACAGTCTTATTGTGAACGTCGTAAGGTGCACAATGGAACTGTAGCAGAAGAATACGCGACCAGACTAAAGACCTGGGGCTTAGTATAAGGTGTGTGTAACGAAATAGAGATCTCGTAAGCACAGTAATTGGGGCCAGTAACGTTGAGCTACGCGTCAGTAGAAAGTAATATCCGTTGGAAGACCAGCGTATGTCTGTAACCGAAGGTGTATTTTAATTTTTTCTGCCCACGCGCATAATCCACGTGACATAACAACGCGTCAAAAGATTATCAAGGCTCTACAAAACACATAATATTTACTTTATTTATTTTCACGTGCCTTTGGAGTCCCAGGCGCATGTACAATCGACAGCACTTCAACATATAGGAGTACAACATACGTACACTCTAATAAAATAAGTTTCATTACGAGCGACTTTGCAACGACTTTGTTTTCTTTTAAAATGTAAAGGTTTTACTTCCTTTCGCCTTCTGCACTTTACTCAGTTAAGTAATGGGCGACTTATATCCAGTTTCTCGTACACTAAAAATTGTTAATTAATATTACAGTTAACAGCTGTCCGTTCGCCAAAGTGTATAAAAAACCACATCAAACATCTACTTATGTATTACGCTGTACCCCATTTTGGGAACACAAAGACCTTCTGGAGCCTTTTGACAAAATTCTGACCTGTCCCTCACCGAAATTCTAAATTGCCAGTTAGACGAAAGGCGTTGGAAGCAGGCATCGCTGCCGATCCGACACGGTGGACTCGGCATAAGAAAAATTTCCAGTGTGGCCCCCCCGGCATTCTTGTCCTCGGCTCACAGCGTGCAAGACCTCTTCGTTAAGATCATTAACCGATCACTCGGTAACGTGGAGGTCGAGCGGCTGGCCGAGGGCATGACCGCCTGGGTGCAGGCCTGTCCTGGGGAAGCTCCACCGACCGTGCTTCGCTCGCAAAGGCTGTGGGACGGCAGAATGAAATGTTTAAAATAAAAAATTTAGGTTACCTGCCCTACACCTAAATTTCCGCCTCTCCCGGTTGATTGCAGAAGCGTGAAAAAATTCAGGGCAGAGCAGAGCTTAAAAAAACTATTAGGGGTTAAAGTATGAAATTGCCGTTTTATTGCAATAGGTTCTTTGAATTGACATAGAATCTTCATGGTTTGAGGTTTTCGAATGAAACTTTTTTCAAATGGTTTCTATGATGTTCTTTTTTTAAAAAATGTGAAACATTTGAATATCGACTTTCAATTGTTTTTGTTATTCAATTTAGACAAGAAAGATGGATACTCGAATTTTCGCAGTATCCATCTTTCTTGTCTAAACATCATAGAAACCATTTGAAAAAAGTTTCATTCGAAAACCTCAAACCATGAAAATGAAACGAGAAACTGGATATAAATGAAAACGATTACTAAAATTCATGAAAATGCAGTTTCCGAGATTCAGATTATTATATAAAACCCCCTCTTTCTACAAAAGCCTACACTGCGCGTGGCCCGACACGCACATGGCTGGTTTTTTTTTTATAAATAAGACCGTAATACGCCTTCATATATTTGCCACATCCACAATTCTCTGGAATGTTGTGTACATTTTGTTTTTAATATTTATGTGTTTTCTATTATGATTGTCCTTATTTTCCTCGTTTTGCTTGTACAGTCGACAGCATATTTAATAAACCTTAACACGTAACTGACGTGCACACTAGTCAGTTACGTTACTGTTAAATTTGGAATAAAAGTGTAAAGGTTATCTGGAGTCGACTGTACTGTACATGCATGTTTGCTAATGTGAATGTTTTTTTCATCCATCTATCTACATAGGTAATTGCTCTATTTAGATCGAGCGATTATGGATGGATACATGGTTAATGTGATCTCCTAGTATAATGCCTGACAATTCAGAGGCGGATTTGCAGTCTTAGCAGGCAGAGGCAGTATTGGCCGCGCTAGGCCACATGGTACCAGCCGCCCCCTTTGTCTATTTTCTGAGCTATCATCATCATCATCAGCCATTGGACGCCCACTGCAGGACATAGGCCTCCCTCATGGTTTTCACAATCACGAGGGGTTTTGCCATAGTCGCCACGCTTGGCAGGCGGGTTGGCGATCGCAGTAATAGGTTGGAATCTCAGGAAGACGCTGCTGCCCTTCTCCTGGTAATTTATTTCCTTAGTCGCCTTCTACGACATCCACGGGAGGAAATGGGGTGACGCTATTCTTAATCCGGTGCCACACGGAAAAGAGCTATATATGGCATTAAATAAATAATAATTAAACGCTTCATTCATCGTAGCAGTAAATTTTTGGTAATTTTTAGCACGATGAGCGACACCGTTAGTAACAAAACGCCTAAGTATAAAGTGGAGCAAAAATCTGAATTCAATAAAATGTGTGGACACTACCATAAGAGTAGCCTACAGTTATAAGCGTTACGTTAGGCAGTGACGTCATAGTCTAAGGTCGATTTCTATGGCGCGTTTTAGTACCACGTGACTATATTGACTTTTCGACTGATTATGTTATAAAAAGTATTAGTCACAGAGAAAAAATTACCAAGTTTATTTATCTTTTAACGTGTTCTCTAAATTATATCTTATTCTATTAAATATATCTTATTCTATTAAAACATTTTTTAGTGCAAGTTTTCCATTGTAGTTCTATGAAACGCGGCCTACACAGAGTGTTTCCAAAAAAGGAGCTCTAAGCACTCATGAAGTTTGACTTTTACTCATTGTTTACCGAGGCCAAGAGTCTTCTGCTGATGACACTTCGCACAAAGTTATTTGTAAGAAATTCGAGAACACCAGAACAAATCATCACCGTAGTGTAGCTTCGCTGTGTAAGTCAACAAGATTAAAGTTTTTGGATATTTTCAAAGATGTTGACAGCTGTCAATTGTTTTTTTTTGTAGGTATGTAAAATGGAAAGATTGTTAGTTACGTGTACCAAAAGCGTAAATGTTAATTTGCTGGCGACTATCAACGTAAGCGTCCATAAGGAGCGAGAAATAACTTGACCAACCCCCGGTTTCTCGTACACTAACAAGCTGTTAATCTACTGTTAACAGCTGTCAGTGGTTTTTTTTTGTATGCACTTTGGTCAATTGACAGCTGTTAACAGTAGATTAACAGCGTGTTAGTGTACGAGAAACTGGGGGCAAATGACTTTGATTTCGCATTGAGGTAATTCGGGTCTCGCTGTTAGGGGACGCCGGATGTGACTTAGAATTCTTCGGACTTTAGTTTAATCAACAAACCCACTAATCTAACATGTAAATCAACAAAATAATAAAAAAAATCTTCCCTCTTACGTGTCCCTCACGAACTCATCCCATCTTCACCGATTTATTTTAAGTAATCTTGACCAAAATGGAGAAAATATTTTGTTCCTCCTTTCCCTGAATATAATATATTATATATGAAAAATAATTGCCTCACGGCGGTGGTAGCCTAGTGGGTAGAACCTCGGACTCGGAAGTGGGAGACCCAGGTTCGATCCCCGGTGCGGGCATGTACCTATGACTTGGTTTTCTAAGTTATGTACATTTGTGAAGTTATAGTAGCAATACCACTCGCTAACGGTGAAGGAACACATCGTGAGGAAACCTGAATGTCTGAGCTATTCACATACCTCAGCGCTTGAAATCGCCAATCCGCGGTGATTAAGCCCAGCGAGAGAGCTCGCTGAGAGAAGGCCTGTGCCCTATAGTGGGACGTATATAGGCTGCTTATGTAATTGCCTCTCTGCTACCCTTTTAAACCAAAAAGTGGGGTCGAGGCTAACCACTCCGTAGTCTCATAGGTATGTAGTTTTGAGAATTTCGCTAAGTAGGCCGTTCAAACTTGTCAGAAAATAGTGTGGATTGTGAAAACTTTGGTATTTACTTAGTGAAATTCTCAATTCAGAAACTGGCCTTAACTACCTATTAAAGCCTTCTGTTTTGCCTATAATCTAGCCCAAGGACGGTAAAAGCCGTGGGGTAATCAATCAAGTGTCCAGCTGATGGTTGTCAAGTTAATTATGCCAGCTTGATCTCACTGGCTTCCCTCGAGACTGCGACCCTGATGCTCCGAACTAAATATATTGTACTTTCGCTACAGTTCACAGATTTTTTCCAGGCACGATTCAGAACTTCGATTCGATTTTGGGCGGTGCCTCGCTGTAGTTAGGGGGTGTTTTTGCGTGGCGAGTCGCGTTGGCATTCCGTCGAGCTTATGTCAGCTAGTATTTTTTTACCTACCCACATTTGAATGTCTTCGACCGATAGAAATGCCAGACAGACTACTTACCACTCTTTTTGTTGTCAACAAATAAATAAGTAAATGAAGTAAACAAATCTATAGGGAAGAACGGGTGATCGTGCTCTTCCTCTATAAAGGGAAATTTCCCGCCAGGCAGATCATATGCCTGGGGACGGCCGGTCCAACTGATGTTCGTCGGACGTTATATTTATCGTATGTCATGTGAAACATTTTGCTTGCGCGATGCAGGAATGTTGGAGTTTATAGTGCGCGCGCAGAGTTGACATGTGCTCGCCACATCACTCCCCTTCAAGACCGTAGCTACGCATAGCTAGGTCTGATAGGAATCGAAGTCTGTGCTCTAAAGCCTGCAAGTGCCAGGAGGCGCTGAGTCAGTGAGTCGACTAGCGGTTGAGGGTGTTCGGCGGCTAACAGTCACTTCACCGGCGACAGTACCATGGGGACCGCGCATGTGGTAGGAACCGGTGAAGGCTGTTGTACCACTGGCAACGTGCGCTGTTGCTGTGTGGCTGCCGTGCCGAGGGGTTGGGGGAGATCACCATCAGTACCAGTAGTCGGTGCGTTGACTGTAGTGGAACTGATGAGGTGAGAAGGAAGAGGATGCTGGCCTTGCTTTGAGACTGATTGTATGTGGGGTGCTGCGAGAGCGAAGGAAGGTTGACATTGTTCTGTCGAGGGTCACCACTATAGGGAAGAACGGGTGATCGTGCTCTTCCTCTATAAAGGGAAATTTCCCGCCAGGCAGATCATATGCCTGGGGACGGCCGGTCCAACTGATGTTCGTCGGACGTTATATTTATCGTATGTCATGTGAAACATTTTGCTTGCGCGATGCAGGAATGTTGGAGTTTATAGTGCGCGCGCAGAGTTGACATGTGCTCGCCACAAATCAAACGCTGAAACTTGAATCCTATCTATCCTTCCTACTATATATATAATAGGGGTTAAAGTATGAAATTGCCGTTTTATTGCAATAGGTTCTTTGAATTGACATAGAATCTTCATGGTTTGAGGTTTTCGAATGAAACTTTTTTCAAATGGTTTCTATGGTGTTCTTTTTTTTAAAAAATGTGAAACATTTGAATATCGACTTTCAATTGTTTTTGTTATTCAATTTAGACAAGAAAGATGGATACTGCGAAAATTCGAGTGATTTTTGAATACTGTTGTGGCATTTGACCTGGGGTCACCCATTGCATTTTTCTTTTCCGGTTATCATAAATAATCCACTTTTCATCACATGTTACAATTCGATCCAATATTCCTTCATTTCTGTACCGGTTCAACAAGGCAACACAAGTTTCAACACGCGTTTCTTTCTGCAGATCAGTCAAATCATGAGGCACCCATTTTTCGTATTTTTTTATTTTATTGATTTGACGCAAGTGAGTCAATATTGTGGGTAAGGTAACGTTAAACCATGCCGCTAATTCCTGGGTAGTTTGACTAGGGTCGGCTTCCACTATCTCTCTTAATTCATCGTTATTTACCTGTGTGGGCGGTCTTCCTCGTGGGTCGAAATTTCCATCACGAAAGCGTTTAAACCAAAATCGCACGGTGCGTTCATTAGTAGACCCCTCTCCAAACGCAGCATTGATATTGCGGGCTGTTTCTGCCGCGTTAGTTCCGCGTCGGAACTCGTATTAAAAAAATCACTCGAATTTTCGCAGTATCCATCTTTCTTGTCTAAATTGAATAACAAAAACAATTGAAAGTCACTATTCAAATGTTTCACATTTTTTAAAAAAAGAACATCATAGAAACCATTTGAAAAAAGTTTCATTCGAAAACCTCAAACCATGAAGATTCTATGTCAATTCAAAGAACCTATTGCAATAAAACGGCAATTTCATACTTTAACCCCTAATATTATTATTTTATAATATCATAAATGTGAAAGTTTGTGAAGATGTTTGGATGTTTATTGCTCAATGACGCAATAACGGCTGAACGGATTTACACGAAACTTGGCGTACAGATAGACAAAGACATGAATTGAGACACAGCATACTCGATGTCCCGGTAATGCGTTCCCGTGGGATAATATTTGTTCTAAGTTTAAAATAGATGACGTTATGCATGAACCATGTAAACGGAATCTGTGGCGGTACGAAGTTCGCCAGGACAGCTAGTAAGACATAACTGAATCCCTCGTGTGTCCAGCGGTAAGTCGCGTGATTACAATTATAGAGACCTAGGTTCGGTTCTTTAGGTTTGCGACATAAAATACTAAGCGCGAAGTCTTTAAATAAGTAAGTAAATAGATAATACCAGTGGTAAACGAATGAGTAGCTAATTGAAAGGGTTGTCGGACATGGTGCAGGACGTTTTCGGACTTATTCGCACGACAGAGCTCACCCCTGTACTGTATAAACATATCGGATAGTCCTGTCAGAGGGCGTTGGCGCAAACATCCAAAAACTTTAATCTTGTTGACTTACGCATCGAAGGTGAGTCAAGCTCTGAGGTCAAGCTAGACTACGATGATGATTTGTTCTCTCGTGATCTCGAATTTCATACAAAAAACTTAGAGCGAAGTGTCATCAGCAGAAGATACTTATATAAGCAGCCTATATACGTCCCACTGTGGGGCACAGGCCTTCTCTCAGGGAGAGAGTATGGGCTTAATCACCACGTGTGCCCACCGCGGATTGGCGATTTCAAGCGCTGAGATATATGAATAGCTCAGACACTCAGGTTTCCTCACGATGTTTTCCTTCACCGTTAGCGAGTGGTATTGCTACTATTTTTTTTTTTTTTTTTTTTTTGGGTAAACAAACAATTATACAATGAGTGGTAACAGCAACTATAAATTCACAAATGTACATAACTTAGAAAACAAAGTCATAGGTACATGCCCGCACTGGGAATCGAACCTGGGTCTCCCGCTTCCGACTCCAATGTTCTACCCACTAGGCTACCACCGTGTGAGAAGCTACTTGCCCTCGGTAAACAATGAGTAAAAGTCAAACTTCATGAGTGCTTAGAGCTCCTTTTTTGGAAACAGTCTGTGTGTGAGTTAACTTAAGTAGGCCGCGTTTCATAAAACTACAATGAGAACTTGCACTAAAAAATGTTTTAATAGAATAGGTGAGGACACGTTAAAAGATAAATAAACGTGGTATAACTTTTTATAACATAACCAGTAGAACAGTCACTATAGCCACGTGGTACTGAAACGCGCCATACAAATCGACTTTATGACGTCACTCCGTAAAGTAACGCTATCGCTACTAACGCTGTATGAAGCGTCTATCAATATTTGAGTTATCTCGTAAAATAATATTTTGCATATTGTACACCCTCATAAGAAAACGTTCAGAATTCAACGAGAAAACGAAATCTAATAAGTTTTATGTTATTAGAGTAACTTTATTTTTCGCATATTTTGACACCCCGAAAAAAATATTTTTATTGTTATATTTTTAAATTTTTCCTAGGTTTTTATATGATTTCTATGGCATAAAAGCAATGTTACTCCAATCTAAGTTAGACGCAAGTTCACCATTCATAGGTTATTATGACAATTCAATGTATATTGCTAGTCGACGCTTCCTTGTTAATCTGTAGGTTAATCTGCTTTGCAAGTACATAAAATTGTCACAGAGAGCTCTCACACATAAACACGATACGACGTCGCATCGTGATACGACTCGTTAATTTGGCTTAAATTAGTATAACTAATCGCGAATATCAAGTCAACTCGTAACTCATCATCGGCCTACGCTTGTATACTACTGGACATAGGCCTCTGAGCACGGTCCTCGGCTACTCTCATCCAGCTCTTGCCAGCCGCCCTGCGGAGATCATCGCTCCACCGAGTCTGAGGACGTTCTACACTACGTTTACCGAACCGCTGTCTCCACTCAAACTCATAACTAATCGTGACTTATTCAACTCAGGGGTCAATATTGGTTCAAAATTTCGCCCAAATTATGGCGTCGTAGCACGACGACGCGACGTCGTATCGTGTTTATGTGTGAGAGCACTAAGCCATGAATTGCACTTCTACGACATAGGACCCTATGTCATAAAACGTATGAGAAGTTACAGTTTTATCATTTCTGACAAGTTTTGCCTTCCCCTCAACAGGTTCAGCTCTGTGTTTTTCAACAAAACTGAACTGAACTGAAGTGACATACGTAAAGTACCAGTTGAAACAACAAGAGCGAGCCCGGAACGCTCTAGTAAAAGCTTGGCTTTGAAAAATTCCTTTAAATAAATAGAATCGCCTTTGATATGACTTCGATATACCCTCTAAAAGACACGCGTCTGTCCAGCACCCGCGTGCACGTCCGTGGTACTCAGTTACGTTACGGGTAGAGATGGGTAATGGCCCAGGTTATAAACCACTGGTGAGTTATAATCCAGTTTTGACCCAGTTATGCACCCGTTATAACCCATTATGGTGGTTCATAATGATTTCGTTCAATAGTAATACGGAATACGTCGAATAATGTGCACGGCGTTGTAGTTGTAAGCTGCATGTATCGTTATGAAATTATGCACGCAAAAATATACAGGAAATTCTCCATTCAATACAATATTAGGTTGGGATTTCACTTCGATGTTTAGTTTTTATCTCTTGGGCTCGCATTGTACTAAGGGCCAGTGTCCTAAATGGAGTTTAAGTCGAGATTTTGACAGTTCGTGCATTATCTGTCAAACTAACTAAGCAAACTAGTTAAATGCTTGACTTAAACTCTAGTTTGCGAGATCTGCAAGTGGCCCTAAGTACATTTAAACCTAAGCATTGCAGGCAGTGCATCTCATAAAGTATATCAAGCAAGCCACACTTTTGATTGAATGATCCTTTGCGCCGGAAATCCCCGGGCGTGAGCGAGTGGGACAACGACATCGTCAATCTCGCTCGCACTTGCGCCGTGCACAATGCGTACGGCACAGCACTCACTCCAGTACTTTGTTGCTTAGAATGCGCACGAGCGTTTTTTGGTATAATTTCGTGTTTTTTTTTTATCGAACCGGCATTGTTTATTGTTACTGTGATTACTGTTTACCTGAATGACCTTGGCCTGAATGCTGACTGAACTTCCAACGCGATATTTTATGCACTTTTTCATTGTGTAAGTAAAGGATTCAGTCACTCACTGCAGTTCCTGATGAAGTGATGATGCCCGCCTGTGTTGAATGCACTTGGCGTTTTACTTAAATATTTCTGGATTATTTAGAAAGTATAGATGCAGAATCATTATTAGGACTACATTATCTGAAAATATTTCACGGGCACTTAGTGCAGCGTGTCACTTAGTCCAAATCTTACGACATGCTACTTAGATTAAATCTTTCATTTTTAGGGTTCCGCAGTCCGACATGGAACCCTTATAGTTTCGCCATGTCCGCCTGTCTGTCTGTCTGTCTGTCCGTCCGTCCGCGGCCTAGCGCAAAGACCGGTGGTACTTGTCTGTCTGTCTGTCCGTCCGTCCGCGGCCTAGCGCAAAGACCGGTGGTACTAGAAAGCTGTAATTTGGCATGTGTATACATATTTATCACGCCGACAGAGTTAAATAATAAAATGTCAGAAAGTTTTTTTTAATGTACCTCCCCTAACATGAAAAGGGGGGGGGGGGGGCGTTTTTTTCTTCTCTACCCCACCGTGTGGGGAATCGTTGGATAGCTATTTTAAAAACATTGGGAGTTTACTAAGATCATTTTACAATTGAGGCATCCATTTTCGAAATATTTAGCTTGTACCTGTGTCCCCCCCCTTCTACAATCTGAACCTTTGCATTTAAAAATAAAATAAAAAATCACGATAGTAGCAAATATAATAAATTTAAAAGAAAAATTATCACAGCTGACTAGGCTTTACAGGTCAATGGTCGATTACATTAATGGGATTAGTAAAAAAGCCTCCTATTTTGTTTGACAGCTGAATTTTGTGATTATGTTAGGTAATAGGTTGTAATAACTAGATGTCTGTGGAACCCTAAGCTACGCGTGGCCCGACACGCTTTTATTTGTACTTTTATTCATAGAAAACATAGTATTTTGAAAGTGTATGCAGTTCATTAAACCTTAAAAATACTTCAGTGGTGCAAAAATAAATCACTATGGCACTATAATGTCAAGCAAAACTCCCGATTACCCAAAGCATATTTGTTTAGTTGTAATTTGTTCTTGTTAAATCGTATCGCTCCTGTCTTTCATTTTGACCCACCAAAAAAGTAGTTAATGGGATAAAACTGGTCGATAACGTTATAACCCGGATTAAAACTGGATTATAACTACTGGGTTATAACACAACCCATCTCTACTTGTAGTTATCAACGTGTTTTAGGATAATTTTCGAGTAGGTCATTTTGACTAGCTTTCACGACAGCTAACTAATTACTATACAAACACTTCGATTCAGCGGTTTTCTTGGAATACGTGGAAAAAAATACAGTAGCCGATTTCCGCGGATCGTGCTTCGCACGTTGTTTGCAGGTAACCCGAGATCAATGGCAGGAAGGCATATTTTTTTTGTGTGGTGAAGCCGAATCGGATCATGCGGTAACGCCGAATCGAATAGAAAATGAACTGCATCATTCAAGAGTCATTCTACTATTTGTAAGGCGTTTACACATACACATGCATACATAAACTCACGCCTGCATCCCGGAGGGGTAGGCAGAGACCAGGGACTGCCATTTGTCACGATTTCCTGTAAGGCGTTTAGGGTCCTAAAACCATTCTGTTTGAAACGGTGACAAAAATACGTTTACTGATTATCTGAATCCCAAGTACCGAACCGATTTGAGAGTCGAACTTCTATATCTAGGTCGGTATAACTGCATTTTAACGAGACCAAGTCCGAACCTTATCGAAAATGTAAGCAAGTAAGCAAATACATTTTAAGAAATGAATCATACCGTATTTAGATTTAAAGAAGCAGAACAGTGCCACGCAGTCCTCAGCATCGAGTCATCGCGGGTATTATAATTAGGTATGTGCCATTGAAAAACTCACTACTTACTAATAAACCACAAATTTGAGCTAGCTTTGTGGGATACATATGGCTACCCACAGCACTGGCTATCCTAGTTTGGGAGCCAGGAAACATTGATGTAATTAACCAGGCAAATAAATTATGAATAAGGGGACTGGAAATAAAAATCTTTAAAACAGTGATCAGAGCTAAGCAGACAACGTTGCGCCTCCACAGTAGCCTTGGGTAAACCGTAAACTGTATTTAGTTTGGTACAAATTAAATAGTGAAGTGAACACTAAGCCACTCGCTTTGACACAAGAAGGTAAGTGATTCTCCTGACTCCAAGACTACACATACACACTGCCTGGTTCTGTGATGCTTCTACATAAAATCACCCCCGACTTTGAAAATCAAGGGGTGTTATGTGTTTGACGCCTACTAAATAAATCATCTTATCTGTTTATGGCATCATAGCTTATCTAATGTTAGGTCTCGTGGATACTAATACAACCATTTCTAAGATCCTCAGGGTTGAGAAGCCTATTCTTTCTCTAACAAAAAATGTATAAAAACCTATTTAGCGGCTAAAAATTCCATTACGGGTGACTTTGCAACTAAAATGTAAAGGTTGATGTGTCGTCGACTGTACGAGAAACGAGAAAATTCATCTTGATGTCGGTGAATAACCTAGCCCATGGGCGTAGCCAGGTACGGAGAGGTACTAAGGCTTGATCAGGGTACTTCTGAACCCAAGAGCGGGCCCGGCCCTACGAAGGGCAGGACATGCGTCGTATCCGGGCCTTTTATCTTCTAAAAGCCTTGTCTATTTTGGTTTTGTGACTCTTCGGCCCTCTTGCCTTCGGCCCGATAAACATTCGAATCTCTCAAAGATCTACGGTCAAGTCAATTCTCATAGAAAATGTTACTTTTTCATACCCAAATTGCAAAATTTTTTGGCGCGTTTTAAATATTTTTAATACCTCGTTTTCATTTAATAAAGGTTTTGTGGTGTGACTGTTACTAGTTCATACCAAAATTGCAAATTGTTCGGTCGTGCTGACGCGCACCTTTCTCTTCTAAAAGCTTTATTTATAAATAGATTGTGTGATGTTACGGCAATATGCAATTGGAATTATTCATAAAAATGTTTTACATTTTTCTCTGTATGATAATTTACGACGGGCTCGGGACATTGATTTTGCACTATCAATATTATTGTAAAATTCGCGTTTATAGTGCAAGAAATTATGAATACACTATATAATTATGTATACAGATTTTATTTACATTTAGAGAATTACTCCGTTTCCATTATGTTAACCCTAATATTTTGAAAATTATTAATGTGAGAATAGCTTCAAAAACTCAATAAACTAATTGACGTGTTTCAGGAAGGCTGCATTATAGAAATAACCGTGTATACTGTACTAGAACAGGTTTTAGAATATTATGTAAACTCTGTTAATTAAGGAACATATTTGAAAAATTCGGGCTCAGTGGCATGTCTTGGCAGAGGCCTATGTCCAGCAGTGGGCTGACACCGGCTGATTATGATGATGATGATAATCTAGATTTTGAAATGTACACATAGTCTTACTTGTATCGTTCAATAAGTCTCAGTTTCTGGATAATTTTGAATAAAAAAAAAATAATTGAATTGAATTGCAATCTTTTCCAGGTAGGACAAATTTTCGGTAACAGCACCTTATTCGACTACAATGCTACCCATTACTTATAATCCGTGTGGCGCCGGATTAAGAATAGCGTCACTCCATTACCTTCCGTGGATGTCGTAGAAGGCGACTAAGGAAATAAATGTATTACCAGGAGACGGGCAGCAGCGTCTTCCTGAGATTCCAACCGCATACTGCGATCGCCAACCCGCCTGCCAAGCGTGGCGATTACGGCAAAACCCTTCATGGTTAAAAACCATGATGGAGGCCCATGTCCTGCAGTGGGCGTCAAATGGCTGATGATGATGATGACATATAATTAACTAAGTTTTGAGCATGCACGACTAAATCTGTTGTGGGTATTTGGTAAAAGTAGTAGTATTTGTTTTTATTAAATATGTAGTTATTTTTACTATATTTGCCAGAAATATCCACCTCAATAGTAAATATTAGGAATATGGGTGGTAAGTAAACAAAGACTAACGCGGCCAGCAAAAAACATGTCACCTTATGGGGCATGGGGCCATGAGCTAGGCGCGACACGGTAATTCACGGGATAGAACCAGCTCTACCTAAGTAACAACTATTACTATTTTGTGAAAAACCTATATGTATTGTTTTATTAATAGGGCCCGATTTTTGGAGTATGTGCATAATGTGTTTTACCTTCCCTGGCTTCCCCTAAACAAAATACTGGCTGCGCCCATGACCTAGCCACTGTTGGCTAGAGAAATCGTCCCCTCCATTCGACACCCACGAAGCAAGCGTGCGAGTAATGGCATAGTGCTGTACTGCAAGTCGATGTTGCGATGGTATTTATATTGTAGTAATATTGAAAGTAGTCCACTGGCCATGCAACTGGATTAGGTTTCACTGCCTAATAAGGCTGGCAGGGAGTGGAAATATCGATTGGATTTTAGCCGCGTCTGTGAGAAATCTTGGGCCGACATTATATAACCCAGTGATCCTATACCCTGGATCACTTTGTATATACGTTTCTACAATAAGATCCCTGAGGATATAACAAGCTTGCCAGAAACACGGTTCAAAATATGTGCACACTTTGTGCCAAAAAAGCTACTATCACATTAAAGATTATTTAGATGACAACGATGTCTGGAAATAAAGCCATTTCAATGCACGAGTTCCAGGTTTTAGAATATTCATATAAATTCTGTAAATTAAGGACTTGAAAAGACTAACTTTGGAGTTTTTTATTGTACATTTTTTCTCAAAAATGATCTAGATTTTCAAATGGACACCTAGTCTAACTTGTAACGTTCATTAAGTCGCAGTTTCTGTGCTACTAGGAATAAATAAATAAAAACCGACTTCGAAACACTACAACACTAAAAAGTTAGAAATAATTTAAATAAATTAGAAGTAGAAGTATTTATACATGTAGGTATTGTAGAAGTATAATTTGGAGCCGGTGCCCAAAATATATGTGCTGGTCTTGAAACTGGGCAAAGACTACAAATTATACTTCTACAATACCTACATGTATAAATACTTCTACTTCTTATTTATTTAAATTATTTCTAACTTTTTAGTGCTGTAGTGTTTCGAAGTCGGTTTTTATTTTTTATTTAAATTTTTATTTTTAAATTTTTAGTGGAGGAGCGGTAGAAAAATAATAATTCCCTTTTAACCATAATTTACCCTACTTAATTCGTTGCTTTAAAATTTGATGTTCTAAAGTTCCATCTCCGAAAGTCTTCACCAGAACATCACCAAATTAACTTGGGACTACTTTTACGCTATTTTATGAAATATACGGATATTACTAAAGGATAGGCCCCAATAGGGCTTATTTATTGCTGTCCATTGAAGAGTTCCGTTCTCCATCTCTGAAAGTCTCCATCAGATCTTCACCAAATTAAAATGGGACCAATGAGACGTTATACCTGTTCGAACAAAAAAAAGGATTGTCGAAATCGGTTAAGATTTGACGGAGTTATGAAGGTACATAGCCAAATAAAAAAAATTTAAAAAATATACGCGTCGAATAACCTCCTCCTTTTTTGAAGTCGGTTAAAAAAATTGATTTGATTTGATTTTAATTGTATGCTATCCCACAGCGGGTGGTAAATTTGCGGGGTTCTGCAGGGCGGGAAAAATCTTGGCTCTTTTTGAGTAAGACCCGCAATGAATATCTAACTAGGCTAGTGTTATAGGGTTCTTAATAGGACGGAGGTAGGGTAATGGAATAATCATTACCCTCCCTATGTCCTATTAAGACCTGTTATTATAAAGTGACAACCAAATAACATGATTCACTTTTTCTGGTTCCAAGTCTGGTTCTATATTATGTTAGTTGAATAGATAAAGCACCATCCTGTAGAACGACATTATAAGGACTAAACCCGTAATTAATTGCAAGGAAGCGGTTTTCCCTTTTCTTCTTTTTAAATGGGGGTTGGCACTCAGATCAGCTCTCTGATTCGTTTTCTGTTCATTGCCATCCCTTCAATACTTCCGTAGCTTCAATACTGATCCTGACCAGGGGCCTAATTACTCGCACCAAATCCTGAGCGATTCGTCCAACTGTCAAATTCCATACTAATTCGACAGTTAGACGGACGGAATCGCTCAGGATTTGGTGCGCGCAATATGGGACGGCGACCAGTTAACTTACGACAAAACTTTGTCTCGTTCCAGATCCAACAATATGGCGACAAAATCCTATTCAAAACACAAAGAATACAAGGAGTTCAAGAGCAGTGGTAACGTGCCCTACACAGACGAGCAGTTTGGTAAGATTCAAAGTTTTGCAAGCTGGCTGACACCCTAACATGGCAGCCGTAGGCGTGGGCCACGCGGAAAGGACGTGACTATATAACGAGTCACGTCTTTTCCGCGCGCTCGCCCCACGTGCTTTCTGTGTGGCCCACCGCTTTGCTTTGTCTGCGTTTAGCAAGAGAACTTCACAAGAAAAAAGTGATGTACCTGCGGCAAGCGTTTTTAGGGAGGCTACATTGCTGGTAACGGCTGGACGAGAATGGCCGAGGTGATAAAATCAAAATCATTTTTTTTAATTCAAAGTAGCACAGAAACTGCGACTTAATGAACGTTACAAGTTAAACTGTGTGTCCATTTCAAAATCTAGATCATTTTGGAGAAAAAATGGACAAAGAAACTCTAAACTTAGTCTTTTCAAGTCCTTAATTAACAGAGTTTATATAAATATTCTAAAACCTGGAACTCATGCTTTGAACTGGCTTTAATTCCAGACATCATGGTCATCTAAATAATCTTTAGTGTTATAGTAGCTTTTTTGGCACAAAGTGTGATTTACACATTTTTTGAACAGAGTTTCTGGCAAGCTTATTATATCCTCAGGGATCTTATTGTAGAAACGTAGAAACAATGCCCCATAAAGGATGTATTAACCTTTGCCAGCCTAAATTTTGGGAACGAAAGTTTATGTCTATTTCTAGTATTTACATTGTGTTGGCGTGGTGTTGGCTGCCTACAGTTTTTAAGTTACTGATATTTTTATTACGTGCATAATATTTTCATAGATATATTGACTAGCAACTGTTAGGATAAGTAAGTAAGGATGGCGGCCGGGTACGGTCCAGGAGTGGTCGAATGACTTTACAATTCAAAATTAAGTAATTTTCAATTCATCAGCTCGTATTCGTCCACTGCTGTGTATAGCCTCCTCAGTCCTGACCTTGAAAATAACAATGGTTTTCAATTGTTATTTTCAAGGTCAGGACTGAGGAGGTTAAGCTTCCCCCAAGGCACACCACTTCTTCCTCTCCTCGGCCATCGCCATCCTGTCAGCGTAGGACACCCACCAGCTCGCTGGATCGTCTGGCTGAATCGGCTTGATGGCCGAAGACGGAAGACAGACGTCGAGCTGGTGGGCGTCCTAGGGGCGAGATGGGACGTGGGGCGAGGGCGCGGTGATATTTGTATAGAGTCACAGACCACAGTCCTTGCTCTGCGGTCGCTCTTGGTACTACGCTACTAGGCTGCGCCAATTCGTGGTCGCCACTCGAGAACCTTTGCACCCTTACTTAATCTTACCCCTCACCCTTATCTGTCTCATTTCCCCAACAGACATGCTAAAAGGCGAACTCCTCCCCAAGTCGAAGCTGGAGTCACTCGGAAAGAGCGGCGCGGGCGCACGCGAGTACCACTACGAGTACAAGGAGGAGAAACACCCCTCCGGAAAGTATGACCGGAAGGACCTTCGGACTGTCGAGGTAAGAGTGATTTTTCCTCGTAAAGTCAAAAATAGTATTAAAAAATCCGTGCCATATCAATGCTGTATCCTTGGAGAAGCGGTAGCAGGTCGCCGGAACGCCGCAGGTCGTAGGTTCGAAACCCGGTATGTACCAATGACTTTATTTTGTAAGCGACATACATTTGTGAAGTTGTAGTAGCAAAACCGCTCGCCAATCGTGAAGGAAAACATCGTGAGGAAACCTAAGTGTCTGAGGTATTTACAGACCTAAATCACAGCTTGAAATGCCATTGCAAATCCGCGGTGGGCACGCGTGGTAATTAAGCCCATACTCTCTCTCTGAGAGAAGGGTTGTGCCCTGCAGTGGGACGACATAAAAAAAAAACCGGCCAAGTGCGTGTCGGGCCACGTGCAGTGTAGGGTTCCGTAGAAGGACGGGCTTTTAACTGCTTTACAGAACTAACAACTTCAAAGTAATTTTCAATGAAGTGTGTACGAAGTTTTCCTTTTATAAGTTGGTCCCCTATTACTCGTCAACTTGTAAAGCCTACATAGCCGTGATAGTTTTCCTTATTAATTTAATTATAATGTGCTACTGCTCTGACTTTTTTCACGTTTTTACAATCAACCATTTAGCCGGGAGGGGGGGCCGCGGACGGGGCGTCTAACTCTAACAAAAATTAGCGCTTTAAAACTTAGTATTTTCGCAAACGGATCCCTAAATCGAAAATGCAACGATACGCTACACTATGATATAGGCGATCCCTAATTTAGGTATAGGGGAGGTACGCAAAAAAAATATTTTTTAGATAGATAGAATATTCTTTATTGTATGTACACCAGGAATTACATATGAGAATTTAACAATAATATAGTACAGTACAATTGGCGGCCTTATTACTAAAAGTATTTTCTTCCAGACAACCATTATTTTTTAAGAATTTATTCTACCGTTTTGTCGGCGTGATTATTATGTGTATCTGTGCTAAATTTCAGCTGTCTAGTACTTGTGGTCTCTGTGCTAAGCCGCGGACAGACAGACAGACAGACGGACGGACATAGCGAAACTATGAGGGTAAAATTAGTTGATGATATCTGCGACTCAGAAACATGTGAAGATGAACATTCATTCACGAAATAAATCAAATTAAAACTATAAACTATAACTACAAGGATGTTGATTCCGGAACCCTAAAAAGTATTTATATCAGCTGTTTTATACTAAAGTGTTCACCTGCGGCATTCAAATGTATGGAACAGCCGATTATTTGATTTATTTAGGAGGAAAAGTCGTTGGTATTGACGACTAGAACCCCTCGTTTCCGGGTGTACCTATATATGGCAAGCTTTCCTCGTTTCATTTCCATTTCTACCCGACTGCGCCGGAAGGAGGGTGATTTGTTTAATTTTCGTCAATCTTTGCTAAAAAGATAACTTGTGTTGATTTCATCCACTATTTTTACAACACCGATCTATTTGCATTATATATTTTTTCACTTAGGTACTAGTAGATCAGATACCGTCAATATAATAAATAAATAATAATAAATAAATAAATCGTTTATTTACTTTACAAAAGGCTTACAGTGACATAATCGGGCAAGAACTTCCTTTTAAGTATGGAAATACCTGTATCAGGAAGCTCCGCTCCTCCACACTTGGACAATCTAATGTTGGTCTAAATGCTAATCAACTTATTTTCTAGGTAGGTATTACCGTATCTATGTATGTATAGTGTATTATGATGTGTGTGTGTGTGTGTGTGTGTGTGTGTGAGGGTGTGTGTGGGTGTGTGTATGTGTGTGAGGTATAGTGAGTAATATATTTTTTTTAATTTAGGGTGTTAGTTTAGTACACTCAGACTCTCGGAAGAAAAATTGGCCAAAAAATTCAATCTGAAATACTATGAGTACTATAGTATAATACTCGGCAGACAACTTGAACAAAATCCGCGCAGTCGGGATGTTCTTACGAGGGAAATTTTTCATCCGCGTCCTTCGCCAATGATCCGAACTTCGCCCGTGCAAAGTCGAAGTCGGTTAGACTATCTGTCGGGCATCACACCAATGTACAAAGATTAAGCAAACATTAGGCTAGCTAAAAATTCTAAGGAGTAAGCTACTTACCCATAAGGTTACATACAATGTATGAGAGTATTCACATCAAATCACAATTAACAACTTTCTTGCCAACATCAATTTATAACAATATCACAACCTCTTGCCCTGCCCTACGCCACAGCTTGGGATCGGTATACATATACGTACGTAACTATACAATATTAAGACCACAGGACAAGAGGGGACATTAAAACATTCGTCAAACTATTATCAAGCAAATTATTTAAACACCAAAGATTACACAATGTACGACAAATAAATCGATAGCAAAAACCCGTGAAGGTAGCTAGTAAAAACAAACATCATAGGCAGTGAGATAATGGTCCGACAAAAACCAATACTAAACACCTGTACTTAAAGGCTAAGATCAAATTCAAATTTATTTATTTGTGAAACATGCGTGTACATAAAAGTTCTTATATGTAAATAATGAAGTTTCAGCATGTTTGGCCGTAGAGGCATACAAATATCTACATCTAAAAATAATTCAATATTTACCGCGTTGTTTACATGATTATTATTTTCTTAAGTTAGAATTGTATAGAAATATGAAAATAAGATAAAAAAAAATAATAATAAATATATAAATTGATTGCCAATTAATTAAAATGTCAGATTAAAATAATCATTCACATTGTAGCAGCATTTCTTGGTGAGTATTAGTTTAACCTGTCTTTTGAACACATTATCGTCACCCAATTCTCTAATACTCATTGGCAGTTTATTATATATTTTTGGACCCATGCATAAAATACTTTTTCTCATGAAAGCAGTATTGGATATTCTAGTACTCAGGCGTGTAGGGTCTCTACGGAGTCGCATACCATTTGCTTCTGAGATGCGTGGAAACAGAGCAGGATTTTTTCTGACGAACATTAGTACTTCTAATATATAGAGAGATGGAAATGTAAGTATATCATATTTCTTAAAATAGGGTTGGCATGATTCCGTGGATTTTAAGCTAAACATTGCTCGCAAACATTTTTTCTGCATTCTGAGTACTTGTTCACGGTCAGTACCATTGCCCCAGAATATGACGCCATACCTCAAGACAGATTCCACAAGACTATAGTGTGCTGTTAATAAAGTATGTAAGTTAACTATTGATGAAAGTTTGTAGAGTAGAAATGCCGATTTACAAATTTTTTTACACGTTTTTTCTATGTGTAATTTCCATGACAATTTACTGTCAATTATTAACCCAAGAAACTTAGTTGACTCTATGCTGTGTATAGGTTGGTCTTGGTATTTTATTTTAAGGTCCGATATTGATGAATTCCTTTGACTATACTGCATTATATTGGTCTTGGCAAGGTTTATTTTTAAATTGTTGTTATCTAACCATTCTATCATAGCTTTAAGCGCTTCATTTATGTCGTTTTCGTATGTTAATCTATCTTTACATTGTACAGTTATGGTGCTGTCATCAGCGAAAAGTGACATAGGGTGCTCTACATGAATAGGAAGGTCATTTATGTAAACGATGAAGAGTAACGGCCCCATTACGCTACCTTGTGGCACTCCATGATTGACAGTCTCTACTTTTGATAAGTATTTCTCTTCCAGTTTTGTTTTGGAATTAACTTTTGTGATAACCGTGCACTGTTTACGATTATTTAGGTACGACTCTATCAAATTTAATATAATATTACCTCTTAGACCGTAGAGTTCTAATTTATGTAGCAAAATATCGTGCTCTACATAGTCAAAAGCCTGCGTAAGGTCAGTATACAAAGAGCATATGGGAATTCTTTTACTCTCAATAATAACGCTAAGAACATCGTATACTGCCATATTTATATTTTTGTTTTTTCGAAATCCTTTTTGTTCCTTTACCAGTAAATTATTTATTTCTAAGTATTGACTGATGTGTGTACAGAGAAATTTTTCAATAATTTTGGAAAAAACAGGAATTAAGGCAATTGGGCGATAGTTCTCCATGCGTTCTCTGTCACCTTTTTTAAATAGAGGCTTAATAACAGCCATGTTTAACTGATCTGGGAAGATTCCTTTTTCTATACAGAGATTAGTTATATAGCTTAAGTGATAACTAATGTCTTCCGCTACATACTTAACAACCTTTGTTGAGATAGCATCGTACCCAGTACTGTAACTATTTTTTAGAGAAAGAATAATTTTGTGTATTTCATACGGAGAGCATGGTAACAGAAACATTGAATCTCTACATTTACTTAACTTAGATTGTTGATTTTTGTTTTTTTCTTTGTTCAGAGGTGTTACCTTGTCTACAAAATATTTATTGAATTCATCTGCAATTTTTTGTGGACTGTAAATTATGTTTCCCGCTATTGTAATTTCAGTTATAGACTCGCATGGTTTGTTTTCCTTGGACTCGTTTATTATTTTCCACATCGCCTGTGATTTGTTTTTAGATGTATTAACCTTGTGATTATTAAGTTTTTTTTGTGTAGCTTTTATTAGTACTTTATTATTATTTATTAGATCCAAGAAACAAACAATTTACCGGCCTCGTCAGTTCAAGTTAGACGACATTAAATTTGAACTTGTCACCTTTTCACTTTCCTACTCTTAGACCGAGTTAGCAGTAGGTTATATATTTAATATATTATAACTATTATATTAAGCTAAATTTAGGTATGTATTTGAAAGCATACACAGGGTCACCACTGTGCAGTCTTAGAGCAAACTACGTCCTACATTAAAATTGAAACTATTGATATCATTATATATACATAAATACGCATGCATGCACGCATAGATGTGCGCACGCATGCAAACACACATACACGCATACCCATGCACATACAGCTTGAAAAGGGGCCCATTGCTATTAGATTCGTAAAATAATACTAACGTAAACTTATTTTAAAATTTTCAAAAATTGTTCTACTTCTTCATAATCCAGAGTTTTAATCCACGCGGTGATCAGCTTTTTGCATTCATAATGTGTTTTTGGGTATAAATCTAAAACTTTATTCATTTTGTTATACAAATAAGAGGATCTCTTTTCTAATTGACAGGCAGCAAAAGTAGTTCTTTTATATTTAGTTGGCGCAACATTCGTATTTCTCTTATTTTTATAAATATTTAAATCAAAAAGGCTCTTATGCGTTTTTAGAACAATATTTAAAATATAAAGTTTTCTTACAGAAAGGAGGTCACCGAGAGCATAAAGAGATGTCGTTGCAAATCTGAATGAATATAGTTGTTAGTTATACTTCGTTTTTGTTGTGTTCATAATTTTATTTATTTATTTATTTATTTATTTATTTATTGAGTTTTAGGAAAACCATCGACTAAAAATAACATGATAAAAGGTACATTGTACATTATAGAAACTGAGAGTCATTAAAATATTTTTGTAATTTTACACCCTGTATATTAATAGAAATTCCATTTCCTTCCGTGGATGTCGTAGAAGGCGACTAAGGAAATCAATTACCAGGTAGACGGGCAGCAGCGTCTTCCTGAGATTCCAACCGCATACTGCGATCGCCAACCCGCCTGCCAAGCGTGGCGATTATGGCAAAACCCCTCATGGTTATGAAACCACGAAGGAGACCTATGTCCTGCAGTGGGCGTCGAATGGCTGATGATGATGATGATGATATTAATAGAAAGGCACAGTTCGCCAGCGACCTTGTATAACACCAAGGAAGGTGATCAGCTATCATCTGTGCTCTTATCTCAGGCTCATTCGATCCGGCCGGGTCGCAGCCCTCAACTATAAGGACCTTCGGATATATCATCTCTAGACGGCCCCATCTAGCTGTAAATTACTTGTTTACCGATCCAGAGGTCTCTGGTTCGAATACTAATGTGGTCTATATAATTTCTATATCCTATTTGCGACCGGTCTAATAATAATAATAGAGACCATGACATGAGCCCTCACAGGGCTCATGTCATGGTCTCTATTACTTTAATCTTTAAGAACCGTTTGTACCACATGAAGCAATAAAGTGAATTGAATTGAATAACATGGCAATGAATAAATGGTAACAACACATTCTTCGGACATACTACATCTTATTAAGTTACCTTCTTGAGGGGCGATCCGGAGCTAACTAGCGCCAGAAATTCTTTACGTTTTTGCAAAAAGTGAACATCACAAAATGTCAATAATGGTTTCAAAAATCTACCGTACCTAGGGCCAAGCACATTACGTCTTATAAACTCATGGCTGCATCCCAGAGGGGTAGGCAGAGAGCAGGGTCTGCCACATGCCACGATCCTGATAGACCTCTTTCGCTTCAACGATATACAAGGCCAAGATCCACAACTAAGGACCGGCCGGTATCGGCCGTTTTTAGCGGAAATCGATTGAAGTCCTACCTTATCGACACACGGTTAGGTTCTAAAAATAGCTATCACCACAGAGCAGTGGAATACTGTTCTGTGGCTATCACCATTCATCATCATCAGCCACCCGACGCCCACTGCAGGACATAGGCCTCCTTCGTGGTTTTCGTAACCATGAGGGGTTTTGCCATAATCGCCACACTTGGCAGGCGGGTTGGCGATCGCAGTATGGGGTTGGAGTCTCAGAAAGACGCTGCTGCCCGTCTCCTGGTAATTGAAATGGAGTCACGTTATCCTTAATCCGGCGCCACACAGAGCTATCACCATTACCGAGATTTATATAATGAGAATTTTTTGCAAAAACTTGGCAACGCCAGTTATCCTCGGTTAGTCCGCTTAACCCAATTTTCATCTATACGGAATCTTCACCTTTTCACGACATTTCAGGAGTACACGGTCCCCCCGAAAACCGTGCCGAAGAACAAAGAAAGCAGCTCGTACTACTACGAGAGGGAGGAAAGGGAGTTGCCATCCATCAACAAAGCCTCTGCGATGAAGACCTATCACTATGACAGCTCGACCAGCTCTACTCCAGGTGAGTACAGATTCTTCTTCTTCTGTGTGCCGTCTCCTAACTTGCTTATCGAGGCTGCCAATACAAACGACCAACCGGTCGGCCGGTCCAACTTCGTGAAAGAGGTCAATCGTCGAATCCAACTCGGCTGGGCAGCATTCGGGAAACTTAGAAAAGTCTTTTCGTCTAATATACCTCAATCACTCAAGACAAAATTATACAACCAGTGTGTGTTACCAGTGATGACTTATGGCATTGAAACATGGTCTCTCACTATGGGCCTCATAAGAAGGCTCAAGGTCACGCAACGAGCTATGGAAAGGGCTATGCTCGGAATTTCTCTATGAGATCGAATCAGAAATGATGAGATCCGTAGACGGACGAAAGTCGTCGACATAGCCCAGCGGATTAGTAAGTTAAAGTGGCAGTGGGCGGGGCACATAGCACGCAGAACTGATGGCTGATGGGGCCGAAAAGTTCTTGAATGGAGACCACATATCGGCAAGCGCAGCGTAGGACGACCAGCCACAAGATGGACAGATGACCTCATCCAAGTGGCAGGAAAGCGCTGGATGGAGGCCGCTTCCAACCGGTCTTTTTGGAAATCCATGGAGGAGGCCTATGTCCAGCAGTGGACTTCTTGTGGCTGAATGATGAATACCAATAAAACCTTGTAGATAAAAACTCGGTCGGATGTCGCTGCCTGTACGTACTCGTAATACAGAGAAGCTGTAAAGAGGCTCGAAATTTCGCCGATGGCTGCACTTGCCCATTAGCTCAGTTGGGAGAGCGCTGGCACGATTAGCCAGAGTTCGCGGGTTCAAGTCCCGGCACGGGTGGAATTTTTAGCCTCTATGTAGGTTTTCAAGATAAAAACTCGTTATCAGATTAGAATAAAACTCATAAGGCCTTACATTTACATTTTGTAAGTGCGGTGCTGTGACAGCCATGCCAATACCACTCGCTAAGAGTGAAGGAAAACATTGCGAGGAAACCAGAGAGACTGAGGTAAAATCGCCAATCCGCGGTGGGAACGTACTTAGGAGAGACCAGTGCCTTGCAGATCTGATTTGTTTATTTATCGCTTTATTCGCTTCTTTATCCAGGTTACTCAAAGGTGAAGCAAACGAACGTGAAGAAAGACCTCTCCCACAATGTGGAGGAGCTGGACTCTCTGTTGGATGACCTGCAGAAAGACCAGGAGAGGCAGTTATACAAGAGTGAGTTCTATTGCTTCGAAGATTGGGATTGAAGTTGCCTGTCAACTAAAAGATACTTCCGAGAGATTCCGCGCTGTATGACTTTAAGTTATATCAAGGTCAAGGAATCAAGGTCAAGTAAAAACATTGCTGAGGACGAATTGAGGATTTAATGGATAGGATTAAAAATGTTTTTAATTGACACAACATGAGTCCTATTTCAGACCTTATAAACAAAGTTTACTTAACGCGCACGAAAATGCGGTGGTAGCCTAGTGAGTAGAACATTGGACTCGGAAGCGGGAGACCCAGGTTCGATTCCCAGTGCGGGCATGTACCTATGACTTTTCTTTCTAAGTTATGTACATTTGTAAAGTTATAGTAGCAATGCCACTCGCTAACGGTGAAGGAAAACATCGTGAGGAAACCTGGGTGTCTCAGCTATTCACATACCTCAGCGCTAGAAATCGCCAATCCGCGGTGGGCACGCGTGGTGATTAAGCCCATATTCTCTCTCTGAGAGAAGGCCTGTGCCCTACAGTGGGACGTATATAGGCTGCTTATATACTTAACGCGCACGGAGGGATCCTATTATCTACTTATACCTACAACATTTTAATATTTCAAGCGTCTACCTGTTACCGTTAATAATATCGAGCAAACACGGCAAGATCACGTTTGTTGTATGGGAGCTCCCCTCAAACATTTAATTTAAAGTGATTAAAATGATTATTTATTTTAATCACTATAAGCGATTTTTAAAGTGAATGTACAATTAAATATTCTGTGAATATTTCAAGCGTCTACCTGTTGTCGTTATTAACAGCAAAAAAATCACATTGTTTCTTGTATAATAATACAATACGCATACGCATACTGCGATCGCCAACCCGCCTGCCAAGCGTGGCGAGTATGGCAAAACCCCTCATGGTTATGAAAACCACGAGGGAGGCCTACGTCCTGCAGTGGGCGTGAAATGGCTGACGATGATGATGATGTATACTATCATATAATATTTATTTTATTCTGTTTTTAGCATTTGTTGTTATAGCGGCAATAGAAATACATTATCTGTGAAAATACATCACCTGTCTAGCTATCACGGTTCATGAGATACAGCCTAATACAGACAGACAGACAGACGGACAGTGGAGTCTTAGTAAGAGGGTCCCTTACCCGGTACGGAACCCTAAAAGATGATAATATCGGACCCAAGCGAGATTTGTATCAGCGCCTCCAGCTTAGTTGGTAACAGCGTCGTCGGCACGGTTTATTAGAAGTGTGAAATCGAGTACCTACCGCTTCGGACCGAGATTTTCTTTTTATGTGGAGTTTGTTTAAAATTGAGAATGTTCGTGTTTGAAAACACTATTCTGCTTTCCAGGCGGCTACACTTCTGACACAGCTGAGAGCACATCATTCGACTACAAACGGGGGTAAGTTCACCTTAGAATAATTGTCAGACGGTAATCTGTGGCATAGTGCCTGGTTGATTGAACTGGAACAAAAACCGCGCAGTCGCGACGAGTTTGCGATGGACACGTAAGAATAAACTATTAAGGGGCTCCATAAAGTAACACTAGCGTCACCAAGGAAAAAATCATATCTTATTTTACAGTTTGTATTTGCAAAAAGTGTCTGTACAATCTCTCAATCATGTTAATAGTTAATTTTAGGACCCATGGCCGTGAACCTAAGGTACGGGAACCTCTTCCTCCCATTCTATCTAAGGTCAACCCGGGCAAAGGCGTCACGTTTCTCAAAAATGTATCTTTTGGTTAACCAGTGGACCTTTATTTTTCAACATCATAAGCAGCCTACATACGTCCCACTGTAGGACACAGGCCTTTTCTCAGAGAGAGTATGGGCTTAATCACCACGCATGTCCACTGCGGATTGGGCGCTGGGGTATGTGAACACCTTCTGAGGTGTAAGTCAGGTTTCCTCAAGATATCTTACTTCACGGTCAGCGAGTGGTATTGCTACAATAACTTCACAAATGTAGGTACTTATAAAACAAAGTCATCTAGGCCTTAAAAAACCTCTCAATAATGTCCAGGACCCCAATGAAGGCCCCGTCCAGCGGCTACTCGACGCTGAAGAAGGAGGAGCGTGTGGAAACCTCGTCCTGGGGCTCCAGCCCGCTGCCGCCGGTGGCCTCCACGCTCACCCGCGCTGAGCAGCAGATTTACAGGGAAGAGACGCACGGTAGGTGTGCACATAGTCCTCCCTCCTCCCCGTTGCTCACTAAATAATTATTCGTTTATCTTTTTACTGTTTTATTTTAGAAAAGAAGTACTGGAATTGCATGAAGTCATGTGTAGCATATTGTATATCCGTGTGGCACCGGATGAATTAAGAATAGCGTTACTCCATTTCCTTCCGTGGATGTCGTAGAAGGCGACTAAGGAAATCAATTACCAGGAGACGGGCAGCAGCGTCTTCCTGAGATTCTAACCGCATACTGCGATCGCCAACCCGCGTGCCAAGCGTGGCGATTATGGCAAAACCCTCTTTTTATAGATACAGAAAACCTTAAAACACGTTTTCCGGTAATGTACTAGGAACAAAATTATCACTGTCCATTTATGTACGTATTTTAACGGTGGTATAATACAGGGTAGTCCATGTTGAGGTAATCATTTTTTTTGTGCTTGAGTAATGTAGATCTTCAGTTTTGTTGATCTTGCGTACGGTCGGACTAAAGACCGTCGCGCTTCAGTCATTCGGGATTTAGTAATGCACTCCAAAACGAAAACTTAATTTGTTATTGGACCTTTTACCTGAGCAAAAACGTTTATTTTCCACCTTTTGCAGAGCAAAAATACCTACAGACTATTACAGTATAGGGCTTTCTCTGGTTGTGCCGCAGAGTCGCGCGTGGTCCCGTCGCAGGTGTCGCCGGCCATCGCGCAGCCCGTGCCCGCGCCCGTCTGCGCGCACTGCCACCACGGCTCCGAGCGGACGGGCACCGTGAGTAGCCCTGCAACAGACTGGACTAGTGGACTAATTTTAAATGTCCCCACAGACTAGACTAAGAGAGGTTCAAGGTATTAAGATAGAAGACTAAGCAAGGTGTACTCCGCGATCCTGTAAGATTTTATTCAATTTCAACATCTTTAACTTTAACCATCAAATATCGATTGTGTCCTGTTAACACATTAGTAAAGTTTCGTTCATAGCGTTTTGTGTTGGTAGTACTCTAGAATGTTCTAAATTTCTGGCTCATCCTGCCTGGTAAACTCATGCTAAGCCTCGGAACTTATCCCCAGCTGACCCGCTCAAGTACGCCCATGAACAAAGTGACGACCACAGTGAAGACCTACACGTACGAAGTCCCGGCTGACCAAGACCCGACCACGGTCCCCATACCCGTCACCTCGGAGAAGTCTGAGCGCTATCTGACCGAGCAGAGAGTTACCAGGTGAGTCCTTCTCCCAGAAAGAGAGAGAAAGAACGAAAATTGTTGAAAGTTGCTTGCATTCGACTAAAATTCAGTGCTGCGTATTGAGACATGTTTTTGTCCGCTGGTGAGGGTTTTGAAATATTTTTTTAATAAAGCTGACAGGTTAATTTTTATATGAGTCTTGGCGAGGCCGAGGGCTGAACTCCATGTTCGGTGAAGTCCGGAGCGTCTAACGATACGGGTTTTGTTACCGGACTTCGCAGGGCTAGGGACGGAACGAAGGTCCTAGTATTCTTATATATTTTGTCTGGTATACCGTACATAAACTGAACGAGTGCTGAATACAGCATTCAAGACTGCCAACAACCACATAGTACATAGGTATTTTAATTTATATGTTTCCTTTATTTTTGGTCTGGCAAAAATATGTGTTCATCAATGATTGTTCAAAACACACTTGATGACTAACTAGCGCTAAAAAATGACCTCACGTTCGTATGCGGGATGGCGGGCGGGGCTTGGCATTTGTGTAACCAATAGAAGAGAGTTCAGTATTACCCGGCAAAATATCTATACACCTGCCTCCGTCAGACCGCCACCTTTCGAGGTAGGTACCGAGATATTTCGACGAGTTATACATCAATGAAGTCATTGGTTTGACGTATTTGTATAAAACCAACCATAAACTACGTTGTCAATTAAGATCGCCCAATCAACGTTCACGTCACGCATGGCGCGCAGAATTAACCAATCACAGAGTGCGCAGCACATCTTGCGCTCATTTTATTGGTGAAGACTAATCGAGGGGACTGGCGCCGTTTTCGAGTGTGATTTTTTTTGTAATACCTACTTCTATGGATTTTTATTAATAAAAAAAAATCGTCTAATTCTCTTGTTATCTATACTAATAATAAATCTGTAAGGGTCGGTCATGGAGTAAGTTAGTTTGTTTTCAGAGATATTGTGTTTATAGGCTCAATATATGATACTGAAACTAATTTCACGATTTTTAGAATTTTTTTCTGTATGTGTGTATGTATGTATGTTCCTCCATAACTCTTAAACCAATTATCCGAATTTGATGAAATTTGGTATAAAAACATATAGACATCTGGGACACAGGATAGGCTATTTAAATTCTAGCTCCAGTTATGATAAGACGTGGCCCCCATTACAAATGCTGCTTCGTAAAAATCGAAATGTACGCGAACGGAGTCGCGGGCACAGCTAGTCATCCATAATAGTCTTCAGGTATCAATCTGTATCTGGATTGTATCTTGGCCTCTTTCACAAGGCATATGCTACTACGATTTTTCATGTACCTATCTTTGTAATGTATGGTGTGCAATAAAGAGTATTCTAATCTAATTTACGTAACTTCTCCACTGTAAGGACTCATCCGATTTAACTACTCCAAACTGTCAAATACATACATGGTTTGACACTCCAGAAATGTAAACATGGATAACCGATTACAGTGGACAGTTACCTAGTACCTAGTTACCTAGATTTCTTAGTTTCTGATATGAAGTTCAAGTTCGTTTATTGCTTCACGTGTTACATCATAGGTGTTAGCACAAATAATTGCACTGGGTTACAGCGCCAGCAACCAGCTAGTGCCTCCTTCACCATCGCTGGGCTGCCAGTACTGCGCGCACTGCAACAGCTCCGTGACCACGCGCCGCGAGATCCTCCCCGCCACCACCTCGCACACCTACCACCATGTCTCCACCGACGGTCAGTACCGACAGAACCTCCCCGCCACCACCTCGCACACCTACCACCATGTCTCCACCGACGGTCAGTACCGACAGAACCTCCCCGCCACCACCTCGCACACCTACCACCATGTCTCCACCGACGGTCAGTACCGACAGAACCTCCCCGCCACCACCTCGCACACCTACCACCATGTCTCCACCGACGGTCAGTACCGACAGAACCTCCCCGCCACCACCTCGCACACCTACCACCATGTCTCCACCGACGGTCAGTACCGACAGAACCTCCCCGCCACCACCTCGCACACCTACCACCATGTCTCCACCGACGGTCAGTACCGACAGAACCTCCCCGCCACCACCTCGCACACCTACCACCATGTCTCCACCGACGGTCAGTACCGACAGAACCTCCCCGCCACCACCTCGCACACCTACCACCATGTCTCCACCGACGGTCAGTACTGGGCCGTATTTTGCTTAAATGTGTTGTACTAACTGTTTACTACCTTAATGTGTACCTACCTTCTGTTTGTGATTCTTTGTAAGGCTATTAACTTGATTATGTACCTACTGTACCTAATTCTTTGTATTGTTGTCAAATAAAATTCATTCCTATTCTTATCCTTTCATAAAACTACAATTCCTAGCTTCAGTTACAATCCAATAAAATTAACCGCCTATAATAAAAATAAATCTGACTACAACATATTTTCTGTCACTACAAATTAAAAAACAGCTCGAGTGGTTAGTAAAGTAGTAAGCTGCCACAATCCAAACAAATTTCTTTATTAATTTTATTTTGTTTAACGGTAACAATCTAAAATAGATTTTTCTGTCATGACTCCTTTACCTCCTTCTTTCCTTTTTTTTGTCGTGGCGGACCCTGGTCTCCGCCTACCCCTCCGGGATAGAGGCGTGACTTTATAACTTGTTGTGTTATGTGTGACCCTTTTGCCGTTGCAGACCGCACGAACGAGCGCATCCTATACCCGGCGCCGACGCCGGCGGCCGACAGCAAGCCGGCGCCGGCGCCCGCGCACCCCGGCGAGCCCTACACCAACGGACACGGCCCTTACGTGAGTAGCTCTTATATGACAGTATAAAAGGACTGTTGTTACTAAAAACAGTTAAATTATTCGGATATTGTGTTTAATCGATAACAATCGACAGTAAGGCCCGCTTGCACCACCGACTAAAATCCACAGATTGACCCACAGTACCTAAACACAGATTGTTAGGTCTGTAAACAGATTGGTCTCTTTCAAGCACGAATTTGTAAAAAAGCAAAGTCATTCTTTTACTTTTTCTGTGAATTTATTCTTATAACGAAGCTGACCAATACCCTCCCTATTCCAGAGTCCGACCCAATACAAGTACACGGAGACGAGCTACTCGGCGCAGAACACGACGGAGCGGTATCCCCCCGCGGGGGGCACCTTCCCCCGCCCCCTCACCCCCTCGCCCGGCGACCAGAAGCCGCCCAAGAAGTTGGACGACCTGCTGGCTGACTTCCCTGAGGCGGTGAGTACACTCAAAATTGACCTTTGTTACATGAACTGGCAAACGCAGCGTAGGACGCCCGCCAGCTCGCCGGACCCACGATCTCAGGGAGGTTATTGGCAGCAGCTGGATGAGGATGGCTGAAGACAGAAAGGACTGTTCAGTTTCAGGGATTGAACTGTCCAGTTTGAGGAATTAAACTGTCCAGTTTGAGGAATTAAACTGTCCAGTTTGAGGAATTAAACTGTCCAGTTTGAGGAATTAAACTGTCCAGTTTGAGGAATTAAACTGTCCAGTTTGAGGAATTAAACTGTCCAGTTTGAGGAATTAAACTGTCCAGTTTGAGGAATTAAACTGTCCAGTTTGAGGAATTAAACTGTCCACGAGGAATCAAACTGCCCAGTTTGACGGCTCAAATCGTCTAGTTTGAGGAATCAAACTGTCCATTTTGTAGGATCAAACTGTCTAGTTCAAACTAGAGATCAAATTCTCATTAGATCAGAAGTACCAAGCTGTCCAGTTTTATGTACCAACCTGGACCAAGCTGTTCCGTTTGTATGAGCAAAGTATACGGTTCGAAGTGCTATGAATATTTTTTCGCCGTCTTTTTACCTCCACTTCGAAGACAGCAGATAACATTGACATTCAACAATCTGAATGTAAATTCTTTACGTTGAAATCGATTTTGGATATTAAACATATTTTCCCTGAAATTACAAAGTTCAATCCACCAAATATTTACTTCTCCGGTGTTGATTCTCATGTTCAGCGTCGATTCGTGATCTGTCAGGATCGTCGCAAGTGGCTCTCCCTGCCTACCCCTCTGGGATACAGGCGTGAGTTTATGTTATGTTATAGTTTTGTTCATTCTCCATCCAAAACTCGCCTCATTCCTCGCAGCGCTTCCCGAGCCAGCCCGACGGCGTGGTGCGGCGCGTCCACGTGAGCCACGAGCGCTCCGGCCGGCAGGAAGACCAGCGGGCGCTGACCCCCGCCGCCAAGCCGCCGCCGCCCGTCGGCAGCTCCCGTAACGTGGCCGGCCCCGCCGTCTACTACCCGCCCGGACACACGCCCTTCGAGAAGAAGGACGTGCAGCCGTCCGCCGCCTACCAGGCTAGCGTGAGTGGATTTTGGTTCTGAGAGAGAGAGAGTAGGTCTTCGGCGCTAGAATGTTACTAGATATAGTTTTGCCTGCAGCGAGAATGTCACTAGAGAGAGAGACGGTCTGTGGCGCTGGAATGTAGCTAGAGTCGGCCTTCGACGTTAAAATGGCACTAAAGAGAGAGACAGTCTGCGGCGCTAGAATGTAACTACAGTGAGTCGGCCTTCAGCGCTAGGATGGCACTAGAGAGTCGATTTGTGGTGCTAGAATGTAACTACAGTGAGTCGGCCTTCGGCGCTAGAGTGTCACTAAAGAGTCGACCATCGGCGCTAGAATGTCACTAGAGAGTCGACCTGCGGTGCTAGAATATCACTAGAGAGTAAGAGAGTCGATCTTCGGCGTTAGAATGTCACTAGAGTGAGTCGGCCTTCGGCGCTAGACTGTCACTAGAGAGAGAGAGAGGGAGAGAGTCAGTCTTCGCTACTACGGCGCTAGAATGTCTAGAATGTAATGAAGGAGTCGGCCTGCGGTCACCAAAGAGACTCGATTTTCGGCGCTAGAATGGTACTAGAGAAAGAGAATGAGTCGGCGTTTGGCGCTTTAATTTCTATGGTTTTTCCAGTTTGGTAAGTAAGTAGTCAAAATATATCTCTTTTAAACTAAAATAAACAACAGTTAATTTTAGTTGGTGGTTTGTGTGGATGATAATAATAATCTAATATATAAAAATCTCGCGTCAGTGTTTGTAATCCAACTCCTCCGAAACGGCTTCACCGATTTTTATGCATTTTTTTGTGCATATTTGCTAGGTCTGAGAATAGGTTGTACTAGGCTAACTAATATGGCAAATCAACGTTTGCCGGGTCAGCAAGTAAATATACCTATGTATTTTCACCCCGCCAGGCGTCGCAAGGCGGCGGCGCGTACGCCTCCGGCCGAGGCATGTACGAATACGAAGCCGGCTCCAAGAGCAAGGAAAAGCACAGCGAAAAGAAGACGGCGGTGCCCATCTGCCTGCCTCTCTGCTGCGCCATGCCCTGCGTCATCATGTAAAGGGGGACTGAAGCTACGGGGTGGTTTGGCGGTCCGCGATATTGTACAGGGTGTATGAGAAACTGGACTCTTCGCCAATACACGCGATAACGACACGATTAGTTAGAGAAAGTAATTGAACACTAAAACCTTTGTAAGCGCTACATCATTAACTTAATTCTGGATTCACTTTGTTGATTTTTGTCTTGTCTCTGATTCGCAGAGCTTAATCATGGTGATTAGAGCATTAAGTAAGTGAATCCAGAATTAAGTTAATAATCGAAAAACTGTTTGACTCAAATCGAACTTCAGTTTATTGCACACTTAGACGGTAGTCTTATGTAAGCGAGAGGCATATAGGCCTGTTATGGAGGTACTTTGTTTAATTAACCGTGCCGTATCATCAACTTCGAAATCGCGAAATAAATATCAGCTATAAATAAATATCCATCCCAAAGTACATAAATACCACATTCAAATATTATGGAACAGCTGAATTATAATTCGCGTTTTCGGAATTGTCAGATTTAAAATTGTTAGTATTGTCGAGTTGTAAACCCTTTTTCGTGAAAATAGCTTGAATCTGCCACGGGGTAGGCAATTGTACAACGTAGTCGGTCGTTAAGTTTTAAGTCTATGATGCCCAATCTCAAAACTTCGACTAAACTCAGTTTAACGCTTTGTTCAGTTGTAATTGTGAAGTTCGCACTTGGATCCGTTCAACTATCGTGTTACCGTTAGCGGTCACTGACAATGCGGAACAAAACAGCCGTATTGAAAAAGCAGCCGTATTTATAAAAACATTATTGGGCTTAAAACATCTTCAGAGGCAGTTTAAATAGTCAGTGGTAAAGGGAAAAACGTAACCACGGATTAAATAAACTGCCTCTGAGTAGGTTTTAAAGGAATCGTGTTTTTATAAATAAGACCGTATGTACTTGACCCATATCCTGACAACGCTTGTGTATAGGTAGGTACCTACCAACGTTTAACCAAGAAAATACGAGTACGCAATGGATGGAGGATCTAAGAATTGTTGTACAAAATGCAGTATCAATGCAGAGTCAATTTATACCTATAGTTTCATGCGAAAAGCATTACAATACTGTTTCTTTGTTAAATAAGTCTCAACTTTTCTCCCAGAGAACATTTTTGAGGACTTGCAAGTGTAAAAATTAAAGAGAGTGAAAGATGAAATATTCAAAATTAACCAAATTCTTAACTTGCAAGTAACAGTTTGAAAACTAAACTAATTGATTTAGGTAATTTTTGATAGTTGGATAAGAATCTCAGTATAATACAGGAGGTTAATTCTCTTAAAGCAAAAGTGTACCAGAACCCAGTGTCTGTGACATGTTTTTAAACACAAAAATGCTATGTTGCCTTTGCGTCATACATTTTTGTGAGTCAAATAAACTATATATAATTTGTTTCTGCGGTTTAATAGCACTTTCAGTGGCAGACGTTATTTAAACATAAACATATACATACAGGCACATACATTGCTTCTGGTCCCACACTAGGATACCCTGTGTCGTGGGAACCAGAAACAAGACATCACAAACATGTAAACATCCAAGACCTGGGTTTTTTTTGTCCCCAGCCGGGATTCGATCCCGGGACTTCTCGCATGGTATGCTGATGCACTACCGCTGCGCCACGAGGTCGTCAACTATAAACTATCAAAGACTTGCGTGAAAGATCAGTACCTACATTTTGTTCTTTACGTTGAACGTGTAATGCCCAAATTTAGCGAATTTCCGAAACTTTGGTAAACGTTGTAGTGGACCCTAAAATAACTTTAATAAAAAAAACTGGCCAAGTGCGCGTCAGACTCGTGCATGAAGGGTTCCGTGCCATTATCTATACAATCTGTTGTCTATCTGTTGCCGTTATTAATATCGAGCAAAAAACGACAAAAAAATCAGGCTTGCTGTATGGGAGCTCCCCTTAAATATTTCTTTTATCCTGTTTTTGTATTTGCTATATCTGTTATAGCGGCAACAGGAATAAATCATCTATGAAAATTTTAACTGTCTAGGTTCATGATACAGCCTGACAGACAGACAGACGGACAGGGGAGTCTTAGTAATAGTGGAACCCTAAACATACGATTATATTTTTAACGTTTCCGAAACAATTTAGTAAAACATCTGTCAATGACCGGTGCCTTGAAAATGGTTCTTTTACACTTTTTCGCTAACAGAATCCTGGGTCAGAATCCTCATTATTATAGTAAAAGTGGCAAGAGCGATACATGGACACTCTAGGCCCAAACACTATTCAAACTAAATCAAGTTTAGCACTCCTGTTACAAGCAACTTCTACCTCGGCTTAGTGTCAAACTGCGTTTAGAGTGAATGGTGACATTGATATTAGTCTTCCTTATACCAAGTAAAAATGCGTTAAAAACTAACCAGGTGCCATTAATGTTAAATGTAATTTATATGACATATTTTATGTACTTCCATTGACAATTTTATATAAATAAGACTTATGTAAAAATGGTTAAATTGTAATTATTGCTATTGCATATTATTATTAATAAACTATTAACGAAGTTGACTCACTTTTTAATTTCAATACCAGATTAAAATCAAATAATTTGGCAGGTAGTCAAATAAATACAACGTTTTTATAAGAACAATTATTTCATGACTTTATTTCAGTTTTCGTTCCATACACAGATTAATTCTAACGAAAATATTTGCTCACCCAATGATGCAAATAGGTGTTGTTTCTTTTTATATCTATCCATTACATCACATTTATTATTTTAAACACTTGTCTAGAAGTAAATTGCTATATAAATCTGCAAGGTGTGGCAGGAGCGAGTTCTATGTGAAACAATACAACTTTGAATGCATTTTAATGACAAAAAATGATAAAGTTTACGCATCTACAGGCTTACAGATGAACGCCTTTGCTCGAAAAGCCGTGGTCCCGGAAAACAATATTCCACTAAACGTGTACGATCAAAAACTACATAAAATTCATTGTTTTGTTTGGTCTTAATCAAATTAAGAACAATAAATTTAAGGGCCTATTCCAGTGGTACGACATCGCTTTGCTGTAGAACATTAAAATATACCAAATTATTACATAGAGTAGCAGTGATGGAAGATTGGGAATTTAATGACTGTCTACTCTAGTTACTTAATGACTGTCTACTCTAGTTATTTAATGACTGTCTACTCTAGTTATATAATGACTGTCTGCTCTAGTTATTTGCTTGTCCTACGTAAAGTCAAGCGATGCGAAATTTTTAACACAATACATTGGCAAGCCCAAAAAGTTTCTAATGGCAATGTTCATTATTATAGACGAACCAACAGGATTATTCAGTTGAAAGGGGCGCCCGGGTCGCCCCTAAAGGGGCTCCACGCAGCAACACTACCGACACTCATGGAAAAAAATAATATTTTTATCTACCGATCGTTTTTGCAGTGTCAGGACCAATCTCTCAATCATGTTAATAGTGATTTATAGGATTCACGACCTAGAACCTAGTATGAAGGACATGGGACTAGATAGCATTTATGCCAAAAACGTTTTTGGCGTTAATGCTATCTAGTCCTGAGTTTTCTGCCTCATGTTCACGACCACAGGTCCTAAGAATCTCTATTAACATGATTGAGAGATCGTACAGACACTTTTTGCAAAACACGATCTGTGACAATGTTATGTTTGTTTTTCCATTGGTGTCGCCATGGAGCCCCTTAAGTCAGTGGGTCTGAAGCTGTAATTTTTGGAGTATACAACTATTGCGCAATGGTGTACCACTAAAACAGCAATGTCGCCTTCGCTGCCTCGCGAATCATACAAATATGTTACACAACTCATACAAAATAACACCCGCCGTCGGTGCGGCGGCTGCAAACGAATTTACCTTGGGTAAAACTTACACATACCCTGTATCACCATGCGCAAATTAAAAGAACAAATTCCATGTTAAAATTAACATAGTGTTTTATAAAACAGTGGATACAGTAAAGTGAGTATTGGTTGACATGTTTTGGAGCGTCTATGGTCGGTACCTCTTATCATACGGCCAGTTTTTGAATTGAGAATTTCACTAAATACTGGTCATTTATTGACAAGTTTGATGAAACAGAATAGTACTTCATTATTTGAGTACTAAGTGAAGTTCTCAATTCGAACAGCAGATGGTCAGATCTGAGATTTCAACACTTACTGCCGGTTTCTGAATTGAAAATTTCACCAAGAAAATAATTCTATTAAGTATCAGTTTTTCGCTTCAGATTTTTAAGAATAAGATCCAGATAAAACGACACTTGAGTATTTATTTTGTGAAAATCTTAATACAGAAATCGGCGGTTAGCATTATAGTCGGGTCATTTTATAAAGGAAGGCTGCTTCTATATTAGGCACACCAAATACTGAACGATTCCAATCATCTGTCACAAACGTCAGGATTCCGACAGGATATGGTGCGCAGAGCCCTATTTCATAGAACTACAATTCAAGGCTTACTGTGACAATTCGGTGTACATTGCAAAGTCGATTACTTACAGATTAATTACTAGATAAGAATACTCACCTACGATGCACACCGAATTGTCATAATAAACTACGAATTATAGTTTTAAGAAACAAGGTCCCGATGCCTCCGCAATCCTCCTGAAGGGACCAGTCTCCCAAATTTGGGAGTCCGTTGCTTTTCCATCTCAGATATGCGGATCAGGCATTTTTTCCGCAGTAGCCAATAGCCCCGTCCGCACCGCAAAAGGTGTAACCCAACCGCGTCTGCTATGAAAGTGCGATACGCCGCGTGTCAAGTTTTATAATCGGGGACGCAAATCGAAACCGGCGTCGCAAATAACAAACCGCAGATCGGATGTGCGGCGCGCTCTTACGTTCTTGGTTAGTACGACAGCACGAGTCAAGCGTTTTGTGGCGCTAAAATGGCAGAATCGCGACTTTTGACATTCAAAACGCGCGACTCGCGTCATCCTACTTCCTATGCTGGGTTGTTGAAAGAATGCCGATGACAGCGCTCTTTGTGATTCGCTATCAGCGATTGAATTGTACGTGTACTTTTAGTTCTAAAAAAAATAATACTGCTTGATTTTTTTTGTCACCAGCCAATTAATTTCCTCGCATTGGGGATATAATTGAGAATACATAAAAAAAATTGAAAACATTTCAGTAGTAATCTGGATAATGAGTCAAATGTGCACGCATTGATGCGATTATCATGCACTGAATTATAGTTAGGTGTGGCGTGAAGCGCATAGCTTTAAAAGGCGCACGGTGACGCCAAACATACTTTTTAGGGTACCGTACCCGAAGAGTGCCAAACGGAGCCCTATTACTAAGACTTCATGCGATTATGATGCACTGAATGATAGTAAGGTGTGGCGTGAAGCACATAGCTATATAACGTGCACGGTGACGCCAAACATACTTTTTAGGGTTCCGTACCCGAAGAGTGCCAAACGGAGCCCTATTACTAAGACTTCATGCGATTATGATGCACTGAATGATAGTAAGGTGTGGCGTGAAGCGCATTGCTACATAACGCGCACGGTGACCCCAAACATACTTTTTAGGGTTCCGTACCCGAAAGGTGCCCAACGGAGCCCTATTACTAAGACTTCACTGTCCGTCTGTCTGTCCCCAGGCTGTACCTCATGAACCGTGATAGCTAGGCAGTTGAAATTTTCACAGATGATGTATTTCTGGTGTCCCTATAACAACAAATACTAAAAACAGAATAAAACAAATATTGAAGGGGAGCTCCCATACAACAACATTTTTTTTGCCGTTTTTTGCTCGATATTAATAACGGCAACAGGTAGACGCTTGAAATATTCACAGAATATTTAGTTTTATATTCGCTTCAAAAATAAAGAATTAAAATAAAATAAATATTTAAGGGAGACTCCCACACAAATTTGATTTTTTGCCGTTTTTTCTCGATCTCTGTGTCTAATGTTATATAGATAATGGTGCAGAACCCTTCGTGCGCGAGTCCGACTCGCACTTGGCCGGTTTTTTAGACTACTTTATGTAGGCAAATCTCGATATTTTTGTACGGAGTGATGCTACATGCAAAAAACACGTCTTGTTACGTTCGCTAATGTTTACAATGTAAAAATTCGGCTGGTGACTGAAAATCTGGCTGGATGAAGAAGTTTCATAGACATTGTGGCATGTTATTATTTTTGTAAGCGCACAAAAAGATAACATACCTTTAAAATCACATCGACACTAAGATATTAAATCGTAGTTACGTACATATGAAGCGTACTGCTAGAAAATACAACAGCTAGAACTAAATACTTGTGGAAGACAAATTGAAACAATTTTTAATTAACAACTTACGTGGAAAATATTAGCGATATTAGAACGAAATTAGGTTTAACCTGGCTTTAACAATTACGTGGTGTTATGGCACTTTTCAAACAAATGGAATGTTGGATACATATTATGTATGTTAGTTCATGTTGACACCTTTAAGTTAAAGATAATATTGCATAAATTCGTGAAATTAAGAAAGATTTTATTTCTTATTATTGCCAGTAACTACAAAACTAACGTGAGAGTCTTAAGTTACATCTTATTATAAAAATGGACTAACGTAGGTACGTATTAACAAAATAAAAACAGGGTGCCATAAAAAGTCTGTTGAGTGTTCATGTTTCCTATTAATACGAACCAATTTTAATTTCAGCAACCAAAATTTATAGTTGTTGGTATTGATAACCAAATAGGGGATGTATTAGCAAAGGGCAAGATAAAAAGTACCCGAATGCAACGACTAATGAATGTTGAGGAAGCGAAAGTGATCTGGCAGGATCGTAGCAAGTGGCAGTCCCTGGTCTCTGCCTACCCCTCTGGGCTACAGGCGTGAGTTTATGTATGTATGTTCGTATTGATATTGATGAGAGCAACAGACCGTTTCTTTACAACCCTGTATACAGAAAAAAAACAGTGAAGTAACAAACTAGAGTAAAAAAAAAACGGCTAGAAAAAGCACGAACAGCTAAGATATAATAACATGGTGACTTCTAAAATATAGTCAGCTAGGACAAAGTTGACATCAAAAGCAGAAGTGGCTATAAACAAAAGTAACGAGATAAACCAAGAAATCATGACACGCAATTATTACAAAAGTAACGCATATAGTCCACACAGATCTTTTTGGCGGTAACGTAGACATAGTCACAGATCGTTTGCACATCACTTACTGTCTTTACAGTGTATGTATAAGTAATTGACTACTTTAATTTGACTAATAGTAATTTACTACGCATCACACTACGTCAATTACCCACACGTAGGTACACTGTGAAGACAATAAGCGATGTGCAAACGTTCTGTGACTATGTTCACGTTACCGCCAAAAAGATCTGTGCGGACTATACATCCATACTACAAATGTAATGTGTTTGTATCTGAATGTCAAAGTAAAGGAGGGTTATTTTATCAACTTTTACATTTTCAGGACGTTAGCTGGACCATTTGCCGTAGTACATAAATTAAACAAGTAAAGAGTGCCACATTTACCCCGACGTCAACGTTACCCTGCTCGAACTCCACCTAAAATAATATTATCACAATACAACTTCACTAAAAAAGTAACGACTAAAGTCTAAAGCGGCCGCTAGGAGCCAAGTGTCCCAAAAATACTACGTACAGCCTTCAAAGTTATAAGCGAAAACACCTGCGCAGTTGCTGCATAAGAAGGTTATGATCTGGCTATTTTACTAACCGGACTGGTGTATCTGTTTACCCTTGGGGCGGTATTAAGAAAACTCAAGAAAAAAAAACATCACTCTTAAAGATGCGTCGAGTTGCTTTTTTTTGTTTTGTAAAGCATTTTAAAATGGACAATAAAGAGCGATTTCAAAAAAAAATAAACGCGGCCAAATGTTAGTTTGTCAGCGACTCTTAGTTAAAATATCTCCAGATTATATACATTAGGTACAAGCTCTTGCAAGACTACGCAGATAAATACATATTAATAAAATTACATATGGACAATCAAACATCGCGATTAATACCGAATAAAGTTTTGTCGTTCAAAAGCGAGTCGCTTTACTTCAGCTTTTGTAGTCTTAAAACTAATCAAATAAAGAAGATGGAATCTAAATTATTTAGACACACTCCGATTACTCCCCAGAACTGTAATACTGGAAAAACGTTTCCTTTTCAGACCGAAATATAAAGCTAAATAAGTTCATATTGATCGTTCACCAAAGCTATAAAAATTACTTTAGGCTTCTAAAGGAAGCTTATAGCGATTTTTTTTAATATATTTTATTTAGTTTTTTTTCTCTCTAATATTAAATACACAACACTGAAACACTTATTTGAAACCCTTCAAACTCACATGCTAATTTGCACATGCATTAGGTAGTCTCTAACCCATATTTACATGGGTACACTGTTTGTGTGATATTACTCACACGGCATCGCGAAAAATCACCCACTCACAATAGAAAACTAACACACAGATCGGCGAAAATATACCCTTCTCTTTACATCTCACTAAGTATGTATACCTGTCTCCTTCACACGCTTTCAATCACTTATGAAGACTAAATATTAATTTTAAAACTTCTAACGTTTATTTGAACCTCAATAACGAGTCGTGGAATCGAAGATCGTTGCTTTTCGAGTCGTACCACAGTGAATATGTATCTCTTTCTTACTTCTCGCCGGAAGAGGAGCTGGAGGCCCTTCCCCGTCCTTTCTTGCCCTTTTTCTCCTCTGGGGGGTCGGGCTTCTCCGGTTTGTCAGGGGCTGGGGCTTCGGGCGCCTTCGGGGGCGGCTGCGGTGGCTGGTTCGACGAGGGGTTCCCCTGAGAAGTTAACAAACGTCTTAGGTTTCAGTCTAAGGTTGCAATAACAATGGGGAATTTGGCTCAAACTTAGATTGGAAAGACATTATTTTTGTACCATAAAATTCATGACAAAATTTTTTCGCGGTTTTACAGGCCTCAAGTAACGCGAAAAATCACGTTACCGTAATAATAAAAAAAGTCTTACGGTCTTATTTATAAAAACACGATTCCTCTGAAACACTCCTTAGACGTGATAAATAATCTGTGGCTACGTCTTTACCTTTACCACAGACTGTTAAACTGACTCTAGTGTTTTCATAAATAATATCGTGTATGTGTATGTATACTTTGGGTGTCAATCTAGCTTAACACTAGAATATAATACAATATGTTTACTTAAGATCGTTTCTTACATTACCTAATAAACAAAAAAAACCGGCCAAACGCGAGTCGGACTCTATACAACATTTTTCAAGCGTTTACCGTTGCCGTTATTGATATCGAGCAAAAAACGGCAAAAAAAATCACGTTTGTTGTATGGGAGCCCTCCTTAAATATTTATTTTATTCTGCTTTTAGTATTTGTTGTTATAGCGGCAACAGATTTCAACAAATTTCAACTGTCAAACTATCACGGTTCATGAGATACAGCCTGGTGACAGACGAACGGACGGACAGCGGAGTCTTCGTAATAGGGTCGCTTACCCTTTGAGTGCGGAACCCTAAAAACAACCGTCCACTGATGTTACCTGGAGTGGTAGTCTGGAAGAAATTACTTTCAGTAATAAGGCCGCCAATTGTACTGTACTATATTATTGTTTAATTCTCATATGTAATTCCTGGTGTATATACAATAAAGAATATTGAATTGAATTGAACATTTCTTTATCTACACTCATATCATAATCTTCAAATTAAGAATTCAAAGGTAAACACATATTGACAGGCTTTAAACAATACATAACTTTAAAGAAAATTTAAAAAAAAAGTGTAATATAAAGTTACATTAAAGGTCAGATTTTTCACTTTATGATACAGTTATTTTTTTTAAAGTGTTGCTGTGATCACGGAACAAAACTTAAGTTTTTTTTTTTAATGTCAAAAGTTGACTCTATAAAAAACCTAATTTCATTTTCGTGGTACCAAAAGTGCAACTAAAAATACCTAAAATTGCGCGCGCAAAACTGAGTGCAGACGATTGAATGTCAAGATACTTTTGTCGAAATTGCGCCATTTTGTTTCAAAAATTTCATTATGAGTGTAGATAAAGTAGTGTATGAGACTGCACATAACTTGCTATTAAAGGCTCTCGCCAAGGCTCGTTTTTTAAAATCTCGCTCGTGTTTTAATAACCCTCATTATGTGACAGTCACATAAACTACTATTATTGCACTAAAAAAAAAAAACAATTTTGTACAAAGGCGAGCTTAATACTAGGTAATATTCTATCTAGCTCACCTTCTTTTTAGCCTGCCGCTTGTGCTTGGGCTCCTCGTCCCGAGGCTCGTCGCGGGTCTTCCGCGTCATGACGCCCAGCAACTTGCTGACCATGCTGTTCTTGCTACGACCCTCCGCCTCTGACTGCTCGGCCGCCTGCAGAGCGGGTGACCATGAGACTACGGGTTAGTTGATTACATGGCATGCGGGAGAATGGGTGGGAGTTCACGGTATTTGGCTTACGACTGCCCGAAGCTTGCGGGAAAATGTGTGAGAAGCAACGGGGAACTTGCCTCAAACTGCGGGAAACATGTGTGGAAAACAAGAAGGCTGACGGCTGAGATCCCTGACTGGTGACGTGATAAAACAGAACCCCGAGATCCCCGTCATGATGCCCAGCGACTTGCTGACCAGGCTGTTCTTGCTGCGACTCTCGGCAAGAACAGTATGGCGAGACCAGATGGGCAGAGTTGGGTGATGATGAGATTACGGGTTAGTTGGCCGTACGGCATGCGGGAGAATGTGTGGGAAACAAGTGAAAGAACAATTGAGCTGGCCGGTGCCGACCATAAGACGCTGGAACCATAGTTTTTTTTTAAATGTTGTATTACTTTTCGTTCTAATATCAAGAAATCAGAAATCAATAATTTATTTCAACGTAAGGAATTTACATTCTGCTTGCTGAATGTCAATGTACTATGTTACTATGTTAGCCGCTGCATATTGCTGTTGTAAGTGAAGTAATTTCAGGCAAAAAAAAACCAATTTTTTTGACGCGCCATTATTTTCAAAACTAGCATAAAATCATGATTAGAATTCCCCATAAAAACACGTCCAACGAATTCGTGGTCGCCCTATAGAGATGCAGAAGATTAAAATATTGTCTTGCACAAATAGATATTGTAGAGCCTTGTAAATTAAGAGGGGATATTCTGATAGCAGCTATTCGCAATGCTTATTGCACATATTGGGGTTTGCAGGAGACAGACAAGATCTGACTAAAAAGGTGACAAAGCGATTTGAGTAAATTGTGTGTAAGTTGTGTCGTAACTTTTCATGCAACAAAAAGATCGCACCGTTGCTTGGGTTATGGATCTAGAACCATTCTAGGAAACCAGCTAAGACAGAACACAGGACATAGATTTGGACTTCGATTAGAGATGCGACGATGAGGTTTAGAAGGGTCTGCGGCTTCTAACGTGAGCGTAATGAGATATTTAAGATCATAATTAGGATTTCTGGAATCTGTACTATATTGTACAAAGGTAGGTAGAATAGCTCTCTACAGTTCTATCTGTATGCAACATCCTGCGTACATAGAAAGATTTTTTAAAGTTATGTTTAGCCAAAAATGTTTGGATAGATAAGTTTCTTTGGTGAGGTCATTTGGTAACTATTTGACACAATTTCGATATATTTTCACCCAGTAAATTGACAAATGGGAATGTGTCAAGTAATATAACGCAGCAACGATAAAGAAGTACCCGAAACCGACGTGCGTGCAAGATATAATTAATGCCGATGAAGCGAAAGAGATCTGTCAGGATCGTGGCAAGTGGCAGACCCTGGTCGCCCCCCTCCGGGATATAGGCGTGAGTTTATGTTATGTTTATAATGCAGTATACAGTGATGCCTCTAAAATGCGCAATTCCTGAAACTACCAAATTAGAGTTTGTGTTTTACAAAAACTTGTTCTATGTTTTTATCACCTACGTAGGTGAATTGACCACTCAGATACTGTATTTCCTACGACACATATTTCAGATGTGTCTACTCATCAGCACGTTATATAACAGTTAGGCACCGACAGTATTATTTATAAAAACAAGATCCCTTAAAACACTCCTCGGATGCAGTTTAAATAGTCTGTGGTAAAGAAAAATACATAACCACAGATTTCTTTAAGGCTGTTCTTGCGTGTAGCATGTCGTCTCGCTCGCACTATTTCATATTTTTAGTGATTGTACTAAAATGAGTATACGTTTGATGAATGTGGTCTGGGGATTTGATGTATAATTAAATTACTGATATTCAAGGCATATGTTTCTTATCCTGTACATTTTTTTTTCAAAGTTAATAATTTCGCAAACAACTTTTCTTTATTAAAAACTACGTACATTTAAAATGTCCGTAATTTAATTAACTATGCATCAAATCCTCAGACCACATTTATTAAAAGTTTACTAATTTTATTGAAACGAAATAAATTATTACATACACTATTACGCGATTATTACAATATTTAAAACTTTTAAATTGTGCGAACAAGACAGCATGCTTCACGTAAGAACAGCTTTAAACTTGTTTTAAATAAATCGTGTTTTTATAAAGAAGACCGTACAGTCACTAAAATCAATGGGTACAGTTCATCTACCTTTGTCACATCTCCGGACTCCTGTCTCTTCAGTCCTTCTTCTTTCTTCTTCAGCAGCTCTTTCTTGGATTCGCTCTTCTCCAACTTCTTGCTCTCCGCTCGTTCTAACTTCTTGGCCTCCGCTTTCTCCTGCTTAGTTTCCTGTTTCTTTATCGAGCCCGTCCGCTCCATTTTCGGCTCCTGGTGTTAATTAATAAAGAAAAATGTAACAATAAAACACTTAAATAGTTGATATTCATGCATACTCTCACGCCTATATCCCGGAGAGGTAGGCAGAGATCGGGGTTTGTCACGTGTTACGATCCTGGTAAACTGTCTTCAGTGTATTTACTGAAGTGAACGACTAAGTCGACACATGCCAAAAATTTGGTTTTTCAATATGCCACATTATAACACTGCATAATATTTAGCAAAGTTATACAAAACTATATGCCTAATAAATACCACTAAGCAACAAACACAATAAACTCTATCCAGAAATTAAAGTCTTATTATGTAAACAAACCACTTACCGGAAGAAAAATACGCATTCCCTGTGTAATCACACACAATAGCTAGTAGATAATTATTGTAGCATCTGGGTAATCACATGCAATACCATTATTTTTGTAACAATAGGTCCATTTCATCGTAGAACTAAGATTTTTTTGCACTGAACTGAATTCGCTGTAACCTCAAACTTACAACTAACATTTACCATTACTCTGTGCTGTCTTTGTTGGTTAGTGCTGGGCGTTCATCAATATCGATAAAAAATTGAGGTCAAGGATGAGTCTTAAACTCTTAATATTACTGGTCGAGGTACTGTGATTAACAACTATTATTAAGGCGAGTCCGGTGCGTCAACAACATTGTTTGTTAATAAAGCGTCTGCTGTGTTCGGGGTTGGATATTGTTTATCTATCGTAACTTTTGATTTAAAATCTCATTGAAAATACTTTGTGTTTCTTTGTAATCAAATTGCTAATACTTTTTGAAGAAGTAGGGTCAAGGTAGTATGGAGCCCCGGCTAAGGCAATGTGCACCTAATACAAATACAGTATTATTAATAAAAACACGATACTCTAAAACGGTCTTCAAACGCGCTATAACTTGGTCCTTCCAAGGTTAAAACGGCGTTAAAATGTACTTAAACAGCATTTTAAGGAATCGAGTTTTATTAATAAGATCGTTATGGTCTTATTAATAAAAACACAATTCCTTAAAACGTCATTGAAACCCACTTTAGGATGACAGCTCTGTATGGAACTGTCACTTGATAGCAGGCTTGTAACGGGCTTTAACTAAAACGGTGTTTTATTATTAAGACCGATAGACTTTAAATATTGCTCAACAACTTTTTGGCAACAATTTCCTCGTACTTTCATTAGTTTCTATGTAGAAAATGTTTTTATTATACATTAATTTCAATACTAACGAAATGGCGATGTATGAAAAGGCAGCACACCTGTCATAACAGAGAGTAAAAATGGTCAAAACACAGTAACTTCAAATACCGAAAAGTGCATTCGGAAATCGGATTTGAAACGCTCTGGAAAAATAACAAAATATTGCAGTGTTTCCTATTTCTTTCTTTCATTAGCCATTTCTTTCTCTATACGGAATAATTCACTTTTGTAATATCGTCAACTTCCATGATCATTCAACACATCATCATAATCATATCATTCCACATACAAAAATCACGAAATTGCCATTTCAAGTTATCTCTATAATCTCATTCGGGAAAAAAACTGTTTCTGAATAATTTAGAATGGCTGCAACCTGCTAATGTTGCTAGTCTTTTAACGTTCAGTTTATGAAAAAACGTTTTGTACTAAAAAATTGCAGGAAAATAAATAAAATGGTAGTCAGATAATGTTGTATGGATTTTTCTCTACTTCCTAGTAATATGGTGCACATATTTTGACCGAAAATGAAACAACTCCTTTAAGAACGAATAATAACCTCATCCTTGCAAAAGTGGAGCCGGGGTCGGTTATAGTGATGGACAACGCGCCTTATCACTCCAGGCAATTGGAACGTTTGCCTAATATGGGTTGGAGGAAGGCAGAAATTCAAGAGTGGCTTCGTGGAAAGGAAATTTCCTTCAAAGAAGAAGAAACCAAAGCACATTTAATGGCAAAGATAGATAAATCTAAACACACAAAAAAGTATTTTGTTGATCAGTGCGCAGCCATTAAAAATATTACAGTTTTACGCCTTCCTCCGTATCACTGTGAATTAAACCCAATAGAATTGATATGGGCACAAATCAAATCATACGTCGGCAGAAACAACAAAACATATAAAATGACCGAAGTGAAGCAGTTATTGCAAGAAAGTTTGACGAAAATTGATGCAACATCATGGAAAAACTGCATTGATCACGTGATCAAAGAAGAAAATAAAATGATGAGACTAGATGGACTGATAGACGAAGCAACTGACACCTTAGCACAACCATTTATTATTTCTGCGTCAGACGATTCATCTAGCGACGATGATGAAAACGAGAATTAGGATGGTTTGCCGAAATACGTTTCGTGGAGGGCTTCGACAGCATAGAAGTAATTTATATTGAGTAACTCAAAAGCAAGTTGTCGTTAGTCCAGATGAAAGTGTTCATATTTTATATCACTTTCTTCTTTAGTACTTTCGGGTATTACACACTTCTATTTCTTACTGATGATTTGTGCACACTTTTCGAATATTTTTATAAATTATATCTGTGCTGTCGAAGCCAAAAAATAATAATAGAAATAATCTGGTCAAGAAATTAAGGCTTATATTGTTATTATTTAAGAAGTCATGATACTATAAATATTATTTTTATGCATATTTTTTATGCATAATTATTATTTTTATTTATTAAAGAAATCTAATAACTCTACTTTGCTACGTGTTACATGAATAAATGCTGTTTGTAATAAACACATTTTAATGTTTTATGTAGTTTAGCACCAGCAGAAATGCACCATAGTTTTACCGACATCGACATTCTATCTACATACATCACAGCACTATAGTAGTCTATGGTTACCCATTCCGCCATTATTGTTTACTTAATAAGACTTTAATTTCTGGATAGAGTTTAGCAGTGTTATTACCTGATTTATCCCGCACTTGCAGTTTAAAAAAGCAGAGCAAAAAAACTTAAGTTTTGTTCCGTGATCACAGCAACACTTTATAAAGTGAAAAATCTGACCTTTAATGTAACTTTATATTACACTTTTTTTTTTATTTTCTTTAAAGTTATGTATTGTTTAAAGCCTGTCAATATGTGTTTACCTTTGAATTCTTAATTTGAAGATTATGATATGAGTGTAGATAAAATATTTTATTTTATCATGAAAATACCATTTGCTTAAGCGATCTATACCCCAAAAAATACCGTCCGCGGTCCTCAAATAAAAGCGATCTTACCGCTACCAAATATGTTTGCAACTAGCAAAGATGACAGACTTTTGTTTGAGGGCGGATTATGACAGCTCATGCGCTACGCGAAGTGTAGAAAGAAGTATGGAAAGCTGACTACGAACGTCTTTATTAATTAAAAAAAAAAGGCAAAAAAAGTAAGACGGCCACCCCGACGCCATATGTAGTTACGATTGACGTTGCTCATGCGAGTCCAACTTCTCTAAGCTATTTTATTTTCTTTAGCCTTTTTATCATTGTAAATAAGGGGCCATTCAAGTATTACGTAAGCAGATTTATTACAATTATTTACCCACCCCTCCCGCATCGTCAGTAAAATCCCAAGGCCCATTGGTAAAGTTTTTTGGTCCATCGTTCAGTAGTTGTTGTACATTTCTGTTTGCTATTACGAAACGGAAAATATGGGCGAGCCGGAACCCAATGCGGATTCCGGCACATTCTCCTCGCCGAAGCGCAAACGAATCAAGCGAAACCCAATGCATGCGCCAGAAAAGACTATTACGATGAATATTTACGAGCACGTCGAAGAAACATGGCCGAAAGATGCATACAAAATCGATATCGCCCCAAAAGACTGCTGACATCATGGGTGTTCACCGTGCCACTGTATTTAAAGTACTAAAGGAAAAAAAAACACTACAGGTCGATTGGAATCTCATTCATGATTCAAATCTCACGATGTTTTCCTTCACAGTTAGCGAGTGGTATTGCTACTATAACTTCACAAATGTACGTAACTTAGAAAATAAAGTCATAGGTACATGCCCGCACTGGGAATCGAACCTGGGTCTCTCGCTTCCGAGTCCAATGTTCTACCCACTAGGCTACCACCGCTCTATCGAGTCGATATAAAATTAAGCAATGAAAGTGATTTGGAGAAATAATCAAAACAGCTCCATAGTCTACTTTTCTTTCAATATTTTTGTACACTTAGTTCTAGTGATCTGCGGTCTAATTATGCATGAATCACCGAGAGAAACAACACTGGACTCAATAGACGCACTGGATTTAGGTGCAATAAATCGCAAAGTACATGGTTTTTACTTCAATAATGACTCTGGGAGCTTTTTTTTTTGCATAAATTCATAAGTTTTCCTTAAACAGTATGTACACGATGCAAGCGAAGCTGCGTGCGTGAGCTATGTCGAGTGAATAAAGTTTGAGAGATGCTGTGTCTTTGTTTACCTTTAGTCGTTCGCTTCAATATCTAAGGTATAGAGCCTAAGGTCAATTACCTAGGACTTAAATCGATTTCCGCTAAGAACGACCATTTTTGGCAAAAAAAATTATAGTCTTATCTATGAAAATAACAGAAGTCCTTCAAACACCCTCACAGTAAGCTTGAAATTCGGCGGTAAAAAAAATAAACACAGTGAGGGACATTTTCTTTCAAAACCGAGATATTTCCACTATTAGTTACTAGTCGGTTCCAGTAACCAATGGTAGTAATATCTCGGTTTCGAAAAAAAAATCCGTTACTGTTTGGGACAGCCGAAATAGTCAGTGGCAACGGGAAATACGTAACCACAGATTAATTAAACTGTCTCTGAGAAGTTTTTTAGAAGAATAGTCTTTTCTTATAAATAAGACCGTTTCTACAGTGTTTTACACTAGTAAAACGCAGTATGTTGTGTACGTCTAGACCAAATACTTACCGCTACAGTCTTTTTTTCTTCCGTCTTCGGGACGACATCCTGTTGGTTTTTATCCTCTTTGGAGTCGCCCTTCTCCAGTTTCCTCGAAGAGTCCTGTTTCTTGAGTTCCTTTTTAGACTTCTCTTTGCCTTTCGGATCCTCGTCTTTGAGACTGGAGTCGGACTTCTTCCGCGCCTTGGGCTGCGATTCCGCGGGGAGCGGGTTCGACTCCTGCGCAGGTTTTTTGGGCGGTGTCTCTTCTGGAGGAGCTGCGGTTGTTTCTACGCTGGAGCAGCTGTCGTCGAGGAGGAATTTGTCTGTGGAAATAATAAAACCGTAATGTTAAAATTCAAAGTGTACATCGCCTCTAAAAACAGCAGTTTTTGGCATAAAAGCTTACTAAACTAGTCTTCTTTGTCTGAGGTTCTCGTCGTGGACCCCAACATGATTGAGATAATACAAATGGAAACTCGTTTATTCGTGCAATGTAGGTGGATATAAAAGTCGGTTAATACATTTATGTTCTCTACATTATGCTAAAAAAAAAAGCATACAAAAATTTTCATTACCTATAAAACTAACATGCAATACTACTCGTAGGTCAAATTAATGTCTATAAAGATATCAAAAGTCACAATCAAAGTCTGTTATAAATAGTTAAATTGGCTCAAAAGTTATTTGCAGAATTCCTTGTCATTTAAATAGTCAACAATAGAATAATAACATTTTATCAAACAGAATGGATTTAAGCTTTAATTTAAATAGATTTAAATAGAAATACATTTTCGCAAGAATGATCTGCAAATGAAGGTGATGTTTTTCCCCCATTGGTGACGTTAGTGAATCTCACGGAGTTAATGACCTTTGTAAAGGGCCGTTTATGCCATAAATTATATCTAGTCTCAGATCCTTCATCCTAGATTCTCCGTCGTGGGTCCTAAACCTAAATATCACAATGGGTTACTTGCTTGGGAGTGAAATTGCGAAAAATAAAGTTACTCTACTAACAAAAACCTTATTAGATTTAGTTATTTCATTGAATTCTGTACGTTTTCTTATAAGGGTGTACATGAATAGAAACATTATTCTACGAGATATCTCAAATATTGATAACTAGCTGTTGCCCGCGACTTCGTTCGCGTTCGCGTGGTAATTTTGATGTGTATTTTCCGGGATAAAAAATAGCCTATGTGCTAATCCAGACTATAATCTATCTCTGTGCAATTTCATCCGGATCCGTTCAGCCGTTTTTGCGTGAAAGAGTAACAAACATCCATCCATACATACAAACTTTTGTATTTATAATATTAGTAAGGATGATAAATGACCACGTAACTATATTGACTTTTCGACAGGTTATATTATGATAAGTATTAGTCGTAGAGGAAAAAGAATACCACGGTTATTTATCACATAGTCTCTTCGATTACATTAAAACATTTTTTAATGCAGGTTCTCCATTAACATGATTGAGAGAATAGAAGGACACTATTTGCAAAAATGATCCGCCTCACGCAGTTCCTTAAAAATGACAATACTCACTGAGTGTAGAATCGTGCAGAGTGTCGATATTGGACAGGTCCGCGGAGAGGTCGGCGGATGAGTCCGGCAGAACGAAGGACTCGTCCGACAGAGAGAGGGACGCGAACGAAGTGGATGAGTCGAACACGGAGCGGGACGCGTCCAGGCTGGTCTTCGGAGAGGACGTGAAGATGCTGGGCGTCTGCTGCTTGGCTGGCGTCCTGCTGGAGAGGTCGTGGAATGATTCCTCACGTGAAGTATTCCTCGTGTGAATGAATGAATTCAATGCTAACTGTATGCCAAGTGTACGGTGGGCACGCGTGGTGATTAAGCCTATACTCTCTATGAGAGAAGGCCTGTGCCCTGAAGTGGGATGTATTAGCGGGCATTATTATTCCGAGTGATTGCGGAATGAAAGATAGAAATAAACGAAAAGTGAACTGTCTGATTACGCTTTAATCCCCGGTATCTTGTACACAGACCATCTGATAATCGATTGTCAACAGCTGCCAGTTGTTTTTATGCACTTTGGCCAACCGGCAGCTGTGAACAGCAGACAGAATGTCAGCGCCTTGCTAATCTTGAGAAACATTCTTATTTATAAAAAAGTCGATTCTACTAAAATACTCTAAAGACGGAGTCAAAGCCGGTTTATAACAGTAAGTCCTGGCATAAACCGGTTTTAACTCCGTCTTTAGAGTGATTTTGTGATGTATATGATCACAATGCCGAGGAACCAAAGGTTTTCGAGCGGAGACGACCACCAGCTCGCGAGTCCGACGACCTGAGGCAGATTTCTGACAGAAAGAGCACAGAAAGAAGTAGCGTGCCTTAGGGGACGCCGCTATTCAGTGGTGGACGAACACAGGCTGATTGATTGATGGTGTATAAACAGGGAAACCGTTCGCTGTGGAAACGAGCGAGCCATGATCGTAATCATCAGTCACGAGGGAACGACGAAGAAGAAGAAGGCAACTGTATGCGCCACTAACACATTGTTCTATTTTCTGCTGACAGCACTTACACGCGCGGCCCTAATAATTTTTCCCAAATCATTCTAAACTCTGTACACATTTTAATTTGTGCGTGACATATCGGCTTTTTACTCAACTGACAACCCCGATGTATGACACTTTGACCCTAAGGGGTGTGAACAATACATACCGCTTCGTACTTTGGTCCTTCCAGTCACCGAATTGGGCCTCGCGATTTTCGGCAAACATACTCAGTGTGGCTCACAACTAGCACGGACTGCAGTGCAAGTGTCAGTCTCTCAGTGCAGTAAGAAGTGACATTCTGGAGGCGCGGGCTGGTCTCCCTACCTGATGTTCCGGCTGTGGTGCGTGGGCGAGTCCTTCTCCTCGGCGATCCTCGGCAGCGGCTCGTCGGGCTGCGGCGGCGGCGTGGGCGGCGCGGGCGGCGGCCGCCACGCCGGCGCGCGCCGCGGGACGGCCGCCGCCGCCGCGGCCGGACCGCCCGCGCAGCACAGGGGGGAAATGGAGCACTTGCTCTCGGCTGAGCGCGGGTGCAGTCTGGGAGAGGATTTAACGTTTTGAAGTCAATAGATATACTAGGATGTATGTAATCTTACACGCCTGAGAAATGTTCGTAAAATGCGGTGGCAACTTTTGTGGCGGTCGACCCGTCCGCGCAGAGGAGTGGGGACGTGGAATATTTGCTCTATGCTGACCGCGCGTAGGATCTGAGAGAATTTTACCGATTAAAAAGCTAGTCATTGGGATTAAAAAATACAGTACTAGGGTGTAAGCTGTACGACAGAAAAGTCTTTGTTATCTGCCGGCGTAACTGTGGCAGTCGGGCTTTCGAGCAGCGTTACGTCTACACAAAAATCTGTGCAACTAAAATAAAAATAAATCTATTCATAAAATTATAACAATAGCAGTCATGTATTTTTATTGATAAAAAGCCTCATAATCATTAGCAGTAGCAAAAACCGGCTGGATTGTATGTTGAATTAAAATAGAATTAATATTTCATGAGCATGAGTAACATAAAAGTGCCGGGTGAACATGAAACATACAAAATGAAAACATAAACAAAACGTGCATGCAACAAAGAATGTTAGATTTGTCAGAAAATCCCAATAAAACATTGCAAACTTTTTCGTCTCACTAACATTTCTCGCTGAAGCCTCACCTGTCGGGCTGAAGCTCACTTGGCGGGCTGGAGTCTCACCATTCGGGGTGAAGTCCCACCTGTGGGGCTGAGGCCTCATCTCTCGGGCGAGAACCTCACCTACAGAGCTGAAGACTTAACCGTGAGGCTGAAGCCTCACCGGTCAGGCTGAAACTTCACCTGTCAGGCTGAAGTCTCACCTAGCAGACTGAAGCCTCACCTGTGAAACTGAACCCTCACCTAGCAGACTGAAGCCTCATCAGTCGGTCTGAAGCCCCACCTAGCAGGCTGAAGCCTCACCCGACGGGCTAAAGCCTTGCCTGGGGGGCTGAAGCCTCACTTGGCGGGCTGAAGTCTCACCATTCGGGGTAGAGTCTCATCTATGCGCCCCAAGCCTCACCTGGTGGGCTGAAGCTTGATCTAGCAGACTGAAGCCTCACCTGGTGGGCTGAAGCTTGATCTAGCAGACTGAAGCCTCACCTGGCGGGCTGAAGCCCCACCTAGCGGACTGACCCTCACCTGTCGGGCGAGAGCGCGCGGCGCAGCAGCGGCGAGGCGGGGTCGCGGCGCGGCCAGGCGCGGCGGGCGCCGCACTCGCGCGCGCACAGCGGCGAAGGGCTGCGCGCCTCGCAGCGGCTGTTAGGTCGTGGGGTGACATGGCGGGTTAGTTCACGACCGTGGCGAGGCTAGACGGGAGAAACTACGCGCCTCGATGATATTTTTAATTGCAAATGAATTTTCGGAGTAGATCGTTTCCGAATTGGCACAAATTATTGATAGGTCGATGACATTAAGAAGGCTGCAGGAGGACGATGAACGATATTGGCAGGGGACCGGCGAGGTTGCCGTGACGGTGAATAGGTCTATCAGGGCCAACGGTGGGCTGTATAGATAGATATAAGGAAGCACCGTGGAATGGTCACATATGCCGAAGGCTCGATAACCGATGGGGTAAACAGTTTCTCGAGTGGGGCACTGGGAGTGGTGAATGCAACGCAGGACGCCGCATCGATGATCTAAAGGAAATCGCTAGTAGCGACAGTAGGGTACGGACGAATTAAGAAGTAAGTAGCATGCCTTGGGGAGGCCTACGTTTAGCAGGAGACGAATATGATCATATGAATTGGATTGAGAGGAAATACTGACAACAAACAAAGCGATGGGTGAGTTTGGTAGGGGAGGAAAGGGTTTGGCTTGAAAGGAAAGAAGCTTTTATCCAGCAGTGGGCTCAAGACTTCATTTTAAGGTTAGATGGAAAATAAGGGCCATGGGATAAATTCTAAAAAAGTTATCTCAGTTTCCTTGTTCGTGATAGAATAATGACGGTTTTCCACAGGTATAGGAGTGAGGTGTAATCATACACATTTAGGCATAATAGGAAGTCCACAAGCAAGGAAGAGTTCTAGTAAGATATAATATTTATATTCATACACACCGTGTGGAGTTTTATGTCATGTGAATGGCTATAAAATAATTAGTAATTCAGGAAATGGTAACCAATCCGATGTTTCGTTAGACACAATGATTGTACTGAGTGACACCCAATGAAGTGTGATTTAGATACATATAATAATGCACATTTTAAGTCTTAACTAACTTGCAGATACTGAGTCACGTTTTGTAGCAATATGGTGCATTAAAAATAGGCTTATAGTTTGTCTTGACTCATAACTGATCAACACTGCTTATAGCTCACCCAATAGGCTTCTTTCTTACCTACAAGGCTTATAGATTATTCATCATCATCATCATCAACCCATTATGTCCCCACCGAGGGGCACGGGTCTCTTCCCTGAGGAAGGTATAGGCCATACTCCACCACGGGGGCCAAGTCCGGATTGGTGGACCAAGGATTGGTCGGATTGGACCAAGTCCGGATCTGGTATAGATTATTGAGCGACCCTATATTTACCACTTTTATATAGTCATATGGATAGATCATACTGGCTGTTAACATTTGATAAGTTACTCCATGACCAAAAAAAACGTAGGTATTAGATACAACTTACAATATACTGGTCCGAACAATATTCATTAGCAGGATCAACGAACGAGAATAGAATATTCTTTAATTTACACCAAGAATAACAATTTGTATAAAATATTAACTATCGGTATCTATCGATGGATTGGATTGATTTATAATTAAAGCCCGGTTACAGCTAGACACCGAGCCGTAACCGAGCTATAATTCCACCCGTCAAACTTCACGCCATCTGGGTGATAGGCTTCCTGTTTACCCAGCGGGCTTATGCTTTATCCGGCGAGCTTATAACGCTACAACAAATCTTGGTTTGTTACTACATAATTATATGTTGTCGTTGGATATATAATCGCAGCGCCCGCAGGATAGGCTCGGCCTAGTGTGGGAAGCACTGCTCACTTTGAAGTCCTTAAAAATCCAATTTTAATTTAACTGTATACAATTATAAATACCACAACATTAAGGAACACAGTAACAGATTTTCGGAAGACAAATTAATGTCATATAATAAAATTCCAATTCGCGAGCTTATACCGCTAGCACTCACCCGGTGGGGCTGTGCGGCTGCGGCTCGGGCGTGCGCGCGAGCGGCGACAGCGGCATGTGCTGCAGCGACGCGCGCCGCACCTCGCCGCCCGCCGCGCCGCCCGCCAGCTTGTGCTTCAGGCCGTGGAGCGACGACGGCCTGCAGGGGTTTACGTTCAGAGTAATACGATCGTGGAGACTTCAGCCGTGGAGGAGTAACACACGCGGATCACATTCAGAGTAACAAGAACGAGCGGATACCCGCCAGATTGTGCTTCAAGCCGTGGGGCGATGACGGCCTGAATTGATAACACTGTATTCAGATAGCGAAAGACAAGTACAAGAGGACGCCCGCCAGCCCGTCGAGAGACGACGCACTGTGAATCATTATTATACTTAGTAGTGGAACATATTATTTAGACCTTATAATTAGCTACGAAACATTATCATACCTGTGAACGCACACATATATTTCAAGTAGAGCGCCGTAACAAAATACTAGGTCAATCGTTACGCCGTGAACTTGAAAAGTTTGGGAACCACCGGAATACCACTAACAAGGCGATATGCAACTTTAGTGTGCGCGCGTGTGCGCGTGTGCGTGCGTGTGCGCAAGCGTGTACGCGTGTGTGTGTGTGTGTGTGTGTGTGTGTGTGTGTGTGTGTGTGTGTGTGTATGTGTGTGTGTGTGTGTGTGTGTGTGTGTGTGTGTGTGTGTGTGTGTGTGTGTGTGTGTGTGTGTGTGTGTGTGTGTGTGTGAGTACAGGAGGTCAGTGCCGTACCGTTGATGCAAGTGCGCGGCAGCAAGCGGCGACTCCGAGCCCGGCGAGGCGGCTGCGGGCGCGCACTCGGCCGCCGTGGCCGACACCGCGTTCGTTACCATCTGTTGGTGACCAATTGCAACAGGGTCAGTCAGATTATAAAGGAGTTGAGTCAGTTATAAATACAGTCTTTTACTAGTACGAGAAGTACATTTCTAGCTGAGCTAGCGAATTATGTTTATATCATTCCCACTCTAAAAAGCTTATTTTATTCACTGAGGCCTTTTGAATTTGGAACACACCAATATATTCAACCTCCATCTCAATGCTTATACAACCTCCTTACGCAAAAAATACTCGATACAAACTCCTTGTGCTAAGAACACTCAACATACTAACTCTTTGTGCAAATAACTCCTCGAGATTTGATTGGTCGATATTTGCGACAAGGAGTTTAGCATGAGAATAAAAACTGTTTTGTGTACTTTACTGCCGTTACAGAAAAAATACTGTTTAATGTTAGTAATCCAATTTTAATGTGCATTTTAATTAATTTAATCTTCCTTTTTCCTTCATTAAATGTCTATTTTCGCTTAAGTTATTTATGTTTCTCGTAGTCATGGTATAAAGTATAGTATGCAACTCTTGAATACAGTACTACTTTCTAAACGTTTACATTTTTTAATAAAAAAACGTCAAGATGTTGACATTCTTTAAAAAAAAACATAACCTCTTCTTCTACGTTTGCACAGGTAAGAATTGCTTGTTTCGATGACGTACTTCCATGTTATGACGTACTTCTGGTTTCGTAGACTCAGATTCTTTTATAAAGTTTTAAGAGTTGATTTATCGAGCCCAAATCCTTCTACACCTATAGCATTTTTAATAAATAAGTTCATTCATGCATGTTGTGTTCATATCCAGTAGGGCGTACATTATACCTTGAAACTATTGTATATTTTAAGCGTTTTGTCGATGTAACGCTCAGTTTTGTGAACCCGCAAATAAAAAAAATAGAAATATTCGGTCACGGCTCTCAAAAGTACCTATTTTCTTTAAAGAAACTCTTTCTTTTAAGGCAATGTCCATTCCGTGTAATCCCGACTGTCTTTTTTGTAGTAAAAATTGAGGGCAGTTGCTAATATTTCGTTGTAATCATCACAAACTACGAGTGTGAAGACTCTTTTACGTTTAGCCATTACGCGGGTCCACACAGAGCGCGCAGCCTCGCGAGGCCTTTGCCGCGCGAAGCAGCTCGGTCTGCGTGGACGTGCCTCAGCCGAGGCACCGAGTGTCGGCTTTTTGTTTTCCTCAAAGGCGCCTCAGTCGTTTGCCGCGCGCACTTTAGGCGTTTTGTTTCGTGCCTCGCTCGAGCATACCAATTACGGATAAAGATCAGTGTTTGAAATAATATCTCTCTTTGGTTTGTTTCCATTATATAATCTGTTTTTGTATAATGTCTGAATCATTGGATTGTCCTTGTTTATTTTTTTGTCCTCTTTTATTACAATTTTATTTATATGGATAAAAGCAACAGCTGCCACCGCAACAGGTACGTATGTATGGTGCCACGATGTCTTAACTCTCAACTGAACTAACGAACAAAATTAAATGGCTCGGCCTTGCCGCGCGCAGCATCCTCGCGATGATACCGAGGCTGCCGCGCTCGTTCGTTCGACAATTTCCTCGCGCGGCAAATGGCTCGCGAGGCCGCTCGCTCTGTGTGTAGCCGCCAGTTACCTGGTGCATCTCCTGCGAGGCGCGCTTGCTGGATATGCGGCGGAACAGCGAGCAGCGGCGGCGCGGACGCGGCCGCGGGGGCGCCGACGCGCGGCGCCCCGTGCCCAGCCGCCGGCGCCCGCCCGCCTGCCGGGGACGGACTCCGTTAGGTCGGGCTAGGTTAGCCCGATTCTTTGTATAGCGTGTTCAAATGAAGAAATGAGAAACTTGCCTCAAACTACGGTTGGAGTGGCAGTGACTGGAAGCAGGTGGCTTTTACAAGAAGACACAAAAAAACAATCAGGCTGTTTCTGTGTTCTACGGTGCGAAAGCAATGCCACTCCTATCTCAGTTCGAGGCAAGTTTCCCCTTTTCTTTAATAATAATAACTAATAAATAAGAATTAGATATTAAGTACCTTACATCTCTGTAAATTACTGGAGTGCAATGAAGTGTTATCTATCTATAACTTCCACACAATACAATCACTTAACCTGGTCCTAAGCTAGGATACCCTGTGCTATGGTAACCAGGCAAGGACGTCACAAACATGAAAATACATCAAGACTGAGGTCATTTGTACAAATGTACGACGGCACCCACGACCTCTGTTTTGGTAGCTAAACGCCTTAACGGCTAGACACATGACTAATTGACCATGTTACCTAATTTATTTATTAGGTTCAGTTATTTCAACTTCTCAGGAGTAAAATATATAAAAAAATCTCTTTACAGCACCGCTAAAAAACTATTTTCTTAAAATTTAAAATCTCTAGGGCCACTGATATAACGGAACGAGATACTTCCAGGTCAGCAACAGCTGAACCACTGCCTCTTGGCTTATCACTCGATATCATAACCTTGTTTCAAGTCGTGTTTTGTTTTACATTGTATTTTAATAAGGCTATAAGTACCTTTGAATGAAAACTTTCGTAAGCACCACACATCATTAAGTCAATTTCAGAATCTCTTAGCTGAAACTGGTCGGACTCTTCCGACAAAAAATTTAGGAAGTGATTCCGCAACTAAGTGCAATTGTGTGCAATAAAGAATATTCTTATCTTATCTTATCTTAAGATTACTATCATCATCATCAGCCATTTGACGCCCACTGCAGGACATGGGCCTCCCTCATGGTTTTCATAACCATGAGGGGTTTTGGTATAATCGCCACGCTTGGCAGGCGGGTTGGCGATCGCAGTATGCGGTTGGAATCTCAGAAAGACGCTGCTGCCCGTCTCCTGGTAATTGATTTCCTTAGTCGCCTTCTACGACGTCCACGGAAGGAAATGGAGTGACGCTATTCTTAATCCGGCGCCACACGGAACAAGTTTACTACAAGTACTCTTTTATCTTATCTAATCGGAATGTAGCTTACCTGAATAGTCGTTTGGTCTAGAGGCGTGGCTCGCAGCGTGGCGTGCGGGGCCGCTAGCAACAGTCGCAGAACCTAGTAAATGTAATCACTTCATTAGCACCAAACAAAAGTTTTTGGAGTGAAATAAAACAATAGATATTCTTTTGAAATATCGTAATGTATTTTATCTACACTAATGTTGTAACATTCTACTTATGTTTTCAATACTTGACTTATAATTACTACTGTTATAGCGCAGACAACAAAACACTCAATTTAAGCAATTTCACATGATGGTATAATATTCACATCGATATCGTAAAATCTCATTATAACATCAATAAAACGCGACCAACTTGATTGCAGGGCCAATCAGGTTGGTCGCGTTTTATTGAAGCGCGCAGCTGCGCTCTCATTGGTTAAATTTTAATGCCGGCAAAATCACTGTGATTATACACGTACGCGTGAATTTAATTTTTAATTGCATTAGTGAAGATAAAGTAGTGTATGCAACTGCATATAACACGGGTATTAAAACACTAGTTACTATTATGAAACTCGCTGCGCTCGTTTCATAAACTCACACTCGTGTTTTAATACCCTTCATTATATGACAGTTGCATAAATTACTATTTAAGCCTAGTAGTGGATAGCCGTGTAGTGTGCACTGACCTGCGTGTGCAGCAGTCCCTGCACGGACTCGCCGTTGAGCTGCGTGATGAGGTCGCCGGCGCGCAGCCCGGCCGCCCACGCCGCGCCCTGCTCGCTCACCGCCTGCGCACGGGAACGGCTCGCTCAGAAACAAGTGGCTATAGGGAGAGGTCACTCAGAACCAAGTGGGTATAGAAAAGTGGCTCAGAAACAAGTGAGTTTAGAAAGAAGTGGCTCAGAAACCAGTGAGTATAGAAAGAAGTGGTTTAGAAACAAGTGGGTTTAGAAAGAAGTGGGTTGAGAAACAAGTGGGTCAGACACAAGTGACTCAGAAACAAGTGAGTTGAGAAAGAAGTTGCTCAGAAACGAGTTGATATAGAAAGAAGTGGCTCAGAAACGAGTGGGTTTAGAAAGAAGTGGCTCAGAAAAAAATGGGTTCAGAAAGAAATGGGTCCAGAAACAAGTGGTTTCAGAAACGAATAGCTCAGAAAAAAGTGAGTGTAGAAAGAAGTGGCTCAGAAACCAGTGGATATAGAAAGAAGTGGCTCAGAAACAAGTGGGTTTAGAAAGAAGTGGGCTGAGAAACAAGTGGGTCAGAAACAAGTGACTCAGAAACAAGTGAGTTTAGATAGAAGTGGCACGGAAACAAGCGAGTTTAGAAAGAAGTGGGTTCGGAAAAATGTGGTTTCAAAACCATTGGGTTCAGTAACATGTGGGTTTTTCCTTCTACTTTCACTCTTTTTCACTGTTTCCCTCTTCTCTCTTTATCCATTCAATCCAAAGTTTTTTTAGGCTAGCCCTCACAGTACTTACCGAAACCAAATGGTGCATGGTGTAGTAGTCACTATCACCGAAGTAGACGCGCACAGTGTGAATGGTGAAACCAAACCCGCGCGGACCGCGGCGCACAACTATTGGCGGCTTCGACGACTGTATCAGCCTGCCGGGGGATAATGGCTCTTGTGAGAGAGGGTTGAAGGTTTCATTTGTAACGGGGTTGAGGACTGTCAGGGCAAGAGACTTTATGTCGAAGGTTTTGGATTAGGAAGGTTGTCGAAGGTGTGCAAATAAACTTGATATTCATCATCATCGTCAGCCATTTGACGCCCACTGCAGGACATGGGCCTCCCTCATGGTTTTCATAACCATGAGGGGTTTTGCCATAATCGCCACGCTCGGCAGGCGGGTTGGCGATCGCAGTATGCGGTTGGAATCTCAGCAAGACGCTGCTGCCCGTCTCCTGGTAATTGATTTCCTTAGTCGCCTTCTACGAAATCCACGGAAGGAAATGGAGTGACGCTATTCTTAATCCGGCCCCACACGGAACTTGATATTACTATTTTGTAATGGAGAATTTTATTTGGCTAGGTGACTGAATCAGCCTGTCGGGGCTAAAGAGAAATTGTAAAGTGAACCTTGAAGGTGCATTTTGCAACGAAGGACTATTAGGCTGTAGCTGAATAGGGAGTCTTGTATAAAGGGCTTTAACAAATTATGTAGAGCGTCGAGTTTGTGGACGACGCGATGTGCTGCTAATTTTGTTTCTGTGATGTATCTTGTTGGTATAATAAATGTTTTTCTTCTTCTTCTTCGTGTGTCGGTGGTTCCCAGGTCGGGTTAGCCCCAACGTGGGATTGGTCTCCGGGTGGGGTTGTCGGGCGACGAGTTTGCGGACGACGTATTTGGTCAGTGGTCCTCAGGTTGGGATGGTCCCCGGGTGTGGTTGGTCCTCAGGTGGGGTCGGTCCCAGCCGCCTGCGGTTGTACTCACGAATGATTGTGCGAGGGTGGGTCCCGGCGTGGGGAGGAGTTGGGTCAGTGGTCCCCAGGTCGGATTGGTCCTGAGCTCGTTCGGGTGGGCTCGGGTGGTCAGGGCCGCCCGTCATGCGGAGTAGTCGCGCGGCGACTTAGGTCAGTAGTCCCCGGGTCGGGTCGGTCCCCGATCGTACATCGCGCGGGTGTACTCACGAGTGGTTGGCGAGCGCGAAGGGCGAGGGCGGGTCCCGGCACGGCGAGGAGTCGCGCGACGAGTTGGTGGACGACGTGTTACCCGCGCACGGGGATATGGCGCCGCTCAAGATTATGCTGTCATCCGCTGCTGGAAAAGGATACATGATTACCCACATAACATATTTAGCATTAAGCACACCTATGTACAAATGTTTTTTATTGTGCAATAAAGTTTCAATCGATCATATTTATTTAGATATTAAACCGGTCTAATCGCGATCATTTAGTAGGTAAAATGTAATCACCTTCATTCCCGACGTTTCCACGATTAGACCCGTTTAATATATAAGTATGTATGAGCATCGCGAGTCATCTAAAAACCCATACTCTCTCTGAGAAAAGGCCTGTGCCCTGCAGTGACGCGTATATAGTTTACAATTTTTTTATGTAGCCTATATACGTCCCACTGCAGGGCACAGACCTTCTCTCAGAGAGAGAGAGAGAGAGTAATAATAATATAAAAATAGAAATGTTCCCTTACCCGGATGTATTATCAACGAAAGGCCGGACGTACTCGCGGACCGGCGCATGGATTTAGCCACCAGCGGAAGCGGCTTGGTCTTCTCCACCTTTTCCGGCCGGTCCAGTTTGTCCGGCCGGTCCGGCTTGTCCGGCCGGTCGACGCCCTTGCCGTGGGTGTCCGACCTGTGAAATATCCGACTGGGGCTTAAATATTATAGAGTGTACGGGCCGGATAGGCGCGGTGACTGGCCGTCAGAGATTTTTAACGGAGTCTTATTAGCTTCACTTGTAATTTTACAAATCACGCAATCCACTTTTAATCTTCTTCCTGTCGTATCGATTTGAATTTTCGCAATTTAGTATCATCGAGCTGAAGCGACGATCGAGGCCGGGTTCTTAGTATACGCTGCATAAAATAAATAAATAATAAACGAAACATTCAACAAATATTCTGGAGTCTAAAATGTTATATTGTAGATAATCTGACATTTTTCAGAGCATTCCCGATATGACGCATATGCTAAAGAGACAGAAATTTTTAAGAATGAATCTAAGGCGTCATCTATGCATATGTTAGTTTTTATATTTTCTATTGACAGTGATATACCTACTCACGGGCGCGGCACGAGCGGGTGCGGCTGCGGGCGCAGTATGCCGCGACACAGCGACACAGCGGTATACTCACGGGCGCGGCACGAGCGGGTGCGGCTGCGGGCGCAGTATGCCGCGACACAGCGACACAGCGGTATACTCACGGGCGCGGCACGAGCGGGTGCGGCTGCGGGCGCAGTATGCCGCGACACAGCGACACAGCGGTATACTCACGGGCGCGGCACGAGCGGGTGCGGCTGCGGTCGGAGCGGGGCGCAGCGGCGGCGCGCGCCGGGCGAGACGTCGTCCGAGTCGGTTTGGGACGACTCCGCCGTGGACGCGCCGCCCGCCGCTACCATCTGCCGGCCGGTACCGAGCTTGTTAGACGACGTGTCTTGTCTAGGGCCTATTGTACTGTCGTGACAATGTAACAGGCCCTAGAGTCTAACACACACATACGGTCTCGTATGTAAAAACACGATGCCTTAAATCAATCGATAAACGCCGATTAAAATAGTCTGTGGCGGAGATTTTACAAGGATGAGACGTAACCACGGATTAAATGAGACGGTAATGACGATAAGACCGCCAGTATTATGTTTAAGATTTTTTCATGTAGGTGTCTTTATAATGTATGGTGTGCAACAAAGAGTATTAATCTAATCTAAATTGCCTTTTCAATAAGAGAAATTGTGTTCTTATAAATGAGGCCGCTAGTTTTTCAGTAAAAATTAAGATCTCGCTACACTACATCACAACGTAAAATTAGCGACATTGATGCGGTTTTACTTTTTAAGAGTTAGTTTTTTGTGTCGGGGGTTTTTTAAATTTTTAAATTTTGTTATTGATAGATAGATAGATAGATAGATAAAACATTTATTTAACGGCACAATACTAAAAAACACATTATACAAAATAAAGAACATAAAACATAACATATTCATAAATATATAGGTGCTCAAATATTGAATTACACATAAAACATAAGAAAAAAAAAAAAAGTTACACATTTATAATATCATGATTTTATCAAGTTACAAAACAGGGTTTTAAGTATTGAGCCCCTAAAATGGCCCCGACTCAGCATGTGTTGCAGGAGCACCGAGATACTACCTGCAACGCTGATATTCTGTCGCGGCCATGTTGCGGTTAGTCGTGTTTGTGAAAATAATAAAAGTAATGAAATATATTTATAAAATGGGTGCCCAATATTACCAGTGTGAGGTCTATATGCCTAAGTTTAGTGTAGTGTGTTGTGTTTTTGTCTGTGGTATGTGTATAAAAAAGTAAATGGAGAAAACAGTGTGAAAATAATACTAAATATTAAAGTGAGGTGACTCATGAACGGTGTTTTGCCGGTGATATCTGCGCCATTTTCGCCGAGAACTATCTACTCACCACGAATAGTGGTAGAAGGAACAACACAGGTAGGTACGCACGAAATTGTGTTAGAAGTTGATTTTTGTGCCTGCAACAGATGTTCTTTATAAATTTTTTTGAAATTTAATCTATTTTTGCAGGTACGAAAAGGGGGTGGAATATTATTCCAGCACTTTGTTGCTGCGTACCTAAAACTGCCACGGAAGGCCGCTGTTCTATGAATCGGCAAACTAAGTGGCACAGAAGCCCCTCTTACCCCTTCTGCGTGACGTGATTGTCTCCAGGTAAGTTTATTTAGTAGATAGGAAGGCTCTTGTTTTTTGATAATTCCAAATAACATAGTAGCTAGCTGAAGCTTTTGTCTCGCTTCCATTTTCAGCATGTTCGCGCCATTAAGGAAGGGGGTCACATGTGTACGAGGCGGTATATACAAACAGTATCGAGCACAGGCGTTCTGCACTCTTTGGACCAGATTTTGGGATTTTTTAAATAAACAGGGGCCATACAAGGCCGCGCAGTAGCTAAGTTTAGATAATACTAAAGTTTCGCATAGCCTAATACGCAGGGAAGGACTAATGAAACTACGTATGCGGTAAAGCAACTTCAATCGGTAAAAACAATTTCTGACCACTTCTTGGATATGGCGTTCAAAATGTAGTTCACCGTCCATCAGAATGCCCAGATTACGGGCCTCCGTAACTCGCTCAATCTCTTTATTCCTTACATGTACATTAATATTTAATTGTGATAATTTTTTGATTTGGTTTTTGGAACCTAACAACATATATTTAGATTTTATCGGATTTAGTACGAGACAGTTCCTTTCGGCCCATACTGAGATTCTACCTAAATCTTCATTTAGACCAGACACACAAGCATCAGTCTCTTGCGGAAGAATTTTTGTGTAAACTTGTAAGTCGTCTGCGTATAAATGATACTGACAATTCTTTATTGAGTCTATTATGTCTGCAGTATATATAATAAATAATAAAGGCCCAAGTATAGACCCTTGGGGAATTCCGCGATCTGTGGGCTTGTCTTGGGATACGGTCGTGGAGCCGTCTGATTTTTGTAAGACCACTCGTTGTTGGCGATCTGTCAAATAGCTCTTGAACCACCTGATAGTACATGAGTCAAAACCGTAATAGGACAACTTGGATAGTAGAAGGTTAATGTTAATTGAATCAAACGCACGTGAGAAGTCCAATAACGTAAGAATACTTCCACTACCTGTGTCTTGTGCACCTAAAATATTGTCTACAACGTCAAGTAGTGCAGTTGCTGTACTGTGACTTTTTCTAAAACCTGACTGCATTTTGGGAAGGATACTGTTTTCCTCGCAATACCGAATCACCTGATCATAGATTACCTTTTCAAGGATTTTAGAAACTATGGGGAGTAAGCTAATAGGTCGTAGATCGGAAATTTCAGTTGGGTTGGATATTTTAGCAATCGGGCGAACTATCGCAGTCTTCCAATAGTCTGGGAAGGTTGAGGATACAATTGACTTATTTACGATTTCTACAATGGTCGTTAGGGAATAAGGCAGTGTTGCGATAATCATATCCAAGCTTATACCGTCAATACCTTGCGCATTTGACGACAAAGACAAGATAGCCTTTGAAATTACAGTTTCGTTTACAGGTTTTAATACAAAAGTTACATTTGAGTGCCTATTGCATTCATAATACGCCAGTATTGAGAAGCTGCAAATGTTGGTGCCAGGAATAGTTAAAAAATAATTATTAATTTTATCAGGGTCATCGAAGTGGTCTGGTGTGAGATTCTTCGCATGAGATTGAGGCAGAGCTATTTCCCTGAGAGACTTGAGAGACTTGAGAGAGAATTTTTTTGGATTATTTATATTACAGTTAACATGGTTCTCAAAGAAACAGCGCCTCTCCTGATACAAACTGACATTAACCAGATGCTTTAGATCTTTGTATTCCTGTTTATGTATGTCACTTTTACTTTTGGAATACCTGACACCAGCCCGGTCACGTAACTGCATCATGTATCTAACATTACTAGTGAGCCAAGGCTTCTGTTTTTCCCTAATCACGATTGTATGCAATGGCGCATGCTTGTCGAATATATCTATTACTAATTTGTTGAACTTATTTACAATTTCGTTCACGTCCGGGGAACATGACAGATTAGTCCAATTGATTAATTCTAATTCTAAATTTAATTTGAGAATGTCAATTGTTTTTAATGATCTAATTGTAATTTTGCGAGGTGGTATTTTTGGTTTTTTTATTAGTAATTCGGCTGTCACAATAGCGTGACTACATAAGTCAGAGATATGGTCGACTGTCACAGATATTTTACACGGGTCAACATCGGTACACACCAGGTCAATTGAGGTCGAAGAGCCATTTGTAAAATGAGTAGGCACGTTTACAATATTCTTTAATAGGGTACTTGTCAAAAAGTTATCTAATTTGCTATTGTTCGTGCTAGGCAGTAATGTATTTACATTAAAGTCCCCTAACAAAATCACATAGTCAAAATTGGCAAAGCTTATAATGGACTCGGTTAAAGCCTCAAAAAACGTGTCGCAATTAAGCCATGGTGGTCTGTATGCTGTACCTATAGCCAGCCGCATGGAATTTATCCTGACAGACAGCCACATTTGCTCGACCTGCTCGGGTGCAGGCGGGTGCGGCTCGGTGACGGCGCGTACGCCGTGACGTACGTAGAAGCCCACTCCGCCGCCCCGCTGCCGCACGGCGCGCGGCCGCGGCACGTGCCGCAGCCGGTATCCCGGCAACTTAGGCGCCCGACCCTCTTCCCCATCTCTCAGCCACGTCTCATTGATACATATAATGTCAGGGTATAGCCTAGCAAACGCAACCTCGAACTCATCATGTTTGGTCCCAAGTGAGCCTGCATTGAACAAACTAATTTTCAATCCGGTCTTAGGCATGGCAACAAAATAAGTTCAATATAATGGATACAGTCGTGGTAAGTGGCAGTCCCTGATCTCTGCCCACCCCTCTGGGAAACAGGCGTGAGTTTATGTTTGTGTGTTTGTGTACAGACGTAATAGCGTAGCTTGATGTAATATTGTACAGAATATATAAATAGATAATTAGATTAACAGTGAGATGATAATATATGAATATACTATAATAATGTGTGTCCTGTGATGGTGTGTATTTATTTAGATGGAAGTGTATTTCTTTGTTTGGGTCCCAAGTTTCCATGAAATTATAAGGAGTTATTTTGATCCGCTGTGACTGAATACTTAACAGATAAATTATTACATAATAATATAGACAGAACAAAGCGGTACACAAAGATGACCTAACTAGGCCTTTACAAAACTTTTAATGTCTTCTTCACTGCGCAGTATATACCTAGGAGAATTGTTTTCCATGCGGGCAAAGACACGTCCGTCTCTGGTCCAGACGAACCTCCAACGTGCCGCTCGACCAGCGTCGCGGGCCATAGCGAACAGTGCTCTGTTCGTTTTCGTCAGCCGTTCATTTACATAGAAGCGGCGCGGTTCGTGCGCCGGTAGGCCCAGTTCGGCGGTGGTGGCACCACGGCGCACACGCGCGCTCTGGAGCAGCTGGTCGCGGAGCGAGCACCGTGTCAGCCGCACCACGATGGGGCGCGGGGTAGGCGCCCGGCCTCCCTCAACCAAACCACGCCTTGGCCCTACTCGTGACGCACTGACGATATCACGCTCCTCCAACGTCATCCCCAGCTTGGCGGCTGCTGTCATCACAAGATGTCCCACTGATTCTCCGTCGTGCTCTGGTATGCAGGTCACCTCCACATCATTGATGAGAAGTTCCTGCTCTCGTTCGTTTAACTCGTTGCGCAGACCGGATAGGGCCTCCGACATCCGGGTGACGTCCGATGCACCGACTTTGCGCTCGAGGGCAGAAAAATCCTCCCTTAGTTTGGCATTTTCACTGCGAAGGGCCGACACTTCTTCACGAAAGCTTTCCCGAAGTTTTGTAAGAATTATATTGAATTCGGTTGTAATACTGGTCCTGAATTGGTCTAGCTTAGATTCCAACAGCTTACCGAAAAGGTCGTACGTGATGACCTGTGCACTTGGGGCAGATGTCGGGCTGCAAACATCCATGGGCTGCTTCTCCACTGGCGCTGGGGACGCCCTCGTAGACTCACTCTGCGGCGCAGGAGGGGCCGCCCTTTGCTCGAACTGTTTACGGGTGGGGGTTTCGTCCCCTCTCCTGCGACTGTTAACATTGTCGCAGCCGGGGCACTGCCATGCTTTCTTATTCAGCTCCCTGTACGTAGCCGAAGTCATATTTAGGCACAGGTAATGGTATCCCTTGCCGCATAGGGTGCATTTGAGAGCCTCACTACCAGTAGCAACGGCAAAGCAAGCTTCACACTTCATTCTGCCGACAGGGAGTATTATTATGAGCGTAAGCGAAGTAAAATTCTCTGAGAGGCAAACCAGCTGGCACCGCGGTTCTTGTAGTGTCGGTTCTCGGTGGTCTATGCCCAATCACACGGCACAGTAGATGAGTCACAAACACTTCAAAGCGCCACGCGAATTTCGATGTTGTGTCGTAGCGCCAACCGTGAAGTTTGCTTGCAAGTTTACGGGCACAAAACCGTTAGACACAGATACCGAACACTTTGATTTTGTCTAAATGCACTTTATTCGCTTAGCTTAGGAGATCACTTATATATACAATACGTTCACTGGCACATAGATTTACAAATAAACTATTTATGAAGTACAAAACTACTTTTACACTATTTTTAATATTAAGTTCAAGGCAGAGATGATAACATAGATGTTTATCAGTAGACCGTCAAAGACTAACCCATTTATTGGCATAAATGCTATTTATTCTCAGGTCCGTGACCCTAGGTTCTCGGTCGTGGGTCCTAAGAATCACTATTAACATGATTGAGATATTGATCTGACGCTTGCAAAAGCAATCTGTAAGAAAATATCTGTTTTTTTCCATTGGTGGCGCTAGTGTTGCTGCAGGAGCTTCTTAACTGCTGGTGTCGGCAGAATAAGTGGTGGACAACGCGGCTTTAGCGCCGGGTCGGCCGTAAGATGCGGATGTTGGTAGGATAAAGTGTTACGTAAGTACTACAGGGGTGCAGGGAGGGTTTTAGCTTTGCTTATTTTTGTTGACATGGGGGGCGGATCTGGATGGTGATTACGTCAGCAGTAGGCATCTATTTTTTTACCCTTTTTTTCTACAAAATTTAGTAGATTTTGTTTTGAACACATATGGCAACCCTATTTGTCTGTGTTTTTTCAGAAATTCCTATAAATAATGGATACGTTTAGGTACTCGGTTCGAAACGAGTAGGGGAATTACCGCGCGCTATTCACTTGTCTAAATTTCTTCCGCCAATGTATTGTTTCGTTTTGGTACGATTGACGATTTCAATACATAAAAAAATGCATATCGTCGCCCTAATTCTAATAGGTAGTATCTCATTTTTGGACGAAATTGACTTTTTGGGTGTTTTGGATAGAGTTGACAAAACTACATCGTTCTCTTTCGTTACTATTTAAGCTTTGTATGAAAAAAAGAGAGATAAAAGACTTGACGTAATACGTCGCATCTCGAATCACGGAATTATTAGTGCGAATATGCAGTAACTCATCATTCGCCATACTTAATTGACGTTTTGCAGATCGCTGCTTCATAAAAGTGTTTTATATTTGGATTCATTAGCATTTAAGGTAAGTAACAGATAGTAATTTGTAATTTATATTCTGAGCTATGTTTTCTGATATTATTTAGGCACAACATTGTCTTTATGGAGTAAAAAAATGTGTTTAAAAATTACTGTTGAGATACTACTTTTTCGAATAAATTTTTTGAGACTTAGTATTGAGTTAATTCTTATTGACACTAATTTAGAAACAAATTTTGTTTCTAGTTTTTTTCAGTTTCGCGAAATTTTGTCTTAATTAAACATTATATTTTAATATAATTTTTTTCATATTAAACTTTGTATAATTTTACTTTTTTTTTGCTTTTTAATCTTTTCAGATATCTATGTACAGGTCTAATTCTCATCAAAATGAACATTTTTCAATCGGATTCCGAAGATGATCAGGAAGTTTTAAAAGCATTGAGAGAGTGGCGTAACAGTGACTGACACTAAGAAGAAACCTATCATAAAGAAAAAATCCAGTATAAAAATTTTAGAAGATGTTGTAATCAATACCGAAGACATCCCGGACATCAGCCTGTATGAGATTAGGATGGCCCGGAAACAGCTCAAGAATAACAAGGCACCAGGAGAGGACGGAATCACATCAGAGCTCCTGAAAGCGGATGGAACACCCGTACTTAAAGTCCTTCAGAAGCTCTTCAATTCCGTCGTGCTCGAAGGAAAAACGCCAGAAGCATGGAACAGAAGCGTGGTGACGCTGTTCTTCAAGAAAGGTTATAACTCTCTATTGAAGAACTACCGACCCATCTCGCTTCTGAGCCATGTTTATAAGCTGTTTTCGAGGGTCCTCACGAATCGTCTCGAACGCAGGTTTGATGACTTCCAGCCTCCCGAACAAGCCGGTTTCCGAAAGGGCTTTAGTACCATATACCACATCCACACGCTGCGGCAAATTATACAGAAGACTGAGGAGTATAATTTGCCATTCTGCTTAGCGTTTGTGGACTATGAGAAAGCCTTCGATTCGATCGACACATGGGTAGTGCTCGAGCCTCTCCAGCGTTGCCGTATTGACTATCGGTATATCGAGATGCTGAAGTGCTTGTACAACAGCGTCACCATGTCGGTCCGAGTACAGGAGTAGAATTTGGAGGCAATTCCATTGAGAAGAGGCGTGAGACAGGGAGACGTTATCTCTCCGAAACTGTTCACGAACGCACTGGAAGATGCCTTCAAGCTTCTGGAATGGCAGGGACGCGGCATCAATATCAATGGCGAGTACATCACGCAGCTTCGATTGGCCGAAGATATAGTAGTCATGGCAGAAACGATGGAAGACCTCGGCGTAATGCTCGAAGACCTCAGTCGAGTTTCCCAACGTGTGGGCCTTAAAATGAACATGGACAAAACGAAGGTCATGTCGAACGCCCGTGTTGTGCCCACCCCAATAACATTGGGGAACACGACTCTCGAAGTTGTAGACGAATACGTACTTAGGACAAACAGTCCAACTAAGCCGGTCCAACTTCGTGAAAGAGGTCAATCGTTGAATCCAACTCGGCTGGGCAGCATTCGGGAAACTTAGAACAGTCTTTTCGTCTAATATACCTCAATCGCTCAAGACAAAATTATACAACCAGTGTGTGTTACCAGTGATGACTTATGGCACTGAAACGTGGTCTCTCACTATGGGCCTTATAAGGCTCAAGGTCACACAACGAGCTATGGAAAGGGCTATGCTCGGAATTTCTCTACGAGATCGAATCAGAAATGATGAGAACCGTAGACGAACGAGAGCCGTCGACATAGCCCAGCGGATTAGTAAGTTGAAGTGGCAGTGGGCGGGGCATATAGCACGCAGAACTGATGGCCGATGGGGCCGAAAAGTTCTCGAATGGAGACCACACACACGCGCAGCGTAGGACGACCAGCCACAAGATGGACAGATGACCTCATCCAAGTGGCAGGAAGACGCTGGATGCAAGCCGCTTTTAACCGGTCTTTTTAGAAATCCATAGAGGAGGCGTATGTCCAGCAGTGGACTTCTTGTGGCTGAATGATGATGATGAATTAATAAGAAGAGAATACTTTAAAATGTAAATATGTAGTGCTATTTTTTAAAATTTTATAAAGATTTTAGTGATAACATGTGTTTAATTTTCAGTGCGAATTAATAGTAACTCAGTGAAATAGCTATGCTAATAAAGCTCATCTCATATATTACACTATCTGTAAGAATTAATGTTTTTTGCGTAACAAATTATGACATCTATTTAATTTTTAATATCATGTTCAGAACTTACCTTTTAGTGTTTTCTAACAACTTGTAAGAAAAAAACCGTAATTTTAGCCTCCTCAAAAGTCGTCAAAATTGAGATACTACCTATTAGAATTAGGGCGACGATATACCAATGTTTACGTAAGCATGCGAGGGGGGGTAAGAGCTTTGCTTACTTACGTAACACTTGAACGGCCCCTAAGTGGTGTCGACTTACCGGGCACTTGGGGTGGTGGTGCGGCGGCGCGGTGGGCGTGCCCGGCGGCCCAGCGCTGTCCGGCGTGCCCGGCCAGCTGTCCGTGCTCTGCGGGGAGTGACGTCATAGCAATAGTAAACACTCAAAACACGTTTCAGTGAAACTAACACCTGTCGGCGACTTCAGTCTGCGTGAATTTGACAATGACTAACTTGCACAAAAATGTTTTAACCCTATTGTAGAGGCTATGTTAAGTACTAATATAACAAGTGTACTCACAACTACACGATTCAAGTCAGAACTTCAGCGTCACCGATCGCCTGGAGCCGAGTATACCCGATTCCAATGATTTTAAAACGGACACTATTATATTAAATGTCTGGCCTTATAAACAGTTTAATTCATGAGTTATAGGTTTCAAAATGAGAATGTAAACTCCTCTGTTAATTAAGGACGAAATTTTAAAAGGCACACTAGCTCAGTTGCAAAATAGTCGTTCACTTATATTTCTGAACCTACATGTTATTATAAAGTGTAAGTGTAAGTATAGGTGTAGGTGCCGGGCAAGCCTACTCGATCTAAAAAACAATGTCCCAGGCATGGAGCGGCCGAGTGGTCTCTTCGCCCATCTAGTGTGAGTGAAGGTGCCACTAGACGCTGCATAAATCATCTCATTACGTAGACGCAAAGCAGATGTATTTTTCGGTTTGTCTTTTCTATTCCTCTCTCTCTCTCTCTCTCTCTCTGTGTCTCTTTCATATTTTTTCCCTCTAGGAACAAGTCCCCACCCTAGAGGAATCGTCAAGCGTGTAGTTCTGATAGCGCCGCCACTGAGGCGAAGTGCTGCTAAAGGCAGCAAACAAGCCTCCTTCCTCTTTGGTCTCTCCAGCACCAGCCTCATCCGACTAGATGCTACTTAAGGCAGCAAACAAGCTACCTTCTTCCGTCGTCACTTCAGCACCAACCTTGTCCGACTCTATTACTCCCTCCCTCTCGCGCCTTTCTATCTCTTTCTCGTACTCACCCTGGAGGAATGGTCAAGCGTGGTGTTCCGATGGCGGCGCCACTGAGGCGAAGTGCTGCTAAAGGCAGCAAACAGGCCGCCTTCTTCCGTCGTCTCTTCAGCGCCAGCCTCGTCCGTTTCCACCTCGCTGTGGTTGTAGCGGTCGCAGCGGCCTGGGCAAAAATTAAAATCAATTATAAACAAAAAAACGCCTACAAAAAACCATCGAGCCGTTCATTGCCACCGCGACGGAGAACGGGTCGATGGTCGGTGGGCAGACGACATTGTGAAGGCGACAAAGGACCGGGTGGGTTGGCGTGAATGATAAGAGGCCTATGCCCGACAGTGAGCTCTGTTTATGAGCTTAGATCACCACGATACGGTTTCGCCTAGTGAGGGATCGCAGACCAACTGGCGAAAAAGAAAACGCGCTCTATCGTATTATAGTATTAGTAGTAGCCTCTGTAAAATTCTTGATTCTAATGTTTTCTCTGTAATCTTTTGGTAAATAAATAATTTTGTATTTTTGAGACCGATTAGTATTTTATGCAACTGTCATATACGAGAGACTTAGAATACGAGTGTGGGTGTAATAGTATCACACGAGTATTCTAATATCTGTATGCAGTTGCATACCCTCCATGAGATTAGATTAGATTAATACTCTTTATTGCACACCATACTTTATAAATATACATGAAAAATCTTAAATATCTAAGTTACATAGTATACAACTGGCGGTCTTATCGCTAAAAGCGATCTCTGCTTTATCTTCTCTCATTTATAAATCAAACCAAAGTTAACAAGAAAGGCAATTGTTTTCCATTTCTTTAGCCGCACAGAAAAAATGTAAACTAATAATGGCGGCAAAACAAATCCAAACTGCGCAGGTCCGCTTTCTTTTTTTTTTATTTGTTCCATTTGGGATAGGCAAAGGAGTCATACCTACATACAGCCATGTGCTCAGTGTGGGCGAAATAAACCAAAAATTCACAGAAAAGTTTACTGCAAGGAGAATTTTAGCCGGAAGTGTAACAGCAAGGAGAATTTTACCCGCAAGTAATAACAAAAAAAAGCTATTTTACGATACAGGTTGGCAGAAATTCTCATACAAAATTTGTATCGTAATTTAATTTTTCTATTTTGATCAGTTGTCTGCGAAATAACTGTAAGCCATATGTATCAACTTTTAAGATCATAATTCGAATCGTACGACATGAGTGTACATAAACAAGGATGTTGGGTAAAACGTTCTTGTACATAAAGGAGAATTACTGAACTTGTTAAAATCCTCAACGAAAATTCTAATCAATAAATAAGGAGTCAACTGTACATGAACTTACTGTCAAAGTAGCTGGTGTCCTCATCATTCTCGAGCTGCGGAATAAACTCGGCTTTCCTCCTCAGCAGGTTATTCCAATCTAGCCCGCAAAAGTATATGTGCTCCTGTTGACAAGAGAATCAATATTCAAGGTCCTAGGTTCAATTCCGGCACGTACCAATGACTTCGTTTTATACCAATCAATCAGCCTGTATTGGTCCACTGCTGTACAAGTAACTTTGTACTGTAAGTAACGTACTTTACGTCACTCGTATTGGTTCGACAAATGAAAAGAAAGAATATTCGGTTTTGAATTTATATTTCAGTTTTCTTGTTGACATACCTCAGCGCTTGAAATCGCTAATCCTCGTGTGGTGATTAATTTCATATTATCTCTCTCTGAGAGAAGGCGTGCCCTGAAGTGGGACGTACATGCTACATTTCTAAATTTTTAATGACAAGTCAATGTACACACCGTGGGGTGTACCTGCCTACTCCTCTGCCGCGTAACCGTGTGGCATACCTTGACTTGCTGAGTCCGGCCTGTCCCCAGTCTGTCTTAGTGCCTACCCCACTGGGGTATAACCGTGGGGTGTACCTGACTTGCTGGGCCCCGTCTGTCCCCAGTCTGTCTGTAGTGCCTACCCCTCTGCGTCACAACCGTGTGGCATACCTTGACTTGCTGAGTCCCGCCCGTCCCCAGTCTATCCCGAGGGTTCCGCGCCAGGAGCTCCGTGATGATGGCGCGAGCCTCCACCGCTATTGGGAAGTCCTCTTCTGATGGCCACTCGATGTCGTCTGTCAATAGACGTTATAATGTTTAGATCAGTTAGAGACGTATTTCGGAATAAACAGTATTTCTAGACTTCAAACACGTGTTTAGAACTCATAATATTTTTTCAAACTTCTAATTAAACAACTCAAAGAACTGTGTGTTACCAGTGGATGACTTATGGCTCTGAAACGTCACGCAACGAGCTATGTAAAGGGCTATGCTCGGAATTTCTCTACGAGATCGAATCAGAAATGATGAGATCCGTAGACGAACGAAAGTCGTCGACATAGCCTAGCGGATTAGTAAGTTGAAGTGGCAGTGGGCGGGGCACATAGCACGCAGAACTGATGGCCGATGGGGCCGAAAAGTTCTCGAATGGAGACCACATATCGGCAAGCGCAGCGTAGGACGACCAGCCACAAGATGGACAGATGACCTCATCCAAGTGGAAGGAAGGCGCTGGATGCAGGCCGCTTACAACCGGTCTTTTTGGAAATCTATACTTATGTCCAGCAGTGGACTTCTTGTGGCTGAATAATGATGATGAATTAAACAACTCACTCAACGGACATCACTCGCTAACGTGAGGAAACGGTGTTTACACACATCAGCGCTTGAAATTGCCAAGCTGCGTGGTAATTAAGCCCATACTATTTCTCTCTCTCTCTCTTCTCTCTCTCTCTCTCTCTCTCTCTCTCTCTCTCTCTCTCTTTCTCTCTCTTTCTCTCTCTCTCTCTCTCTCTCTCTCTCTCTGAGACAAGGCCTATGTCCTGCAGTGGGACGTATATAGGTACACAAAAAACTAAAAACCAAAAATGAACAACTCGTTTCCTAATTTCTCCAAGGCGGGGTTGGCTGGATGAGGATGGTCTAGGACATCGCTGGACCAACTGTATCATCATCATCAGGTCCAGCACTCACCGTTGACAGTGTGAGCAAAGAGCTCCTCAGGAGTGTCTCCGAAGAAGGGTACGCAGCCGACTATGAACTCGTACAGGATTACTCCCATCGACCACCAGTCCACCGGCTTGCCGTAACCCTGCGGAGGAATTTCACGTTCTATCAGTTGCTCTGAATGTGAATGAATGAATGAATGAATGAATGAATTTATTTCTAATAATATGCCAAGTTACAATTGTATGTAATAAATAACCTAAGTATTTCAATTATGGGGTACAATTATAGTTTAGCCTGCAAAGTTTAGCCTCAAAGAGGCTCCAAATTTCGCCGATGCTTGCACTTGCCCATTAGCTCGGTTGGGAGAGCGCTGGCACGGTGAGCCAGAGGTCGCGGGTTCGAGTCCCGGCATGGGTGGAATTGTTAGCCTCTAAATAGGTTTTTAAAATTGTCCTCAGCACGGATTAGTGCAACGAAAATAATATAACATTTTAACATTTTTAATTATTTGAATAAAGTGAGTAAATTTTTGACGAATGCGGTCTGAGGATTTGATGCAAATTTCAATTACGGACATTTTAAATATATTTTTGTTTTCCGATACATGGTTTTTAATAAAGAAAAATTGTTTCTCTAATTATTATTTTGGAATCAAATTTTCTCAATGGCAAACTTAGTACATGATAAGAAAAATATGCCTTGAATATACGCAATTTCATTATCCATCAAACTCTCAGACCACATTTATCAAAACTTTACTCATATTATTACAATATTTAAAAATAATATTTTTTTTGTTGCACTAACCCGTGCTGAGGACAATATTAAAAACCCATTTAGAGGCTAAAAATTCCACCCATGCCGGCACTTGAACCCGCGACCTCTGGCTAACCGTGCCAGCGCTCTCGGGTTCAAGTCCCGGCATGGGTGGAATTTTTAGCCTCTAAAAAGGTTTTTAATATGTAAAAATGTTAAATTGTGCGAGCGAGACCGCATGCGCCACGTAAGAGCAGCCTTAAGCCTTATTTTGTTTTACGTTGTATTTTGATGAGGCAATAAATAGTATTTTCTAAGGTTAACACGAGCACTAGACATAATAAAAACTGAATTTGCACGGAAACGAGTAAATATCGTAAACAAAAAAAAAATAAACGAGTAAATATCCGTGCAAATTCAGTTTTTATAAAGCAATAAATACTTCCTTATCTTTATCTTATGTTTATCTTTACTGACCTGCCTGAGTATGACCTCTGGCGCGATATATTCGGGCGTCCCGCAAACCTGCTTATCGGAGAACTGTCTGGCCTCGCGGTCCGCGAACTCTTCGTACAAGTTCGTAGCCACTGCGGGAACATTACTAATGTAGTTATAATATAATCATCATCATCAACCCATTATGTCCCCACCGAGGGGCACGGGTCTCTTCCCTGAGGAAGGTATAGGCCATACTCCGCCACGGGGGCCAAGTCCGGATCGGTGGAGGCTTGTAGACTAGTGGCTCGTCTACTGTCAGAAGTTGTCAAGCCGCCCTAAGGCCTCTGACTTGGCTCAACGACTGCCATCTATCGACGGCAGCCGGCACCAACAGCTTAACGTGCCTTGCGAAGCACGGAACCGCTCGGAAAAATGCCACTAGCGTTAGGCATAGACGGCGACCCATCCATGCACTGAACGCGCCCTGTGTTGCTTAACCTTCGTGATCGTTTAAGATCACTCAGGCAGCCGGGGCTACGAGCGATAATATAATACTTTACTATAATAGTTAGCCCATAGTTGGCTCATCATCAGCCATTTGACGCCCACTGCAGGACATAGGCCTCCCTCATGGGTTAACTAACAAACCAAGGGTTTTGCCATAATCGCCACGCTCGGCAGGCGGGTTGGCGATCGCAGCATGCGGTTGGAATCTCAGGAAGACGCTGCTGCCCATCTCCTGGTAATTGATTTATAGTTGGCTCGTTATTAGTTTAATGATTATTAGTTTTCTCTTTATTATATCAGTGTTTGTGCATATTACAAGGTTTTCGCATTTGTATGGTACTTACAAATAAAGTTGCTATCCACATAGACTGATGAATATGAGGGGTTTAGTTACGCCCTGCATAAAATTTAAAATACAAGATGTACTACGAAAAAATACTTGTAGTTCGGAACAAAATCCCCATAAGTATTCGAAAATTACTCGTCAATACGATCAACTTTTACTATGTATTGTAATTGTAGTGTATTAGTTTACTCTACTTACAGGACATAAGACCCATTTTGCTGAGTCCAAAGTCCGTCAACTTGATGTGGCCAGTGGCAGTGATGAGCAAACTGTGAACGAAACAAAAACACACATCAATAAAATTGTCTACAAGTTTATTCGAATGTCACTAGATGGTGCAGTGTAAATGCCAGTAGGTGGCGCTCTTTACATTCTAAATAGGACCTTTTTTAAGTTTCTCTATCAATCTATCTTTTTTAAAATTCCCAATTGAGACTTTAGATTCATAATTGCAGATTTTGATGCACTATCCCCTAGGAATGCAGGTATTCGCCGTCCCGAAGACACGTCGGGAGTGAGGGGGCCGGCTTGCAAAATCTTGGCGCTGTTTGACACTAGATGGCACTGCCCAAATTTTGTATCGCGGTGTGTTGTTGCAATTTTTATTAACATAATAGTAAATTATGCATTAAGGGGATAAAGCAGTGTATTTTGTCACGGGCGATATTTTAACTCCCGAGCGAAGCGAGGCGAAGAGAACGCCCGAGACAAATACACTGCTTTATCCCCAAAATGCATACTCTACTTTATATAAACACTGCGAGGCAATAAAACATAATACAATTAATAGGAAAAAGTTTTCATTCTAATTTTGAATAAATTCTTCTTGGTGTAGGGCTCTATGAAAAGTTTATATTCTAATTTTTACGTTTGGTCATGGATTGCAAGGAGCTCGTATATTCAATGTTGATTGCATTCCAAATTCAAATGTCATAATTCCCTAGGGGATTATGAAATTCAGTACATTTATAATGACCCGGTTAGACCATAGGACACAAATGACTTGCTTTAAGTTGAGTTTGCATGACACATAATATGCCATTGACGAGCAGGTGTTATATAAAAGTGTTTTATGTACTTTTGGGTGGTTAATGTCTTACTTTTCGGGCTTGAATCCGGAAGAACTATCCCATAGCAGTACAAATACTCCACAGCCAGTAAAGTTTCAGCGAATAAATACCACGCCATGACGGGAGGCAGGGGGCCGTTCTTGGGGCCGGTTTACTAAAGCTTGGCGCAGTTTGACGCTAGATGGAGCTGCCCACATTTTACATCGCGGAGTGTTGTTGGTATTTCAATTAATATCAATAGTAATTTAGTTTTAGGTGTACAATTTCTTACTTGTCGGGCTTGAGATCGCGGTGGACTATCCCGTAGGAATGCAAATATTCCACAGCCAACACAGCTTCGGCGAAGTAATGGCGCGCCATGTCGGGCGGCAGGGGGCCGGCGCGCAGCAGAGTGGCGCAGTCCCCCCCTTCCACGAATTCCAGGATCAGGCACAAGTGGCGCTTGGTCTCGAACGAGCAGTACATTGTTACCTACGATAGAATAGGACTGGATAAGACTGACGAAACTTATGATGGATATTGTTTGGTGCATGTTAATTTTCCGTAATTTAAAATTGTAAACTTTAAACGTAAAGAGATCCAATTTTCTGATTTCTTAATAGACATAAATTTGACCTAGTACTTATTGCATTATATTCTTTTTATTGCACTAACCCGTGCTGAATGTGTACGTAACACAGAGAAGTTTATAGAGGCTCGAAATTTCGCTGATGCCCGCACTTGCCCATTAGCTCAGTTGGGAGAGCGCTGGCACGGTTAGCCAGAGGTCGCGGGTTCAACTCCCGGCATGGGTGGAATTTTTTGCCGCTAAATAGGTTTTTACTTATTGCATGTTAGATTGTAGGTAATGAAAATATTTGTATGCTTTTTTTTTAGCAGAATGTAGAGTACATAAATGTATTTACCAACTTATATATCCACCTACATTCCACAAATGAACGATTTTGTGTTTGTATTTGTATTACATTTCTTCTTTCTTGAAAGTTAGTTTGGTTTTAAATTACAAACGACATGCCGAATCGTACTTTACAAATATGTTTAGAGGATACAAAAGAGATTTATTGGGCTTAGAATTGGCCTCAGTCTGGGTGTATATTCATGTTCGTGATGTCCTTGCCTGCATAGCACAGGGTATTCTAGTTTGGGACCAAGTCAAGTGATTGTCACTTGACCTGGTCATTGCCATTCGGCATGTCGTTTGTAATTTAAAACCAAACTACGTTTCAAGAAAGAAGAAATGAAATACAAATACAAAATCGTTGTGGTTGTGTGGAAGTTATTATGATGATCATTATTATTAATTTTTTTCTACGGAAAGGCTTGCAAGGCTTTAATTTCTTTTATATTCATCTATTGTGAATTCTAAGCACGATCAATCCTCGATCATCGCTCTTAACATACTGATAAAAGTTTCATGGCAATCCTGCATGTCTTCAGTAAATTAAAACCAAACTACATTTGTATGGGAATAGCTCTTAAGCCAGAACAGAGAAATTCAGCAAGTATACCACGAAGTAATACAATTTAAAAGCTACTCGCTTCTCGCTAACAAAACATAGACGTGACAGTGTAGTGCGAGCGAGAGTCGAATAGTTGTTTAATTACTTTCTTTAACTGTGCAATAATGACTGCCTCGTTGGGCTACCCGTTACGGCGCTTAGCTACCAAAACAGAGGTCGTGGGTTCGACGTGGGTCCGCCGCACATATGTATACCTAATAAATAAATTAGGTAACATGGTCAATTAGTCATGTGTCTAGCCGTTAAGGCGTTTAGCTGCCAAAACAGAGGTCGTGGGTGCCGTCGTACATTTCTACAAATGGCCTCAGTCTTGATGTATTTTCATGTTTGTGACGTCCTTGCCTGGTTACCGTAGCACAGGGTATCCTAGTTTAGGACCAGGTCAAGTGATTGTGTTGTGAGAAGCGTTGGTAGCCCAGTGGGTAGAACAATGGACTCGGAAGCGGGAGATCCAGGTTCGATTGACACTGCGGACATGTATCTATGACTTTGTTTATTGCCAAAGTTACGTACATCTGCGAATTTGTAGTAACAATACCACACGCTAACCGTGAAGGAAAACATCGTGAGGAAACCCGCGACTTGGTTGGCCCCGCACGTATTGACTTGTCTTCCCTGTGGGCTAGGCCGACTAAGATGGATGGTATAGGTGCTGGACAAGCCTACTCCATCTAAAACACAATGTCCCAGGCACTGCAGCGTCCGAGTGGTCCCTTCACCCATCTAGTGTGAGAGAAGGTGCCACTGGACGCTGCATAAATCATCTCATTACGTAGATTCAAAGGCCAAAGTTTATTACAATTACGATAAACGTTCTCACCACGAAAGGGTTGTCGGCAAAACTAAGAATGTCACGTTCAGCGAATGCCTGTTCCACTTGGTTTCGTAGCATCAAGTTATTCTTGCTTATCTTCTTCATTGCGTACCTGGAAGACAGTGTTCATATAAATCTTGTGTTAAAAAAAATCTCATAATCTCACAAATAAATCTTATCTACTAAACAAGAATTAAAAAGTTTAAAAACCATTACATGACAAAGGAAAAACGTTATTGCTATTCAGATCGATTTTAGTACGTATTCATAAACGCTGAAATAAAGTATAATTGTTTTTATGTCGTTTGGTATATATTAGGATTATAAAATATTTATGAACTTTATTTTATGAATTTATTTTCTTTCATTATACTCAAAAAGGATGTAAGAACATATCAGAGATATAAATTTACATAAATATAAATGTTATAAAGTGGATAAATACGGTATTTGACACGATCAACTATAAATTATTTCATATACTCGATTAAAACAAAAATTACAAAATATATCGGAAAATGTATCTCTTTTAGTCAATTACTATTTATTACAATTTGTAAATAGATTAAACATAAAAAGAGTGCTCTGAAATATGACGTCATAAGCCAGTATTTTCAAACAAAATTCCGTTTTAAAAGTAACTCATTTGATATTATTTAATGACATCTCAACGTAGAAACGGGCCTTATTTTAGTCTTGTTTCTACGATAGTCACTAGATGGCGTGACCTATGAGACTCCATCGTGTCGTCTTGTTTTCTACGCATTGCCATATCCCAGGTGAGGTTGGCGTGACGGTGAAGAGGCCTATGCCCGACAGTGGGCGAGTTTCATGGGCTGTTTAGATAGATGGATATCCTAAGATATTCGGATTTTTTACTTTAGTCGTAGTTTTTTAAGAGTTAACAGCGCCTCAGTACCTTTGCCTGGTCTGCTTGTGCTTGACGAGGTAGACGGCGCCGTAGGCCCCGTTTGAGATCAGTTTTATCACTTGGTAGTCGTTCTCGGAGGGCGGCGCCCCGCCCGCGCCCCCCGGCGGCGACTGGCGCCCCCGGCTCCTGCCATCACAACGAAGGTTGTTAGTTGTACATTATTTATTAGGAGAAGTAAGCAGACAACAGGATTTGCCAGTTGCTACGATTTTGATGAATCTCTTACTCTTCACTAACATTTATAGGGAAGAGCGGGTGATCGTGTTCTTCCACTATAAAGAGAAATGTCGAATGTTATGTCATGTGAAACATTTTGCTTTCGGGATGCAGGAATGTCGGAGTTTATAGTTCGCGCGCAGACATGTGTTCGCCACACATTTATCGGACGTTGCATGCAAGCATGCTAGTTTCGGGTACTGTTTATCTTACCCTTCACTAATACATCCCCTATTTGGTCGACGTGTGTCCGCCTGGGACGCCCTGTATACAGACTACATAAGAAAGAAACTTACTTCGACGGCGAGTAGTTCAGCGGCGGCGCGGGCGGCGGCGGCGGCACGTTCAGCTCGGCCAGCGGGTCGCGGGATAGGCCCAGCTTGTGGATTATGTACTGCGGGATGTCCGTCGTTATGCCCTGCGCGATAAGGCCCAGATTAGCGTCTGGGGGACTGTGAAAGCTAAAATAAGTCTTAGACCAGCGCAAAATCTGGTCCGGACAGGTCCAGCTTGTGTATTATTTACTACTAGAGATTCTTCGTTATGTCCTGCGCAAGAAGGCCTACATTAGCGTGTGGGGAACTGTGGACGCTACGAATGAGTATTACACCGTCGAAAACACTGGTCGCGGGACGGACCCAGCTTGTGGATTATGTACTGCGGTACGTTCGTCGTTATGTCCTGCGTGATAAGGGCCAGATTAGCGCGCGGGGAACGGTGGACGGTGAGAATAGAAGCTAGAAATAAGCTCTACGGCCCATTCCTAGTTTCTTATATTCTAGAGAAGAAACTGGTCGCAAGACAGGCCGAGCTTGTGGATTGTGTACTGCGGGATTTCAGTCGTAATGCCTTGCGCGATAAGGGCTATATTAGCGTGCGGGGAACGGTGGACGGTGAGAATAGAAACTAGGAATAAGACTTTCGGCTTATTCCTAGTTTCTTACATACTAGAGCAGAAGCTGGTCGCAAGAGAGGCCGAGCTGGTGGATTGTGTACTGCGGGATATCCGTATGGAAAACGGTGAAAGCTAGGATTGAGTCGTAGAACAACGCAAAAAAAATATAAGTTCTTAAATCTGAACACTAGATGGCGCTGGCTGTATCCTTTCTCGCAATATGAAAGTGACTAAGAATTTTTTGAAGTGGATGCATGGCGTCTGCAGGTCAGCAGTGAAGTGGCCACACGGTCGCTAGGATCAATGGTGGCCAGAGAGAAGAGAAACGTGTTTGCTATTCTGAACAATAGATGGCGCTGGTTGTATTCTCTCTCGCGGTATGACTGTGCCTAAACCTTTCATCAGACACGGTTTAAAGTGTAGTTATTACCTGTGACTGACTTTAAAGGCCCTCAGCAGCCCCTAGAGGAAGGAAAAATCTAGACAAAATTGTAAAAAAAAAACAAGACTCTCAGCAAGACTGTGAACTTATTTAAGTTGTCGATATTTTGGCACCATTGAAGACACCGACAGAACCTAAGGTCAAAATCCTGAGCTTTAAGCAGTCGAGTTGGCCATCACTGGAGTCAGTTTAGACGCGGTGGCGACAGAGAAGAGAATCGAAAGAAATAGAAGTTCGCTAACTTGAACACTAGATGGCGCTTGGCCATATACTTTCTCGCGATGGAAGTGCCTAAATCTTTTGTCATATTTAAAGTGTAGTTAATATACCATACCTGTGACTGCCTTGCATGACCCTCGGCCGCCTCTAAAAGCCTGTAAAACCTCTCTGGGTCAAACTCCAGACATTCGAGCAGCCGAGCCGGCCGCGCCATCGCCAGTATCAGTCGGGTCACCAGCGGCGCTACCGAGGCCCCTGCCTCCGCGGACTTTTCTCTGGTCTGTTTGAAAAAATTAATGTTTGAAAATAAATAACGTCTTCATTACTGTGTCAAACCTCAAACCCAAGGTTATCAATATCCAAGTGTTGCCAATACATAAAAAACGAATAATCCCATTGTAATTCCGAATAAAAATTGTGTGAGTTACGTTAGCGTTTTTTTAAATTCTTTTCTTTTATGAGTAAGACTAAATATTGTCTTTGATGCAATAGGGTTTTTGGTCACACGAGTCCACTTTTTTGGAGTGAAACAAAAATCTACCGACTATAACGATATATTTTATAACGGTAACACTGCCTCTTTTTTGCATCCAAATAAAAAACAGACTTTAGAGCCCAAAGTTAACTAGCTCCGAGAGAGTAGAAGTTGCTTGCTTTGACTTGCATTATAAAGCAAAATCTGCTGATGGTTTTCCATAGATAAAATGAAATACTATATACTCTTACATAGTTAAATAAAATACTAAATAAATTAATACTGTTTCTGACGCTGACGTTGCGTCCCCATCGACCATATTGTAAGCCTATGACTAGTTCACAAATCAATTCAATACATTTATGAAAATATAATGTATGTTAGAAAAAACATCAGCAATTTCGAAAATGTTGGTAGCCATCACAATATTGATACTAGGAACAAACATAAATTGTTATTTCCACGTTTTAGACTTGCAAAAGTTAATACATCCTTTATGGGGCACTGTGTACGGTTCTACAATAAGAATCCTCAAGATATATTAGAGTTACCACCGACGCGGTTTAAAAAATGTATTAAGCATACTCTGTGCAAAAAAGCCTATTGTAACATTAAGGATTATTTGGAAGACAAGGATGTCTGGTATTTAAATAATGTTAACAGGAAAGATTGTATCTAGTGTAGTGTAACTTTAAGTTGAAAACTCTGTTAATTAAGCAAACCTGTTTTGAAAAGAATAAATGTGGAGTTTCTTTGTTAGCTTCTTCTCCGCATAATCTATTAATTGTGAAACTAACAGTTTTGACGTTCATTACGTAAACATTTTGTTTTTATAGTGAATAAAAATTTTTGACTTCGACTTGACTTTGAATTAAACTTGTTCAGCAAAGTCAGTTCGTACAGTCGTCAGCCAGTCAACCTTTACATTTATGTTGCAAATTCACCAGTAACGTAGCTGAGTGCGTGTTTGTAAAGCTTGATGTGCTGTCGAGTGCACCTCACATCTGTCTCACCTCTGCTAGCAGTCTGTCTAGACTGTCGGCCATGTCGTAGAAGTAGGTGCTGGTGACTTGCTTCGACTCAGATTTGTGCAGGCAATCGCGCGCCATCTCTAATACCTGCGGGACCACACGGGACGTTAGATTAGGAACTTATCCCTAATTTAGGAGTTACCCTTAGATTTATTTATTTTTTATGATTTTATCCTACCGTTTCGTCGGCGTGATGAATACGTATAATTATCTATGCCAAATTTCACCGTACGAGTACTGGTCGTCTCTGCGCTAAGCCGCGGAGAGACAGACGGTCAGACATGGCGAAAGTATAAGAGTTTTTTGTTGACACGGAACCCTAAAAAACTAAAAATGAGCATCCTGTATACGTCCCACTGCAGGTCGAAAGCGTTCACTCAGAGAGAGAGGGAGAGAGAAACAAAGTTATTGCCACAGCCGGAATTCAAATCCACGACCTCTCGAATGTGAGGCAGTGGGTTGGAATCCCGGCATGTGGCATTCTACCGTTGCGCTTCCACCGCTAAAAAAGGATTAATACTTCATCCTCTATGTCATAAGTCAGAAAAACATAAGGATTCCAACAACACCACACCCTTTTATATCAGTTCGATCGTTAAGAAATTATGGTGGAATAACTGGCAAACATACATACATAAACCCTGAAAACATAACACTTTTTTCTTTGGGCAGTCGTGTAAAGGTTATGCAAGAAAATGATATCTGACATATAAAAATCTCGTGTCACAGTGTCTGTTGTCGAACTCCTCCGAAACGGCTTCACCGATTTTTATGAAATTATTTGTGTATATTTGGTAGGTCTGACAATAGGTCGTAAGCTAATTAATATTGCAAAATAAATTTTGCCGAGTCAGGTAGTTTTACATATATATTTTATTTTGATAGAAATTAACCGCGTTCAATATTTTAAAATATATGTGAATTGAACGTATTTAATTTATCAAAACTGGAAAAAAGGTTTTCAGGCTTTGCGTTACTTCAATAAAACCGAGTCCCTAGTCCCTAATAGATATATATATAACTCTTCTATTTATTGCACACCAGTTCATTAATTACTTACTTGTCTTTGTACAAATCGTTCGATGGGTGGCCTGTCTGGCTTTTTATCCAGCTCCGTCAGCTCCTCAATTAGAGACCTTAGCCTGCAGAGAAAAACATACAATATTATACTAGAATCAGTGAGAAAATGCCGATGCACGGCGAACAGTGCGGACAGACCCTTGCCCTCGGGGGACCTGTTGGGACACTTACTTTCCCCAGGGGTCTTATGGGGACACTTATTTGCCCACACGGGTCTTATGGGGACATTTACTTGCCCTCAGGGCACGAGTGGGGACAGTTATTCGCCCCCGGGGCTCTTATGGAGACACTCACTCACCCCCAGGGGAACCGTGGGGACACTCACTTGCCCCAGGGCACCTGTGGGCACACTCATTTACCGTCCATGGCTCGTTGCGCCTGCGAGAGGCCCGCGGCGAACAGTGCGGACAGATCATCGCTCACGAGGGACCTGTGAAATCAGTGACTGTGGGGACAGCGACTGTGGGGACAATGACTGTGAGGATTAAAACTTTCGTAAGCTGTTTCGCTGTGGGGACTCTTCCGACAAAAAAGCAAGTAAGTGAATCGGGAATGAAGTTAATGCCGTGGAGACATTGATTGTGGGGACGGTGACTGTGGACAAACTCACTTGCCGTCCATGGCTCGCTGCGCCTGCGGGAAACGCGCGGCAAACAGCGCGGACATCGCCGTGACGGCGTCTTCTTTGCCGCCGTCGCTGCCACCGCCCGCACCGCCGGGGGACCGCGATGGGGAACTGTGGGGGCGATGGGGTCACTGGTTAGTTTGGGGTCCAAAAAGGTTAACTGAATATTAGGCACTTCAATAGTTTTAAGAACGGACTAGTTCGGAGTGTATTTCATGGATCACATCAGATATGAGACAGTTCGCCAAAGAACTTAGGTGACAGAAGCTTCGAAACACTGGAACAAGTAACAGCCTCAACTTACTGCTGCCCGATAGGGAAGACCAGTTTTCAAGGCTTCGACCTTGCGAGCCTTTAGGAACATTACATTATATAAACTCACGCCAATATTCCGGAGGGGTAGGCAGAGACCAGGGTCTGCTATTTGCCACGATCCTGACAAACCTCTTTCACTTCAACAAGGTCCATTAGTCGGTGCTAGTACGCACGCCGGTTTCGGGTACTTTTTATCTTGCCCTTCGCTAATACATTCAATATTTGGTCGACGTATGACGTCCGTTACCGGCCCAGGCGGATACTAGGAACAGCGAACTGAAAGCCTCACCTCAGACTGCGGCTGCGCACGCGACGCGCAGGGCTTTGTGGGCTGGGGGCGCGCGCTCCGGCGTGCCCGCTGCCTCCGCTGTCCGACAGCGAAGCCCAGTTGTTCATGCCGCTCCCTTGAGAACCACTGGGAATGAAAACAGTAGTTAGTCAATGGTGGCCAAGACAGAGGTGAGCAGACCACCAACTCAGTGTGCCAACGACATTTGTGAAAGCGGCTGGGAAACATTGAACAAGACTAGCAAAAGACCGGATGGGTTGGCGTGAAAGAGAACATGTCTATGCCCAACAGTGGGATCTATTTACGGGGTGATTAGATAGATTAGTCAAAGGTAGCCCAACAACCCAACCCACCAACGAGGAGGTTCTACGACGCGTCAACAAGAAACGCGAGCTTTGGAATACGATCCGAAGGAGGAAGGTTGCATATTTGAATCGTGTGATTTTAAAACAACACATGTCCTTTCATTACAACTTGTCAGGAAATAGAAAAAACTGTTTTATTCAAATACTACTATCTACAACAGCAATATTTTAGCATATTATGTTAATTTCTATATGAATAAACTACATTTTTTTCTAATGTAAATAAATGGTTTGGTGTAAATAATTTACTAAAAAAAAAGATATGGACAAGTGTTATTTTAAAAACACATGTGACTTGTGTTGTTTTAAAATCACACGATTCATTTGGGGCAAACGATTTAGGAACCCACGATACACATACATAAACTCACGCCTGTATCCCAGAGGGGTAGGCAGAGACCAGGGACTGCCACGTGCCACGATTCAACCCAAGATATGGGCCTAGATACCGTTAAAGCATTGTAGTAAAATAACAAAGTAACTGCATGAGGGCGACGAATTCGTTTCACTGTCGCTTCAAGTCCACGCGCGCGTATCAGTCAAACCTTCTAGGCGTCAATGGTATGAAAAAAAAAACACGTGATGTGACCCTCCTTGTATCTGACGTTGTACTACAAAACGCTAATAGAATCGAGGCCATAGTCTCCCACAACTAATTATGGGAAAACTCACTGGCAAGTGACGCGTGGGCCGAAGAAAGAAATCGTGGTCGGGAAACCTACGGGAGTGCACTGGAATAGCGTATGCTAACAAACTCTACCGCCCTGCGAGAGATATAGATAAATATGCGGAGCTAATTGTCGACCTTTGCCAGTCGGAGAGGCACTATATAAAGAAGAAGTCAAAGTTGCAGCGTCATGTTGACCAAACGAGTAAAGCAAATATATCTCTGGCAAAACTGTTGGTAAATAAAGCATTTTAAAACTTCAAACGACCACGAACTGACAAACGCAGCGTGGGCGAGGCCCACCAGCTCGCTGGACCGACGATCTGAGGCAGAAGGCCGAGGAGTGGGAGGCCTATTTCTAGCACTGGACTAGTACGGGCTGATTGATTGATTTTCAAACGCTTGGTCGCTAAGGGCCAGTTTCTGAATTGAGAATTTCGCTAAGTAAATAGTTAACTGTAGTGCTGTCTCTTCGAATTTCTCAGAAAAGAGCGTGACAGAACGTTACTTAAGTATTTAATTAGTGAAATTTTCGGTTCAGAAACCGGCCCTAAGCGTTTGTAACTGATTGGACTCACTTGAGCTCATGTAATGCGAAGAACGATTGTACTCACTTGAGCGAGTTCTGGTGTTGGTGACAGTGCGGACAGGGCGCCCGGGGCGGCTCGCATTGCGCCTGCGCGGCCAGTAGCCTCTCCTGCGACGAGCATTGCGACTGCAAGCGAACATGAACCGTGGGTTAGTTCATTGACGGAGTATTATTCCCTCCTATTGCGGTGGGAGTTGTCCCGCGTAGAATTGTCGTGGATGAGGGTAATTGCTGCCCCGAACCACGACCAAAGCACTTTATTTCGACCAATTTAAGAATTCTGAAATCGTCAGAAGAACATCACTAGCCGTTTAAAGATTTTTTACAAAAGTCCTACATCCGGGCCTGACTGAGGTAGGGTACTGAGGGGGTTGGCGTGAAATGCAGAAGGTATCCCGGAGGGGTAGACAAAGACCAGGGTTTGCCACAATCTTAACAAACCTGTTTCGCTTTATCAACATTCATTATTCGTTACATGCACGCACGCGTTCGGGTACTTGTACGAGTATCGTGCCCTTCACCAATGTATCCCCTACTCGGCGGAAGAATATCCGCCCGGGACGTCCCTTACCGACCCTCCCACATTCGCTCAACATATTTCTTTGGTTAATTATTATTATTATTAATACGTTTATTGCACATAAGTAAAAAACACAATGGCAATGTGGCAGCATATAAGTTAATCTTTTCTTCAATCTTCCTCCCTAACCAACGCAATTTTCCTTTCTGAATTCTTGTGACCACATTACATCCTGTTTCAGTCCACAACAAGCCACCACAAGCCACCCCTAACAAAATTGCGAATATTGAATATAACAGACCTTTATATTCTTTTTGTTGCACTAACCCGTGCTGAGGACAATTAAAAAAAATGTAAATGATGTAAGTCGCTTCGGTCAGATGTATAGATGCCTGTACGTAATACAGAAAAGTTTGTAAAGAGGCTCGAAATTTCATCGATGCTTGCACTTGCCCATTAGCTCAGTTGGGAGAGCGCTGGCACGGTGAGCCAGAGGTCGCGGGTTCAAGTCCCGGCATGGGTGGAATTTTTTGCCTCTAAATAGGTTTTTAAAATAACAGACCTTACGAATAAAGTACAAATCAACTCAAAACCGCTCATGCAATGACAACAATAACTAGCGATAACACGGCAATCGAGATATGTGTTTTTAGCGTGCCATGTGACACCTTTTGTTATTCGAACCTGTGAGATAACAAATTATTAATGCAACTGTATTCAACATTGCAGGCCAACGATAACAATCCAGCCATGGGGGTCGACCCTGCTCGTTGCGTAGTTGTTCAATAGAATGGTATTAGCATGATAGTAGCTGTTATATTGACAGTGTTTGTAGTATACTAACCAATCGAATTCCAATAGTATAACCCGAGCTATTTGCAAACTATACATCATCATCAACCCATTATGTCCCCACCGAGGGGCACGGGTCTCTTCCCTGAGGAAGGTATAGGCCATACTCCACCACGGGGGCCAAGTCCGGATTGGTGGAGGCTTGTAGACTAGTGGCTCGTCTACTGTCAGAAATTGTCAAGCCGCCCTAAGGCCTCTGACTTGGCTTAACGACTGCCATCTATCGACGGCAGCCGGCACCAACAGCTTAACGTGCCTTGCGAAGCACGGAACCGCTCGGAAAAATGCCACTAGCGTTAGGCATAGACGGCGACCCATCCATGCACTGAACGCGCCCTGTGTTGCTTAACCTTCGTGATCGTTTAAGATCACTCAGGCAGCCGGGGCTACGAGCGATTCTATACATGCAAACTATACATGCGCGATGCTATCTCCTTCGCGCGAGATACTTACTCTTACTTGATACGTAACACAATTTCAATGACCTTGCAATACGATTGTTTAGTAGAGTAAAAAACCGGCCAATTGCGAGTCGGACTCGCGCATGTAGGGTTCCGTACCAACTATCTATACAACAATAGACACAAAGATAAAAAAAATCAGCAAAAAAAAAATCACGTTTGTTGTATGGGAGCCCCCCTTAAATAATTATTTTATTTTGTTTGTAGTGTTTGTTGTTATAGCGGCAACAGAAATACATAATCTGTGAAAATTTCAACTCTCTAGCTATCACGGTTCTTGAGATACAGCCTGGTGACAGACAGACGGACGGACGGACGGACGGACGGACGGACAGACAGCGAAGTCTTAGTAATAGGGTCCCGTTTTTACCCCGTGGGTACGGAACCATAAAAATTAGTAGAGTAAAAAATAGTGACAAAATAACAGCCATTCCTATGCTATAATGATTCTATTGAAAAAGTATGCGTTTAAAAAGCAAAATAAGCCTGTGTATTTAATCAAAATAGCGCAGAAACTGGGACTTAACGAACGTTACACCGTTTTAGTAGACACCAAGCCCCGATGTAAAGTGCTTATTTTGGGAGCTTTCGGTAATGTTACAATAGTGCTTTTTAACAAATAACTAGGTCTTGCCCGCGACTTCGTACACGTAAATGATGATTTTTCATAGAAACTTCACCACCCAGTTTCGGTCACTTTTTATCTTGCCCTTTGCTAATACATCCCCTAGTTGGTCTAAGTATGTCCGACTGAGAAGTCCCTTACAGGCCCTTTCACCCACATTCACTCGATTAATTTGTTTCGCCAAAGTTTCGTAGCACCGGAAACCGGCGTGCGTGCGTGCAACGACCAATGAATGTTGAGGAAGCGAAAGTGATTTGTCAGGATCGTGGCAAGTGATAGTCACTGGTCTCTGCTTACCACTCTGGGATAGAGGCGTGAGTTTATGTATGTATGTATGTACTTCACCAGCCTTTTTCATGCCCTTAGGGGCGAAAATAAAAAAGAACTATCCTTTGGAACGCAAGGGTACTCAAGAAATATTTCCTCCACATCTAGGTCCATTGGTTTACTCTGTGCGTTGACTGTCAGTCGGTCACGTTACTGTTTTAATGGATTTTCACCACCCCTTTTAATACCTTTATCTACACTCATATCGTAATCTTCAAATTAAGAATTTAATGGTAAACACATATTGACAGGCTTTAAACAATACATAACTTTAAAGAAAATAAAAAAAAAGTGTAATATAAAGTTACATTAAAGGTCAGATTTTTCACTTTATGTTAGAGTTCTTTTTTTAAAGTGTTTCTGTGATCACGGAACAAAACTTAAGTTTTTTTTTAATGTCAAAAGTTGACTCTATAAAAAACCTAATTTCATTTTCGTGGTACCAAAAGTGCAACTAAAAATACCTAAAATTGCGCGCGCAAAACTGAGTACAAACGATTGAATGTCAAGATACTTTTGTCGAAATTGCGCCATTTTGTTTCAAAAATAACCGTAGATTTATGTATAGTACAAAGCTTATCAAACGTGTTTTCCTTTGATTCCTTACTTTGAAGATTAAGACAAGAGTGTAGATAAAGTAGTGTATGAGACTGCACATAACTTGGTATTAAAACACTCGCGAATGCTATTAAAAAACTCGCCAAGGCTCGTTTTTTAAAATCTCGCTCGTGTTTTAATAACCCTCATTATGTGACAGTCACATAAACTATCTACTATTTGAGGATGTAATTAAAAAAAAAACTCATTATTGCACATAGCGAGCGATAATTAATCTCTAAATCCACTGGTCTGTGTATTGTCTGTCAGTCACATTATCTAGGATGTTTTCACTGTCATTTATCATAAGCAGCCTATATACATCCCACTGTAGGGTACAGGCCTTCTCTCAGAGAGAGAGTATGGGCTTAATCATCACGCGTGCCCACCGCAGATTGGCGATTTCAAGCGCTGAGGTATGTGAATAGCTTAGACACCCAGGTTTCCTCACGAGGTTTTCATTCACCGTTAGCGAATGGTATTGCTACTATAACTTCACAAATGTACATAACTTAGAAAGAAAAGTCATAGGTACATGCCCGCACTGGGAATCGAACCTGGGTCTCCCGCTTCCGAGTCCAATGTTCTACCCACTAGGCTACCACCGCTTCATTTCTGTCATTTATCGTAATACATTAATTTAATTTATTGCTTGAGAGGCGTCGAAAATTCAAAATCGTTAGTAAAGTTGTTGACATCAGCCTACTACAAACTGTTACAAGAAAACAAAACGGGAAATCGTCCAGAGCAACGCATTGGCACATTGGTGCAACTTACACCTACGCGAAAACAGTCTTAGAGACCCGATTCACTCGGTTTATTTTACTTCAGCAGGTGTCTTCACTCCCGCTGCCGTGTGCCGCGTGCGCTCGGGCTATTTTCAGGTTTTAATTGAAGACTGTTGTTTGTTATTAATCTTGCGCCGGCGCGGCATTTTTTCGCGTAATTAGCGAGGTATTCTCGGGGACAAGGAAATACTCGTTCATCAGAGACTTTACGGTGCATTGTTGTGATTCGGAGTTCAGGCAATGGGGTGACGATAGCATCGAAACACCGATGCCCTCTTGAGTATCAATGCAAACACCGTTCACATCAGACCGAAAACATTTTCGAAGGATAACCTAATCCTTCTTCTCACCTGCGTGATTCAATTTTTGGTTATTCGTTTTTTAACTTATCTTTTATCATGCGTCTCGCTAGAACTACCACGGTTTGGACAAAGTATGCCGGCCTGGGGCGTCCCTTACGGGCCCCTCTACCCACATTACTCGATATATGTAAGTCTTTAAAAAGAATATATTAAAATGCCTTTATTTGAACATCGCAGAAGCCTCCTTTAAGTTCCTCCTGTACTAAGCCCAAAATAACGTTTAGGTCCTGAATAAATTAATTTAAACCAAGAACCATGAGTGTTTACAGACAGACGTATGTCTGTCCAGACAGTCAGATAAAGAAAGACATACAGACAAACGAACTGACCGAGACAAAGCAGTTTTCACTGCCGTAATGATTCACACGTTCTTTGTGAAAGACTTTTACTTTAACTACCGACCGCCGTCACACCAGCGAAAAGTGGAACAGCCATGTTGACACGAATGGATCCGTCACTAGTCCTACGTTTGCATAATAGATCGACCCTCGTTTATTTTAATTAAGAGCTTGTAATTTTATACACTGTAATGCTTCGGTCACACACAGCGACTAATCGCTGCGAGTGCCTACTCGCCGCGATTAGTCGCTGTGTGTGAGAGGCTAATCGCTGCGAGTAGATTCACTCGCCGCGAGTTGAAGTCGCCGCGACTAGAATTGAGCATGTTCAATTTTACACGCTGCGAAAGCGCACTGACCACGGTTGAAATTCTCGTGTAGAACTCGCTGCGTGTGACAGGCAGGCAGCGAAATGTGTCGCTTCGGCTAGCATTCGCGGCGAGTGGACTCGCAGAGAGTAGTCGCTGTGTGTGACCGAAGCATAAGTTTTTGGTTGACAACACATATTATAGGCGTGGGCCACATAGAAAGGACGTGGGGCGAGGGCGCAGAAAAGACGCGATGCGTTGTATAAAGTCACAGACCACAGAGCAAGTGCTATAGTCTGTGACTCTATACAACGAGTCACGGCTTTTCCGTGCCCTCACCCCATGTCACAGACCACAGACCAAGGGCTCGTGGGGTGTCTCGCCCTTTGCTAATACATCCCCTATTTGGTCGAAGTATGTCCGCCTGGGACGTCCCTTACCGGACCTTCCACCCACATTCGCTCGATATATTTGTTTTGTCAATCTTTCTTCCTTCATCCTCTCCATATGTCCACTCTCTCTCTCGTAGTGTAATTTAAAAATGGATCGATCGTTTACTCCGAAACATGGCAACCAAGGAGGTAAGTTATGAAAGGTTTTATTTAAATTGTAAATGTAGATAAACGTTTTAAGCATTATCTTTAAATCATCGCCACAAGAAACAAGCCCTTGCATCACGTAACTTTCCGCTCTATCGGGTTAGGCATTTAACCACATAAAAAATATTATTAAATGAAGTGCACATTCACTTGCTGGAATTCTCGTCGGAGGAGTGCGAAAAGGTTTCGCAATAACCAGTGCTCATCATCATCAGCCATTTGACGCCCACTGCAGGTTATAGGCCTCCCTCATGATTTTCTAAGCTTGCCGGTCTTGTGCCGGTGCTAACTGCTCAAAAAGTTTTATTATGAAAAAAAAATCAAAAAGTTGTTGAAAATGACCCACTCTTATTGAAGCGTTTCAGGAACTGCGAATTTTTAAAGTCACCCTGTATAAAACTGGCAGACTTACGGAGAGACTAGAGCTGCCAGGCGTAGTGCCGTAGCCGGACGAGGGAAGAGACGCCACTGACCACCGCCGGCCGTCACTGAAAGAGACAAAGTGCTGCGTTAGACAAGGCCAGCCGGAGACGGATTGAAGCCGAAATTTAAGACTTTCCTAACTCCACTTCGTCCCACTGGATTCGGATTGGATTGATTTAGGTGTACCACAGAATAGCAACATAACAAAGTTGCCAAGAGTTCTAAGGGGCCGTTCAAGTATTACGTAAGCTGATTCATTACAATTATTTACCCCTTTTTCTCCTCGTCAGCAAAAGTAAGCAAAGCTCTTACCCCCCTCCCATGCTTACGTGAACATTGGTTTAAGCATTTTTCTTTTAATGTATTTAAATCGTCAATCGTACCGAAAATCGAATCGAAACGAAACAATACACTGGCGGAAGAAATTTAATGAAGTGAATAGCGCGCGGTAATTCCCCTACACGGTTCTAAAGGAATACATTATTTTTAAAAATCCCTGAAAAGGCGTTTCGTTTTCAAGCACAGGCAAGTAGGGTTGCCATATGTGTTCAAAACAAAATCGACTAAATATTGAAGAAAAAAAAGCAAAAAGACAAATTTATTTTGCTGACGTCATCACCAGCCAAACCCCCAACGCCCCCATGTCATCAAAAATAAGCAAAGCTAAGCTCCGGTTTCTTGAACGCTAACAGTCAGTTAATCTACTGTTAACAAATGTCCATTGTTTTTTTTTGTATGCACTTTTGACAGCAGACAGCTGTTAACAGTAGATTAACCGATTGTTAGTGTACAAGAAACCAAGGTTAAGACCCCCCCGCCCCCCTTTAGTGCTTACGTAATAATTGAATAGCCCCTAAGGAAACCTGCAGAGGTAGTATGACAGCGCGAGTCGCGCGTTCTAACGCGATCAAAATGAAACGTAACAAAAGGGCGGGTAACATTCCAGTGCAGGTTTCTTTATAGCTCTTAAGGTAGACTTCCGTGCATCGCGGCCGATCGCAGCCGCGCGCGATAGATCGCGTGCGACTGACGCGCGCGGCTGATGCGACAATAGTTATTGTATGAAAATGTATGGCGCCATTTTTTTCGTCTGCCGCACGCGTCCGTCGCAGACTTTGGAAACAGCGCCATACATTTTCATACAATGACTATTGCCGCATTAGCCGCACGTACGATCAGTCGCGCGCGGCTGCGATTGGCCGCGATGCACGGAAGTCTACCTTTAGCAACTTTGCTATTCTGTGGCACATACAACTAAATTAACACAATTCTATGCCATCTGTTCGCTGATCGCCAAGGCGCCACATATTTCTGTCCCCAGCCACCCTCGTGTATACATGATATGAATCCAGCTCGCTGGATCGTCAGTCCAGTGAGCTAGCGCGGATTCTAAGCTGCCTAGCCGGTTCGTGGTCTCCAATTGAGAGCTTGCACTAAAAAAATATTTTAACGTAATCGGAGAGACCACGTTAAAAGATAAATAAACCTGTCGAAAAGTCAATATAGTCACGTGGTACAAAAACATGACGCACTTAACGCCTTATAGTGTATGAAAAATTTATCAGCATTTGAGTTGTCAAGCAAAATAATGTTTTTATGCATGTATGTACCCGTATGAGAAAACGTTCAGAATTCAATGAAAAAACTAAATGTAATAATAAAGATTTTGTTATTAAAGTAACTTTACTTTTCGCATTTTTGTGACCCCGAAAACCCCGGAAAATACATTTTTATTGTTTTATTTTTAAATGTTTCCTAAATATTTATATGGTATAAAATCAATGTCACTCCAATCTAAGTTAGACGCAAGTTCCCCATTGAGAGCCGTTTTACCCCATCGGTTATCAGTTCAATTCTTCAGCAGATGTGACCACCAAAACGTTGTATTATGGTTTTTTATTGTGCATCGCCAGGACAAAGAGGCAAATGACACTATATAGAGCGATTATCTACTTAATAAATGCAATAGGCAGGTAAGGCTGCTCTTACATCTAGCATTCCGCCTGGCCCGCAAATTCTAGCATTTTTAATGAATGTATAAAATAATTCTATATTTTTGATAAATCTAGCCTGAGGCTTTGCTAGATATAAAATTATGGGCATTAAGGATATATTTTTGTTTTTCTATACTTACTTTTTGCTAAAGAAAAGTTGAAACTAAAATTTTAAATTTTAGTAGTCGAAAACTAAGTATATGATAGCAAAACTAAATCTAAAATTTACTACAAGACTACATTTCTTAAGAAATACTAATCTTTCTACAATTAACAAAAACGGTAGAATCTAACCTAACGTAACAAAAGCCTTAAGAGTCATAAGCAGCCTAATTCATCCCACTGTAGGGCACAGGCCTTCTCTCAAAGAGAGAATATGGGCTTAATCACCGCGCGTGCCCACCGCGGATTCGCGACTTCAAGCGTTGAGGTTTGTGAATAGCCCAGACATTCAGGTTTCCTCACGATGTTTACCTTCACCGTTAGCGAGTGGTATTGCTAATGCCCATAATTTTATGGTATTGAATCGCTCGTAGCCCCGGCTGCCTGAGTGATCTTAAACGATCACGAAGGTTAAGCAACACAGGGCGCGTTCAGTGCATGGATGGGTCGCCGTCTATGCCTAACGCTAGTGGCATTTTTCCGAGCGGTTCCGTGCTTCGCAAGGCACGTTAAGCTGTTGGTGCCGGCTGCCGTCGATGGATGGCAGTCGTTAAGCCAAGTCAGAGGCCTTAGGGCGGCTTGACAACTTCTGACAGTACACGAGCCACTAGTCTACAAGCCTCCACCAATCCGGACTTGGCCCCCGTGGTGGAGTATGGCCTATACCTTCCTCAGGGAAGAGACCCGTGCCCCTCGGTGGGGACATAATGGGTTGATGATGATTGCTAGTATAGCTTCACAAATCTACATAACTTAGAAAAGCGCGTCACAGTCCAATGTTCTACCCACTAGGCTACCATCGCTGTCTTAAAAATTAAAATTATTATGTCTAGCGTTAATACATACATATCTTTACTCCTGATGGGCGGGCGTGAAAGAGAAACGACACTGAAATTAACTTCTAACACCTTATACGAGTAAGTTAGTGATCATTTAGAAAGACGTTTCCACACTAATTCTGGAAACGTCTTTCTAAATGCCGGTGACACACAGACGGATGGGTTTTAGACACTTTCGCTTTAGATGATCGATTATACAATACAGGGTGTGGCAGCAGTACGGTAGCGGTCGTAAGCCAGTTTCACTTATACTTTAAATACAATAAAAGTCAAGAAATTTAATCAACATCATGAACGAGGGACCTAGGATCGTCATGTCAACATTCAACCGTCGTCGATCGATGATCGTCGTCGACGATCGTCAACATTCCGTTTCCCTAGGTATAAATAAAAACATTGGAAAACCATGGATTAGACAACAAAGGTTAGTGTAATGCCCGACAGATAACTTTAACAAATTACTTTGATTTCGCAGGACGTACTTTGATTCGCCTTGACGAGGGGCGCGTTATTTCACTTAGAATCCAAAGACTTAAAAAAAAATTACCTTACGTGTCCATCGCAAGCTCATCCCGACTGTGCGGATTTTTTCTGTCATGCATTATATTTCTCGAATGAATGAATGAATGAATGAATGAGATGAATGAATGGCCTTAGGACCAGCAAGCAACTTGTTTAAGTCATTATTGCGATTTGTTTACATCGAGAGAAAAGTATTATTCTTATTAAACTCTTTAATGTACAAGAGAAAAAATAAAATTTGCAGGCACCAAAAATCACCTACTTTTTAACAATTTTGCTTTAAATAAATCGGATACGGTTCGTTTACATTTTTGGGAAAGTGTATTTGGCACGGAGTATAAAATATTTATGTTTTTTAATTGTTAGTGAAATTTTTTATGTCATTTTAAATAATAATATTGAATAAAAAAATTGTACGGGGATAAGAAACGTCTACCCATAAATATTAACCAGTTTTGAAACGGCGCCAACTATCAAATATAGTCTAGTTGTGCAAGCACTAAATAGAATAGGATTTTAACACTAAGTGAACCTCACCGCAAGCTACAGGCAAGAACTGTGAAATTACTAATAACCACAGATAAAAAAGACAATCCTATGAGTGGGTGACGTCAGTTTCCGTCATTTTCAAAGAGCCACTAGACCTTATTAAAAGACACCCTGTACAGCGTGTACCTCGACACGGTAAATCATTCACTGTGCTACAACAACGACTCCCACGCGTCACTTCGAAGAAAGAGAAACTGATGTGCCCTAATTCGCGCAGGTCAGAGACTTTTAGCCTTAATTTCACACACGAAACGCGGATTGTTACTGACCGGAGTTTACAACTCCAGGCTCCCATTTGGTAGAACTACAATTCATGGGCTACTGTGACTTTCCCCCTCTTCACGCTGGACGAAAGCAGTGCGTGGTGGAGGGGATGGGCGTGATAGGCGTGCGGCCATCGCGGTCCAACAAGTAATATCGAACTCCCGGAGTTTACCGACTTACAGCTCTTTCCCCCTCTTCACGCTGGACGAAAGCAGGGCGTGGTGGAGAGGATGGGCGTGCGGCCATCGCGGTCCATCCGCCGGGGAGAGTGGACCGGTGCCGGGCGAGCTGCAGCGTCCGCCGCTCACCTGGAAATGTACAAAGTTATTTATACAGGACGCAGCGAAGGCGCGGAGCCCACTGACCTGGCGTCTGGCGCGGGCATGGCGCGGGCATAATTCCGTTTCATTCAAATACCGTACCAAACACACGGTCATAAGGTCATTATTTGAACACACTCAACGGCCTTTCGTCGGACGTGCTATATAAGCACGCTATTTCAAACTACATAGTTGATCAACATAAAATAATAGTACATTATGATACATGTGTGATAAGATGGCCATTGCAGTCGAGGTGGTTTCTAAGCCCGAGCCGGCAGGCGAGGGCTTTATGGAACTGAGTGCTGCAATGGCCAAATCTCACGAGTATCATACGACGTTTTTCAACACACCTGTGAATAAAAAAGTGAGTGTTGTATGTATCAAAAATATTTTTTTTTCGTGCGTGATTCGTGTTATGTATGGCGGTAAAATTCAAAACAGTATTCTTGTGCGCGCGCATCCATCAAAGATGGCTGCAATGCATGGCCATCTAGATATAATGAGGTTGCTAACCTATTCATAAATTTTATGTTAATTATTAGGTTTACATTAATTATTGTAAAGTGTTTGCTTAAAAATGCTAAAAATCTAATTTTATTGTACGGAAATGCTTGAATTTATCAAGGTAGATACTGATTTGTACCACTGAACGAAATAACTCTAAACATTTTTTTTATACATCAAAATGATATCAAACCTCCTCCGAGGTTGAACAAAAAGGTTTTATAACATTATCGCACTTGGTTATAATGGTAATGCAAAACGCACGCTCTGATAATAAGCCACATTATGTGCCTTAATTCAGTGCAATAAGAGTCATTTTATGAGCAAGTGTGTTGAAAAGATTTTTTTCAATTGCAGTTAATTAAAAACCAGCCAAGTGCATGTCGGGCCACGCGCAGTGTGCCCACCACAGCTTGGCGATTTCAAGCGCACAACGAACACCTCAGAGCTGAGGTTTTCATCACGCTGTTTTCCTCCGGCGTTAGGGAGTGGTGAGGCTACAACAGATTCACCGTACATTTTTGAAAGCCTTAAATAGGAAACTTATTATAAAAACATAAAACCATAAGAAGTCCGTTTCTGAGTTGAATGTTGAACTTCGACAAGCGGGACCTCTCATTCCTCGAATTGTTCTCATCTCTAGAAAATTGAAAATGTCTCGGAAATTTTGATTAGCGGTTAGGGTTTTTATTATACTCTTTTCGTCGTAAGTTAAGTCCAAACTACCTATAGAATGTTTTTTTTGCCGCGAAGCGCCTTGGAACAGATCTTTGACATTAACACCGTCCAATGACTCATGCCTGGCGGACATAATGTGAGCGCTATGACCATATTAGATCGGCTAGGCTCTGCTTGTGTTTTGAAATTGCTCTTTGCTTATTTGTGTGGGTCTTAAACTTGCTTTATTTGTTTTATTACATTTTAGGGACACTTGGAGCTAATAGTAAAGAATGGATCAGGCACTGTTGTATAACTGTGGTATAAGGGCCCATACACAAAACTGCGATGCGACGTTGCGTCGTAAAAATCTGCGAGCTCGCGCGACGCATCGCAAGAACTTGCGAATTGATTCGCATCGGGCGTTCATAATAGTAATAAATGGTTGAACACGAAATCTTCTATGTTTCTTTTTTATGTATCTTCTTAGCAATAACGGTAGTTAGCACTTCTTTTTACAATCCATGTCACGACCTACTTTACAAAATACGTTCAGTACGGTTGACGGTCGTCGGCATCGCATCGCAGCATAGTTATAATTTTTTTTTATTTCATTTTTTTCCGCGTCTGGTTAACCTAACATCCTGTGGGGTCATCACCATCATCATCATCAGCCATTTGACGCCCACTGCAGGACATAAGCCTCCTTCGTGGTTTTCATAACCAAGAAGGGTTTTTCCATAATCGCCACGCTCGGCAGGCGAGTCGGCGATCGCAGTATGCGGTTGGAATCTCAGGAAGACGCTGCTGCCCGTCTCCTGGTAATTGATTTCCCTAGTCGCATTCTACGACATCCACGGAAGGAAATGGAGTGACGCTATTCTTAATTCGGCGCCACAGAGATTGGGGTAGATAGAATAAGTGTTAATGCTATTTTTCTGGACCAGGAGTTTGAAGTATTGTAAAACACGTGTTTCATACATACATCGTTTCTGTGCCTTGCTGCCCTCGTTGGGTATAGTAGATCTTAGATTTCGTCTCGTTTACCTATTTTTTTTACGTAGCCTACATACGTCGCACCGCAGGGCAGAGGCCTTCTCTAAGAGAGTCTATGGGCTTAATTACCACGCGTGCCCACCGCAATCTGTGGTAATCGAGAAGAGATTACCACCGCCTAAAATTAAACTATTCGGATTACACTAGAAAAACAGGTAAAATGTCTTTATTGAATATTTACTAAGCTTAAGCTTAAAATATATTGTCGAAAAAAGTAGACGAAAAACTTTCTTATATTCTTATTGCACTAATCCGTGCTGAGGACAATTTTGGCATGAGTGGAATATTTAGCCTCTACATAGGTTTTTTGAAAAACTTTCCAATTAACTTTAAGAAAAAAGATATAAGTAATTTTATAATTGGCATGTTTTAAATAATATTCGCACAGTCACCGTGACTTGAAAACTATAAACATAAAATTAAACAGCAAACAGCCAAAAATAAGCGAAACTCGTTATATTCCGCAGAAAATTAATGGTATAAATTATACAAAATATTCTAAGATACACACAACACAACACTTCGGACTTCATAATAAAGGGTACCTTGCCTCAAACTTACATTGGAATGACACTGTTCTTATATCGTTAAGGGACATACTCAGAAAATAAAAAAAATAATCCATAAAGTGGTGGTAGCGAAGCGGTAGAACGCTGCCGGAGCCCGATTTCAATGGCGCAAAATGTACGTTACTTAGAAAACAAAGTCATTGGTATATGCCGGGATTCGAACCCACGACCTCCCGAAAGAGAAGCCGGCGTTCTACTGCTCCGCTACCACCGCTGCTGATAATGATGATAGTAATTTTTTGTTTTAATAATGGCGCTAGTCATCTCCGGGTAGCCCCTTGAGTGAACATTGTCGTCAAAAAGCTTGAAACGGTTATCATGCAGTTAAAACATTCAATCGATTATGTGATTGCCAATCAAAGTAAACAACCAAATGCAAACACTAGCGGAAGATAACTCGATAATAACAAGATACACATTATTTGCCTTATCTAAATATAAGTATACGCAAACAAACTAATTATATAACTGGATGTAATTATCAAATGAACAACATCTCCATAGAACCAGTTTTACTAGTATTACGATGCGTACAGACTACATGACTATCAACATTAGAACGGGCCGGCGACGACGTACAATCTAAAATAAACATACATACATGCAAATACGTACATAGACTCATGCCTGTATCCCAGAGGGGTAGGCAGAGACCAGGGACTGCCACTTGCCGCGATCCTGACAGATCACTTTCGCTTCCTCAACAATGAATACATACATGAGTATGTTTTGAATGACACAATACGCAATAGTTTGATTAGAGAACGTTGTGGACTGAAAGAGGATGTAGTGACTAGAATTGAGAAGGGAATGTTGCGTTGGTTTGGACATGTGGAGAGGATGAAAGAAGAAAGATTGACGAAACAAATATATGGAGCGAATGTGGGTGAAGGGACGACCTAGGCGGACATAATTCGACCAAATAAGGGATATATTAGCAAAGGGCAAGGTAAAAAGTATCCGAAACCGGCGTGCGTCCATGCAACGTCTAATTAATGTTGAGGAAGCGAAAGTGATCTGTCAGGATCGTGGCAAGTGGCAGTCCCTGGTCTCTGCCTACCCCTCTGGGATACAGGCGTGAGTTTATGTATGTATGCTTTCAACTATAGCATATAAGGGCAAAGGCCAATTTCTTTCCATCTCTGCTCAAAGAAACACAACCGAAAATCGTGTCACAAAGGATATTATCCTAATGAAATAATAATTTTAATGCAGCCTATATACGTCCCACTCTAGGGCACAGGCCTTCTCTCTCAGGGAGTATGGAATATGGATCCTAATGAAAACTAATTAACAAATTATACCTAGACAAACTAATTAGGAAAATTAATTAGTTAATTGATTAATGGGTACAAACTATTGATAGTATTTTTTTTTATATTTACTGTAAGATCGAATGCCTAATTTTAACTTAGAAATGAGGCGCTCAAAAAGTGACCCATGATTTTAAAAATAAAAGTTTTGCTGTATAGTTTTACGGATAGTAACTATAAACAAGTCATTTTTGACATTACTAATGTTAACATAAAAAATCTTCTATTAACTTTAAAATTAAGCGGTAGAACGCCGGCTTCTCACTTGGGAGGTCGTGGGTTCGAATCCCGGCATGTACCAATGACTTTGTTTTCTACGTTACGTACATTTGTGAAGTTATAGTAGCAATACCGCTCGCTAACCGTGAAGGAAAACATCGTGAGGAAACCTGAGTGTCTGAGCTTGAAATTGCCAATCCGCGGTGGGCACGCGTGGTAATTAAGTCCATACTCTCTCTCTCTCTGAGAGAAGGCCTGTGCCCTGCATTGGAACGTCAATAGGCTACATAAAAAAGCTTTAAAATAAATAATTAGTTGGGGTTCTTGGCTGGGCTGGGGATCATCGAGGCTCTGGAAAAAATACCACTGAGCTATCTATCATTCGGTGAAACTAATCAACATTTTAAGCCTACATCTTCTTGTTAAAATAAAAAGTATATCTACTTTATTTTGTAGCGGAAACCACACATTTCAAATTATATTGTTTTTGTTGCACTAATCCGTGCTGAGGACAATATTAACAATTTCAACGAGCGCTGGCACGATTAGCCAGAGGTCGCGGGTTTAAATCCACACGTCCCCACCGCCCGGGGAAACCTGAGTGTCTGAGGTGTTCACCAGGTATGTGAACACCTCAGACACTCAGGTTTCCCCGTGAGTGGTATTAAACATTTAAACATTTACATACAGGCACATACATTGCTTCTGGCCCCACACTAGGACACCCTGTGTCGTGGGAACCAGAAACAACGACATCACAAACATGTAAACATCCAACACCTTGGGTTTTTTTTGTCCCCAGCCGGGATTCGAACCCGGGAACTCTCCCATGGTATGCAGATGCACTTACGCTGCGCCACGAGGTCGTCATAAATAAAATAAATAAATAAATAAATAAAAATAAATCTCTTATCTTATCTTAAATAAATAAATAAAAATAAATCTCAGAAAACAAAGGTGCCGGGATTCGGGTACCAAATTTTTAGCTTCCTACCAGTGCGGTTAGCAGTGGCGCGGAGGCAGTCATTGTCTCAGAGCGTACGCTAAAATCTAACCCAGCGCGACCTACGAAACTTGTTTCGTATAGTTAAAAGCCTTGTAGCATGGCAGACATATTTAGAACTGCAGGAGGAGAGAGCAACTAAAAAGGGGGATTTTATTCCGAAGTTGACACTCCAATAAAGATGTTTAATCCTCATGTGGGCGACAAATGTTTTTTTCCAATCTGCAGTGTCACGTGATTAAACCCGCACTCTCTCTTTCTCTTACCTGAGAGAAAGTCCGTCAGACTTTGCTTCCACTTGTTTATGGTACTTTTTAATACCTTTTTATTAGGTACAGGTCCCAAGCTAGGATACCAGGGTACCCGTGGCTGTGGTAAGCATGGAATTGCGCCCAGACTGGGGCCACTTGTATGAGTCAGGTGCGGCGGCCTCAAGTGGGGGTCGAACCCGCGACCTCTGTTTTAGTGTCCTTCAGACAGCTAGACTAACGAAGTAGTCAATTCAGTTATACTTTGATTATATCGTCTTCATGCCTTTGTGTGTGGACTTGCTTACATGTGGGCTTCAATTGCGTGTAACTGAGAGTGCACGATTTAATGTAAAAACAAAAAAATATTATATTTTTATTGCATTGTAAACTAGACTTGTTCCGATTATGTAGGAAAAAATTTAAACATTTACATACAGGCACCAGGCATACAGGATACCCTGTGTCGTGGGAACCAGAAACAGCGACATCACAAACATGTAAACATCCAAGACCTGGGGTTTTTTTTTTGTCCCCAGCCGGGATTCGAACCCGGGACCTTTCGCATGTTATGCAGATGCACTACCGCTGCGCCACGAGGTCGTCAGACCATCTATCCAGTTGACGTCACAAGAACTCCGTTGTCATGTTCCTGTGACCAATTCCATTCACAGTCACTGTACTTTCAGTGTCATTTTTACAATTAAAACGCGTTGTTCAATGAAGAACTGGCACTAAGAATGTTTTAATAGAATAGGAGAGGACACGTTAAAAGATAAATAACCGTGGTATTTTTTTTCTCTGCGACTAATACTTTTTATAACATAATATTTGATTTATCTCATAAAATAATGTTTTTATGCATGTACACCCTTATAAGAAAACGTTTAGAATTCAATGACAAAACGAAATCTAATAAGTTTTATGTTATTAGAGTAACTTTATTTTTCGCATATTTTGTGACCCCGAAAACCCCGAAAAAAACATTTTTATTGCTTTATTTTTTTTATTTTTCCCATGTTTTTATATGATTTCTATGTCACTCCAATACAAATTAGACGCAAGTTCCCCATTGTGTAGCGCTGCATTATTAATAATCGGAAATATAGTTAATGGCAGCTGTCAAATTTCAGAGCTATAAAGTGCAACAAAAAAAGGGCGTCAAATTTGAGTCGTGCACTCTTATTGGGTCACCCTTTATTATAAAGAGGTAAAGTTTGCATGTAGTATGTAATCTTTGAAACCAGTGATTCGATTTCCATGCTTTTTTCACCAATATTCAACATTCATTGTCAGACAAACAATCGTTGTCTATTCTCCCGCGCGAGATAAGAGTTCATGCTACTAAGGCAGGCCACAAGGGAACAAGTTTCAAACTGCCTACCACTGCAAGAGAACACCGTCTCCTCTCCACCGTAGTGCAGACCATAATAGTGCCTTGACCCCATCTGTGTGTCTGGTCGCGATGTGGTACGTTACAATGGAGAACTTGCACCAAAAAATGTTTTAATAGAATAGGTGAGGACACGTTAAAAGATTAAAAAACGTGGTATTTTTTTTCTCTGCGACTAATACCTTTTGTTAAATAACCAGTCGAAAAGTCGATATAGTCACGTGGTACTAAAACGCGCCATACAAATCGACCTTAGATTATGACGTCACTACCTAACGTAACGTCTTAAATGTATGAAGCGTTTATCAATATTTGAGTTATCTCGTAAAATAATGTTTTTATGCACCTTTATAAGAAAACGTTTACAATTCAATGACAAAACGGAATGTAATAAGTTTTATGTTATCAGAGTAACTTTATTTTTTGCATATTTTGTGACCCCGAAAACCCCGAAAAAAATATTTTTAAATTTTTCCTACGTTTTTATATGATTTCCGTGGCATAAAAGCAATGTCACTTCAATCTCTAAGTTAGACGCATGTTCCCCATTGTCTTTCTAATCGGTAACAGACATGGCCACGGACAACTTACTGTGCCAATGTGTTTTGCGCCAATAAATGATTGTCTGCCGTCAGTTCGCTGATTGACAGTCGATTAAGGGATGCTCTCAAAACGTTGAATATGAACGAAAACAAGATAATTATGAAAAGAAACTGAGACCAGGACCGATAATCCTGCGGCGTGTTGCAGGAAAATCACGAATTTGAGGGTATATTCTCCTCATCCATCCACTGGATCCCCTCCAGTGGGCTAACTAGGCACCAATGAAAAAAAAAACATATCGTATTTGTCGCAAAAAGTGTCTGTACAATCTGTCAATCATGTTAACAGTGGTTTTTAGGACCCACGGCAAAGGACCTAGGATCACGAACCCGGGATGCTATCGAAGTCCTAGGTTTTTTGCCTTAGGTTCACGGCCATGGGTCCTAAAAATCACTATTAACATAATTGACAGATTGTACAGACAGTTTTTGCAAATTCGATCTGTAAAAAAAAATATTTTTTTTTTTAAAGCACACCTAAGAGGCAGTTTATTCAATCTGTGGTTACGAATTTGTGAAATCTCCACCACAGACTATTTTAATCGGCATACAAACAAAAACTCACGCCTGTATCCCAGAGGGGTAGGCTGAGACCAAGAGATGCCCCTTGCCACGATCCTACCAGATCACTTTCGAACGCACGCCGGTTCCGCCAGTGATCTGTCAGGATCGTGGCAAGTGGCAGTCCCTCCGGCATACAGGCGTGAGTTTATGTGACTTTATGTCGGTTTAGTTTGACCTTTTGTGAGATGTGACCTTATGCAGTAAATAAACACATTTTATGTACAAACAACATGTGACATAACCGAAATGCCGCCACATGACAGAATGCCATTGACATGCCAAAGCCTCGAGTCCAAGTTTGGCTTGAGGATCGCAGCCTTAACCCGTCTAATGTCTGGGCTGTAGTCGTTAGAACCTATACCATTCATTACCATCTGACAAGCTTGAGTGAAGCAGTTAACCCTTCCTTCAGAGGTAGGTACTTAGGAATTGTATTAGTTTTTTACTCTTGGCAAGGCGAATACATTGTTTCAATGATTCTAAGGCAGTGGTTGTTAATAGGCGGTCCATGGACCAAGGGTGGTCGAACGGGGGGGTTCTTACAACGTTTATAAAAGATCTTGAGCACCTATCTTGTGGGTTCTTTGAAAAACCGATATTAGAGAGATATCAGAGGAGAGCGGGGCAAATCTTTAAGGACTATCTACATTACAACGAGCCGGCGACGTGCGGGCGCAACGATACAAACTAAAATAAACCTTAAATGTTACGAGTCTACAATACTAGCTGAAAAGAGCCCAAGCTTTTGTTGAACTTGTATTGTAGTCTCTAACTAAAAGTATTCAAGGGTTATTTTAGATTGAAATCGTGCCCACACGTCCCCGGCTCATTATAACGTAGATAGGCCTTAAAACTGCATTTACTACAACGCGCCGGCTATCGCATCATCTGGAACCTGCGGTCATATATCAGATTAACAATTTAACTGCATATTGTAAATGATACAGACCGCAGCGTATCATTACCGCGGTTACGTCAAGTTACGTCTCGTTTACGTTACGTGAGGTGTAATATCAGGCCTGAAGGTCGACCAGATGATTAGGGGACTTAGGAAAATCACTGTGCGATGCGATTCGCAGTTAAATTGTTAGAAAACATTTTTATTTCTGTAAATGATAAGGCTAAAATGGCGACGGGCATTTGGTTAGATGGGAAGACTGAGTGAGCCACTGAGCTCCTACAAGTTTAATGCTATTTCTTACAATTAAACTTACGTCGCTGGTCTGTGCCTACCCCTCTGGAATACCGGCGTGAGTTTATGTTATGTTAAACTTACTAAGTCGATATTTCTGAGTTATTTCATTTAATTGGAACGCAATATGAACGCAATAACGTCGAGAGTCGAGGGGCTGATCTGAATGGTGACCAAGAACGGGTCGACGGTCGGTGGGCAGACCACCAGCCCGGTGGACCGACGGCATTGTGAAAGCGGCTGGGAAATATTGGCCGGGATGGGTTGGCGTGAAAGAGAAGAGCCCTATACCCAACAGTGGGCTCTGTTTATGGGCTGATTAGATCGATAGGTAGATAAAAAGAAACCGATGTTATTATAAAAACACGATTCCTCGACTTCCATGTTGACGTGCTGTCGACAACACTTTTTGACCGATGGCGACGGATGGTGGCAGATGGTCGGATGGCGGCCGACGGCCGGTACTCACCACCAGAGAGAGCCTGTGGTGCGGCGGCGGAGGCGGCAGCCGGGAGGGCCTGCGCGATACGATGCACGGCTCCTTCTGCAAAAAGCAGACAAGAAAACAACTTGAATGTTCGGTGCAAAGTTTTTTCTCCACAACGATCTCTAGATCTTGTGACATTTGTCACTTCAACTATGCCACGTAAACGGCATTGTGTTATAATATCAATCAACCAATTAATCAATCAATTTAGTCAAAGAATTAATGAATAGACGAATGGATGGATGGATGAATTAATGAATGGATTAAGAAAAAAAATTAAATAAAAAAATATACATATATTTGTCATGGAACTGGTCACCGACTAAAAATTATACTACATGTATACATACTTCTAATTTAAAGGTATTCTTTTAAATTATTTCTAGCTTTTCAGTGGTGTTTTGAAGTCGGTTTTTATTTTTTATTTAATGTTTTTATTTTTCTATTTTTAGTGGGGGAGCGGGAGAAAAATAAACAATTCCCTTCTAACCATAATTTACCCTACTTAATTCATTGCTTTAAAATTTCCATCTCCGAAGGTCGTCACCAGAACATCACCAAATTACCTTGGGACTACTTTTACGCTACTTTATGAAACACACGGATATTACTATAGGATGGGCCCCATTAGGCCTTATTTACTGCTGTCCATTAAAGAGTTCCGTTCTCCATCTCTGAAAGTCTTCATCAGATGTTCACCAAATTAAAATGGGACCAAAGAGACGTTATATCTATTCGAACAAAAAAAAAATTGTCGAAATCGGTTAAGATTTAAAAAAACAAAAAAAAAGGAACATACGCGTCGAATTGATAACCTCCTCCTCTTTTGAAGTCAGTTAAAAATAAATGAATTAATAAATCCACAATAGCCCACTGCTGGACATAGGCCTCCTTCGGGACATTCTTATACAGTCGCTGCCAGCAATCTCCCCACAAAGGTCCTCAAGTGGAGACCAAAAACTGCCAAACGCCGCGTAGGACGCACACCAGCTCGCTGGTGTTACAATGTGAATAAATACCTATGTTTATGTTTGTTTTCGCTGTTTCACAACTAAATTTCAAATGTAGTTAGTTATCTTTACATAATTTTTTTGGTTCTGATATGCGCGGAGCTAAACCGCAGATTTCCACGAATTGGATATGACAGCATATTGATTATTGTGAAGTGAATGTGACCGCATATTACTGTGAACGATATGGAGGAAAAAATTCGTACTACAGTGGACAATAAGTAAATGCTCAAATATGCTAAGGATGGTATTAAATGCTTAAATAACAAAGGCCAGGTTCTCCGAACGCACGGATTTGTATGGGACTTATTAGATTAGATTAGAACATTTTATTGTACACATCAGAAAACAAAATACGTTAAAAGGCTTATTCGAAATTACAGAAATACAAATTCCATTAAAAACATATAACTTGTAGAAAAACCAAGTCTCGCAACTCAGTTCTTCTACCGTAGAAAGTTGTGAGATCCATGTACTACAAATTCGGTTAATTTATTCAGTCCCTACTTAAGGGTCCTTCTGTCTCAAGTTATTACGTAATTAGCTAACTTAACAACATCTTATAGTGACCATAACAATATTCGAATTCTTTTATGTTTTAAATAAATAGTTCGCGATTTATACCTGATTGATGCTATAAAGTTTAAAGAATCATAAAAAATAATGACCGACGGCCCTAGATAGGACATTGAAGTTTTTTTTTCAGATTTTAAATACTAACCATTAGAGAGTAAAATGTACTTTAAAACACCTGATTTAGGGGTAACGTCGGAGAACCCAGCCTTAAGGGGCTCCATGTGATTCTATAGCGCCACCAAAGAAAAAAAACATTATCCTCCTTTACCACAGAGGAAAACTTTACAGACGTTTGCGTTTTACGTTTTTGCGAAATGTCTTTCAATTTTCTCAATCATGTAAATAGTGATTTTAAGGACAAGTACCTCCGACCGAGAACGTAGGACTAGATAGCATTTATGCAAAAACTAGATAGTATTTATCCGTACTCAGAGAGTGCCAAACGGAGCCCTATTAATAAGACTTCACTGTCCGTCTGTCTGTCACCAGGCTGTATCTCATGAACCGCGATAGTTAGGACAGTTGAAATTTTCACAGATGATATATTTCTGTTGTCGCTATAACAACAAATACTAAAAACCGAATAAAATAAATATTTCAAACCCATACAACAAACGTGATTTTTTTGCCGTTTTTTGCTCGATATTAATAACGGCAACCGGTAGACGCTTGAAATATTCAAATGTTGTATGGATAATAGTACGGAACCCATCTTGCGCGAGTCCGACTCGCACTTGGCCGGTTTTATTTTTAGGTTCTTGGTCGCGGGTCCCAAAAATCACTGTTTACGTGATTGATAGAACAGAAAAATTTAAACACAATTTTTTTTTAATTTTATATACTATTTACAAAGAAATATTTTTTTACAGATCGATTTATGATATATATTTTTTTGATCGACATAATTTGTTTCATTATTTTTAAAAAGAAAGAAAAGACATTTATTTTTCATTTCAAAGGGTCTGTTGTTACCAAATTTACAACTAAATCTAAACTTAGTTTGTCACACAACTAAGTTGGAAGTTTCGCCATCAGGATTGCATTTTGACCGGCCCTAAATTTTTATGGAAAGATCAAGTTTAGTGTAGTACGAGTAAAAAAACAAGACCGGACAAGTGCGAGTCGGACTCACCCACCGAGGGTTCCGTACTTTGTAGGTACTTAAATATTATAAATAGCTCAGGAATCGAGTCTCGCAGTTTTTTCCACGCCTTTCCCGAACTTCAGACTATCTTTTTGCGATTTAATTACAAATGTATAGTTTCGCGTTAAGACGCGAGCTCCGTCTCTTCTCACCATAATTAAGAGCGAAACCTGGTCGTACTCTTCCGTCGAAAATTCAAGTAAGTGATTCCGCAATTAAATTAATAAAATAGAGTTGGCTCAGCGACAAACCAAGTTTAATCTGAATGGTGAAACAATGTCCCGGTAGAGCACCAATGGCGAGATACCGTGAGCCAGGCAACATCAGCCCAAAATAAAGCCTCTTCATGAGGACCACGACCGTTCTATCGTATGGACCAAAAGATAAAGGAAGAAGAAACAATGAGGGCTCACCACATGCACGGAGAGCGTCGGCGCAGACTTGCCGAGCGCGGAGCGGCGCATGCGCAGCAGGTTACCGCGCGACGGCTTGCCGGCGTCTGCTGCCAACAAAGACGGGAGATAGTTAGGATTTTGATTTAGCCATTGCCATTGGTTTTTGGCACGGATTTTAGAATTGTATTTTTTTATTTATGTGCAATAACGTATACATAATAATAATAATTATTCTATTTTATTTTCGAAAATTAAGTATACTTATACATTCAGATTATGGCAAAACCCCTCGTGGTTATGAAAACCACGAAGGAGGCCTATGTCCTGCAGTGGGCGTCAAATGGCTGATGATGATGATGATGATACATTCAGTAATTAGATGATCGTGACGCCGTGAATAAATCCTGAATTTAAATTTTTTTACTGCGCATGATTTGACAAGATTCAATTATAAATTTTTGTCTATTTATTATATTTTCGATTCAGCAAAATCAATTAATGTAAATTGTTCTGATTTCAGGCATCGTCGAGTGCCAGACGAAGGCTTCTCCCAAGGCACGCCACTTCTTTCTGTCCTCTACCATCCTCATTCAGCTGCCGCCAGTGGCAATCCCACTGTTTAAGATCGAGACCCACTCGAGAACTCCATCGGTTATACAATACATAGATTTGATTGATTGATTGAAAAATTCTTTATTGCACTAAAAAACTAATTTTGTACAAAGGCGAGCTTAATACTAGGTAGTATTTTCTTCCAGCTAACCTACGTTGATGTGGCGAGTCGATGGGGTTTACAGATGCAGATTTACTGCAGTTTGCTAATTAAAATAATATTTTAATGGTATACGAAACAGATGATACGTCTTATGGCTTTGATTTAAATCGGTCCGTCTTATGTAGGCATCATCATCATCATCATCATCATCATCATCATCATCATCATTCAGGCACAAGAAGTCCACTGCTGAACATAGGCCTCCTCCATGGATTTCCACAAAGACCGGTTGGAAGCGGCCTGCATCCAGCGTCTTCCTGCCACTTGGATGAGGTCATCTGTCCATCTTGTGGCTGGTCGTCCTACGCTGCGCTTGCCGATATGTGGTCTCCAGTCGAGAACTTTTCGGCCCCATCGGCCATCAGTTCTGCGTGCTATGTGCCCCGCCCACTGCCACATCAACTTACTAATATATTGACACAGAAATAGATAGGTACACTCACAGCGAACATTAGAGATAACTTGTATGCACCAACTGTCAGTTATGTATCAAATCAAATCAAAACATTTAGTTGTCATAAACATAGTGTTGATTACAGGTCTTGAGTATAAATTGTATCTCTATGTTACACACACGGGGCATACAAATACTTCAGGGCTGAGACATTTCTGGCGTGCACTGCAGGCAGTACATACATAATTAATATCAGTTCGTAATATGTCAAAATTGCAATTAAAATCTTTGAAACAAAATTGAAAAAATGTAAATCAATTTACCAATAAAAAAAAAAAAAAATGTCAAACAGGATATTAGTAAATCAAAATTATGCATTTAAATACTTAGTCATGCAAAATTAAATAATAGTCAATATACCAATAAAGAAACAAAAAAAAAATGAAAATATAAAATTAAATTAGTAAAAATATGCAATAATGCATTTAAATAGACAAGTCGTTTAAGAAATCTTATATCCAGTAACAACATTTATCAATTAATAACAACATTTATAAATTAAATTTAAACAATGGCAAGTTCATTTCAGTAATAGTGAAGTGGGAGTTTGCTGTATATGAGCGGAGCCATAACAGAACACTCTTACGCATTAGGGCTGTCTTACATTTTGGTATTGACAATTTCCCTTTGTAGAGCGTATTGGCTGTTTGCGTACCAAAGATAGTTCTAATAAAAATAGATTCGTTTTTACAAATACGCATAATGCATACACATATAGTGAAGGTACCGTGAGAATTCGTAAAGTTTTATGAAAACAGCAATCAGAAGAAAAATATCAGTCAATCGTCCACAGGCCTCCCCCAAGGCACGCCACTTCTTTCTGTCCTCGGCCATCCTCACCCAGCCGCTGTCTGCAATCTGCCTCAGATCGTCGGTCCAGCGAGCTGAGGGAGCGTCCTAGGCTGCGTTTGATTGTGGTCTCCACTCGAGGACCTTTGCACCACATCGACCATCGATTCTTCGGCATATGTGACCAAATAAAATGTGATTACCAGTAATCAAAGTTAGACCTAAGATATCCTCAACTCAAAATGTAAGGTCACAAGAACAATAGAACTTGAGTTTGTGCGCAATTAAGCAAACTTTCGTTCAATAGAAATCGCAATAAAAACCTGGCAATTTTCCTAATCCTAAAGCAGTGTCAATAGGCGCTATTGAAATGACAATGGTAACACCCGATTGAGCTATTAGCGCAATTATTTTGAAGTACAGAACGGCAACTCGATAACCAAACTACTTACTTATACTGTGGTGTTTGTAATCGAACTTTTGTAAAACTACGAGGGTTTCGCGAGTTAGGACCGGATAGAAGTCCTTTAAAGTGATAAGATAACAATATTCTTTATTGTACCAGGAAAAACCCAAAACGAAATATTTACAAAAATGCAGTACAATTGGCGGTATTATTGCTTATAGCAATTTCTTCCAGGCAACCGACAATGGAGAGTTGCTGAAGGAAAAGTGTTAGGACCGGATAGAAGTCCTTCTTAGGTAGCTGTCGGCGTTGTCAGACTACGATAAGGAAGATATCTTATTAAAGGAAATTATTATTTTAATATATAAAATGTCACTGTTTGTTTTTTCTAATAAAATAAAATATCATCATCATTCGTTTCTATAGACTCATGTAAACTACTGCTACTAAATAGGTACAGTCGAGTACATCAGATCAACCTTCACATGCGTGTACTCTGCTCAGTTACGTTACGGGTGACTTTGCAACTAAAATGTAAAAGGTTGACGTGCTGCCAACGGTGCTACTACTACGATGTCACGTCACTTACAATTGTAGTTTTTGAGATGCTATTTACTGGGCATTTTACAAATACTACCTAGTAATAAGCTGGCCTTTGAAAAAAAATTGTTTTTTTTTTAGTGCGATAAATAATTTTTCAATTCAATTCATTTCAGTGTTTCAAATTGGCACTGAGTTAAGCTTCTGTAATTGAACTTTTAGTCGCTATTAGCTTGTATAGAATATAAAGCGTTTGGCAACTGCGCCAATGTCGGTTTGCGCAAGAGAATGTTATGCAACGTTTGTTTTGATCTGTGCGACAGGCGCCCGAGCGGCCGAGGTGCCGAGTGGGTGTGTTTCTCAACAGAGAAGTCGCAGGTTCGCTCCCAGTCTCTTTGTTTATGCAGTCATGATTGTGTCCCACTGCTGGGCTCGCCTTTAGACTTCTACTCCTTGTCCTTAGCACATTCTTGCCATTCAAGTGCACTGACTGAAAATCGTCGCTGACGGATCACTTCCTCAGCACAACGCTGAGTCAGCTGCCTTTTGTGGCAACTTAGATACACCACAGGCTACATATGGTCCTGTTTTATTTATCCGTTTTGTCTGTTGTGTATTTAGTTTTCTTTCTGTTGTTGTTGTGCATTTTATGTTACTTATCTGCTTATTTTGTTTCTGTGATGTATCGTGTTGGTATAATAAATGTCTTTCTTCTTCTTCAAGTAAATATTTGGTCAAGTCGTCACCGTCCTCGCCTCGGTCTGCCAGGTCACCGGTGGCCATCGCACGGCAACCAATCGGTGACGATTTTCGCCCACCATTCCAGGCCCATTATTATTTATTTATTTATTATTTATCATCTGACATGGCCAGCTCCGCTCCACTTGAGTTTAGAGGCCGCAGCTCCAACGTCAGTCAGTTTGGTTGTGGTGCAGAGCGCGGTGTTCCAGATGCAACACTGAGGTAAATTCAGGAATTCAAAACTCACGCCTGTAACAGTAGTCGGTAAACACCAAGGTTTACCACTTGCCACGATCATCCTTCCTCTGGATTAAGCCAAGTACAGCGAAGAACTTGTATATAGTCCTAGGCAAGTATATTACACCTATTCGCTCGTATTTAAGTCGAATCATTGTATCATATCTTTGGGCCAATAAACTATTGCTATAAAATCTATCTCTGGCACTATGTAGGTCGTTGTACACTATTATGTTGCCATAGACACGGTATAATTCAGCACGGTGGAGGTGGAGGTAATTCTTTTTCTGCTTGTGCAATAGTGTTTTCTATCTTCTAGAAAATAAATAATATGTTTAATCGCAACTCACGCGGACAAAATCACCAGCAATAAAAAGCCGACCAAGTGCGTGTCGGGCCACGCGCAGTGTAGGGTTCCGTAGAAAGAGGGGTTTTATCTGCTTTACAGAAGTAACAACTTCATCAACGTAATTTTCAATGGATTTTGTGCGAAGTTTCCCTTTTATAAGTTGATCGCCTATTACATGTTTAACTAGTGAAGCTTACTTGGCCGTAATAGTTTTCCTTGTGCCTACTGTATGTAATTCTTTGCAATGTTGTCAAATAAAGCTTATTCTTATTCTTCTTATTCTTATTCTTCATTATATGTGCTCCTACCCTGACTTTTTCAGGAGAGGGAGGGGAACGCCCTACTCGGACAAAAAATTGCGCTTTAAAGCTTAATATTTCGCAAACGGAACCCTAAAAAATGGTCTTCCTACACCCACAATATTTTTAAACGACCAATCTAACGACACCCCACACTATGGTGTAGGCGAGAAAAAAATAATTGCACCCCTAATTTGGGCGGCACGTTAAAAACATTTTTTTTAAGATTTTATTCTACCGTTTAGTCGGCGTATGTCTAAGCCAAATTTCAGCTTTCTCGTACTAATCATCTCTGAGCTAGGCCGCGGACAGACAGACGGACAGCCAGACGTACATGGCGAAACTATAAGGGGTCCTTGTCGATTACGGAACCCTAAAAAGAGCCAAACGAAACTCAATTTCACATCGATCGATCGACCTCATGACGCGACCTCAAAACGTAGAGTGCTGTCCCCCACGCACTCGACACAGTGGCATATCTGACCGATGAGATAGCGAACGGGTTCGTTATCATGTCGTGTCAATCAATCATGGTCCTTTATAGTTCAGCGATAAAGTTAATTTACATACGAGATAGGGCCGCTTAGGTAGTTGAACAAACAGGCTGCTGAGAGTCTATTGTTTACCTTTACTTATAGCGATCATTTCGTAGGCTTTTGGTTTTACCACATTAACTGTATAAAGGAAATAATGAATTATATACTCTACTCTGCTTAGATTATGGGCCGGTTTCTGAATTAAGAATTTCACTAAGTAAATACTTAAGTAACGTTTTGTCACGCTCTTTTCCGAGAAATGCGAAGAGACAGCACTACAGTTAACTATTTACTCAGGGAAACTCTCAATACAGAATCTAGCCCTTAGACACTCTGTTAATATTAACACTAGAGCGTCAGAGACAGAGTTTTGAAGCGATTCATTTGTATGTTTAATGTTTGTTTGTATTACAATAGATAATCGTGCAGTAATAATTTTGTACTTGGATGTTTATTTTTAAGGTTCCGTACCCAAAGGAGTAAGGGACCCTATTACTAAGACTCCACTGTCCGTCTGTCTGTCTGTCACCAGGATGTATCTCATGAACCGTAATAGCTAGACAGTTGAAATTTTCACAGATGATGTATTTTCTGTTGCTGCTATAATAGCAAATACTAAAAACAGAATAAAATAAATATTTAAGGGGTGCTCCCATACAAGAAACGTTGTCTAAACTGCGCTCGCCATTTAGCGGCCATCTATGTAACCTTCACAACGCCGATGTCATGTCGTTAAATGTCAATGTTAAACGCTTCTTCTTGGTTTCTATAGATGGCGCTGTTCTCCATGTAGCTAATCTATCTTGTCTCGATCTTTGCCTGATGTTGTATAGATAATGGTACTGAACCCTTCGTGCGCGAGTCCGACTCGCACTTGGCCGGTTTTTTTTTTTAATTATAGGATGTTTAAGTTATTGAATTCAATTCATTGCAAAAAATTGATAGCCTATTGGGTAGAACATTGGACTCGGAAGCGAGAGACCCAGGTTCGAGTCTGCGCCCGAATCTGCGGTGGGCACGGTGGGCATACTATCTCTCTGAGAGAAGGCCTGTGCCCTACAGTGGGACGTATATAGGCTGCTTATGATTGCGACAAATTGCAGTGCAAGGGTCTTAGGTAATGATATTAAAGGCGTAACAACTATTAAAATGCAAAGAAGCACTATATTTATTATAGTTTCGTTATTTTTAAAGTGCCTTTAAATCCTAGGCCCTATTTCATAAAACTACAATTCGTCGTTTATTTTATTTTTCTTTTTCCTAATTTGCAATAGAGTAAACATCCATTTTATTTTGTCTATGTATAAAAATGTATTGTTATAAATATGTATAATATATATAAACATATATACTAATATACCTTATCTTATATATGGTATATATTACCGTAATTATTAGTGTGTATATAATTAATAGCAACTATTAGTATGTATTGTATTATATCATTGCTAAAATATTAATTTTTATATGTGCCCCCCCAGGGGGCCTTATAAGAGCTTATAATAAATAAGGTACTTATAAGTACTTTTATCTCTTTCTTCTTTGCACGCCTACCTCAATTTTAGTAATAACCGTGAATTGCAGTTCAATTAAACAAATATTACTTATAAAAGTTATAAAGCATGACGAAATTGTAGATCTATAATTATGATGAATTACAGTTGAGTAATGAACATTACTTTGTTGGTGTCATTTACGAAATATAGGTAGATAGGGCTCTATCACCTTTGTTGGGTATTTTTTCAACACTCGTATGTGACATCATGATGGGTCACCCACCTGATGAGCCATAGAGTCGATGTCATAGAATAAAAATAAAAAATCAAAATGACGTTACAAGTAAAACTAGGTTGTCCATTTGAAAATTTTGATAGTTTTGGAGAAAAAAAAATCGGCCAAGTGCGAGTCGGACTCGCGCACGAAGGGTTCCGTACCCACACAACATTTGAATATTTCAAGCGTCTACCTGTTGCCGTTACGGCAAAAAAATCATGTTTGGTGTATGGGAGGCCCCCTTAAATATTTATTTTATTCTATTTTTAGTATTTGTTGTTAAGGCGGAAACAGAAATAAATACATCATATCACGGTTCATGAGATATACAGCCTGGTGACCGACGGACGGACGGGCAGCGGAATCTTAGTAATAGGGTCTTTTACCCTTTGGGTACGGAGCCCTAAAAACCGACGAATTGAAAACCGCCTCCTTTTTTGAAGTCGGTTAAAGATGGAAAGACAAACTCCAGACTTACGGCCTTATGTATAAAAACACGATTCCTCTAAAGCACTCCTCAGAGGCAGTTTATTTAATCTGTGGTATTTTCCTTGTAAAATCTCCACCACAGACTATTTTAATCAGAGTTTATCGAGTGTTTTAAGGAATCAGGTTTTATAAAATAGGACCGTAGGTCTTTTAAAAAATAATAGTTGTGTCCACTTTTACGATGCAACAAAACCCTTACACATACCTGAAAATGGAGAGTTACTAAGAGGTTTATACAACGGCAAAACATTCGAAAACGCGAAAAAAATATTAGCTGTTCCATACTAAAGTTACAACTTGGGGCATTAAAATAAGTTTCAGACAGACAATAAGTTTACGTCTTCGATCTTTTCCCTGAGCCGGTGGTAGCCTAGTGGGTAGAACATTGGACTCGGAAGCGGGAGACCCAGGTTCGATTCCCAGTGCGGGCATGTACCTGTGACATTGTGTTCTAAGTTATGTACATTTGTGAAGTTATAGTATCAATACCACTCGCTAACGGTGAAGGAAAACATCGCGAGGAAACCTGAGTGTCAGAGCTATTCATATACCTCAGCGCGCCAACCCGGCGGTGGGCACGCGTGGTGATTAAGCCCATACTCTCTCCCTGAGAGAAGGCCTGTGCCCTACAGTGGGACGTATATAGGCTGCTTATGATATTTTCCCTTAGTTAAAGTTGTTCGTATTGATTAGCAGAACCTCTCATTTTCGAATGTAATGTGAGGCATTTCGCGGCACCCCGTGTATCGGAACGTTTCGCAGTGCCACGCCTATGACATGTTTTGTTATTAACGTACCTAAATTAATTAATTAAGAGCTGGCGATAAGGTCACAGGTAGCCTTCAGTCGACAGCACATCAACGCGGGCAGACTATTTAGATATTTAGAGATCAATTAATCGTTTTTTTTTTTATTCAAAGTATGTAGCACAGAAACTGCGACTTAACGAACGTTACAAGTTAAACTAGGCGTCCATTTCAAAATCTAGATCATTTTGGAGAAAAAATGAACAAAAAAAATTCAAACTTAGTCTTTTCAACTCGTTAATTAACAGAGTTTATGTAAATATTCTAAAACCTGGAACTCATGCATTGAACTGGCTTTAATTCCAGACATCATTGTCATCTAAATAATCTTTAATGTTATCGTAGCTTTTTTGGCACAAAGTGTGCTTTACACATTTTTTGAACCGCGTTTCTGGCAAGCATGTTATATCCTCAGGGATCTTATGGTAGAAACGTATACAATGCCCCATAAAGGATGTATTAACCTTTGCCAGCCTAAATTGTCTATTTCTAGTATTTACTTTATGTTGGCTACCTACAGTTTTAAAGTAACTAAATTTTTTCCTAACGTACATAATATTTTTGTAGATATACTGACTAGCAACTGTTAGGATGTTAGTTTCTTTGAAGAAATCTCTTAACGAATCTCTACTGCCAAGCTTATATATGAATCTGATCGCTCTCTTCTGCAGGACGGAGATCACTTTATTGCACAACCAGGTGAAAGAATTACACATAGTTTCTTATATCTAAGTAGAGGTATACAATTGGCGGTCTTATCGCTTAGAGCGATCTCTTCCAGACAACCTTTGGACAGAGGGGACTGCAGGAAGAGTATAGTCGGTCAATGGATGTACATAAATAAGAGAATCTGGAATATAATTGCGTGTGAAGTAACAAATATGTATAGCGAAAGATTACAAGAAAGATTAGTTAAGTATCTTGTGACTTTGCGACAAAATATTAGACACGAGCGACCGCACGACGCGAGCTCCTTCTCTACACATCCTCTGCGAATCAGAGCGACACTAGGTCGGACTCTTCCGGCAAAAAAGCAAGTGAGTGAATCCAGAATGAAGTCAATAATGAATTAAATCAATTGACTGCCTCGTTGGTCTAGCCGTTAAGGCGTTTAGCTACCAAAACAGGGGTCGTGGGTTCGATTCCCACTGGGGGCCGCCGTACATTTGTATAAATGGTCTCAGTCTGGGTGTATTTTTATGATTGTGACGTCCTTGCCTGGTTACCATACCACAAGTATCCTAGTTTTGTTATGCTAGTTTGGGACAAGGATAAGTGATCATGTTGTGTGGAAGTTACTATTATTATATAAGTACTTGGCTCTAGTCGGTCGGTGACACCGAAATTTTCACTTCTATCGCAGTTTTCTTAAGTTTTCATATTCAAGTTTGGAGATCTATGTTTACTTTTATGACAATGCAGTTTTTTGTATTTGTATCGTATGGTCAATGTGGTCTTCGACCAAATCGTGGATGCGTTAGCAAAGGGCCAGTAAAGAGTACCCGAAACCGGCGTGCGTGCATGCAAGTTTGATGAAGCGAAGGAGATATGTCAGGACACCTGGTCCCTGGCTACCCCTCCGGGATACAGGCGTGAGTTTATTTGTTGTTGACGTTTTTTATACGTCGTGATATAAAGTGTGGCTATAAGCACACGCCCTTTTAATATTGAAATCAAAACAAAACAACCTGTTACGCACATCAACACACCTAAAGTATTTAATGGATGAAGCGAATGTCACTCTAGGTCAGGCATGTGTTGCGATTGTGGCGGACGAGCTAAAATACAACGTTTTATCTGCGCAGCAAGTGTTGTTTCGCCGTGAAAGTTCGTTGGGATCGGTACTTGAGAATACAGAACGTGTCATGAAGGCAGTAAGTGTTGTTTTCGTTTGAAATTGCGCAGTTTGCGCTTTTTCAAGGAGTGTGGGTGTGCGTGACACACCTCTGCCGTTTTTTAATAGCTTTCTGCACAGATCTTCGCAAACATAAAAATGCGAAAGCTTCATAGTTTATACAGTACCTTTTTATCAGATTCCCACGCGAGCGAAGTAGCAGGCACAACCAGTATCTTCATCCTTACTAATATTATAAACGCGAAAGTTTCTATGTATGGATGGATGTTTGTTACTCTTTCACGCAAAAACGGCTGAACGGATCCGGATGAAATTTTGCACAGAGACAGATTATAGTCTGGATTAGCACATAGGCTATTTTTTATCCCGGAAAATACACATCAAAATTACCACGCGAACGAAGTCGCGGGCAACAGCTAGTAGTTTATATAAATGAGGCTTTCTTAACAAAAACAATCAAATTGCGTGCAATTTTGTTCACCATCCAAATTAAACTATCTTGGCGGTTAGTAAAAATAACAACACATATTTTTTTAGTAACACTCAGTACAAAAATACTGAGATATTAGGTAATGGCTCTACAAAGTTATCTAAAAAAGCGGCAAAATGCGTGTCGGGCCAAAGTGCGTGTAGTTCCGTACTGCCGTCCAGTAGTAGAAGTCTGTAGAAGGAGGGGTTTTTTACCAGCTACAGAACTAACAACTTCATTACTTCTAGTAATTCAAGTAATTTTTAATGGAATTTGTGCAAAGTTTTCCTTTTATAATTTTTTGTACAATTTTTTACATTCCAGCTTTCTAGTACTAATCGTCTCTGAGCTAGGCCGCGGACAGACCGACAGACAGACGGACGGACATGGCGAAACTATAAAGTAAATATATAAATAGAAATTACAGATATTAGTATAATTTTATACTAATTGGTTTTATATGCTGTTACTTAAGTTTTCATTATGTTATTTTTGTGCAACAATAAAATAACTATTTCGATTTTAAAATGTTGTGTGTTATATAACCGCATGATACAAGTGAAAACTTACAAGATTTTCTAAATTTAGATCAGACTGACTGGAGCCGAGTATACCCGATTCAGCTTCACTTCCTCCGAGCGTGACGGTTCAGTTTCACTCATTCTTCGGAAAAACTGCGCTTTAAGACTGATGGCATCTCGCTCGCACAATCTAGCATTTTAATGATCGTTGAAAAAATTTTACACTTATTAAAAAAATGTATATATATTTTAGGTGTTGCTAATTGTCGAAATAACCACTTTTATTTATCTAAAACACTAAACTCTACTTCTAGCGACTCTACATTAGCCATTCGGTCTCAAATTCCGCGGGCTCTAATATTAGCCAACTGAGTGACTTATTCCTACGCTAAGAGAATGTCGCATTTTTTCCAACGTTACGAGATTATGCAAGTCACTGAAACGTTTTTTTAACTGTTTTGTAACACCTGCAGCAGGGCTGGTGATTCTTTATTGGAGCGGGTACGTGCTATTTTTTTCTTTAGGGACTCCATTTGGATCACTAGCGCCGATAGAAAAACCATGTGTTATTTTTTTAAAATATGTGTTTTTTTTTCGTTTGTGCAAAAAGTGTCTTTCTATTCTTTCCTCAGAACACAAAGAGATTTTTGTGTTCTGAGATTCTTTCAATCACGTAAATAGTGATTTTTAGGACTCACTACCGAGAACTTTGGTTTTTATAACCAGGTACTCGGCCGTCGGTCCTAAATATCACTAATTGCTATTATCATGTCTCTATATCCTGTTGTTTAGGGGTATTTCCTGTTCTCCATAGTATTTAAAAAAAAAATTGTTTACACCCAGACCAAAGTTGAATGAAACGAATTAAGTACATCTATTTCTAGATATTCTAGTCATCGGCTCATCGGAACGGGATTTGATCCTAAAGAGGAAGTGACCGAGCTAACGCGGAAATGCCCATAAATAGTAATAAACAGTAATAATATTACTTTGTAATATCCCCGCTAGCCTCATAGAGTAGAGGCTCAGATAGTAAAATAAATTCTTAGCTTAAACTAATTTTATTAGAAATTAGTATTGTAAAGGTGCAATGTGAAGTGGAAAACGTCACGGAAGCAATTATAGTAACTCTTAATAACTTCAGAATGAACTTTACACTACAGAGACTCACGCCTGTATCCCGGAGAGGTAGACAGAGATCAGGGTTTTCCACTTGCCACGATCCTGACAGACCTCTTTCATTTCTTGAATATTCGTGGCATTCGTGGAGTTTCTTTGTTAGCTTCTTCTCCGTATAATCTATTAATTGTGAACTAGTTGGGGGCAATCCCCTGTATTACGCAGACAAATTCTGATTCCAATCGTCTAGAATTTGACAGTTAGACGATTGGAATCGCTCAGGATTCGGTGCGCATAATTAGGCCCCTGGACAAATGATGTGAAGTGTTTTTATTTTAAGTGGAAGTTTTTTTTTTGTAAAGGCTTGGTTGGCTAATTAACAGATCCAAACAAGTCATTACTACGCCTGGGTCGGAATTCTGCGAGCAATCACTATAGAATACAAATTGATTACTAACTACTGGAGTGGTAGGTAGGACAGACAGAAGTTGTACTTTGTCCAGTCAAAATAAAGGTAAACAAAAAAAACCATGACAAAAATCTAGAGTTTGTTGACAAAGGAATATGGTTTGCTGGAAGAAATCTCTTACAAAGATAAGCTCGCCTTGGTACAGGTTATTTCTTATGTAATGTCCTGTTGCAATAAAGTATAATTCATTAATTATGAATATGGGTTTTGAATACGAGGTTAAATCAAGTTATGGATTATTGGTTACGTGGCCTTATAAGGTTCACTACCGATATCAAATGAAAAAGAACCATACTTCTTTTAGAAAACGTTTTTGCAAAAATTTCATTTTCACTTTCACTTTTCTGCAAAAAACTAGGTACCTACCTATCCGTAAAAGAAGATCACCATCATCATTATAAATCAGCCCACCGCTGTGCACTTCTGGGTAGTGGCCCGTTCCCCCAAATGCCATCTCTCGCGGAATTTTTGTTTCATACGTTAGACGGATCTCATCATCATCAGCCATTTCACGCTCACTGCAGGACATAGGCCTCCATCATGGTATTCCAAGCTTTGGTCTTGTGCCGCCCGCATCCAGCGACTCCCCGCCACCGTGACCAGGTCCTCAGACCATCTGGTGTGGGGCCTTCGCACACCGCGTCGTCTAATCGCGATTCTTTATTAGGTAAAATTATATCATTTATTACCTAATAAATAATCGCGATGAGAACCGTTTAAGGTACAAAAAAAAATTCCGCGTTACGTTGAAATTACGGAAAACGTTGTGTGATCATCCCAATTCATAAAAAAACCGGAAAGTGCGAGTCGAACGCGCCCACTGAGGATTCTGTACAATGTAAGTACCTACAAGCTTATAATTATTTATAATACTATAAATACTATAGTTCAGGAATCTAGGTCAACGGACAGTACCCTATAAATTTTGATTCCCTGGAGAGTTTCGAAATGTACGTTTTCTACTGCATAAACGGCCGTAACCTTTTTTACGCTAACTTATAAGTTTGACGTTTTTCACAGCTTCAAGGGACTGTCTACAGTACATGGTTTTAATTTCAAGTCGATATCTCGACGCGTTCGCGAGATTAAGGGTCTTGAACAGACAGACAGACGGACGGAGGGACCGACAACAAAGTAATCCTAAAAGGATTCAGTTTTTCCTTTTGAGGTTCGGAACCCTAAAAAAAATACTGATTCGTGGCGTTAGTAAACAATTAATCAAGATTCTAGGGAACTCACACGGAGGTTAAACTTGAACAACCCTTTGAGTCTGAAGGTATTTGACAGTCATAGTTTCACCATTGAAATGTACGGCTGTCTGAGCTGGACGAATATCTGAGCTATTGCCATAGCTCAGCGCTTGAAATCGCTAATCCGCGGTGGGCACGCGTAAGCCCAACTCTCTCCCTGAGAGAAGGCCTGTGCCCTACAGAGTGAGACGTATATAGGCTGCTCATGAGTACGGCTGTAGTTAGAATCGCGGCATCCCACTTTCACTCACTACGTACGTAATGCAAAAAAATAAAACGTTGCTATATCACTCGATAAAAGTGGACTGCCACTGCGCTGATTAGATTTGCATGTACGATTGTAATCGTGGTTCGATATCTGACTTGGTTTACCTAAAATCTGACATTTGAGTGTTTATGTTTTGCCTGGTTACCATAGCAGGGTATCCACCTTAAGGCCGGCCACATACGGTGGGAATTCCGCTTCGGATTTTAGGCACAATATTTGGAACGGAAAACTGCCGTATGTATGTGGTAGGCCTTTGCATGAATTTACTGCGTTAGGAATCCCGAGTCGAAATTACGAAACGGAATATTGTTCGACTGTATGTGGCCAGCAAACAATTATTATTAAAAGTTTCCACCGGTGACGTTAAAATATGCAATGTTAGGTATATATTTATACACCGTTCCACGAGTCGAACTCCTAGGAAACAAAATACTCGCATCTCATTGGTCAATGCGCGCGGCTAGAGATAAGCCGGTCGGTCGGTTTCGTAGGGTAGATTTACTTAATGCAGTGGCTATGGACGGTCACGCGCATTAACCAATGGACGCACATGGAGGATTTTCTTTGGGACCTCGTTTCGTGGAATGCAGTATGGAAAGATTATTCTTCATTTGAACCGACTTCACAAAGGAGGATTCAAGTCTCAATTCGTCCGTATCTTTTTATTTTACGTGTATGAGAAATTTCGCACGCGCCGCGAACTCTCACATCACTCCACGGAAAGAAAAATACAACTTTAGCAGCATCAGCCCTGACATTTCACATCTTTTTGCTCTGTGGCTATTAGGCGTGAAAATTACGACGGCCACTTGAACTCGCGGCGACCTTCCCGACCATATGATTACTTCCATAAGTTAGGTGACCACAATGTTAATGGATAATCATTAGCACAGTATCGAAAACCTCTTCGTAGTTCTTATGACGCGCGTAATAAGTGTGAGTATCGTACAATGTGCAAGCTTCAGTAATCGGTAGAGTGGAATGAAGGTCAGCGTAACTTTTAATGGTCTAATGGGCACTTCGCGAATGGGCTACTATACTGACCAGACCATCCATCGCGATTCGATCGATCCTTAGACAGTAGATGTTGGATAGACCAACGGTTCCTATACTTCTGAAGCTATGGAATACTAAGCTTCCTATTTTTCAAAGAACACCATATCAAAATAGCAATTCCAAGATTTGATTTCACTTCAAGCTTTTGGATTCCTCCAAAGGCTTGAAGCACCGCCGATTTATTAATTCAAAATAATCCGTAGTTTAGAAGTATAATTTGTAGTCGGTGCACATATATTTGGGCACCGACTTCAAATTATACTTCTACAATACCTACATGTATAAATACTTCTAATTATTTAAATTATTTCTATCTTTTTAGTGTTGTAGTGTTTCCAAGTCGGTTTTTATTTTTTATTTTTGCTATATTTCTGCATTCCATGTGGGTTTAATTGAAACCAATTCATCGTATCCTCACATCTCTAAACCTGTGATGATTGTGATGATTTCTTCATAAAAGCTTTGCTACACGCTTCTTTTCATACCTTGGAAGTGGTTTCATTAATTATTCTTTAGACCTTCGACTATTCGTAGTCAATTGAGCTATTCCTTATTGGCTAAATATAATAAGAACAAATCATTCTATCGCCCTTGGGCTGACAAGCTTTAATAAAGTTCCCTCAAGGTAACTGGGATAGACCAGGGACATATAAAGGGCAGGGCTCCGGAGATGCGTAGTTATTCTGAGCAGTTAAGTTGCTCCCGACAGGTGTTATGGCACTTTGGGGGCTATCTTCTCATCCGTTTTCCTCGATCGGGCAGTTAGGAAGACGCAACAGAATTTAAAGCAACACAGGGGCCTAATGAGAAGAAATGTCTTGAAACAATATTTCTTAAGCTAATTTTAAGCAAAGGGTAACTTACGTCACAGATAAACCTATACAGATTTGAGTGAGGGTTTTTTTGTATTTAAAATGTACCTACTTTGTGAAAGTTTTGAATAAACTATTAAAAAAAACATCCTAATTTGACAGTTAGACGATTGGAATCGCTCAGAATTTGGTGCGCGTAATATAGGAGCCGTACACGTTATCTCATGAAATAGTAAATTTAGGGTAATTGACTTAACGGAATCCCGAAGAGTTAAAGTCCCCGTCAATGAGATATGTCCATGCAAAGTTAAAGTCATTTAGTCAAGTTATACGCAAAAATAAATTAAAATAAAGAGTTTTTTTTGTCATCGTCAAGTTATTTGTAAGGTGGTATTCCTACTATAATTTAAAAAACGTACGTAACTTAGAAAACAAAGTCATCAGTTCATGCTTGATAGACCTTTACCCAAGGTATATTACGTGAAACAGACAGTTGTGGAGATATCCAACAATAATTTTGAATGTAAACGTGTTGTCTGGTAAAATTAACATGCGAGATAAGCAAATAGAAAGTGCTAAGTCGTACGATTGGGCATTTGTCACGTGTCACGTTGAGATCGAAAGTTATGCTTTGAAACAGTCACCTTGACACAAAGTGTGGTTATCGAATCGAAGCCGCACCTCTGCTTGAGAATAGTCCGATGGCGTTTCAGTAATTCTAATAAAGTTGACTGCCTCGTTAATCTAGCAGTGTCACGTCTGATTACCTGATACCGGAGGTCGTGGGTTCGATTCCAACTGGGGGCCGCCGTACCGATTCCGTGTTGGAATCGAACCCACGTGCTATGGTAACCAGGCAAGAACATTACAAACATGGAAATACACCCAGACTGAGGCCATTTATACAAATCGCGCCATTCCGCTTTCAATATTTATTATGGGGCGATTCATTGTCTACTTCTCGCGTGCGAGATAAGGGATCATGCTACGGGCGCTGATTCCAACTAGGATTTCCTGGGCTATGGTAACCAGACAAGGACATCACAAACATGAAAAACCCCAAACTGATGTGGCCATCTGTGCTAAAGCGGCCTCCACCGGGAATCAAACGCGTTACTGCTAGACCAACAAGGCAGATTCAATTGTTGCAGGATGGTAGTCCCCTGACGCCTACGCCCAGCAGAGGTTTTCCTTCATGGACTTGCAGGTCTAATTTAGGTCCATCCGCCAATTACAGGACTTTAAGAAATTCTCAGACAGAGTACGTATTAAGTGATCATATAATTCGTCACGGAATCTTCCCCACATGATTCACTGAACGGAAAACATATTAAAATCCAATCATTTATTAACTACCACAATTCGCCACAAAAAAACGGTAATGCTTATCTCTTGTGCTGAATTTACGTAAACAATCTGCTGGCAGTAGGTTGCCAACCCTACGGTTTGATAGAGGTCTATCTCTGACAAGAAAATAATAAGCTATAATCATCATAATTCAGCCACAAGAAGTCCACAGCTGAACATAGGCCACCTCCATGGATTTCCAAAAAGACCGGTTGGAAGCGGCTTGCATCCAGCGTCTTCCTGCCACTTGGATGAGGTCATCTGTCCATCTTGTGGCTGGTCGTCCTACGCTGCGCTTGCCATCGGCCATCAGTTCTGCGTGCTATGTGCCCCGCCCACTGCCAGTTCAACTTACTAATCCGCTGGGCTATGTCGACGGCTTTCGTTCGTCTACGGATCTCATCATTTCTGAGATCCGTCGACGAACGAAAGCCGTCGACATAGCCATCATTCGAACTCGTAGAGAAGCTGCAATGGAAACTGAGTATTGAACTGAAATTCTAGGTTTATAGTCTACCACTTTAATGTTTTCAGTTGAATAATACTGGGAAAAAATTGCAAAGTATCTTGCACGACACGTAGGCTTCTCATCGCTTGTTTTCTTCCACCGAAGACCAGTCCGGAACAGAGTGTACCTACCTGCAGTCGAAAGGCATCGATCTCAGACCCGTTACTCAGAACCTTTCGATTCGATCGGTTCGACGAATCGTAACGAAAAAAATCGAGGACGTTGAGCCTACATGCGATGAAGACTTTAATCTTCGCTTCGGGCCCCACGAATGAGTATCCATTTTATTTTGCCATTGGTTATTTATACAGGCTGTCCGAAAAATATAATTAGGGGTGGAACAAACAAATTTTTTTTTCACATATTTTTTATATAAAGTTACATTTAGTTAGTTTTTTAATTGCATTTCAAAGATGTAGATACTCGTATTATGCTTTTGTGTTTGCTACTCTGTTAAGATAATCTGGCAATATAAACCTTTTTATTATTCAAATTTTAATTAAGTAATTGTTCATATTACATTTTAGGCTGTTACATCACCGGAGTCCTTATCTTATATCAACTGCAAATATTGTATCCAAATTAATGTCCTTTAAGTTGGCGGAGGTATCTGGTACCTATGATACAGTCATATGTAATTCTTGGTGTACATACAATAAAGAATATTCTATCTATCTATCTATACAGTGTAATTTAACACTAGAATAGGTGCCAACGGACTACCCTTCCTTATATTTTAATTTCACAGGACTTTTCTTTTATCAATGTACTTATCTACAGTAACTATTCTGTAAGGAAAATTGTATCTTATTATTAACAGCACGGGTTAGTGCAACAAAAAGAATATAAATTTCATCTTATCTTAAAAAAAAGTACTGGCTGTAATTGGGACAGCCTGTATCTGTATCAAACAGGGTGCTGTATACACGCCCGTTTCATGGAACTACAATTCGTAGTTTACTACTGCCGTGTGGTGCCGGATTAAGAATAGCGTAACTCCAATTAATTCCGTGGATGTCGTAGAAGGCGACTAAGAAAATCAATTACCAGGAGACGGGCAGCAGCGTCTTCCTGAGATTCCAACCGCATACTGCGATCGCCAACCCGCCTGCCAAGCGTGACGGTTATGGCAAAACCCTTCATGGTTAGGGAAAATCATGAGGGAGGCCTAAGGAAGCCTGGCGGTGGTCAGATGGTCTGACGACCTGGATACGCACTCTAAAAAAAATTGTTTGGCCCTATCAATATCTTGATAGTCATAATCAAGCATCTTGTTTGCATACGAGCCTAACAAGGACTTAGACACATTAATTAAGGTAATTCTGACTAGTCGCCGCAATCAATCGACCGCGGTGGCGGGGAATCGCTGGATGCCGGCGGCACAACACCGGGAAGCTTGGAATACCATGAGGGAGGCCTATGTCCTGCAGTGGGCGTCAGATGGCTGATGATGATGATAGCATATTAACCCACAGATTACAAGTAGGAAGATTAATTGTTCCCGTGAGATAATATTTTATTGTTACCGTAACCCTTTTTTTCAAGAAAAACTCTAAGATATTACATTACTTATTGCGTTGCCATGGTAACATGAATCGTATATATATATATATATATATATTCTGTGACGGTACGAAGTTCGCCGGGACAGCTAGTAGGCTATATGAACTACTTCACTTAATCAACTACTAAGCAAGCGGTACCCAAATTCAACATTGTGCGACAAATTGCGTTGGTATCGCCTGCTTATGTTGAGCAGTCGGGTTGTTGGTTATATTTATCACAGTTTTTTTTTAGTTATCAAGCGTGTTAATCGCTAGACCAACGAGGCAGTGTATAGAAAAGCCAATTTGATAGATAAATTATAAAATTTTTTCGTAAATTTTTTTTTCAATTCGTCCCCGGTAACCAGTTGTTCTTGTTAGCAGTAGGCTAGTAGGTCCCCCCATATCTAGACATCTTCAATGTCAAAGCGCCGGCCACTAAGTATCACTTAAGGGGCTCCAGGGAGTAACACTAGCGCCACCGAGGAAAAAAAAAAAATTTTTTTTTCAGATCTAATTTGCAAAAAGCGTCTGTACTATCTCTCGGTCATGACAATAGTGATTTTTACGATCCGTGGCCGTGAACCTAAGGCAAATAACCTAGGACATTATATAGCATTAACGTCAAAAACAGCCGCTTCTGGCATAAATGCTACCTAGTCCCGGGTTTGTGATCCTAGGTCCTTTGCCGTGGGTCCTAAAAACCACTGTTAACATGATTGAGAGATTGTACAGACACTTTTTGCAAATACGATCTGCAAAAGAAGATATGATTTTTTTTTATTGGTGGCGCTAGCTAGCCCACTGGATCCCCTTAACTTGTTGAACACTATTGTATTCATTTTTTTTGTTGCACTAACCCGGCACGGTTGGCCAGAGGTCGCGGGTTCAAGTACCGGCATGGGTGGACTTTTTAGCCTCTAAATAGGTTTTTAAAATTGTTGAACACTCTTTATTTAGCGCTTACCGTTTTCGGTTTCAAACACACCAATATAATACGCAATACGGGCAAGTTAAGTGGGCAGTATGGTATTTCTTACTTAATCCTCGCCAAAAGTAGATAGATCCAAGGATCTTGGGCCGTCCACACATTGACTTGTGAGAATCGTATAATGCCCGACAGAACACTTGAACAAGAATCCGTGCAGTCGAGATGAGTTTGCGATGGACACGAAAGAGCCAACATTTATTTTATTATTTGTTAATTTGACTAAACTAAGTCCGAAGAATTCTAAGCTACATGAGACCCGAAATACTTAAAAAACTTCCTAAAATAATAACTTCCACACTTGTCCGGGTCCCAAACTAGGATACCCTATGATATGGTAACCAAGCAAGAACGTCACAAACAGGGAAATACACCCAGACTGAGGCCATGCGCAGAAATATACCGCTACACCAACGAGACAGTCTATGCACACGTCCATGCGAACTAAAAGTCATTTATTCAAGTTATACCCAATTTTAAACCACTGACGCCTCAAAAATCGACTACTGTGCATTGTCCAATAGGATAACTGTCACTGTAACATTTAGAAAGACGTTAGACTCATTTACTATAAACGAAAACATTGAGTCACGTCAACAAAAAACGTAAACTATTGTATAGTATGCGAGACTGCTGTTACAGATAACACTGACCTTTATAGCCAACCCACGGCTTTGAAAGATACATACAGTTATCAATCGGGTACCTCGAATAGTTTTAATCTTGTGGAAAATAAGAACCAACATTGAATAACAGTTGTTGTCTACTGAAGTCTGGTGCTCTGAATAGTAACTACCGTGTACCCACTAATGAATGGGCGGGATATGAACCTAGTATTTGCCTACAGTTCCGCTTTTTAGCGGCTTTTTTTTATTATGCGCTGAGGTATGCGAATAGCTCAGACACTCAGGTTTCCTCAGGATGTTTTCCTTCACAGTTAGCGAGTGGTATTGCTACTGTAACTTCACAAATGCACATAACTCAGAAAACAAAGTCATACATGCTAGATGGTACAGGCAATGATTGCATAATTGCATAATGATTGCATAAGTTTATACTTGAAACACTGTTCCATATTGCCCCACACTGAAACTTCCTTTGAAGTCCTCTGCATAAAAAGTACCCTAGAAATTTGTATTCCCTGGAGTGTCGAAATATACGTTTTTTTGCGGCTTAAACGGCCGTATCTCTTTTTTACGTTAACTTAGAAGTTTGGTTTTTTTCGCAGCTTCACCCTTAGTCCCTACTGTAGACCTGAGTATTATGGTTCTAACTTCAACTCGTTACCCCTCGCATTCCCGAGATAAAGGGTCTTGACAGACAGCCAGACAGACGGACGGACGGACGGACAACAAAGTGATCCTTATAAGGGTTCCGTTTTATCCTTTTGAGGTAGACTACTGCCCTTATTATTTTTTTATTCTTTTATTTTTGTTTTGTTGACGTTCGTGTATTTTGTGTGTGTACCTTCGTGTTTCAAATAAATGTCTTCTTTCTTTCTTTCTCTTTCTTTCTTTACTTTGTGTTTCTGTGACAATTTAAACAATGTTTCCGATTGTGCTATCAAAGCTGAGGCCAATGAAATGCACAAACGCGAATGGGCAGCCACTGAAGGACTGAAACATTCTAGTACCTTTATTGGCGAAGAAATCGCAGGCTCCGCAAAGTTTATTCTGCGAGGAGGACGACGCCGCGCGAGGGCGCTCACTGGAGTCACTGGTGCTCTGACGGAGCAATTCCCTACAGGGACACAACTCCGCAGAATGGGGTTATGTCAAGATGACGGTAGAGCGTGCGGTTTTGAAGTGGAGTCGATGGCGCTGCGATGCCCTTACCGGAAAAAGAAGTAGTCTTCTGGGAATGGCTTACCCCAAACCAGCAGACTTTAGGCACTTTTTCCCTAAAGGGCGTGAGTGGCCTCGTTGAGTACATCTTCGATTAGGCTTAGGTGTAAGGTCAAGGGGCAGACACAACAGATAGCACTGGGTCGCCGACTAACTGTCGGGCCCCGCACGACATCTTTAAGATAAGATAACATAACATAACGGTGATAAGATAAGATAAGAATATTCCTTATTGTACCAGGAAAAGACAAAATGAAATATTTACAAAGATACAGTACAATTGGCGGCCTTATTGCTAATAGCAATTTCTTCCAGACAACCGTATGTTGGAAAAATTCTGAAGGAAAAGTGATACGGGTAGTCGGTGCATAATATGAATACTTATATAAATAACAATACCTACATAAACCATTACGTATATAGTTTCGATAAACATAAATAATATAAAACAGAAAACATCGTGGGGAAACCCTAGTTAGTGTCTGAGGCATTTACATACGTTAGCGCTTGCTACGTACAATGGCCCAACTATGAGGCTAAGTGCGGAAATCTCCAGTCTAACTACTAACTACTATATATGTATGTCAGACTGAAAAGAAATCTGAAAATTTACATTTGGAAAGCGCAGTAAAATTAATAATACAGCTTATTTCACTGAAAGAGAAACTGGTTTATTATCGCCGCCCAATCTTTTTATTTCTGTAATGTATTAAACCTACTTCTTATGATACACAAATTACTCATAAATAAACAGACGTTTCAGTTGTGTTATTTAGCTACTGGTGGCAGAAAGATGGGAATTTATACAATCAGCTAAAGTACATGGTGTTGGTTTTGCTAGCGGAACTAAATTGAGCAACTGAAGATTCTAAATTTATCAGCTCTTAAATTCCTTGGTCAGCAAATTGTGAGTTTATACACTCAGGGCCGGTTTCTGGATTGAGAATTTCATTATACTTAAGTAACGTTCTGTCACGCTCTTCTATGAGAAATTCGAAAAGACAGCACTTCAGTTAACTATTTACTTAGCGAAATTGTCAATTCAGAAACTGGCCGTTAATAAAACTGAATTTTACCGGATGTTTACTCGTTTACTTTTCCATTTAACAATTTTCCGACGTTTCGGTACTATTGCAAGTGCCGTGGTCTCGGTAGACTGAGGTGACAGGCGTATTTTTTATGTCAGTCAGTTTCGTGTTAACCTCAGATAATATTATACACTCAAGTTTTGGTACGCTGTAAAGTTAGATATAATTGTAAGCAATGATACGCTGACTATGGGACTCTTAAGAAGGCTCAAGGTCGCCCAACAAGCAATGGAAATAGCTATGTTAGGAGTTTCACCAATGAAGTCACCGAGAAGAAACTGAGTTACTGATATAGCTCGAAGAATTGCTCAGTTAAAGGCTTCACGTGGCAGTGGGCGGGGCACATAGCTCGGAGAACTGATGGCCGTTGGGGCGAAAAAGTTCTGACTTGGCGACCGCGGACCGGACGACGCAGCTTGGGTAGGCCCCTCATCAGATGGTTACGGTGGCAGGGAGTCGCCGGATGCGGGCGGCATAAGACCGGGAAACTTGGAGGCCTATGTCCTGCAGTGGCGTCAAATGGCTGATGATGATGATAATAAGCAAATGAGACCGGTTTTTGAGGACAGGAACAGGTTTTTACAATATCTTAATAACGTTATGTTTAGATCATTGAGCGGTAGTAGCCTAGTGGGTAGAAAATTGGACTCGAAAGTGAGAGTCCCAGATTTGATTCCCAGTGCGGGTATGTGCCTATGACTTTGTTTTCTAAATTATGTACATTTGTGAAGTTATAGTAGCAATACCTAACGTGAAGGAAAACCTCGTGAGGAAACCTGAGTGTCGGAGCTATTCACATACCTCAGCACTTGAAATCGCCAATCTGCGGTCAGCACGCGCGGTGATTAAGCCCATACTCTCTCTTTGAGAGAAGGCCTGTGCACTACAGTGGGATGTATTAGTCGGCTTATGAGTAAGAACCATACTGTCTACTTAAATTGCCTGTTTTGCGTATTGGTGTACTTGAAACTGAAATCGGGAAGCGCTAAATGAAGAGTATTAAACAAGTGAAAAAAATCATAAATTCTTTTGCAGATCGTATTTGCAAAAAGTGTCTGTACAATCTCTCAATCATGTTAACAGTGGTTTTTAGGACCCACAACAAAGAACCCAGGCTCACGAACCTGGGACTAGATAGCATTTATGCCAAAAACGGCCGTTAGATAATAATAACTTTCACACAATACAATCACTTGACCTGGTCCCAAACTAGGATACCATGACTAAGGCCATTTGTACAAATGTACTGCAGCCCCCAGTGGGAATGGAACCCACTACCTCTGTTCTGGTAGCTAAGCGCTTTAACGGCTAGACCAACCAGGCAGGCAGCTAGTCCTAGGTTTTAAGCCTAAGATTTTTTTTTTTTAATTTTATTTGAACACCAAAACAGGTTCAATTCAATTCTTAATTATGGCTACCCTAAGGATTCTGCCAATGTCGAAATTTGGAGATAGCAAGTTTTTTTTTTTAAATATTTAACAAAATCCCGTAAGTTAGTTCTGGTGATGTAGTAATAAAAAAAAAGATAAAATACATAAAAAACCAGATACATTAGTAATAGACACATTTACCAAATCTTACGTACAATACAGATCAGACCCAGCCTAAGACCCTAAATTTGTGTACCTAATATGCATTTAGACTATTACTTGTAATTTTAACCTTAACTTAATTAGACTTGAACACTTTTTTTTTTCTCTTCTTAAGTTATAAAATTATATTAATTTATTTTATTTTATTTTCTCAGGGTGCTCTGAGGGCTCCACGGAGAGCTTTTATAAAGACGTAAATGCTCTGAAAAATATTTAGGTCTTTGTTATCTGCCACCAGGTTTAGCCGGTTGACCTCGGGTTAGTGGGATGGTGCGAGTGGCGCTAAAGGGAAAAGTAGAGGTGTGCGACAGCGATATCTAATATAAAATTTTATCTGAGATACGAGAGAGGAGTTGTTTGAGTGTATAATTTTGTAGATTCACAGCCATGGTACGTATACAGGCTGCTTATGATACCTCATACCATCTACATCAACTTCTATGTACCTCACATGTTCTCTTCTCGATTGTTTTGTATTTTTTGTAGCTGTTATTCTTTCCTTGCATATATTTTGTTGGCTTTGTTGTTTACTCCTTGTTTCTGTGGCAATTTAAATAAATTCCTTCTTTCTTTAATACTGTCCTGCCTAAAAACACATACATACACCTGTATCCCAGAGGGGTAGGCAGAGACCAGGGACTGCTACTTGCCACAGTCCTGACAGTTTCGCTTCCTCAATATTCACTAGTTGTTGCATGCACGCAAGTCAATTTCGGGTACTGTTTATCCCTTACCAGCCTTTCCACCCAGATTCGCTCAATATATTTTTTTCGTCAATCTTTCTTTATTCATCATCTTCACATGTCTTCTTACTTTCTTTGATACTGTCCTGCCAAATAATTTCTCAGATAACTCTCAGATCATCATCAGTAAGGTCAAGATGATCAACACGCTAAGAAAAAGATCAGCAAGGTGGGCATGATATGCTTTGTTTGCTAGTTTATGGTCTGTTCTTCCGCTGCTGGCAGTGGCTGGATTAAGACAGCCAAGCCAAGGAAACAAAGAAGTGCCATGCATTCGAGGATGCCTATAAGTTATTTGTGATCTTAAAGTTGTTTTAATGGATGTGTAGATTTGTGCATTTAAATTAAAATGATAATCTAATGAGTAAAAAGTAGGTATTTTGAATAAAACTTTTCATCAGTGACTAAATGAATAGTACCAATTTCTTATGGAAAATTATGAATGAATAATAATCAATTTAGAATATTCTAATGAGAATAAAAAAAAATATAGTATGGTGATATAACTACACTCGCCTAAATATAAAACAATCCGCAAGTGTGGAAAAACTACGATTTATTCACAATAAACATATGATATGAAATACAGAAACATGACTTAATTATCCAAACAAACGATACAACGCCAGGGGCCAATAAAATATGATAGTAACTGTACGAAAATCGCTTTGACAGCTGAACACATAAACCTTGAAACGAAAACAACTCAATAGGCACGCACAGCACTCTCTGTGGGTTTTGTACCTTAATGATAAATTTACTGACCTTCTATGCTCTGGCCAAGTGAAGAAAGGCCTCCTGGGGACGCCAGGAGTTTTTTCGGCACATTCTTCGGTGGTTCAGAGTCGCTATCGTCGAAAACGAGTGTCCGCACCGACTGAGAGCATCGTTTATCCATTGCCACTGTTACAGCACTTTACACAAATTCACGAACTCCCTCGCCATCTAACTAGTCAAAGCCACGATGCGTTCACACAATCAATTAACACTCGACACCTCGGCAGAAATTCGAGAGGGATCGGCGAACGGTATCGCCAATTTCGTCAATTCAACATAATATTTTTGCATTTTTCGCTATCTAAACGCGAACGCGGCTCGCCAATGGGAGATTGAATGACGTTTTGTTTTTTTTCTATCTGCTGTAATGTTGCCGCTCTCATAGAATTGTTTTGCCGGTCATCAAAGGAGATAAAAGGTTGATAGCACACGGTGAGTCTAATACATGGATGTAATTCTAATACGATGGCACGAGTCACGCGTTTTATGGCGCTAAAATGTCAGAATTTGACTTAATGTAGATGAAAGTCGCGTTTTGACATTTGGAACGTGTGATTTGCGTCATCATACTACACAGTTAGCCTGGGTGGTAATACGACGAAATTCACCAACGACTTTTTTCAAATCGGAAAACGTTTCAACGTTCATGAACGATGTGATGAATTTAATTTACGAGTAGTTTGGGGTTCCAAGTTACTTTATACATTGTTATTAAGTTTTGTGCTGCTCAATAAACATTTTATTTAGATTTTTGATGATAATATTGACTGATTGTCTCTCATCAAGTTCTGTATTTTCGTCATTTTGAAAAAAAAAACAATCACCGACAGTTTTGTATTTGAACCCAGAATCTAACTTTTAGAAAATTTTTGGGTGAGCTTTTCGAAATTAAAAAAAGCGAAAAAATGAACCAGAGCCTACGAAACCGAAAATACGTCATTCACATGAAAAACGTCATAAACTAAGAACCTACGAGCTGTCAGTTCTAGAACTCTATAAAATTAAATAAACAATACCATTAACAATTTATCAATGCAGCCCAAATCGAAATATTCAGCCCAGGCTCTTAAAATTACCTTTATTCTCGAAGAAAAATAGAAAAACACAACTCATTTTTTTTACCCGAGGTTTTCCCCAAAAGTTGAAATGTTTTTTTTATACTAGCAATAAGCCATGATAGAGAGAATGAGATAGAAGTATCGTGCTCTCTTTATTTCGAGCTGGTTATGCCATCTATTGCTCAAAATTAAAATCCTGTCATGGAGACCTGCTACGCTGTTGCCAGCTTAGATAATTTTAAGCTGGCAAGGTAAAAAGTACAATACATGAATTTGATGTTTTTTTAAGGAAAAACTATCAAAGTTATTTACTGCAGCAAGGAAATATCTAATCATAGGACAGCAGATATAAAATAATAATTAAGTGACATTGCATTTCACGGAAAATAATTAACGAAATTGGACACACCCTGCCCTCTAGTGATGAACAAGTTACAACTTTGCGGCTTCCGTCAAAAGAAACGGAAAAACACGAGCTCGCGTCGTCTCGGCCAGCTATCAGCTGAAATTATTCGGCTAAAATGCCCTGGCACGGGCATACGTAGTCGTCGGTCCGCCATTACGACGCAGCCGAGACACGTTTGTCGTATTTAGTTGAATATTTTCGTTTATAAATGAGTAATAACGCTCATGATCTAAGTAAACGACTTCTGAATGCGTTGGATAACAGTTACAATGTAAGTTTCCGAGTTTTAAGCACGCTAAGTTGGATATTGGTGCGTAAGATATGGAAACGGTCCCCACGAGCCCATGACATCCGATTCTATACTACAAATTGGCCTCTCGGAGGTTGTTTGCGAAGGTCCCACCAGGTTGAAGCTGTGAGGAGACGAGTGCCGATGGATTTTTCGCGAGCGGGTGCTGTGAAGTGCGTGATGCGCGTGAAATAAATGGAAGTGTGTACGTGCGCGGAGCGTTTGCGGGATGGGGGGCCACTGACGTCGCCAGCACGCCGCCCCTCGCCCTCCGTCGCTGTCTCCAGTGCCAAATGTTTTGCAATGTGAAAGTGCAGAATTGTGCCACGCACAATCTTTCCTGTGAATTTCAGCAGAGTCGCACCCGTTTACGCTAGATCCGTCTGCTCATGACTGTTGAGATGTGTTTTTTGTCGTTAGTTTTGACCTTCCGTGAGTAAGTAGCGCTGCTGAGGGCCTCGTGTAGCACCTCGTGGACTTAAATGGTTCAGTTCCTTGCGTTGTGCAACTCCCCAAATTGCACTTTTTGTGCGCTAGATTGCGACTGGGATTGGCATTTCGTATTGTGTAATTTGGAGGTCGGCTTTCGCAAGGAGTTAGCACCCTTACGGCCGCTGTTGCTAAGGGCAAATCTAAACTAGAATGTCTGCTGGTTCACTAATCTACACCTTCACCTAAGACACATGTTAAGTTCATAGAACAACAGGTTGTAATTTAGATGAGAAGTTCTTGCTTTGCATTAGCAACTTTTTAATGTTCCAATATCCACCACACATTCCGTAGACACCTGGAGAGAACTTTTTGCTAAGCCTGAAATACCCCTTTCTTATAATAGACAATTGTGTGAAGGAAAAAAAAAACTGAACACTATTTTTAGTTTCGTTAAAGAAATAAAGTTTATCGATGTTGTGTTAAATACTTTGTTTAAAATTATCTCATGTGTATGGGAAGTTATCAGCAATCATTTGTTATCACTTTCTATTAGTAACACACATTTTATGTCTGAAATATTTGCTTGGTATCATACAATTGAAGATGTATCAACATAGGTACATAATGTAAAGCAAAACAATGTTACAAGTGACCAACAATCATAGGAAATGCTAATCAGCTGAATATTTTTTTTATGAAGCGAGTTCAATACTTCGATTGTTATGAATCATAAAAATCTTGAAGAGTTGGGTTTGGCAGCTTATCTGATGTAAGTTTTTCTATAAAACGAGAGTCCACCGGATGCTTGGTGAAAAAAACAGCTTACATAGGCTAGTAACATGAATTGGGTCATGGGAAAAGAATGTGAGGGTTTATTTTCAAGAAAATGTACAGAATTTTTTATATCCTGTGTAGTTATCATAGTTATGTTTCAGATGGATTATTGGAATGGTTTATTTGTCATAAAGCCTCTCTGTATTAAACCTTATAAAATAAATATGAGTGTTGAATACAATGATTGAAAAATCATTATTTTGCTAATAAATTTATATCTCCTAAGTGCTCTTAAGGTTTATTCTAACTTAGGCTTGTCATCTAGATTTTAATAATAGTGTTGTTGAAATTTCTGCATTGGGGAATATTGATTGTTTTGTTGATCTAGCAGTTAACACGCTTGAATACCAAAACAGAGGCCATGGGTTCGATTCCTATTGGAGGCTGCCATACAAAATTTTTACAAATGGCCTCAGTCTGGCTGTATTTCCATGTTTGTGATGTCTTTGCCTGGTAAGCATAGTAAGTGGTACCCTTCCATATCCAGTTGACAATATGCAGAGAACTGTCATTTGACAAAGATCTTTAAGATCAGACATTTAATGAATGTTTTTATTGCATTCCAGGTTATCGACATGCATGCCGTCAATGAAATCATATCCATTTTGGAGAAAATCAATATCACAAAAGAGTTGTTGGAGGTAAGTTAACCATTTGTTTACATACTTTTTTCAGAATATGTTGTTTATGAACATAACCATCTGTCAGCAATCTGTAAGCTGTCTTCTCACAGATATATAACACAGAACAGACACTCACGAACAGAGGTCCACATAAGAGGAATCTAGGGATCTGTCCGGTCTGATCTAGGAATCGCTATGATCGTGGGAAGATTAGGTGAGATATAAATACTTTCAGTACAATCAATACATCTCTGTGGCGATGGAAGCATTTAAGCAAGCGTCTGTAAACAAATGCCAGTGTTCCCCGTGTGCTCCTAGTCCGTCGGTCGCTTTAGCAACAAATTAAGGTTTTTTTTGGTGAAGATGTTGACTGATTGTAAAATGTAGATTTATTTCTTTTATTTAGGGCTGGCTGTAACAAAGCAAAAATCCAAAATCCTTAAATCTTCTAATAAATCTAAAACAATTTGCACTATTATAAATAAAGAAACAGGTAAATCTAAACCAGGAGACCGTGAATTTTCACTTAAAATATGTGATAAATTAATAACTTCAAATGAAGACATAGCTGCAGCTTTTGATAAGTTCTTTACAAATATTCGAATTGTAACAACGGCTCGTTTAGACTCTTCTCCTACTCTTGCTGAACGTATTTTGAAAGACTTATGTACCTCCATGCAGCCAGGATTTTTCGTTTAGCTGCATTGAAGAACATACCCTGATTAAAATGTTTAAAAAGCTATATCTTAAAAAAACTGAAGTCCTAGCACCCCATTTAGCCAGAATTTTTAACAAATGCTTAGTTGAGTGTACATTCCCTGACCTAATGAAATATAGTAGGCTAGTTCCTTTATTTAAAATTGGTGGTAAGCAAGATCCCACAAATTTCAGACCAGACTCGGTTCTACACGTTTTGAGCAAAATATTCGAGAAGACAGTCCTAGGCCAATTACTTACACATTTCAATAACTATCAACTTGTCCATGATCAGCAATTCGGCTTCACGCAAGGGTGATCTACGACAGACGCTGGCGTCATGTTAGTTAAACACATATTTAGTCCACGGGAGCATTGGATGCTATAGGCGTATTTTGTGACTTGTCGAAAGCATTTTCAGATCAAATCAAAATCAAATCAAAAATTTTTTTATTCAAAGTAGCACAGAAACTGCGACTTAATGAACGTTACAAATTAAACTAGGTGTCCATTTCAAAATCTAGATCATTTTGGAGAAAAAATGGACAAAAAAACTCCAAACTTAGTCTTTTCAAATATGTTCCCTCAAGCCTAGCAGTTGAGACGTCAGTTACTTCCCGGATTCTTTTCACGGCATATGCTGCAGTACTAAGCCTATTTGCCAATTTGTGTATATGAGGACCCCATTGAAGCTTTGCATCAATTGTGATACCTAGAAATACAGTTTCCCCTGCAAGGTCCAGTTGTCATTCCCCAATACAACGCTGCTGTCAACTATTTTGACATCTGGTAGAGTAAACTACTACTATGTCAAAATAGTTGACAGCAGCGTTGTATTTGGTAGAGTAAACTACTACTACGTCAAAATAGTTGACAGCAGCGTTGTATTGGGGAATGACAACTGGACCTTGTAGGGGAAACTGTATTTCTAGGTATCACAATTGATGCAAAGCTTCAATGGGGTCCTCATATACATCGTCGTGTCATCTGCAAATGAAACTATCTCTGACATGTTTTGAACCATGAACGGCAAATCATTTGCATATTTGATAAAAAGGAACGGCCCTAAAATAGATATCTGTGGCACTCCTCTCTTAATCTCGGGGTCACCTGATGATTTAGTTCTATTATGTCAGCTTTTTGAAGCCTCCCTTCTATATACGATCTCATAAGTTTTAGGCTGTTCCCATTTACTCCGTAGTGTTTTAATTTTAAGAGAAGTTTTTCATAGTCTACGCAATAAATAAATAAATAAGGAAACCGGTAAATCCAAATCAGCGGACCGCGAATTCTCGCTTAAGATAGATAATAAATTAATAACGTCAAATGAAGACGTTACCGCGGCTTTTGAACAATTCTTTACAAATGTTCCAATTATAACTACGGCTCCTTTAGATTCATCTCCTGATCTTGCAGAAAGTATTTTACAATTGATAATTTGAAGTTGATAAATTTTAATTCAATAGAAAATGCTTATGGCATTAAGTCCGCCGCATTGTACATTAGGCTAAGTGCAATAAAAGTATTAAATAATTATTATATTATTAATCACATGCAGCATGCATTCATGTATTATTTATGGAAGTCGCCTCCTCGGCGTAGGCCTCCCCTGCTTCCTCCATTCTTCTCTGTCTCTGGCTTGCTTTCTCCAGTTTGTACTACATCTCTCTGTGAAGGTATCTTCCCACCTCTTCCTTGGTTTTCCCACTTTTCTTTTCCCGTCTCGAGAATACCAGTCAGTCACCTTTTTTGCCCATCTGTTGCTATCCATTCTACATACATGTCCTGCCCCAATATGAAAAAGAATCAAAATAACAGACATTGTAACTGGTTACAATCAGAACCAGAGAGCTGAAAAATGTTGTGCAATACAGAATTAAAATCATATTAGTCTCCCACCAAATTCAAAAGAGGCTTCAACAAGTGCTTGACTCATGAGGGAGTCGCAGACAATGGCCTGACCTCCCACAGCTACAAATCACATACAAACAAATTTGATTATAGTCCGGCGACAAATGCAACTGAAGAAAAAGTCTCCAACAGTCCCAATACTCCAGAACTGACACCCTGCTTCATTTCAGACCACCAGATTGGGCAAGCACATAAATGAGCTCCGGCGCAAGACCTCTGACCCGTCGCTGGCCCGCCGCACCAAGGTGCTGGTGAAACGGTGGCGCAACCTCGTCATACCGGCCGCCACCAGCTCCCCAGCCCACCCCAGTGAGTACACCAGGGTTCGATTAAAGGCCCGTGCTGAAAATCAGTGCTGTGGGCAAACCGCAGCGTATACTGAGCTCGAGGCCATTTTACCGCTGCATAGACATACCCTGGGTCCCTTATTGTTTTGGGATTATTTTTGTATTTTTTTTTCATGTTCAATTGTTTCAAGTTCAAGTTCAATAGTTTATTGCCATAAATTTGTCTGTTTTTAATCATTGTTAAATGTATGTCTTTGTGGTGTTAAAAATTTTTCTTCTTCTTCTTCTTCATTACATAGAACCACAATGGGCATTTTCCTAAATGTTGACAATAGTTACAAATTTTAAGAAGATAAAATAAGAATATTCTTTATTATATAAAAAAAACTGTTTATACAAGGCCAATACCATGAAACAGCTGGCTGCCAGTGATACTGGTAGCCAGCGATGGCTTCGTATAAACAAGGCTTTTAAAGCACTATGTGAGAAAGAAACAGCTCTTGCTACCGTGGACTTAAGTGGCATTCTCCATTGCGCAGCTCCCTCGGGCTCCAACCAGTCGTCGGTGGAGCGCCAGGTGCGGAGGCTCGGAGGCACGCCGCTCACCTCGCCGGCGCTCTCCAGGGTAAGCAGAGACACCATTGTAAACTTATTAAAGGTCCACGTTGTAACGTGCATGGACCTTTTGACAACATACAAAACTTTGAATGTCAAAATCTCCTAAGCAGTTGATTCGATGCAGAGAATACGTGTGTTGCGGAAAGGGCGCTAGCTTATTACCACCAGGTGTTTCTTTTGTTAATTTTATAGTTCAACTATTTGTAGTACGATGGCACGAGTCACGCGTTTTGTGGCACTAAAATGTTAGAATTTCACAATTAATGTACGGAAAAGTCGCGATTTTTGGCATTGAAACTGTTAAATTATGACCTCGAAAAGAACAATTGAAAACCATTGTTATGGTGGCCCGATCGGCTCCTTTAGAATTCTACAGATGCGCGACTAGCGTCGTAGTACTACCCCTGCAGGAGCTATCTCACTGTTATCAAATGTATGGTTTTCCTACGGATTCTGATAATGGTTTTTTTTTTTTCTTCTGTTAATCTACTGTTAACAGCTTCTTGGGCGAAGTGCATACAAAACAACTGATACCTTTAAACAGTAGATTAGCAGTTTGTTAGTGTACGAGAAACGGAAAGGGGTTAGAATCTCTTTGGACGAGAGATTGGCATAGTGACCACAGTGATGACCATTTTACGGAAATTACTGGATACCAGTGTATATTGATAGAGGATTTATAGGCAAACCAAGAATGTTAACATAACATGAAGTCCTAAAGCGGAATGTTCTCTAAATAATTAAAAACTGCGCCGCTGTTTTGAAAAGTTCCCGCAAAATTATGGTCACCACTATGCCTTAAGGTTCAAAGTCCCTTTGACCTCCACCAATGGTACAAAAAAAGGGCGGTTTTCTACGAAAAAGTCGATTTTCAGTACAAAATTTTCTAATAAAGTGTGTAATTTTCAAACTTTAATGACTCGGTGGCCAACTCGAATGCTCGAGTGTCTCGGCAGCATGTCAGCGCCCCCAGCTAAGAAAGTGTTTTTATTCAAAATAACATAAAAATTGTGAACTAATGAACGTTACAAGTAAAACTAGGCATCCATTACAAAATGTACATAGATAATTTTGGAGAAAATATAGACCACAAAACGCCAATGTTAGTCTGTTCGAATATGTTCCTTAATTAACAGAGTTTACATATTATTCTAAAACCTAGAACTAATGCACAGACCTGGCTTTAATTCCGGACATATTTGTCATCGAAATAGTCTTAAATGTTACAGTAGCCCCTTTTTCACAAAGTGTGCTTTGCACATTTTTTGAACAGCGTTTCTGGCAAGCTTATTATATCTTCAGGGTTTTTATTGTAGAAACGTATACAATGCCCCGTAACGGTTGTGTTAACCTTTGCGAGCCTAAATCTTGGGGACAAAAGTTTATGTTTATTTCTAGTATTTACATTGCGTTGGCTACCTACAGCTGTATTTCTAGTATGTACATTTCGCTGGCTACCTACAGCTGTATTTCTAGTATTTAGATTGTCCTGGCTACCTACAGCTGTATTTATAGTATTAACATTGCGCTGGCTACCTACAGCTGTATTTCTAGTATTTACATTGCGTTGGCTACCTACAGCTGTATTTCCTGACGTACGTAATATTCTCATAGATATACTGACTAAAAGTTCTTAACACTTTTCTACTGGATGACTAACTAATTAATTTAATTCCTAACAAATCTAATCTAATGTATAATTCTGTGGCGGAATGACATTGTGAATGTTGAATTTTGCCATTGCAGCAGGGACTGAGTCCGGCTGTACCGAGCCCGCGACCGCCGTCCCGGCCTGGTAAGATCACACACGTAAAACTCTATAGGTAGAATCCCGCTGTAATAAGCTCAAGACCCGCCCGCCAATTTTCACCAATATTATGCCGATGTACGTGCCACTGTAGAGCCTTCTCTCAGAGAGAGAGAGAGTAAGGGCTTAATCACCACTCGTGCCCAACGCCGATTGGCAATTTTGAGCGCGGAGGCATGCGAACACGTCAGGCACTCAGGTTTGCTTGCGATGTATTCCTACATCCTTAGCGAGCGGTATTGTTGCTACAATATAACAAATGTACTTAGAAAACAAATTCATGGGTACATGTCTAGGTTTGAACCCACGACCTATCAAATGAGAGGCAAGCGTTCTTCCGACCGCACTAACACCGTTACACGATGTTTAGAATATATTCGAATATATTCAAAACATCACTGCTTCGCTCACACAATGTAGACGGCAATCGACTGCCTCGTTGGTCTAGTGGTATCACGTCTGATTACTTGGGGCTGTCGTAAATTTGTGCCAATGGCCTCAGTTTGGGTGTATTTCCATGTATGTGATGTCCTTGTCTGGTTACCATAGCACAGGGTATCCTAGTTTGGAACCAGGATATGTGATTGTGTTGGACGTTTTTTTTTAACATTTTGTGAGCGAGAAGTTCCTTTCTTTATTTTATTAACAGTCTTATCATGTCACAGCCTAACATATCTTGTGTTTCGTGTGAACAGCGTGGGGAGGTTACGAGTCTGACTCTCAAGACGTGATTGTGGTTGAGGATGACCCCCCGCCGCCCGCGCCCCCCGCACCGGCACCCGTGCCCGCGCCGCCAGCGCCCGCGACCCCCGCGCCCGCGCCCCCTGCGCCCGCGCCCCCGCCGCCTGCGTCCGCGACGCCCGCGCCTGCGCCGCCTGCGCCCGCGCCGCCGCCTCCGCGCCCGCTCTCGCGTGAGTACCCGGGAGCTGATTTATTAATTCATTGTCGTCGTAACCGACCAGCAAGGACCTGCCGCCCCCACAATGCTGAGTATGCTTCAAAACAGCTGCATAAAGCATCTGCAATAGATGTAATGATCATCATCTTAATCATTTGAATCTGAATGTGCCTCTCTACTCTCGACACTAATTTAGCCAACTTGCCGCCGTAATATTGGGTGCAGTAATTTAATAATTTACCCAAAATATGCTTTCAGTTTCCGTTGCGCTCTGAAGTTCCCATAAGTTTAATGCTATTTCTTACAACTAAACTTACTAAGTCGACGTTTCTGACTTATTGCGTTTAATTATAACGCAATTTGAACGCAATAACGTCGAGAGTAGAGGGGCTGATCTGAACGGTGGCCAAGAACGAGTCGATGGTCGGTGGGCCGACGGCATAATGAAAGCGGCTGGAAAACATGTGACGAGACTAGCAAAGGAGCGGATGGGTTGGCGTGAAAGACGCTTATGCCCAACAGTGGGCTCTGTTTATGGCCTCGTCAGATTAATACATAATCATCTGCCCACCGCTGTCCACTGCTGGGTAACTTTCCCCTCAAATGCCATCTCACACGGTTCCTTGCCAACCGCATTCACAGACCTTGCGCCGACTCAACGATATAGTCTGACCATCGGGCTGCTGGTCTGCTCACTGACCGCTGTTCAGGGGGGCGAGTCTCTAAAATGCATATTTGTTCAATAGAGTCATAGATAGACAGATAGATAGATAGAATATTCTTTATTGTACACAAAGATTACATTAACAGAAATTAAATAAATCGCAGTACAATTGGCGGCCTTATTACTACAAGCAATTTCTTCCAGGCAACAATAGACGGAGACAAGAAAGAAGTTAGAGAGTCATATTATTACGGCGATGGTTGTTTCATTGACGTCTAGTAACCAATCGCATTCGAATGGTATAAACGGTATAAAGTATCGGCGCCTCGCGCGATTCAATCTTCTTCGCGTGTGATGGCTATTTAATTTGCGCGGGTTGTACTATTGTACTGCTATCGCTTTGTAGACTACCAAATGTAGGCAAATAACAACGATTGTTGTGCTTATATCCTTCTATTGAAAAACTATGAGTGTATTAGTATCTAGGCTCTGTCACCACTTTTAATTACATACATATATTTCATTTCATTCAGCTTTTGTCTAGGTGTAAACAACAAGTGACTCCATTAGTAGGAGCACGAGGATATGCTTATCCTTATGCTCCTAACGGTAGGAGCATAGTGGAAACGCCGAATTTTTCGAAGTACTGTCGAAGTGAATAGGGGTAAAAAAACCCCTATTATAAATTTTTGACAAATATCGAAATTTCTTGAGTTAATGAGACGACTGAGTGACCTAGCCAGAGCTGGCAAAGAACTTTTTAAACCTTATTGCTTTTCGGTTTCGGATTTTAACGATTTTTATGAACGGTTTGTTTACGACAGCCTCGTAGCCCCGGCGCCTGAGTGATCTTAAACGATCACGAAGGTTAAGCAACACAGGGCGCGTTCAGTGCATGGATGGGTCGCCGTCTATGCCTAACGCTAGTGGCAATTTTCCGAGCGGTTCCGTGCTTCGCAAGGCACGTTAAGCTGTTGGTGCCGGCTGCCGTCAATAGATGGCAGTCGTTAAGCCAAGTCAGAGGCCTTAGGGCGGCTTGACAACTTCTGACAGTAGACGAGCCACTAGTCTACAAGCCTCCACCAATCCGGACTTGGCCCCCGTGGTGGAGTATGGCCTCTACCTTCCTCAGGGAAGAGACCCGTGCCCCTCGGTGGGGACATAATGGGTTGATGCTGATGCTGAAACTTACGCCTGTATCACGGAGATGTGGGCAGAGACCAGGGTTTGCCAAGTGGCAAACGATCCTGACAGACCTCTTTCGCTTCTTGAATATTCGTGGCATTCGTGGAGTTTCTTTGTTAGCTTCTTCTCCGTACAGTTATCTTCCTGGTATGGCCTGTAAGGGACATCTCATAAATCACTTTACACGAATTTCACGAAAAGCGTCACAGAAAATTACAAAGTGATCCATGTAAATCCAACCCCCCCTTTTTCGATATTGTATGTTCATTTGAATATCGTCACTTTCTCACATGCGCCGTTCAATTTGTGCTTTTTCGAATAAATACTTTTTTATCCTTATCTTTACTTTGTTATACCCTGTATAAACTGTTATGGTGTGTTTGTTACAGCTCCCAAGCGGCCGCCTTCGCCCGGGCCCCAGTCAGATGAGAAGAGAGCCAAACGGGACAAGAAACCTAAAAAGAGAAGGTCAGTGATCAATTTGTTACTTAACATCTAATAGGAAAGAGGTCCTTCATTAATCACGTGATGTTTTCTTAGCAACTCTTTGACTCCCCCCCTCCCCCATGGTAATACGTGGTGAGGTTTTAGCCCACCCCTCCCCCGAGTATGTTTTTGGTACAAAAGTATCTTGAAAAAATTCACGGCGAAATAGTTGCCCAGCAACGGCGAGTCAAGGTCACACACCGCTTTTCGGTTTACGAATCGCGCGTTCATAGAATAAATAAGGGATATCTCACTGCACCCAACTCCCCCCCCCCTCCACTTGTGATATTACGTGATTTTTCCGAACCCCCTCCCTTTCGAGCCTCATGTGAGTAATGGACGACCCCTAACATAAGCTAAGCAGTGGGACTCCCACTGCTCGGCGCAGTGTCTTCTCTCAGAGAGATACAGAGTATAAGGGTGTTATCACCCCGCGTGCCTACCATTTTTTTTTTCACAAAACAGGTTACAGACACATTTACCAAATCTGACATAAATTATAGATCAGACCTAGCCTATGGCCGTAAACTTGTGTGTTTAGACTACTTGTAATTTTAACCTTAACCAAATTATATTGTTAAAACTTTCCTCTCAGGGTGCTCTGAGGGCGCCACCGACAGCTTTTATAAGGACGTGAAATTTCTTTCACGGATTCTTCGGCACATGGGACCAGCCCACTGCTTCTTTAACTTGCTAATCTGCCAATCAAGGAATAGAGCCCACTGCTGGACATAGGCCTGTTCCCTGTCACGCAAACCCCCTCGGTCCCCTGGCAAACACTCGTCCACTGCTGAGCATAGGACTCCCCCGCGGCACGCCACTTCCTTCTGTCCTCGGCCAGCATAATCTCGGACAGTGCCTCAGTCCTACAACAACTTGACAGCAATCTAACAAACAACAGCCTGGAGAGTGTCACCACGAGTTGGAAAAACTTTCAACAAACAACCGAGTCACCTTACAATGGATAAAGGGTCATAGCGGCTCCTTGGGCAATGATGCTGCGGATGAACTCGCTAGAAGAGGCTCGTAAACTACAGTGGAAGGACCCGAACCCCTGATCCGACTGCCATACAACCAGTTTAGGAAATGGTGAGGTCGCGAACAGAAAGCCAGCATGCTGAACTTTGGAGAACAGAACCCAAATGCAGACAAGCCGAGGAGGCTTTACCAACAATCTCGAAACGTCTTTCACGTAACCAGCTGCGTCTGAGAAGAGATAATCTGCGTAAAGCTGAGGCAATCCTAACAGGCTACTGCTCACTGAATAGACGTTTCTACAACATGAGAATAAGCGACAGCCCGCTTTGCCTGGGATGCCTTAAAGAAGAGGAAACACGCCCACCATTCACTAAGGCGCGGAAAAGCACCGGATCGCCATCACTGGGAAGCTGGGATCCCTTCAGGTAGGGTTGCCATCCGTCTGGGTCCCCGGATTTGTCCTAGTTTGGTGGGCATCCGGAGAGCGTCCGGTCGGGGTTTTAGTGTCCGGGTAAAACCGTTTTTATGTCAGGGGAAATCCGATTAACTTCATAGAATGGAATGAATTGCAATAAATGACAGCATTTCATAGTTAAAATTTCGGTGCGGCAAATATACCCGTGCACTCGTGACGTGACGTGTCCCCCCTAGTCGTCCCGTTCCGCGCAGTTTATAATTTGTTTTTAATAATTGTTTGTTACCAGAATTCATTAGGCTTAAGTTTAAGTTGATTTAACTATGTTTTTATTTTATCGTAATTTTTTTTCGAGGTAGTCCCGGGAAATATCTTTTTTTACCCAAATGTCCGGGTTTTCGAAGTTTTTTTCCTGTGCCCGTAATTTAGCTGATGGCAACCCTACCTTCAGGAGGCCTGCAGTGACATCAGAGCACCGCTGGCCTTCTCGAAAGAGATAGGCTGGCTGGAGTAAACTCACAGCTTTGCTACGTACAATGGCCCAACCGTGAGGCTAAGTGCGGAAATCTCAGGTCTAACTAGCTAACTAGCCGCTGCCAGCAGTCTGCCTCAGATCGTCGGTCCAGCGAGCTGCTGGGCGTCCTACGCTGCGTTGCTCTGACCACATTCAAGATATGTTGGAGTCGCCACCGACGCGGCTTAACAAATGTGTTAAGCATGATCTGTGAAAAAAAGCCTGTGATAACATTAGGACTATTTTGAAGACAAATATGTCTGGTATTTAAATAATGTTAACGGGGACGTTTGTGTCTAGTGTAGTATAACTTTAAGTGGAAAACTCTGTTAATTAAGTTAAAGCCGGTTTTGAAAACAATAACGGCCTTATTTATAAAAACACGATTCCTCTAAAGCACACCTAAGAGAGAGTTTAATCTGTGGTTACGACTTTTGTTGTAAAAACCCCACCACAGACTATTTTAATCGGCTTTTTAAAGAATCGTGTTTTTTATAAATAACCCTTGGACGGCCATAGCTAGTATAAATGTTTCATTGGTTTTGGACTTTATCTTAAGGAGGTAAGGTTTAATTTAAAGTGGGAACTATTATCCCTATGGTCGAATAAGGGTTAAGACCGTTAATGTGGAGTTTCTTTGTTAGCTTCTTCTCCACATAATGTATTAATTGTGTAACTAACAGCTTTAGCGTTCATTAAGTAAACATTTTGTTTTTATAGTAAATAATATTTTTGACTTTGACTTTATCAATCAGCCCGTGATAGTCCGCAACTGGACATTGGCAACGTGGACCGGACGACGCAGCGTGGGAAGCCCCCCCCCCCCAGATGGTCTGACGACCTGGTTACTGTGGCGGGAAGTCGCTGGATGCGGGCGGCACAAGACCGGGAAGCTTGGAAAACCATAAGGGAGGCCTATGTCCTGCAGGGCGTCAAATGGCTGATGATGATGATGAAACTTGTTTGGTCTCCGTAGGGGCCACAGCCGCGCGGGCTCCGGCAGCGAGGCGCTCGCGACAGAGCCCTGGCCCGCCCGCAATGGGTCGTCGCCGACGCACGGGCACGGGTACGCGCACGGGCACGGGCCAGGGCAGTCGCACGCGCACGGGCGCAAGAACGGGGTGCGCCCCATCGACGCCTACTCCGCCCTCGTCAACCGGATGCCGCCGGTTGGCACTAAGAAGGTGAGGCCGTTGAAATTAGGGTGCTTTTCTGACATGAAAGGATAAAAGGAGACGGGGTAGGGTGAGGTGAGAATTAAAAGAATATAATAATAATTTTCACACAACACAATCACTTGTCCTGGTCCCAAACTAGGATACCCTGCGCCATGGTAACCAGGCAAGGACGTTACAAACATAAAAGTAACAAACACCCAGACTGAGGCCATTTGTGCAAATGTAGCGGCCCCCAGCGGGAATCGAACCCACGACCTCTGTTTTGGTAGCTAAGCACTTTAACGGCTAGGCCAACGTGGCAGTCAATGATGCCAGATCTCTCCTTTTATGTGATTTATATGAGTTATAGAAATAAAACCCAAAGTGAAACACACTTTATAAACATTTTGTAAGTGCTCGAAAGTGATATATACGCATCAGCTTAAAGCTGCTTGTGTATTAATTAATAATAATAAAGTAATTTAGTTGTTGAAATAGCCTTAGTACTATTTAGTGCCTGATTTTTGGGTAATATCATTTAACTTCCAATTTCTGCTGTCGTTTGCCGCGCTGAAGGTTGTGAAGCCGCGGTATTGCAAGCTTTCTGGTCCTCAGCGATGCAATTAATTTCCAGGTGAAGACGACAAAGGAGTTGCTGGAAGACATCCAGTCGCGGGGCGGCACTAAGCCCGCCTCGCAGCCCGCCTCGCCGCCCGCCTCGCCGGGCTCACCTGACGTCATGGTTATCGAGCCTGACGGTCAGTTCAGTTGAATTTCTTTGAGGCTAAGATAGATTACTTAAAAAAATTAATCTTATTGTTATTATTACAAGTCTAAGGCCGTCTTGCGCCATTTTCTTAAATGTGGCTTTGATTAGCATTTAATATGATACTCTTTGCACTAAAATAAAGAAAATGTATAAGTGATAACGTGGAAATCTGTAATTGGCCATGTTATGAATCTTAAATGGTCTTTTAATATTGATTTCGCTGCAGATTTCCCTATCATTAAATCAATAAAATAAAAAACTAAAATTCTTCATACAAAATTCAATTTAAATGTCTACTTAGATTGTTCTTAAATGTTACTTAACCTCTTCGGTCCTGACCTTGAAAATACCAATTGAAAACCATTGTTAAACATTTTAAGTCCGCCCCATTGTGCGATTTTTTTTTAATGTAAGTGCAATGAAAGTATCAATGAATAAATAAATTATTTTCAAGGTCGGGACTGAACAGGCTAAGTAGCTTAGTGCGCACGAGTTAGAATAACAGTCTAAAATGGGGCTGATGTGAAGTTTCTATATTTCCATTTAGTGCTTTATTTGCTTGTAATAGCCGCACTATCTATTTACGAACTAGCAAGAATTTTTGACAGCAAACTGACCTTGCCGCCATAACTCCTCAATATTTAATATAGTGAAAAAGTCCTAATGCGCACGAAATAAAATAACAGCTAAAAATATGGCCAGTGTCAGTTTCCCTAGTTCCATTTGTAATTTTAATCCGGCCGCTCTCCTCCGCAGTGAAAGTGGACTCGCCCCTCCGCAACGGAGACCCCCCGTCCCCCGCGGCCTCCCCCGTGCCGACCCTCGTGCCCATAGACGCCCCGCCCCGCTTACCCCTCGAGGACGAACGAGAGTACGTCGAGTGCACTTGCGGAGAGGAGGAAGCTTCGCCCCACTGTCCAGCTGCCAGGACACAAACCACGTACCCAGGCCACGTCAGAGCTCTCCACCACGCCTTCCTACCAGGCGTCAATGGCACCCGCGCCCCCCCACACCCACACAGATTCGCCGTGCGACCCCCGACCGACCCAGAAAAGCCGGGCCTGTTCAACAGTGTAGTTCCTTTATACATGTACTCTGACTATGCGGACGATTACTGCGTGAAAAACATGTCGCGAGTGCCCCTCTGTACGCATTTGCCGTGGACGGAGTTCGCCCCCGCGCCCCCGTCGCCTCCCCCTTTGCCGCCGCCGCCTTCTCCCCGTCCCTACCCCTTAGACACTATGCCTGAAGTCAAGGAGGAACCCAACGGCGATGAGGTGACGGAGGAAACCGATGACAGCGGTGACGTGCCAATGTTGGATCTAGAGGAGAGCATAGCGACGTACAAGTGCCCGAAGATCGAAGCGGAAATGGTGAGCGTTCCGAAACTCGAGCCTAGCGAGAGACTCAAAGTGCCTCTGCTCTCTGCCGAGGATGAGGAGTTAGTGGTCAAGGAACCGTGCAAAGCGGAGTGCAAAGTGAAACTGGACGTGGAAAGTGACTTCGCGAGTGAACCGCAGGAACACAGGACAGTGGAGCGTACGAAAGAAAAGACGCGCAGTGAGCTTGACGGACGGACTCTGTACGCTCTTTGTGAATCGACACTTAGGGCCATACCGTATGAGTACAGTAAGACGTTGGCCACTCCGGTGGTGACGTTGCCGCTGGAAGAGACTGAGGCCGTGGTAGCCTTGGAGGAGTCCCTAGCTGCAGTGGAGGAGGCCACGGAGCGGGATGACTTTGGCCGTCCCATCCGACCCACTAACTTCACTGAGTGGCATGAGTGTGCTCAGCTGGGAGACCTCATAGCGTTGCCGTACGTTGTCATCGACTGACCGATCCCCCTGTGATACTTCTGAGTGCCCTGCCACTCTATTTTGCTATTTACAATCTTGAACGTAAACAGTTTTTTATATCACAGCTTGTGGGGAAGAAACGGCGGGTTGTAAATAGTAAAAGAGGGCCCAATGTTGCTAAGTCACTAACCGCTGTCAGGTTAAGCTGTTATTTCCGTCGTGTACTGAAAGTGCAGCGTATAGTGCCAAAATTCTTGACGTTTCCCAACCATTATGGAACGCCCGACCAAAGCTTCCTTTATTGACTATGTTTCAAGTGTCCTTACGTTAGATATATAAGGGTAAAGCGATGTATATAAGGCCGGTAATGTATAAGAGCTCGAATCTGTAAATACAGTTTGTAAGTTAGCTGAATGTAGGTAGGAATGAAAATGGTGCACGATGAAGGTTCCAAATTATTATGTTTTTGTTTACTTTTTCTTCATTGTTTTTTTTTGTTGCTGGCAACATTGGTGTTGTTAACTCTCTCTCAAGTAACTATATAAAACCCAACTGATGTCCATATTTTTGTGGCAGCTCTATGGCCACAAAAATACAGTTTGTTGTAAAAAATCTTGTTTAACATTTTCGATTTCGAGTGGAGTCCTCTTACAAATAATTTACATTCATCATCTAGAAGACCTTACTATGAGTTTGGTTGAGTTTTCTAAACTTGTGCAGTAAAACATTTGTTTTTCTTTAGTAGAAATCTAGACAATTTTTGGAAAAAATTGGCACTAATCTAATCAAATAGAACAGCCTATAACAGCCTTTTTCTTTCAAAGAATTTCGGTTATTGTAGGTTGCATCTTGTAACTTATTGTGACTGATGTTATAGCAATTGCATTGCTTGCCCCACATTCAAGAGGTCTTGAGTTTTATTTCGTCATATACCAATGGCTGATTTCTAACTTATGTTTATTTGGGAATTGGTTGTAGCAATACCACTCGTTAACTGTTAAGGAGAACATCGTGAGGAAACCTGAGTATCTGTGGTCACTTATCTCAGTGATTGAAATCGCCAATGCGGGCACGCGTGGTGATTAAGCCTATTGTCTTTCCCTGGCAAAAGGCCTGTGCCCTGCACTGGGGCGTATACTATGGGCAGTTTATGTTATGTTTAGATGTTTTTTTTGTGCCTTTTGTGGTCTACTAAGATGTTGGATTGAAACAATGCCTTTCCCATTCCACCTTAAAAATGTTTTGTATAGTTTTTGAATTTAAAATTCCAACAAAATTATACAAAAACTAATCACTTAGACTGTTTCATAATTATTGTGTTGTTACCGTTTGTGATTGATCGAGAAAGAAAATTAGGTAATCAAATAATTATAAATAATAGGAGTTCCAATTGTATGATTATACTTATATATTGCTATCAATATATTATGTTATATTATGATGATAGTATATCATTCTGGTACCAGAATATTCCTTAAATATCATTTTCATTGAAGAAAATATTTAAACAATGGTTTTCTATGACTGTTCTTTTATACACATGAAAACTGTAGCTCAGCACTCAAACTTTATTCCGGTACTTTGTTGTGAAGGTTTTACAGAATTGATAAATATCATAATGAAAATGTGATTTTGGTTATGTACACTTTTGGAGACCTCTGGTTTGATCGAATAAAGTGATTAATGTTAGTCAAACCAAGTTTCCAGCTGCAACGCTATCTGTTTAGGGGATTTGTTACGAAATAACTAGGAATCTAGTTTGCCACGTCCAAGAATCCCTATCCGACCCATCAGTCCACATTCGTCCACTGCTGGACACAAGCCTTCCCCAATTCGTCCTCAGTCATCCTTCCCCAATTCGTCCTCAGTCATCCTAATCCAGCTGCTATGAGCAATCGGCCTCAGATCGTAGGTCCAGCGAGCTGGTGGGCGTCCCACGCTGCGTTTGGCCGTTCGTGGTCTCCATTCGAGAATCGGTGTTCCGTCAGCTACCGGTTTTTAGGCAGATATGACCAGCACACTACTAATCCTATGGCTATGTCAATAACCTTACTTCCTTGGCAAACTGGATATTACCGACCTGTTTAAGTTTGTATGAAAACTAACATTATTTTTATGTTTCTTTTCACTTGCAAAAACATTTTCTATACATTTTTAATTGATTGAACTCTTGAAACCACTACAATCATATTGTTAACAGCAGAAAAATGGTAAATCCACTAAACAGATGCGTTGAGAGTCTACACATAACTGAACGGGATATTGTAAATAGTTTCAACTGATTACAAGCTTAGGGAAATTAAGTAATTGTTGACTTGAAAATGCTTTTAATTTTTGCAATATCTTAACTCCTGTTTTTAAATTGATTTTTGTTTCTTTTTTACTAAGTAGTAAAATTTCGTGTTTATGTGAGAGAAGTTTCTGATGTTTTATATAATAGCCATGTTTTTTTGTTAACCTTTATATCCACGAGTGCAAAACTTAAAACATATTGCAAGCATTTTCAACCGTGGTTATTTTCCAAGTGTGGTTGTTTTTTTATTAGTCTTAAAAGCAGGACGAGAAAGTTGATAGTCACTTTGTTACGGTGTGTCATAAGACCATCTGGGGTCCGAACAAGGGTTGCCAACATTTTTTTAGCTAATAAAATTTCCAGAATACACTGAGACATAAATTTTGTATTAGAGAATCCGCTAAAACAATGCCTATATATATATATATAGAGCATGCTGTCTCACTCGCATAATTTAACATATTTTTTATGTTGTAATAATATGAGTAAACTTTTGATAATTGTGCTCTGAGGTTTTGACGCATAGTAAAATTACGGACATTTTAAATATATATTTTTTCTTTGCCTGTACGTAGTTTAAAAAAAAAAAAGAAAAGTCGTTTCCAAAATTATTCAATTCAATGCAATTCAAATATTTTTATTCGTTATAAAAACAGAATGTTTACTCAATGAACGTCTAACCCCCAGTTTCTCGTACACTAACACGCTGTTAATCTGCTGTTAACAGCTGTCAATTATTGACCAGTGCGTACAAAAAAATCCACTGACAGCTGTTAACAGTAGATAAACAGCTTGTTAGTGTACGAGAAACCGGGGGTAAGTCTTTTATCGTCATTTTGTCAAGTTTTGTTTAAGTCGTAATTTTAGAATCAAATTTTTTTAATCAAAACCTTAGTACATGATAAGAAACATAGGCCTTGAATGTCCTCAATTATATTGTCCATCCTACCTTCCTCAGGGAAGAGACCCGTGCCCCTCGGTGGGGACATAATGGGTTGATGATGAATATTGTCCATCAAACCCTCAGACCACATTTATCAAAAGTATACCTACTAATTTTATTGCGAGCGCTAAAATTATTAAATTGTGCGAGCGAGACACCATGCTCCACGTAAGAACAGCCTTAACAGGCTGTACAACTTAAGACACTTCTTTTAAATCAACGCCGTTTGTCTGCCAGTCGTACAGGCAGACCTACGGCGTTAGTGAAAAGGCCCCTTGGCATTGTTATTATATTTTATTTGCACACGAAAAACGGTACAGGAAATATGACAATACGAAATTACATGTAAAAAGGCGAGCTTATCTCTGTGAGAGATTTCTTCCAGCAAACCTTGGGGAGTCAAAGTGGAGGTGCAAAACGGGTCTGTGCACGTGAACAACATACACTATATAATATACACTCACACAGATAACAAAATAGTACTAATATAAGTATCTATCAAAAAAAATATATTTTTGCTAATAAGGAAAAGAATAAAGTACATAAACCATCAAAGAAATATATATACATACATATGAAAATACATTCTAAGAACCGGCTTATATAAAATATCATCAATCTTTGTCAGGGTATTTTATTTTTTATTTTATTGGGGATAATAAACAGTTATACAATATCAACATGATTGACAAATAAGGGTAAGAAGTAGAATAGGTAATAGTATAACCCACCACATTATCCACAGATTACCTTAAGCATTGAAGGAGAGCAAAAAGAAATAATTTAATAATTTCGCTAGAGAAACATAATTTTGTGTGCATTGTTACATACTTATTTAACAATAAGCAGAACATTAGAAATTAATTACATATTATAGTTAGAAAGAAAAAAATTGTTTGATGATATTAATTAGGTAGCTATACATACCATAACCATAATAACGAGACAATGATAAAATGGAATTTGCATGGAACCGCTTGAGTACCTATGGAAACGTTTATGTTTATGAAGGGTATGAATCCTGACAAAGATTGATGGGATCGATCAATCTTTATATACAGTGTTTTTGTGTATTATGTATTTCATCAGCAGTAAATTGTACGCCGACCCGAAAGGTAGTAAAATAGTAGTATATATTATGGTATGGTTGGCAACCCTAGCTTGATCCGATTCCGAAGAAGTCTTGCTTTCACATTTATGTTTTATATTATCTTATGACTTATAAGCGGAAAATTGTGTAAACGGTGCCTTGCACTCCTTTGTGAGTGGTCATAACATCTCCAAAAGAGCTAGACTGGCTACCCATAATGGAGTGCTGGTCCCAACACTTATGTATGGTAGCGAGACTTGGGCATGGCAAAAGAAGCAAGAAAGTAGGATTAATGCAGTGGAAATGAGGTCCTTGAGAAGTATGTCTGGTGTTACTTTGAATGACAGGATACGCAATAGTTTGATTAGAGAACGTTGTGGACTGAAACAGGATGTAGTGACTAGAATTGAGAAAGGAATGTTGCGTTGGTTTGGACATGTGGAGAGGATCAAGGAAGAAAGATTGACCAAACATATATATCGAGCGAATGTGGGTGGAAGGTCCGGTAGGGGATGACCCCGGCGGTCACGCTTCGGCTAAATAGGGGATGTATTAGCAAAGGGCAAGATAAAAAGTATCTGAAAGCGAAAGTGATCTGTCAGGATCGTGGCAAGTGGTAGTCCCTGGTCTCTGCCTGCCCTTCTGGGGTACAGGCGTGAGTTTATGTATGTGTGTAAGTATGTTTGTAAGAGGGATCCGGTTAAAATAGTGTCCGCTATAAAATAACAGTCCCCAAATAAATTCTGCAAATCTACTGCAATCAGGGCTGCCTTTCATAAAACTACAATTCGTAGTTTTCTATGACAATTCGATGTACTTTGCGTAGACTAGTCTTCCTACATGTCGTTAAATGGCTTTGCAATATACATAAAATTGTCATACTAAGGGTTGGACCACATCTGGCAGCACGGAATCGCATTTGTTCCGCCTGTGCTACCACGTGCTACAGTATGCTGCCGCATGCGAACGCGCGCTGTCGCATTCCGCAGACAAAAAAGGCGATCGGACGCGTCAGCATGCTGCAGCATGGGTGGCAAACTGCCGCGTTCTTTCATGATCAGTTTAGTTTCAAGCGCGAGATGGATAGGACCACGGAAGAGAGAGCAGTGATTCTAGCGTGTATTTTGCAATAAATGCAAAATCAAAATAATAAAAAGAAACGCATTCGCAAAATAAAACGGAGATATTGGGTTCATAATTTTTCAATTCATAATTGTTCAAGGACAATATGTTACGCATTTTCCGGATTTAGTAACATATCCAGATAGTTTCGTAGATTATTATGGAATGACTTTAAATGATTTTAATGAATTAGCCATTGTACGATAGAGTGAGACAGCATGCGATAGCAAGTGATCGGCGGTGAAAGGATGCGTTAGCATGCTATCGCGCGCTTCAGCGTGCCGGAGTCTCCCTGCCGACCACTGCATTTTGACCGTGATGCCGATCGCCTCGAGGATTCCACCGCATGCTATCGCATTATGCTTTCTGTCTCGGTCTAGCAAATGGCAGTTCTAAGCGACAGAAAGAGAAAGGGCGACGGAAAAAGGCGATTCCGTGCTGCCAGATGTGGTCCAACCCTAAACCGCGAATTTAGGTTTAATCAAATAAGACACTTCATGGATATGAAAACCACGGAAGAGGCCTGTGTCCTGCAGTGGCTGATGATGAAATAGGACACTGGATCTAACATTTTGTTTAACACAGTGGTGAATGTCCTGTATAACTAGAGGTTTGTCTTCTGGCTATGGTAACCCTTCACAGAAGAAAGGGATTGGACAGCTATTTGTCTCCCGTTCACACAATATTACTACTTTTCCGTACATTTCGTTGTCAGATCATCAAATCAGAGGTGGTTTAGTTCGGAATAGCTACAGATTTTTTTTGTGATTCCTAAGTTACAATGGGGACACATTGTAAGAGCTGTTTGTACTTATTAACTTACATTCTTTTAGTTGCACTGACCCGTGATGAGGACAATTGTAAAAACCTATTTAGAGGCTAAAAAATCCACCCATGTCGGGACTTGAACCCGCGACCTCTGGCTAACCGTGCCAGCGCTCACCCAACTGAGCTAATGGGCAAGTGCAAGCATCGGCGAAATTTCGAGCCTCTACAAACTTCTCTGTATTACGTTCAGGCAGCGACGTCTGACCGAAGCAATAGGTCTTTAAATAAATAGGTTTTTAAAACTTCCACCCCCCTTTCGGGAAGGTAAAGGAGGAATTTCGATACATCCTTTATGTGTGTGAGCGAGAGAGTCAAACAATCTAACGATCTAAGGGGTTATATGTTATGAAATCTAATGTGTTATACCTGTCTTCCATCGCTTTCTCTCCCTGCTTTTGATTACTTCTGATGTTGAAACGATTTACAAACTCCGGGTGCGCGCGCCTTAACATGCGCTTAGAAACGGTTGTATGACACTCGGCCTGCCTTGTCGGGTATGTTGCAGAATTTTGGTAAAAGATAAAAAGCAAAATATATGTGTTTTTATTACGATTTGACTGTTTCATTTTTAGAATTTATTTGATTATTGCTCAATAATTTCTGAATCTTATAGGCTTGAAAATACAGCAGAATTTGATTTATCCGGTCAACGCAACGCAGCGCGGACCTAAACGGGTAACACCCGGTTTCAAGTAAGCTAACAATCTGTTAATTAATCTATTGTTAACAACTGTCAGTTGTTTTGTTTTGTAGGCATTTTGGTCAGTTGACAGTGGATTAATAGATTGCTAGCATACGAGAAACCGGGGTTTATCTAGTCTAATTAAAGCAGAACTTGTAAAACTTTATGGATACGAAATAATTCCAAGACAAGAGTTCTTTTTTTCAAATTTTATTGAAGTGTCCATTTTGATTTAAAACAACAGAAAAGTTCAAAAACACACGCTATTAAAAACCCGTAGCAAAGCTATTTTCTTTTACTATGGACTATCGATGAGTTTGTATTGAAATCATTGAACAGGGTATTGCTACATAAGTTACCAATCAATATTTCTCTATCGTATTAAGACATGGATTGCATTGGGTTTTTGTGCGCAAAAGTAAATTAATAATTATAAAATTATTACAGAAACTGAGCTTTATAATACTGTATCTAAATCATCATTTTAAAATCAACAATATCGTACTTATTTAAAACTTAATGTAGGTAAATACAATACAAAGCCATTTCATATACGATACAATTCAATACATACGTTGCGCTTAGTAAATACATACCTACAATTGATAATCATTTCATACCCAAGAGCCTTATAAAATTACACTTTTCATATCCATCTTCTAAAAGGAACTAACTTTATAACGAATAGAAGTCGATACATTTTCAGATGCTAAAACGTTCTATGACCTTTTCATCGTCAACAAGGGGATAAAGAAATTGAGATAAGAACAAACGAGTCTTATAAAATCTAGAAAGGTTACATGAGTCAACATTTGTAGTAGTCAGTTTACCCTGTTATTAAAAAACTGTCTATTGGAACATTAACAAATTTCAAAATAATAGAAGTAAATAAATATAAGTGTAACGTCGCTAGGAAAGTAACAAAATTAAAAGTCGGAAAGTCCAAAACACTTTTCTCTGACTCTCTTTATAATATCGTCGTCAGGGGTAAGTCGCCAATCCAAGCACCTTTGCTCTGGTTCGTCTGCATTTTGTGATTGAGACTCGAACAGATCAGCGGAAAGGTGGCGAGGTCGCTCCTCTTTTCTGACTTTCTCGTCCCTTCTTAACTTATCTGACACCCTCTTTGGGGTGCGCTTCTGTGACTCTTCATATCTGCTCAACTTTTGCTGTGGTGTCTTCCAGACGGCACCGTTTTTGTCCGGGACCTTTAAGGACTCTTTCATTGGAATTGGGGGCGAAAAGTAAGAAAAGAACGGGCTAGAGCTCTTTGGTTTTTTTTTCTCTTCTATGTTGGAGGTTTCCAGAAAGGAAAATGTGTAATCGGCGTCGATGACTTGCTCTCTCACTGTTACTAATCGCTGGTTGAGCTGGATGTTTTGGAAATCGTTTTCGTGGTTAATTTTCATGCCACTATGCCTTGGCGGGCTGTCGTTTTGGCCGTGGCCGAGTTTAGTTTGGGCTTTTTTGACGAAACCAATAAAATCGTAATACCTCTCTACGTTTTCGGCACATCTGTAGCAAATCGTGAATAAACTCTCGTTTTCTTCAATGGGTAGCCGCAGACAGACTAATATTTTGTCGAGCATGTTGGTTTTCCGGCAATAATTTCCGAAGAGAGAGACATTGAATTCCGTCTCTGATAAACACAACCTACAGGATTTTTTCGAGATTTCCATATTTTCTTTCTACGAAGAGTGGTTTTTTTCGAAGTCAAGTTTTGTCAAACTTCTTCCCGCTAATTCTCGCCATTGTCTTCCAGCCAATCAGTAGAGCCAACCTATCAATAATAAAAAAATGAAGTCTGCTCGGAACATCAAAATTACTTGGAGGTTTAATGTTAAAGTTTAGCAAACCATTTTCTAATAATGGACGGTTCAGTTGTGCTGGTATACGTCTCGCTAGATTTTTGCTATTTAACTATTTAGGTATAGGAAGTTATATTTCGTTTCAAAGATTTGCAAGACTTAAAAAGTAAAAACTTGAGAACGTCGATTTGCGTTTTAGACTACCTATGCCTCTTACATCATACACATCTCCAAATTATTATATTCGGGATAGTTTTTGCATGGGAAGCATGTAGTCTTGTTTTTAGAAAAGCTCGCAATCTCCTACTAATTGTCAAGAGCAACCTGAAGATTTTGTGAGCAATAAAAAATTTAATGGAAGTAAAATTGCTAGTAGGTACTGAATATTTTCTTAGAATTATAAAAACGTGCATGAAAATATTGAAAGACGGGCTTATTTTTTTTAGTGGCAGGTCGATTTTTACTTTCTAGTGAGTGTTTTTTTTAACAATTATTATAAATAAATAAATAATATCTTTCATATCATTACAAATCAGTTACAGTCGTAGAAGAACCAACACTATTATCACAAAGCCAACACTTGCTATCAAATAGACAGTGATCACCATAATTAATTGATAGAATTGTCAAATAAATAATACCACGTTACAGTCATTTGTCTGAAGCAAAGCGTTTATTTTTATATTATTTCAGTTTTTTTTTGTTTTCCTACCAATATTGATGATTTTTTTCTTTAATAAGTTCGGATTTCGGATGCACCTACAAATTTACCTCATAAAAGCAAAATGCCGTCCCATCGCTGAATTATATATTTCTATCACATTGATATTAATAACCCTACCTAGCTTCTACGCTACAGACTTTCACTAGAATTCAGCAAGAACAACATTCAACTTTTACTGACGCGAGCATTCCTAACTTACAAAACAGCTAGACTTTCCTAAACGTTGTCTTCCTCTTTCTTACCCCAGAACTTGTCAAATCGGTTTCTAGCTCTGTCCAGTACCTCTGTAGCTGTGAGACCGCCTTGGCCTTCGTTGACCACGGTCGTATCGACAACTCCTGGTGATATCTGGGTAGCCTCGGTTGATTTCTTAACAACTTCGTTCAACTCCTGTGTTGGATTCTCTGGAGTTAATTGATTGCTATTGACTCCGCTTATTCCGTTAACTCCATTAACTCCATTAACCCCGTTGACCGCGTTAAGCCCGTTAACTCCGTTTAATTGGTTCATATCTAGGGCTTTGGTTTCGTCGATGGGGGTCAAGCTAATAGGGGTGGTCGGAGTCTTGTCAGTACGTTTGCTGATGCTGGTCGGAGACTCGCTCTTCTTCAGAGAACGTATTGGGGACATCTGCTGGTGATGGACTGGGGCAATTTCTGTAATTAGAAGAGTTTGGTCTTCATTTTCCACAGTTATTAGGCAGTTGGAGATATTTTGAGCAATTGAAGGTCTGTATTACCTAGAAATGCCCAAACGTATTTTACTTAGACGTCTAACAACATTTATTGCTAGTGTTTAATTTGAGAATTTGAGGACAAGTGGTAGGTTACGTAGGTTAATATCGAATCGGTTTTTTTGATAAACCTACGTAGAAATGAAGTGCGAGTAGGTATTTAATTTTTCTGAAATTCTCAAATTAGAAGCTAGGCGTTAGTGAACATCAATTTGAGCAATTACATTACTGTTTCATATTTAATATTATGGTTTAAACGTAGGTAAATAATCTAACCTATTTATCTTAGCATAAGTACGATCATGTTAGCGCAATTTAATAGTTTTCGAAGCCAATGGGGGTTTATTCCAGCTGTTCTCAAGACTTGTAAGTACTTTAATTGTGTATCTAATTTTAAAATAAATAGTCACTTGGCTGATACATTACATAATGGTCCCCAGACAAAGCTACTAGCCTGCCTATACCTATGATAACACTTTTTGAACATCTGTAATAAATAGTTTTTTTTTCTTCTGCGCTCTTTTAAATACATTTTTAATTTTAATAAGTTATATTATGTTTAAAAAGTTCTTTAGAACCATCCAAACAATGCAACTTTTGGCTTCGAAACCATTGAAATTGTATGGTGTAGGTATTTTCCCACCTGCTGCTATAGGAACTAAGAACTATTCTTAAATCAGAAGAGCATGCTTTACAGAATATTATGATTCGCATAGCGTTCATCTAAAGCTTTCACCACATGCATCAAGTCTCCTTCTATCTTTGCCAATAAATAGGTACCTAGTAGGTATATATTTTGCTTTGTATGAACGAGCCATCGTTTTTTGACAAATATCACTTTCCACCACTAGGATATTAAAATGCCGCCATGTACGTTATTTCCTGTTAAATAAGCTGTTTTTAAAATTATGGTCAAAAAGCAACAACTTGCTGTGTCTAACTGACATCGAACAGTAAATTTATCTTTTTCGAAATAGCTATCTAAGTTCCATTAGTAGCATGATTATACAAATGGTTGAAATAGTATCAAGAGCTGATGATCAGCACACATCTATCAAGAAAAAAATGTAATGATCATCTCTCTTTTACATAGAAAGGACAGGCAGCATGCAAAAGTGAACGAGGACATGAAAGATGACGGAAAAATAAAGAAAATTCAGGTGCATACAGTGAGAGTGCACGCAAACATCGAAACAGATACACAGACACAGACGTGAAGTGGGTACATACGTGGTCGACGCCTCAGCGGAGTAAGTCGAAATAAAATAAAAGCATCTCAGTTATTGGATTAACACAATTTAATCATGAACTATTCAATAGACATTATTATAAAACAAGATTATATATTTTTTTCTTTTTTTTTGGTGTCGATCGTGTGTCGTGCATATGTGGCAGTGAACTTTGGGTTTTGTCGTTAAGCTGGCAGAGTTCACTGTCGCATGGCTGTCTGTCACACTCATTAAAACGTGTGTCTAATGGCCGATGGTCTATGCGGTGGCGATGGTCGTCGTACCTGGGGGCTGCTTCAGGATGGCGGTGTCTTCGGCCACAGAGCCCCCTTTAAACTCAGAGCTAGGGCGCTTTATGGTTTCATCTGAAATGTATGGTGAAGTTGTATGGCGGAACGGATGACGTGAAGCGTAGCAATTTACTTTCTATGTCCTCGAACATGGATGATGGAATTTTTTTGAGTTTTTTTGTTGGCGTGGATTATTCAAACAATCCCTTTAACAAAATTTTGCCAAGTTTGTGGACAAAGAAAATATTTCATTTTTAAATCAAATGATGTGAGTATTTTAATGAGTGTTATCAAGTGCATTTGCTTTTATTTGTTGGCTAGTATTTTTCAACTTGCATTAATATTTAAAGTGTTATCTTCTGCAAGCTCTACGTTGTTGATTCAAACTAAGAATGTACAAAAATCCTGTTTCAAATAAATAAAATGTATGAAAGATAATGTTAGTGTAAAATGTAGCATGAACTGTGTAGTATATTTAACTTATTAGTAAATTTCAAATCAACACCTTACATTATTGATTAATAAATTAATCAAGAGTGTCTTGTTCTTTCATCGTTGGTTAATTTAACTTTTTCAAAGTTGGCACATTCTTTTAACTTCAATTTACTTACTACGGAACGTCCACCAGGTGGCGCAAACAGTCAACGTAAAATACAAAATACGAAGACTATTGTCTAAAATACAGTGCTCTAAAAATAAATGGAGGTCAGTGTCTGAAAATCAAGTCTGGACGAAATCAGACGATTTACTCAAGTGATCGTCAATTTTCTCTTTCATTCCTCGATTACACGGAATGGTTAAATTTAACGCAATTTTTTTATAACACGGTTTGAACACTATTTGCCTCTGTCCCACGTAGTGTCGATCCATATCGTATGAGCGAGAGTCAAGTAGTTTTCACAAAAATGTTTTGATCTCATCGGAGAGGCCCTGTTAAGGGGATCCAGTGGGCTAACTAGCGCCACCAATGAAAAACAAAATTCTTTTGCAGATCGTATTTGCAAAAAGTGTCTGTGCAATCTCTCAATCATATTAACAGTGATTTTTAGGACCCACGACAAAGAACTTGGGATCACGAACCAGGAGCTCTATTTTTGAATCACTCGTATGAAATTGTATCGTCGAATGCGACTTAAGTCATACTCGTCTTCTAAGTCGCATGATGTCGTTTTTCCGTATTTTTGAATCGTTCGCCTGAAGTGTTGCCAGTACAATTTGAAGTATTGTATTTTATCCATTCCACGCAGAAATTAAAAAACCGGAAACTACCGTAACAGAAACGGAACGTAAAACACTGTTTTATTGGCTGTTTAAATAAAAAATCTTTGTCTTTTGTCACAAACAAAACACTACATACTGTCAACTCTTTTTGATTGTTGACACTCAGAATGACAAACAGTACCAACACACATTTATCGTTTTTTGACAATTAATCTACCGATCGCCATGCGAGACGAGTGGTAAGGACCATTCGTTGCAGTCGAGTGATTAAAAAATACGGAATTTCAGATGTCGAACGAAAATCAGTAGAAATCGAGCGCTCGACGCGATACGAGTGATTCAAAAATAGAGCTCCTGGGACGTGAGTTTTTTGCCTTAGGTTCACGGCCATGCAAATTTGCAAATTAGATCTGTAAAAGAAGATATGATTGATTTTTAAGACCCACGACAAAGAACCTAGGATCACGAACCTACAGATAGCATTTATGCCAAAAACGGCCGTTTCTAGCGTTAATGCTATTTAGACCTAGGTTTTTTGCTTTAGGTTCAGGGCCATGGGTCCTAAAAATCACCATTAACATGATTGAGAGATTGTACAGACACTTTTGAAAATTCGACCTGTAAAAAAGTTACCTACAATGTTTTATCCTCGGTGGCCAGATAAATAATCTTTTTTTTTTAACTACCTAATACTTTTCATAATATAACCTGTCGAAAACGAATGTTAGTCACGTGGTACAAAAACGATGAATATCTCGTAAAATAATATTGTTACGAATGACGACCTTATTAGAAAATGTTTAAATTTCAATGATAATGAAAATATAATAAGTTTGTTTTTAAATATTAGCGTAATTGAAATTTTCGCATTTTTTGAGACCTGTCAAACCATCAAAACAATTATAATATTTTATGGTTTTATATGGTGTGTGTAACCAGTGATGACTTATGGCACTGAAACGTGGTCTCTCACTATGGGCCTCATAAGAAGGCTCAAGGTCACGCAACGAGCTATGGAAAGGACTATGCTCGGAATTTCTTTACGAGATCGAATCAGAAATGATGAGATCCGTAGACGAACGAAAGTCGTCGACATAGCCCAGCGGATTAGTAAGTTGAAGTGGCAGTGGGCGGGGCACATAGCACGCAGAACTGATGGCTGATGGGGCCGAAAAGTTCTCGAATGGAGACCACATATCGGCAAGCGCAGCGTAGGACGACCAGCCACAAGATGGACAGATGACCTCATCCAAGTGGCAGGAAGGCGCTGGATGCAGGCCGCTTCCAACCGGTCTTTTTGGAAATCCATGGAGGAGGCCTATGTCCAGCAGTGGATCTCTTGTGGCTGAATGATGATGGTTTTATTTCTTAATTTTTCTGTTTTTTTTCTATGTTATCTATGGCATAAAAACAACGTCACTTCATTCTAAGTTTGAGGCAAGTTCTCCATTGACCGTGTTATACCTAGAATACGGGAACTGAATGACTTAATCCGAATCATTCTGAATGTACGTTAATTCTGTGTTTGGATCATCTTCTCTCATTTAGGTATTTAAGAAAAATAAATGGTGCCGAATGAACCAGTACACATTGTTACTGCTTCCTAATTAACTCTTTTGGCATTCGAAGTTCATTCTGTGTTAGATACACAGGATCTTTTTTGAGCAGAACACGTGGAATGAAAGACATAAATGACCAAAAAGTGAACAGACTGGTTTCGCCTTTACTAAAAGTTTTCCCCAGTTCTCAGTGCTGGCCACCACCATCGCCGAAAGAAGAAAAAAGAACAAGAGACTCCTTGCCAACTAACCCACTACGTTTAACTACAGGCTTTCGCTTTGTAGCATTTAAACTCACCACTCTTCACGTTCTGAGTGACGGTGAAAGTCTTCCCTGTGTCCAGGGGGACAGTCCAGTTCACGGGGTCCGGGGACCGCATGTTCATTTGTTCCGGGGACTTCACCCTGGTGGGTTCGGGCGGGGACTTGACCACGGGGGAGTCGTCGAAGAAGTGGTCTTTGGCGACCGAGGCGCTGCGGTGAGACGGGATCTCGTCATCTGGAATGGTTTTGAGGATGCGGCTGAGTCCGGATTCCATCGTGGAAATTGAATGTGGTTTATCGACAAAATTCGGTACTTAAGTACTACGAATCACTGGCTACGTAGTTTACAGTGGAACCCATACTTATTTGAAGTTCCAAACTACCCTGTCATGAACGGCGTAGTTTGAACAGTGAAAAAACGAAATAAGGAACTCTTGAGTCATTGAAAATTTACCTCTTAGTTTTTGGTAGAGTAATTTTACTAGCCAATTTTATCTATCAAAAAAAACCGGCCAAGTGAGTGTCGGGCCGCGCGCAGTGTAAGGTTCCGTAGAAAGAGGGGGTTTTATCTGCTTTACAGAACTAACAACTTAATCAACGTAATTTTCAATCGATTTTGTTCGATGTTTTCCTTTACATACATACATACATAAACTTACGACTGTATCCCAGAGGGGTAGGCAGAGACCTGGGACTTGCTACGATCCTTTAATATTTCGCAAACAGAACCCTAAATAAAAAACGACCTCCTAAACCCACAATATTTTTAAACAACCGATCGTAACAATACCCCACACTACGGTGTAGGCTAAAAAATTTATTGCATCCCTAATTTAGGTGGGTACCATAAACAATTCTACCGTTTTTGTCAGCGTGATTAATATGTAGGTATGTCCATACGGTAATCTTAAATCGGTAAACTTAATCAGCTTGAGGCAGCACGGTTTCCGTGAAAGACATTCAACTGTCACAAATCTCTCTGCTTACGTCTCTCACTTAATGAAAAGCGTTGATAGTGGTCGCCAAATTGATTCAGTATATACAGACTTTAGTGCTGCATTTGATAAAGTAAGTCATGGTATTCTCTTGACAAAACTTCGCGAACAGTATGGTTTTACGGGACAGATACATGCATGGTTTGACTCTTATTTGAGGAACCGTCCCCAATCAGTAGTAATTCACGGATATCAGTCTGAATCCTATATAGCTTCCTCCGGAGTTCCTCAAGGTTCCTTGCTGGGTCCGGTCCTTTTCGTCCTTTTTGTCAACGATATAGTATCATGCGTCCACCACAGCAGTTGCTCATTATACGCGGATGATATGAAGATATTTAAGGAAGTCATAGACTCTTCCGACGTCTTAAAATTGCAGTCCGATTTAGACAGAGTAGCAGTTTGGTGTTCTATTAATCGCATGGAGATGAATGCCCTTAAATGCCAGCACATTAGTTTTACTAAAAAGAAAAATCCAGTCGATTCCGATTACTACATTAATGGAGAGCAGGTTAGTCGGGTTAATGAGGTTCGTGACCTGGGCATAATCCTGGACTCGACTCTCAGTTTCGTTCCACACATTGACCATATCATCGGCAGAGCGGCCAAACTACTGGGATTCATTAAACGCTCAACGAAGGATTTCAGATCTGCCGGCACCAGAATTGCTATTTTTAATGCCCTAATCCGCAGCATATTAGAATATGGAGCAGTTATCTGGAATCCTCTTTATGCCACCCACTCCACGCGCATAGAGTCGATCCAACGAGCTTTTACAAGACATCTCGCGTTTGTGTCTCCGGGAATTAGTCATAGATCCTCATACGACGCCAGACTGAATCACTTCAACATGTTGCATCTGTGGAAGCGTAGACAGATGCAAGATTTGATATTCCTACACAATCTAATCAATGGCCGGGTAACATGTGAGGATTTACTTGAACATATTGATTTTAGAGTTCCGAGACCTAACTCCCGACTGAAACAGTCAGCCGTTTTCTCTTTGCCTATCTGCAGAACTAACGTAGGCGTCAATGCACCATTGAATAGAATGCTCCGAACTTACAATGAGTGCTGGAGTGAATTAAATTTGGATATTTATCATGACAGCCTTGGCACATTTAAGTCTAAATTAATTCCTAAAATCTGAAAAATAAATTGTATAAAATTTCTTAATTGCATGCAAAATCTGTACTATCGCTATGTTACAACATCTTGATTGTAATTTAAAGCTATGTACCTAAGTACCATCCTAAATGTTTACAAATGCTGTGTATACCTTTAATTGGCATAATCGCTAGCCCTAAGTCACATTTATTATAAGTTTTGTTATGTTTGCGTGCTTGCTGTTGGTGTACCTAATAAATAAAATAAAATAAAAAAAAAATACCAAATTTCAGCTTTCTCGTACTATTTTTGTGCCAGGCCGCCGCCTCACGTTGGGCGCCAGTCAAACGTGGCTCGTATCAGATGAAGGGAATACAAAAATGGTGTAAAAAGGTTTACACCGTTACAGACGGACCGACCGACAAACGGACGGACATGGCGAAACTATAAGGGTTCCTTGTCGACAGCGGAACCCGAAAAACCAGGCATTGGATAACAAAAACAAGACTAAAATGTCAGTAATTTTATTTTCTAATGGCGTTAAGTCAACGTTTTGTCGAAAGTATAAGTACTTACTCATTATTTTACGATAAGTAAGTACCTAAACATAGTAAAATGTATGAATTTACAAGCGAGATATTTGGGTCGAGACTGCTGGTATAATCAGAAATCAATAATTTATTTCAACGTAAAGAATTTACATTCTGTTTGCTGAATGTCAATGTACTATGTTACTATGTTAGCCGCTGCCTTCGGGCCGTATTTGTAGTGGAGAAAAAGGCAGCGGGAAAAAAAACTCCACTCTGACCATCTTTTCTCAAATCATCTTAAACTTATACATCAAAGCCTATATGATATGATTCCGTGATAGCCACTAATAACTTTAAAAGCCAAAATAACACTTCTTACAAAAGTAGGAAAAACAGTAATGCTGCGGCCAGACACATGAACAGCACCCGTTCACGAGCATAACGCAGGGGTCAGCCATCACCAGTCTCAACCATTTTAGTCAATTTTATTAAAGTTCCTGGGTAGATAAATATTATACTGTGCTTAAGATTGTATTTTCCTGTGGGCTAGGCCGAGTAAGCTCCATCTGAAAAACCGGCCAAGTGCTAGTCGGACTCGCGCACAAAATATTTAAATGTTATATAGATTGCCACATTGCCATTGTATTTTTTACTTATGTGCAATAAACGTATTAATAATAATAATGGTTCCGTACCATTATCTATATAACATTTAAATATTTCAAGCGTCTACCTGTTGCCGTTATTAATATCGAGCTAAAAACTGCAAAACAATCACGTTTGTTGTATGGGAGCCCCCCTTAAATATTTATTTTATTCTGTTTTTAGTGTTTGTTGCTATAGCGGCAACAGAAATACATCATCTGTAATTCTGTTGCCATTACAAAATTTCAACTGTCTAACTATCACGGTTCATGAGATTACAGCTTAGTGACAGACGGACGGACGGACGGACAGCGGATTCTTATTAATAGGGTCCTACACACTTGGGTACGGAACTCTAAAAACAATGTCCCAGGCACTGCAGCGTTGGAGTGGTCCCGTCTAGTGTGAGTGAAGGTGCCACTGGACGCTGTATAAATCATCTCATTACGTAGATACAAAGGCCAAAGTGTTTTCGTTGGGGACAGAAGAAGAGTAGCATGCAAATAAGTACCAGTCTCCGGAATACCTAAATTACTTACACACTTAGGAGGTAACACATCGACACTCTACCGACAATCTAGAATCTAGACAGGCATTTCTATTCACAAAAATAAACACCGAACATGCAAAGAAAACATTACATTGAAACTTATTTTCATCAGATGTATTTTGGGAGGTACCTATTCACTGCGAGCATTCTTCATACCTATCTAAGTACATAGGTATATGGTTGTCAGAATGTTCGTAGAGAATATCTCCAGGCGTACTCATTCTAAATATCTATATATAATAATAACATTTAAGGCTCATTTTATATTATGGGGTGATTAAAAAGGGTGCAATTCTTCGTAGTATAAATTAAATATTAGGATGATTATTGCAAAAACTGTTCAAATTTCGTTGGTCACACTACAAGGTGTATTTTTCAAGGTGCGAGTTTTAAAAGTTTTCTTTAGAGAGTGTAGGAACACCAGACAATCACAAATCACACGCCACATGACGGTTGGAAGCCATTCCCGTTCATTTCAGTGCCAAAAATTTATTCGTTGGGTGTTTGTTGCGCCGGCTCACAATGGAAACTCAACGATAAAATGAAGATGGAAAATTGACACAATAACAAGCAATGTAGGACCAAAGTTAAAATTCATAGTAAAAAAAACGATAAATCAAACGGGGTGCACAAATTAATTTGGAGTTAGGTTTACCAGATCCTGATTTTTCAGCCGAACTATTTGTGATATGATTTTTGTTTGAGAATTCATTCACCCCGTTTAAAAGGTTGCCATTAGAAACCATTACAAATTAGATATATAGCGATTAGAAACTTTGAACTGTAGGATAAGACTGAAACAGCGTCTTTTAGCTTTAGTAAACATGTGAAAAACAAACGGTCTTAAAATAGACTGTGGTGGAGATTTTAAAAGGAAAAGTTGTAACCACAGCTTAAACAAAAATACCGTTATTGTTTAAAACTTATTTATGTCAGTGCTAAATACCAATTCTTAAGGTGTAGACTCGTCACTTGAAACAAAACAGCGATTATACCAGCTGTCCACCACCTACTGGCTTGCCCCCACTTGTGGACAGACATGGCTTTTAAAATTAGCAACTATGACAGTGGACTATGTCTGGTATGACAATAGGAGTCATGTCACTGTGATATCCACCAGTAGGGGAGAATCGTGTTTAAATAACTGTGAAAATTGTAGTCGCAGTCGTAATTGTAGTTTACTTGTCCTTTAGGGGTGGACACTGTTCCATAGTGGGGGACTCTATCCTCTAGTAGGGGGCACTCACCTCTAATGGTGGATCCTGTCCTCTAGTGGGGCCACAATCCTCTAGTGGGGTATACCTACTGTCCCCTGGTGGACACTGTTCCATAGTGGGGGACTCTATCCTCTAGTAGGGGGCACTCACCTCTAATGGTGGATCCCGTCCCCTAGTGGGGGCACAATCCTCTAGTGGGGTATACCTACTGTCCCATAGTGGGTGGTACTGTCCAACAGTGGGAGACAAGCGGGTGGGGAACCGTGGGAACGATCGAAAAATAGCGCAAAAACAAAACACGACGCCGACGCAACACCCAACATTTCAACGTACGCACCCAATTTAATGCCCACTTTCGAAACGCTGCGACTCCTTCTGCCCCGACCGGGGCCCGTGCCGTTTGCCCCAGTGGCGATTGCAACGGGCCTGGTGGCCCTTGTCCCGGGTTTCGGGGGGGCCGAGGGCGAGCGGCCACCGCGTGTGGTCGCTGGCCTACTCGATAGCCTATTTGTACTAGCGCCTTTATTCAATGGTAGACCTACAGATGAAAAGGGTTCTACTGAAGTTTGATTTGATGGGCTAATGATAGGTGGGAGATGAGGATCACACACGGGATAGAGGTAAATCAATTATGTAGGTATGATAGACACGCACATGATTATTGCAAGGGTTGCAGAAAACTCCTCTCATGGGCAAATAGGCAGGGATTCAAATCCATGTTAAGTTTTTTTATCAAACCAAAATGTAAATGTGTAAATCAAATAAAAAAGCAACCTTTACTTCACTGAAGTTATAGTAGCAATACGGCTCGCTAACCGTGAATTAAAACATCGTGAGGAAACCTGAGTGTCTGAGCTATTCAAATACCTCAGAGCTTGAAATCGCCAATCCGCGGTAGGCACGCGTGTTGATTAAGCCCATACTCTCTCTATGTGAGAAGGCCTGTGCCCTGCAGTGGGACGTATATAGGCTGCTTATGATGATGATGATGATTTCACTGTAGGGAAGTGGCTTCTCCCAGATAGAGAGAGAGAGAGAGAGTTTGGACTTAAATGTTTGTTTTTACAAAAAGATAACCATAGCACAGGTTCATCCTACTTCGGTTACTTTTGTGATCCGTCTTGCGGAAATTAATATTAATAAAGATATATTGGTACGTAACTTTGAGTTTGGGCATAAAAGGCCTTGGCTTAAAGCCCAGCGGTACACCATGAGAGGACTTTCATGACCCATTAGCTGAAAGATGATTCAGTTGGTCTGACAATAAAAGTACTATTCTTAGATAGAGCAGGTAGGTTATGTTAACTAGGTATTTTATAGGTATGTAAGCAATTAGTAGGTATTTAAAAAAATGTATACAAGATCTAAGGCAGGAAAATACTTTCTAACTCGGTTATAAATAGACACATCAGGTAGGTAGGTAATTATAGAGACAACAATCACATTCAATAACAGGGACTCTAAAATACAAAAGGAAGATACAATAGATATTTGGGGTAGGTATACAACATACAGTAACAGACAATACCTACTTATAGTGATTTAATAATTCATACAAATTAAGGAGGTTATTCTGCACATCGTTATTATTGTTAAATATTACCTAAATAAATTATTTCGCCCAAGAAATAAGCATTCTTAATCTATTTTAGTAGGCAATTCAGGCAGACGGGCGTGCAGACATCACATTATTATCTTTATTGGGCACATTTATTGTATCATATTTTTATGAGATCATCGTTGAAATACTGTAAAAGTTTTAGCTTTTTCACACGTTCGTTCGCTACAGCAAATATCAAAATTTGGTATGGTACATTTGATATTCTTTTCGATCTTTCGGAGTTTGTCTCATAATAATGAAAGTTGTTTGTATTGATAAGCAGAATAACCCCTTAAGTTTCACTGGAAAATTCTGACACTAATATTTTTTACCATACTATATTCAGAGTATGTAATCTTGCAAATACTCTATGTTTCCCTGCCCATTTTGCTGACAGTTACGCCACTTGCAAATTGCAAAGCCAGCGTTCAAATGTCCCACTCGTACAGAGCAAAATGTGTTCACAAGATGTTTACAGTACTGACGGAAGTTAAATAGAATCGCATCGTCTACTAGCAGCACTAGCAATGGCTTAATTAAAAAAAAAACAAAAAATTTTATAAATTCAGCCAGCATCGTTCTTTTTCCAACTTTCCCGCCGCACCAATCATTTGCCATAAAGCGAAAAAAAAAAAAGAAAACACTATCCCGACTTTTTCTAACCCCTCAAGCAGCGAAGTAGGGATGCGCCATGATCGAGGAAAAAATCGATTATTGCGAAAATCGATATTTGCGAAAATGCGCTTTCCATGCGCAAATTAATGTTGTTTGCAACCTTAGCAGACAAACAACAAAAATATTGCATCACTTCTTAAATTTTAATGTCACTTAAGTCGCCATTTAAATTGAATTTTCTATGAAGAATCTTAGTTAAATGCTACTTAAGACACATTTAAAAAAGTGGCGCAATGTGGCCTTAGGCACGGAAAATGTTATTTTTATGTAGATAACGTTCGATCGGTGGCCGTATGGTTAAAACAAAACGGCAGAAGGATACAAATACCGTCTATATCTTTTTATTGAGACATAGTAAAAAACATCCAGAAATAAACATCGATCTATTGATGCACTGAAATTGTCATCATCGATGTTGAATATGATGCCTCTCAACACCGATGTTCTTCGGACATCGATAACCATCGCTCATCCCTACAGTGAACATTGTCCCAGCACAATTTTTTCCCTTGCCCAGTGTCGTAGGTTCACCTACCAGTGGGTTTGCTGGGACGCGGGTGGGGCTCGTGGCCGTTGGGCAGGTGCTTGGCGGTGACCGGCGCCGGGTCCGCGGAGCGGGGCCGCCGGCGCGGGCTCCGGAACTCCGCACCGGCTTCGGGCTTGCCTGGAACCGGATACATAAAAAATAAATAAAATAAAAACGGGAACCATGTACATGTACCCACGTACTCTCTTTCACGTTTCTTCCAAAGCCTGAGAAATCAACGTCTTAGAAAATATTGAGGTTGAAAGCTTAGAAATAAAGTATATCTACCTAATCTAAGTTTCAAAAAGACAGTTGTCTACCTAATGACATTGTAATGTTCGATGTATTCAAAACATCTCCACACACCAAGATATCCGCAGGGACCTCAAACAAGTGAGCTTTGTTAGTTTGTTACAGGTACGACAACGATTGCTTAATTCCATTTTAAAGGCTTATAAAGCGGCATTAACAATACGTTTTTTGCTCGATATTAATATTCGGCAACAGGTAGACGCTTAAAATATTCACAGAATATTTAGTTCTATATAATTATAATAAATATTTATGGGGAGCTCCCATACCACAAACGTGATTTGTTGCTGTTTTTTCTTGATATTTGTGTCTAATGTTGTATATATAATGGTACGGGACCCTTCGTGCGCGAGTCCGACTCGCACTTGGCCGGTGTTTTTACATTTTTTCGGTGAAAGGGGACCAGATAAAAGTCAAATTAAAAATTAATCGGCGCTTCTGTTTCCACCTCAAACTTTACACTTACCTTCGACCTGCCCAGTGCTCAGCTCATCAATGTAATCATATAACCATATCTCATAATGTGACCCACATATTAAGAAGTAGGAAGACTCGGCGCTGCACAATAAATTGTCGTAATAGACTATCGACCTTATTTATAAAAATAAGATTCCTGTAAATCACTCCTCAGAGGCAGTTCATTTAATCTGTGCTTACGTATTTTCATTGTAAAATCTCCACCACAGACTATTTTAAGGAATAGTGACTTTATAAATAAGACCGTATTATGAGTTTTAATGTTATCCCCGTATTCCATGGTTTGAAGCTGCTAGACTAGAAAGACCCCAAGTAATTGCTGCACATAGGATGCGATCCGGTCACGTACCTTTAAAAAAATTGCGTAGGTACCTTATGAAAAAGGTGAGTTCCTCTAACTCCGAAATCTGTGACCTAGACGAAGCATATATTAATGGAATGTGACCGTAATCACTGCAACTGAACATATTAGACGTAAGCATATTCAAGAGCGTCCTCGCTGAACATTTGTCAAGGGCAGCTAGAATGTTGTACTCTTATGTGTAATCGATATACGATAAGCAGTATTTAATATTACAAACGATGGGATTGACATCGTCACTTGCAGCGTACAGTTTTAATAAATAAAGATAAAAAAATAAACGCGGCCCACATAAAATCGAGACAGGACAGGACACAAACTCACCGTCCTGAGCGTGCCCCTCGTCGAAGCTATGCCCTATCTTCTTCCTCTGCTTCTGGGGCGAGGTCTTGTTGGACTTGGTCTCTTGGAGCTTCGCGTGGATGGACTGCTGAGGCGCAGAGCGGAACGAGCGGAACTTCTTGGGGGATTGGTTCTTGGAATCCTTGCCGTCCTTCTCATCGCGGGGCAGCGCCCTGAGGGGTGAGAGAGAAGGAGTTAGCGGAGAAAGGTAAAATACGGGTTTGATTCATAAGTACAACACAGTCACTATGGGCCGGTTTCCGAATTGAGAAATTCACTAAGTAAATACCTAAGAAACGTTCTGTCACGCTCTTTTCTGAGAAATCCGAAGAGACAGCACAACAGTTAACTATTTAACCGACTTCAAAAAAGGAGGAGGTTATCAATTCGACGTGTATGGTTTTTTAATTACTGAAATTCTCAATTCAGGAACTGGCCTTATATCTGTGCACCTGGCTCGATGATACAAACTCGGCGCTACGCACCTGCTCATAGCTAACTGTCTCATTGATATAGCTGTGGTAACTGTTTACTGTATTGGTTATCCATTTTCAATTTTCCAAAGGTTCAAAATAAGTAGGTATGTCTTTGACAGTACGGAGTAGGTACATCTATGTTTTTGTTTTGCTGCGTCTGTTTTGTATTACATACAAACATAAATCATTCATTAAATTGCCACAACACACCAAGATATAAAATTAACAGGCATAGTACCTAGGTATGCTAACAAAATTCAATATAAACAAATGAAACAACATAATCAATCGTAAAAACCTATCTAGAGGCTCAAAATTCCACCCATGCCGGGACTTGAACCCGCGACCTCTGGCTAACCGTGCCAGCGCTCTCCCAACTGAGCTAATGGGCAAGTCCAGGCATCGGCAACATTTCGAACCTCTTTACAAACTTCTCTGTATTACGTACAGGCAGCGACATCTGGCTTAAATAATTTACATCACTTGCAGCCCCGAGTATCCACTTTTATGCATAATCAATCGTAACAGGGAGAAGATTGTAGGTGTGTGTAACTAGTTGATGCATTTTCTTTCTGTTGCCGTTCCTATTATTTTATGTACTTATCTGTTTAGTTTGTTTCCGTGATATGTCTTGTTGTTACAATGAATGTATTTTCTTTGAGTAATGTTAAATCTTCGAGTCCATACAGTGGAGAAGTTACGTAGTACGGTGTGCAAAATAAATAAACCATTGCGTATCAGCGACGGAAGTGCAAACCGTACTGATGCGACGGGGCGAGGGCAGCGTGGTGAAGGGGTAAGTGGGAGGAGCATCGCATTCCAGTTAGATGCACACATATTGTAACCAATTTGATCATTTAGAGAGGGACATTTAGACACAGGCGAGTATTCGACCCTTTACATAAAATCCACTGTAAGTGACTATTGTTGCTGCCCCAACATTATGCAAAAGGTGAAGTAATTATAAAAGTCATTTTCATATTCTCTTTTACTCTCCAAAAATTGCAGAATAACAATAATTTGTTTAATAAGAACAACACTGTCAAATGTTGATAATGGAGCTGATTTATTTATGTTTACGCATACTGTACATAAGATTGAAATTGTACTTAATAAGAAGAGAGAGAGAGTAACATTTATTGGAAGGAAATAAACATAAAATAAACGCTAATGGAGACCTTTGTTAGCCTTCAGTTGTGAATGGTGCCGATTGGTGAGTGCCTTTGTTCGCTTTTGTTTGGTTGGTGTGCGTTAAAATGTGTTCTGTGGCTTATTAATTTGATTATAGGACCTAATGTGTAATTCTATGTAATATTGTTAAAAAAAGTTAATGCATCAGCGGTAGTGCATCTGCATACCATGCGAGAGGTCCCGGGTTCGAATCCCGGCTGGGGACAAAAAAAAAACCCAGGTCTTGGATGTTTACATGTTTGTGATGTCGTTGTTTCTGGTTCCCGCGACACAGGGTATCCTAGTGTGGGGCCAGAAGCAATGTATGTGGCTGTATGTAAATGTTTTTGTTTATTTAAAGAGCATACTTGCTTTGCAATGCTTGGCGCATTGAGTACACACATAATCATCATCAACCCGTTATGTCCCCACCGAGGGGCACGGGTCTCTTCCCTGAGGAAGGTATAGGCCATACTCCACCACGGAGGCCAAGTCCGGATTGTTGGAGGCTTGTAGACTAGTGGCTCGTCTACTGTCAGAAGTTGTCAAGCCGCCCTAAGGCCTCTGACTTGGCTTAACGACTGCCATCTATCGACGGCAGCCGGCACCAACAGCTTAACGTGCCTTGCGAAGCACGGAACCGCTCGGAAAAATGCCACTAGCGTTAGGCATAGACGGCGACCCATCCATGCACTGAACGCGCCCTGTGTTGCTTAACCTTCGTGATCGTTTAAGATCACTCAGGCAGCCGGGGCTACGAGCGACACACATAATGTCCGAACATAATTATAAAGACATTTGGGGCGCACAAAACATCGTGCTAAAATCTTCAACAGCCTTATGACGGATCTCTACGTACAATTTTATCTCTGGGGATAAACGTGCCATCACGAAAAAACACCAGCTGTTGGTTACACATAACAACGACATTTGTTCACCTGTTGAGATCTTTACTAATATTATAAACGCGAAAGTTTTTATGTATGTTTGTATGTTTGTTACTCTTTCACGCAAAAACTACTGAATCGATTTTAATGAAACTTTACAATAATATAGATAGCATATACGCCAGAATAACACATAGGCTATAATTTTTAAAGATATTGATGAATTTTGGTATAAAGGTAGATAGGACCTTGGAGAAGTAAATAAGCTTCTCGAAGTACTAATCCTGCGCAGACGAAGTCGCGGGCACCAGCTAGTAGGAAATAGTTTTCTTTTCAGCTAGTGATTCCTGCTTGGTCGAACGAAATACACTTTGCATTGCAAAACAAAATATAATGCTGCCTAGGTGCAGTTGTTCCGTCAAGCCATTCAAATGCATTGCAGCCTTTGCATCAGCCTTACCTACAGCAACTATCTACATTTGTGGACCACACAGATAGAGAGACTTAGGGCCAGTTTTTGAATTGAGAATTTCACTAAGTAAATAGTTAAATGTAGTGCTGTCTCTTCGAATTTCTCTGAGAAGAGCGTGACAGAACGTTACTTAAGTATTTACTTAGTAAATTTCTCATTTCAGAAACCGGCCCTTATCCTGTCCACTAATTTATTAAAGATTCCAATCCTATGTGTTTATATTGAACACAGTTTATAATCACTTGATGTCAATGACAGAAGACTTCCCCTGATTTTTGACCCCTCTAGAGACGGCCTGCAAATCATTTTGGCAAAGCAAGACGAATTAAATCGTAGAGTTGTAAGCAAAAGCAATCTAACAGATGATGTCTCTCTACCTTCTAAAATATAATATAAGTACAGGCAGAGGGAAACTTTGCTGATGAAACTTCTTAAAAGGCTTGGCTGCTTTCCAAAACTTATTAGTCTTAACGTGAGGTTGATGCTTATTGCCGTATCAATGCATTGCCATAGCAAAATTAAACATAAATCAAAGTTCAACCAAACGTCGACCTCAACTTAACCTGAATTACGGGCTGATTCTAGCAGGCCAGCTGTTAGAATGTAACCAGAATTTAAATTATGAAGCTCTACATCAGCAAAGCTCCATCGGATGCATCACTTACTTGTGATTAGTGGAAGCGAGAGAGAGCGCTGACAGCGAGGACCGGCGCGATACCTGGTACCAGAGCTCGATCTGCTTATTGTATAGCTGGGTGAGATGATCTGGAGCCAGCTCCGTGCCCCAGCCGCGGTACTGGAATGGCATGACAGGTTTAGCGAGAAGCTGTGACTGGGATGCCATGAACTGTGGGTGAGCTGGAGAGAGATACTGGTGACGGTAGTGCGGTTCGCGAGATGAGAGACAATGATTATGATATTTTTGCGGCAAAAGTAGTGTTCAGTATCTTCCTTCAGCCTTGGTGAGGACATTGCTTTAATGAGATTCTACAGTTTACAGACAACCTGTGACAAGATTGCGTTAAAGACCACGATGACCCTAATAGAAGAGCATTTTGGAAAGGTCTTTCATTGGTAGGCAAGTTTTTTTTACTCAGACGATAGAATTCGGTCAATATGAAAGATGTCGAAGACGACAGGAGAAGACATTTCAAGAAGACGTTGAAGTGGAGCGGGGTCTCAATTCTTCCTGTTTCTTCTTCGGGGGCTTATCTTAAACTTATGTGTAGAGTATCCAAAGCCCGCAGACCTTGTATTCCCCGGCGCGCTTGCGCAGGTCCAGGACCTCGCGGTACCAGGAGTCCCCTTGCGTCAGGCCGAGCGGCTGCAGGCCCGCGGCGCGCAGCGTCGTCGCCGTGTCTTCCCCGGCCGCCCGTGTCTCCGCCACCTCTTCCTTCCCCCCCAACATCCTCTCGCTCGCCTCCCCCTCCCCGCTCGACTTCCCTTTCCCCCTGCATTTCGTAAATGTCCCTTTAGACGCCTCGTACACGTATTGAGAGAACGGTCTAAATTTCTTTTTGTACTCGCTTTTGTAACGTTTCCTATTATCTTTGGAACGATCCTCCCCGTTGGATATGAGGGCCGATAGCGCGCTACGGAACGTCGATTTTCTGGAAAATGTCCATGGTGTCTTAGAACGCGGAAGGAGATGGCATGATGGCTAAATATAAGGCTCGCGCTGGGCTAGAGGTTAGTTTCATGCTTTTAGTAGAAGCTCGCAATGGTGAAGTAAGTAGATGTGGACTCGTCCTAGAAGAAACCGCACGGTGCGCCCGCGCCGTGATCTAGTCTTTACGTGTCAGTAGGAGTGTTAGGTGATAACATCGACATACAATCTAAACGTAAATTTAGATGAAAAGTTCACATTGACAAAAGTGCAAATATAAAGACATCGAATTAAAAACTAACTAGCTGGTTAACCTACGCGCTAGTCTGGACTAAAGCTAAGAACCTATCCACCACACCGCCACCGTTAGGAAATTTGAGAGTAATAAAAGAGGCAAATATCAAAAACGAAATTTAGACTTGTTCTGTTTTTCGGGGCCCAGTTATGCTGAGTCGGGGTTGAAGGCAGAACAGGGCAAAATGGAGGAAACTTTTTAACTACTTGGCGTCGTTTCAACCATTAAGTGGTTGCTGCGATACACGACCCAGTTCTTTTTTTAAAGTCTCCTTCTTTTTGCGAGGATTTGTAGGTACACAAAAGCATGTAACAAGAAGGTGTCTACAGCTACAGCAGTAATTTAAGTGCCGAACTTTTCTTTTATCGCTGTTACCTGAAAAGGGGATTTTGTTAAACAATATTGTTTTAACCAATATAGAGTCCGGATTCTCACGGATTTCCATTACAAGATGGCAGGTAGGTTAACATAATGTATTGTTATTAGTGTCAGAAATAGGTACCTACCATCGCAAAACGGTGCGAGGTTGATAATGTGTAGGTAAGTCAGAAAGCTGCTTAAAGCTGAAGCGTAAGCATTTTGTGGCGATTATTGTGTTAACTTAGCTTGTCAAATACTGAACGAACTTCGTTGTAAGGTTGGTACTAATTTATTTTAAAATTAAGCATGCCAATTTAAAATGGATAGAAAAGTTATTTTACATTACAGTTCTTGATACATTTACGTGGTTCTACAAAATAAACAATGAGAAGCCCTTTTAATGAAAATAGTGAGTTTTAAAGCAAAAGCTAACTGTTCAGAAATAATTACGAGAGAATGATATCAGATGCACCAAAATCTTTACAGAAATTCTTTCGTAACTATTTATGAGCTTATATTCTAAAGTTAGAAGTAAAATGGTATGTCTAAGTAAGTAAAGGCTAAGTAGAGACGTCATAATGATGAACATACGTATTGAATAATGTCTCATTTGTAAAAGACAGATTTTAGAAGATGAGTGACTAGTAGGTCGTTCGCTGTTGTAATTCAGCAATGACCTTGAAATTATAGATTTCAAGGTAATTTCTGAAAGAGTTGCTCAACATTGCCAACATCTTTATGAGACCATTGTTGAAATCTTACTAGAACACATAATCTTGATATCGTTGAACCGCGTGGCTCTGAAACCGTCGAATAGGCTTATAATTAATTGATTTGATCAATAATCTATAAGAAACACTGCCCATTATTATGATCAATATACTAGACGGCTCATTTCAGCCACAGATGCTCGTTGATCATTATACATAAAAATTTAACACTAGTACAAGATAATATTAATCGCTTGTAAATCTAGACCCGCCCTTTTCGCTTTTGGCTTATCTCATTTGAATTTTTCTTCTGTCAATCATTCTGGAAGCAGTAATCCGTAACTATGTTCATCATTACAAGCATCCCAAGTCAAGATAGTGAGACTTTTTGTAGGTAATAATAATCCACCTCCATCTCTAATTCACGGTTTCCTAGACAATCCACTGGCACTTAATTTCCCGTAGAGCTTTATTCGGCCTTTGAGAACTTTTTCAGATAACCGAGAAGATGGATGTAGATTAAAGCTAAAAGTATCTAGGGATCTCTTTGCCGTATCTCAAAAACGTGTCCGCGCAAGCAGCTTATTCATTAATTCTGTTTCAAACTAAGACTTTCGTAAGCACTACACATTATGAACATAATAACGACGACGCGAGCTCCGTCTCTACTCTCCATGATTAAGCTCTGCGAATCAGAGCGAAACCTGGTCTGGTCTTCCGACAAAAAACCAAGTAAGTTTATCCGGTGTTAAGTCAATAATTCTGTTTCAGCTACATGCCAAGCTTCTCACTTATCTTTCCCTGATCATGGCAATGAACACCGTGCCATCTATCATTCACTGATCATGGCAACATATTATATATGACCTGCATATTTTCCTTGTTACTCAAGCTGCTGTTATCACTCATTGCACAATTGTTTGTTTACCCGTCATCATCATCATCAGCCATTTAACGCCCACTGTAGGACATAGGCCTCCTTCGTGGGTTTTATAACCATGAGGGGTTTTGCCATAATCGCCACGCTTGGCAGGCGGGTTGGCGATCGCAGTATGCGGTTGGAATCTCAGGAAGACGCTGCTGCCCGTCTCCTAGTAATTTATTTCCTTAGTCGCCTTCTGCGACATCCATGGAAGGAAATGGAGTGACGCTATTCTTAATCCGGTGCCATACAGATTCCCTTCATCGAAATCATCAAAATCGGCTTGACGTGCAAGCGTATACGTCACAGAAATACGGCAATTAGACCTCAGCTGGCTTAACACGATCTTTGTATCGAGTTCAAACTATTTTAGAAGTAGTATAAGACCCTTCTTTAGGTAGCAGAAACAAATAACGTGACTCTGTATCGCTACATCGAACTCCACACAACTTTCATGCAAAGACAGCAATTCTGCACAAAGAGATAATACTACAAGGACTTACCTCTGCACGCCTGGTTTCTGACCGTTCCACAGATAATCCTCGATGTAACGCTTGGGCGGGTGGTCGTGGTCATCAGCGTGGTTCATAAGCGGCTCGGCTTCAACTGAACCTTGAAGGTGGAGGTGGTTCGTTAGGCCTCACTAACCTGCAGTTACCCTCATAGTTGGGGGAAGTATCGCTACCGGTTTTATAAAGTTATAGTCATCATTTTTTTCCGTTGTCGTAAGATCCGGCAATTCTGCAGTTAGCCTCATGTCCAAGTTATCTTAAAGGCTCGCAATGCCAACGATAGATGAATCAATATGCCAGTAGTTCCTAAGTAAATAGTTTCTAGTTATGTTTATTTATTTGAAAATAATAACTAATATTATAACAACACTAACAAAATCACGAGCAATATCGTTAATATCGATGGATGGCCTTTAAACAAATACTTATTTTTGGGTCAGAGATAACTGAGGTCATGGCTTGGGTCGGAGGCCTCAAAACCAAGAACGTTTTACCCGGGACAAGGATATTTTGGCTAATTCATCCTTGCTCAAACTCATTGTAAAAGACAGTTTCAAGAAACAATCTCCGAATTCCAAGTAGGCAGATATTCAAACGAGGGCTCGCCGCCAACAAGCTGTCATTTGCCATTGCTGTATTCAGGTAAACTTCAACTAAAGATATTTAAATTAATGCGGAACTTCAGGCGCCTAGCAAACTCCTTCAAATGTAACCAAACAATAGCTCCAAGAATTAAGTTTTGATGCTATTCTACAGGCTCTTAGTGAGATAGGGTACATAGGTTATGTAATGTAAAAGCACTATTAGACCTGTAAGAAAGTTCGTAGCGTTATTCCGTTTACGCTAATTGCCCTCGGGCGAATCGATGAATTACCTCTGAAATCGCTCTAACTACAGGGTGATTTTGAAATCGTTAGCAATAGGTGTTTTGTGATAATGTTCTTGTCATTGCGAAAACAGTATTATTAATCATTTATCGGTAAGGGTATAATAAATTTGTAAATATTCGTGATTTCCGATCTTTTGCTCGAAACAGTGAATCCAAATTCAAAGTGGTAGGAAGTACCGTGATGTCAAAAATGTTTTCTTAGATGTTAAATGTATGTTGTAAGAGTCTGTTCTGCGATATGCGTAAACAATTAAAAGAACAATTAAGTTGGCCAGCGCCGACCATAAGACGCTTGACCCATAGTTTATTTTTTATTTTTATAACTTTACGTCCTGATATTGCTTGTCTATTATTAAGTGAAGTAATTTTGGGTAAATAGAAAAAAAGTACTGACTCCCTATTTTTTCAAAACTAGCGCAATATGTTTCTTAATTATGGGTAGAATGTCCCCTTAAAATTTGTCAACCAAAGTCACCCTGTAGACTGTGCAGTCAAGTTGCTGTTGTGTTTGAAACGGCATCTTGAAATGGGTACTTGTAAACGATCTCAGAGAAAATAATGACTGGGTTATCATTGAAATCGCCAATCCGCGGCGGGCACGCGTGGTGATCAAGCCCGTACTCTCTCTCTCTCTAAGGCCTTTGCCCTACAGTGGGACGTATGTAGGCTGCTTATGAGGTTAACTAAACATCATTAGAACCATCAACTGTACATTGTAACTTGTCGAAATAATGGCAATTTAAAAAAACCTATTTAGAGGCTAAAAATTCCACCCATGCCGGAAATTGAACCCGCGACCTCTGGCTCACCGTGCCAGCGCTCTCCCAATTGAGCTAATGGGCAAGTGCAAGCATCGATAAAACGAGCCTCTTTACAAACTTCTCTCTATTACGTAAGAGGTCGCGGGTTCAAGTACTGGCATGGGTGGAATTTTTAGCCTCTAAATAGGTTTTTTAAAATTGTCCTCAGCACGGGTCAGTGCAACAAAAAGAATATAATGAAATAATGGCATGTTCATGACTCCTCGACCTATCGATTGACGGCTGATTCCTGCAATCGACGTAAAACGTTTATTACTTTATTACTTACTTTAGTAGACTAGTGTAAAAAACACTATTGCCGTGCTGCTGTCACTGTTGCACAACTGTGTATTTAGTAGACTTAAGGTGCAGCTGTTTTAACTGCTTTACTAGTTATGTTACTATATTGTTTATTATTGAATTCAGCCTGTTCTTCTCTGTATCTATCGAGCTTTGCGTCTACTAGCGCTTAAACGCGTACTATCGAGCATTTTATTATTTATATATTTAAAGTAAGTTTGGAAGGAGTGGCAAATCTGACAGTAGGCCTGTCAATCGAATCGATAGTTTATAGAAGACCACAACTACAACCAGTTGTCAACTGTAGTCAGTGGCGCAACTATAGGGTGGCAGGGCTGGCGAAATGCCACGGGGCCCCGACCTGAGGGGGCCCCCGAACTATGAGGCCGCGAGCTCCGAAGTAACTTAACATTTTTAACAAAAATTTGTAACAATCATATATGAGTACTTCAAATCAATTAAAGTTGGGTCAAATATGTACTACAACTAAAGACCATATATATAGTATTTTCTCAGGTTAACACGAGCACTAGACGTAATAAAACCTAAATCTGAACGGATATTTACTCGTTTACTTTTTCATTGCAAAACTACCGAAACGTCGGAAAATTGTAAAATGAAAAAGTAAACGAGTAAATATCCGTTCAAAGTCACTTTTTACCATAGATATATTTTTATTTTTACTGGGAGGGTCCCATCCAATGAATCTGCCACGGGCCTCAGGTGGCATACCTAGTTACGCCACTGACTGTAGTTATAGTTATGAGTGAAATCAATCTTTGGCTTTATTGTCACGATAATTGATTGCAGACATTTTTGTTATTTTGTGCTGCTGGATTTCCAAATCCTTACTAATATTATAAACGCGAAAGTTTGTATGTATGGATGGATGTTTGTTGCTCTTTCACGCAAAAACTGCTGAACGGATCCGGATGAAATTTCGCACTGAGATAGATTATAGTCTGGATTAGCACATAGGCTATTTTTTATTCCGGAAAAATACACGTCAAAATTACCACGCGAACGAAGTCGCGGGCAACAGCTAGTGAAGAATAAATAGAACTGACGTCCCCCTTACCTTCAGCCAGAGCCGCCTTCTTGAGCGCGCCCATGGATATACTCTTCCTGGGGGCGGATTCCCCAGAGTCCTTAGGCCAGGCGTACTGGTTGCGGTACTCGGTGGCCGCCACGTCGGGCTCCTTGGCCGCGCGGACCTCACCGAGAGCGTTCGTGGCCTGTCGGGGAAGCAATGTTTCCATCTCTCTATAATAAATTCTTGAAATGAATTTTGATATTTTTACATGGCACATTTAAATCTGGACTAAACTTCAAAATCTGGAAAATCCGGCCAAGTGCGTATCGGACTCGCGCACGAAGGGTTCCGTACCATTATCTATACAACATTCGAATATTTCAAGCGTCTATCTATTGCCGTTATTAATATCGAGTAAAAAACGGCAAAATAATCACGTTTGTTGTATGGGAGCAGCCCTTAAATATCTCTTTTATTCTGTTTTTAGTATTTCTTGTTAACCAATCACTCAATACACCATGTGTGAAAATTTCAACTGTCTAGCTACAACGGTTCATGAGATACAGCCTGGTGACAGATAGACAGACAGACGGACATTGGAATCTTAGTAAAAGGGTCCCTTACTCTTTGGGTACGGGATCCTAAAAAGATAAAATTCATTAAATTCTTAAATTACACGTTGTTATATCACAACTATTGTTATATTTCTAAGTAAATCCGTATATATACTGATTAAAATGTCTTACAAGTTGTTTTCCTACAAGTAGATTCTAGAAATGTTGTGTTATGCCTAATAGCTAATAGCTCTAAGTCAGTAGTTTAGCTTCACATTTACATAAGTTTTATCATGTTTGCGTGCTTGCTGGCGGTGTAGGTGCCCTACGAATAAAAAACCATAGAAGTATTTCTTCTTACAAAATTAATTCTTAAAAACGGCCCCAGTCCTTTCGATTAATCTTTTCCAATCAAATAAGCGCAAGATGTGCTGCAGAGTAAATCACTCTGTGATTGGTTCATTCTGTGCGCCATGCGTGACGACGTGAACGTTGATTGGGCTATATAAGTGACAGCGTAACTGATGGTTGGTGTTAAACAAAATCATCAAACCAATGACTTCATTGATGTATAACCCATCGAAATATCTAGGTACCTCGCAAGATGGCGGTCTGACGGTGGCAGGTGGCTATATATTTTGCCGCGTAATAATGAACTCTCTCCGATTGGTAACACAATTGACAAGTACCGCAATTCTCACATCCCTGCGACAAGATACAGGCTGACTGGCTTCATCTACTAAACAATAAGAGCCAAGCCAGCGGTGGCTTCTCTGTGGAACTGGCGCCAGCGCACTGGCTTCGTATAAGCAGTACCTTAGGCTCGACGGTGTCAGTCCAGCGGGTCTGGCGAGGGCCCTCCGATTTGCTGCGGCGGCCGGCGCGGTCCGTCTCATTTCTTTGTGCGCTCTAAAAAAAAAAGACAAGCCAAAATCATGAAATTAGTTTGAGTTGAGGAACGAAGCATAATTGCTTTCTGCACCTGGTCGGAATCTTCCGACAGAAAATCAAGCAAGTCCGGAATTAAGTTTATATGATGTGTTGCATATACCTGTTGTTATGATTTTTAAGAGTAGTATTATTTTTGAACCGATATTGTATCGTAAATATATTGAAATATACCTTCACCGCCATCACGTCATTTATAAAAAGTTTGTGGGTAGTTTTAAAAAAAGGCAGCATGATGGCGGGGAGGTACAAAAGGAGGGCAACCGTTGTGCCTCGGGCAGTCGGTGGTTAACCGTGCTAGCGTCAAGTGACAAATAGTGATAAAATAATAATTGTTATAAAGAAAGTTGCAGTGTGATAAAAAGTAAACATAAGTGTTTAACCGATTTGGTAAGGAGTTTCATTTCAATTCAGAAGTGGGCGTGTGCTTGCGTGCCATGCCGAGCGGAAACTGTAAGTAATTTCGATTAATTTTAAAATACTTAGTTGCGTGGTGAAGGTACACACCAATACTAAAAATTACATTATTGAAGCAGCTCTCAGCCATCCCATGATTACTTTTGGTGAAATTGCTATGATGTATTCACCTTATGCAGTATAGTATTTGAATAGTAACGATAAACGTTAATGTTGAGTCGCTTGGTGAACCGTTGTTGGTTAAAGTAATGATTATTTTATTTTAAGAAACTTAATGAGAAGTCATTCGTTAGCATACGTTAAAAGTGTGTACATTCATCAGCTGAACTGCTTTAGAGTAGGTGAACAGCCATGTAGGTGCGCTGTTTTGAGAGTGCGGCCATGTAGGTGTGCTGCTTTAGAGTACGTGAACAGCCATGTAGGTGTGCTGTTTATGAGAGCGCGGCCATGTAGGTGTGCTGCTTTAGAGTAATAGGTGAACAGCCATGTAGGTGCGCTGTTTTGAGAGTGCGGCCATGTAGGTGTGCTGCTTTAGAGTAAGTGAACAGCCATGTAGGTGCGCTGTTTTGAGAGTGCGGCCATGTAGGTGTGCTGCTTTAGAGTACGTGAACAGCCATGTAGGTGTGCTGTTTATGAGAGCGTGGCCATGTAGGTGTGCTACTTTAGAGTAGGTGAACAGCCATGCAGGTGCGCTGTTTTGAGAGTGCGGCCATGTAGGTGTGCTGCTTTAGAGTAAGTGAACAGCCATGTAGGTGCGCTGTTTTGAGAGTGCGGCCATGTAGGTGTGCTGCTTTAGAGTACGTGAACAGCCATGTAGGTGTGCTGTTTATGAGAGCGTGGCCATGTAGGTGTGCTGCTTTAGAGTACGTGAACAGCCATGTAGGTGTGCTGTTTATGAGAGCGCGGCCATGTAGGTGTGCTGCTTTAGAGTAATAGGTGAACAGCCATGTAGGTGCGCTGTTTTGAGAGTGCGGCCATGTAGGTGTGCTGCTTTAGAGTAAGTGAACAGCCATGTAGGTGCGCTGTTTTGAGAGTGCGGCCATGTAGGTGTGCTGCTTTAGAGTACATGAACAGCCATGTAGGTGTGCTGTTTATGAGAGCGTGGCCATGTAGGTGTGCTACTTTAGAGTAGGTGAACAGCCATGCAGGTGCGCTGTTTTGAGAGTGCGGCCATGTAGGTGTGCTGCTTTAGAGTAAGTGAACAGCCATGTAGGTGCGCTGTTTTGAGAGTGCGGCCATGTAGGTGTGCTGCTTTAGAGTACGTGAACAGCCATGTAGGTGTGCTGTTTATGAGAGCGTGGCCATGTAGGTGTGCTACTTTAGAGTAGGTGAACAGCCATGCAGGTGTGCTGTTTATGAGAGTGCGGCCATGTACGTGTGCTGCTTTAGAGTGGGTGAATAGCCATGTAGGTGTGCTATTGGGTAGTTGAAAGTCGAAGTGCCAAGTCCAAGTTGCAAGTCCAAGTTGCAAGTCCAAGTTGCAAGTCCAAGTTGCAAGTCCAAGTTGCAAGTCCAAGTTGCAAGTCCAAGTTGCAAGTCCAAGTTGCAAGTCCAAGTTGCAAGTCCAAGTTGCAAGTCCAAGTTGCAAGTCCAAGTTGCAAGTCCAAGTTGCAAGTCCAAGTTGCAAGTCCAAGTTGCAAGTCCAAGTTGCAAGTCCAAGTTGCAAGTCCAAGTTGCAAGTCCAAGTTGCAAGTCCAAGTTGCAAGTCCAAGTTGCAAGTCCAAGTTGCAAGTCCAAGTTGCAAGTCCAAGTTGCAAGTCCAAGTTGCAAGTCCAAGTTGCAAGTCCAAGTTGCAAGTCCAAGTTGCAAGTCCAAGTTGCAAGTCCAAGTTGCAAGTCCAAGTTGCAAGTCCAAGTTGCAAGTCCAAGTTGCAAGTCCAAGTTGCAAGTCCAAGTTGCAAGTCCAAGTTGCAAGTCCAAGTTGCAAGTCCAAGTTGCAAGTCCAAGTTGCAAGTCCAAGTTGCAAGTCCAAGTTGCAAGTCCAAGTTGCAAGTCCAAGTTGCAAGTCCAAGTTGCAAGTCCAAGTTGCAAGTCTTAAGTTGCAAGTCATAGCTCCAAGTCATAGCCCCAAGTCATAGCTCCAAGTCATAGCTCCAAGTCATAGCTCCAAGTCATAGTTGCAAGTCATAGCTATAAGTCATAGCTGCAAGTCATAGCTGCAAGGCAGTTGCAAGTCATAGTTGCAAGTCATAGTTGCAAGTCATAGTTGCAAGTCTAAGTTGCAAGTCATAGCTCCACTCCTAACTCTAAGACCTATTTCCAAGTTATATAATTTCAAATCAACAAGTCAAAGCTCTAAGTCAAAGTTCAGTCGAAGTTCATTCAAGTTCAATTGCGGTTCTGGGAAAGAACATAAAGTGCGTTTGACATTTCAGATGATAATGAGAGTTACACTCCGAAACGGCCGAAGCGGAGTCGCCGGAGGTCCGTTTCGTCTGACGAAACTGAGACCCCGAGGCGGCCGAAGCGGAGCCGCAAAAGATCGTTGTCGTCTGATGAAGCTGAAGAAAATACTTCCAAAAGAAGCCGAACGGGTATGACAGCTGAAGAACTGGTGAAGATATTGTCTACACTCCAGAATGTATCAAGTAAGAGTACTTCAACTAATAACGTTGTTCCCGAATTCGACCCTAATAACAAGGCCCAAGATGTCGAACGATGGCTGAGGAAGGTAAACGAGTGTGCCGAAATCTACGCTTGGGACGAGAAACAGACGATCCACTATGCACTCCAGAAGTTACGTCGGTTAGCGAAAGGCTGGTACGAATCTTTACCTTCGCTCAGTTATTCGTGGGATATATGGCAGAGTAAATTAAAGAAAGCTTTCCCGAATGATGTAAACTATGGTAAATTGCTAGACGAAATGTTAAACCGAAAATCTCGCACTGACGAAACATTAAGAGATTATTTTTACGAGAAGTTATCGTTGTTAAGCAGGTGCGAGATTGTCGGTCGTAAAGCAGTCGATTGCATAATCTACGGGATTTCAGACTCATCCATCAGAAATAGCGCACAGGTTCTTAAATGTGAGGAACCGGAGGATCTGTTGAATTATTTAGCATCTCAACAGCCTTCCTTATCTAAAGACCTCTCCCGAGGACAGAATTCAGCAAACTTTTCAAGAAAACGAGATTTTCGAGGTTATACTCCCAATAGGAATGTCAGTAGGGGATTAGATGGCGTCTGCTTTAATTGCAATGAACGCGGGCATATTTATCAGAATTGTAGCAAGCCGATTGTGAAATGCGGAACTAATGCCACTGGATGACCAAGATATTGGAGTAGGTGAGGGGGGGCTAATGAGGAAACAAGGGAGAGACTTCGTCAACTTCTCCAAAAGTACAGAACTTGTTTCGCTACGAATCTTGGTGAGTTAGGATGTGCTAAGGACGCTGTAATGAATATTGAGGTGCATGATAAAACGCCGGTAGTATGTAGGCCATACCGGTTATCGTATCATGAACGTCAGAAAGTGAGGGATATCGTTGACGAGTTAGTAGAGAACGATATAGTACAGGAATCGAATTCTAGTTATGCCAGCCCAATATTGCTGGTAAAGAAGAAGAGCGGAGAGTCTCGACTATGCGTTGATTACAGGGCTCTTAACAATAAGACGACTAAAGATAAATATCCCTTACCTCTCATTGAAGACCAGCTGTCGAACCTGAGTGGGAATAAATATTTTATTACGCTGGACTTAGCTTCCGGCTATTATCAAATACCGATGGGAGAAGGCAGTCGACACATAACAGCGTTTGTCACCCCGGACGGCCATTACGAGTTTAAACGTATGCTGTTCGGGTTGGCAAACGCGCCAGCCGTATTTCAAAAAAAATGATGAATAGTTTGTTAGGCGCGCGGAGGTTTAAGAGTGCGCTAGCGTACATGGACGACCTCCTTATCCCATCGGCAACGATTAACGAAGGTTTTGACAGATTAGAGGATGTACTAAAACTTATCCAGGAGGCTGGGCTCACGCTTAAACTATCGAAATGTAGTTTTTTCAATATGAGTATAGAGTACTTAGTGTACGAAATCTCTTCTGAAGGCATAAAGCCAAGCCAGCGGAAAATATCCGCGGTACAAGAATTTCCCGTGCCTCGCAATGTCCATGAAGTTCGACAGTTTTTGGGCCTGGCGAGTTATTTTCGACGCTTCGTGAAGGGGTTTGGAGAGATTGCTAGGCCTCTAACTATGTTGCTTAAAAAGGACGTACAGTGGCAGTGGCGTAACGAAGAAGGTGTTTTACCACCCTGAAAGAATGTCTGATTAGACGTCCTCTTTTAGCACTGTATAATCCAGAGCTGGAAACGGAAGTGCATACCGATGCTAGCTCACTAGGTTTGGGTGGCATCCTTATGCAGTGGCAAGCGAGTCCCAGGGTATTAAAGCCTGTGGCATACTTCAGTCGACAGACCACACCAGATGAATGGCACTACCATTCTTACGAATTGGAGACTTTAGCGGTGGTCTGCTCGCTGAAGAAGTTCCGACCTTACCTGTTGGGGATTGATTTCACTGTATATACAGACTGTAATGCACTCCGGACTACTCTTACGAAACGTGACTTGATCCCGCGAATCGCCCGTTGGTGGCTGACGATAAGCGAATATAACTTCAAAATCGAATACCGTCCGGGATCGCGCATGAATCACGTAGACGCTCTAAGTCGCAACCCTCAAGTAGACAGGCCAATGCCGTCAGTTAGCGTGTTGAATATAAATACTGACAACTGGATCCTTACATTACAAATGGCCGACTCTAATTTAGAACGAATATTTCGTATTTTAAAACCGGGCCAAGATCCAGAAGCCACCGACATTAAAAATAACTACGTGATTAAGAATCACACCTTACACAGGAAGGTAGAGGGCGGTCTGCGGTTAGTGGTTCCTAAGGATGCGAGGTGGCAAATTTGTAAAGCCAACCACGATGACGTGGGCCACTTCGGGTTTGCTAAAACCTTAGAACGCGTTCAAAGCCGTTACTGGTTCCCTAAGCTAAGACGTTTCATTAAGAAATATGTATTCCTTGTGCGTATAATAAAGAATGCAATAATAAGTAATGCAGCTCGAATCGGCACAGGCTTTTTGCACCCAATAGAAAAAGTGGAACAACCGTTCCATACCTTACACTGGGATCATTTAGGGCCATTTGTAAAAAGTAAGGCCGGGAATAGTTACATTCTAACAATAGTAGATGCCTTTACAAAATATGTGTTTGCGAGGCCAGTGAAAGATACGAAGACAAAGAACGTAGTTAAAGTCCTGGATAGTCTATTCTATGATTTTATAATACCACGTAGGATTATAACGGACCGTGGGACTGCATTTACCTCAGGCCCGTTTAAAGATTTCTGCCATAGTATAGGTATCAAACATGTCCTCAACGCTGTTGCTTGTCCTAGGGCGATTGGACAGGTGGAGAGATACAATCAAACTATTCTTACCGCCTTATCCACGCAAAATTCAGAAAATAATGAACGAGATTGGGACAAGCAACTGGGTCGAGTGCAATGGGGTATTAATAATACCCTAAACACAACAACCAAGAAAAGTCCGGCTGGATTACTTTTGGAGTCGAATTGAACTGTCCCATAGATAATAAATTGCTAACTGATCATGGACAAGCGTCAAACAGCCTTGAAAGGCCAGCTGTTGCGACTAATCAGACTGAAAGCGAAACATCACTCCCTCACACATTGTCCAGCGCGGTTTCTATAGGGGATGTTACGAACATTTCACCGTCGAGCGTTCATGTTTCAGATGATGTGGATGGAGGGCTTGATGAGACTAGGAAAGAGGCTTCAGATAACATCAAACGTAGTGAAGTAAAACAAAAAGAGTTGTACGATTCAAAAAGAGCCCCAGCCGTTTCATATTCAGTTGGCGATTTAGTTAAACTTAAAAAGAGTAATTTTTATAATGATGACAAAAGCAAGAAACTCTTACCTAAGTTCATCGGTCCATACAAAATAATGTGTTGTTTAGGAAATTATCGTTATAAAATAGCTAATATACCTGGGTTCAATGCTAGAAAGTACGAGACAGTTGTGGCATCTGACAGGTTGCGGCCTTGGATAAATGTCCAGGCATTACAACTACACAGATCGTCTGGTTCCGAGTCAACTGATTCTGACTGCGATGACAGTACAGGTACAGAGTAAGCATTAGGATTGTATATTTAACCGATTGCTGTTTTTTTTATTAATGTATTTAGGCATTCAGAGTAAGATAACTATTAACTATTCTTATGTGTATTGTGTCTCAATTACTTAATACCGAAGTATGATTATGTAAAACAGGTCATTGTGTTATAAGCTGCCGAGTGTTATGATTTTTGCGTACTCCGGAGATAGCACGCAGTCGGATGGCCGAGTGTTATGATTTTTAAGAGTAGTATTATTTTTGAACCGATATTGTATCGTAAATATATTGAAATATACCTTCACCGCCATCACGTCATTTATAAAAAGTTTGTGGGTAGTTTTAAAAAAAGGCAGCATGATGGCGGGGAGGTACAAAAGGAGGGCAACCGTTGTGCCTCGGGCAGTCGGTGGTTAACCGTGCTAGCGTCAAGTGACAAATAGTGATAAAATAATAATTGTTATAAAGAAAGTTGCAGTGTGATAAAAAGTAAACATAAGTGTTTAACCGATTTGGTAAGGAGTTTCATTTCACTGTGTTAATTTAATTCCCGACAAATAACTTGAACAAATCACTTTTCGCATGGACGTATTTCGGGTCTTACTGGCGGGGACGCGGGATTTGTGTTAGAATTCTTCGGATTTTAGTTTAGTTACGATTGTTTCCTCTGTGGTTAAGATAACAAATAATCTGATCTGAGATTTATGCAACCTGAGATCACTGCTAATTTCCTGAACTAGGAACTAGCCTCCTAGATAGGTCGGAGGCGAAGATCAGATTCGTATCAATATTCAAATTTGTACCGGCAAGCTGTCTTCCTCATTTCCTTCATCAACTTTCCGTCGTCAGGTGGTCTGGAAGAAAGAAAGCAACGAGGCCACCAATTGTAAGTACCTTTGCAAATGTTTTGCGTTTTTTTTCTATGTTATTATCTTATCTGCTATGACCGTTGCTGCTAGCCTCCTAGAAGATGATCAATAAAGCCGAATTTACATTACGAAAGTAGTGTCAAGAAAGTAGTTCCGTGAGATTAATTTCGTCAATAATTTTACGTGTAAACGTCAAGTTTTAAGCCGAATTTATATTACGAAACTAGTGGCATGCATGTTGACCTCAGTTTCACGGAAGTAGTTTCGATGTATGCGAAAGTAATTTCGTAAAGTAATTAGTGTAGTGAAATCGTCAGTATCGCAGTAACCATGGCCCCATCAGCATCAAAGCATTAATCTGTGTTCAATGTAGTTAAAGAGATGCTTCTATATAAATATCTCTAATTTTATATTGTATGTGATTCGGGTTCCCGAGACACTCTTGTCGCTAATATTCATTGATGAATTGTATATTTTTATCTGTACTCCATCTTTGGTTCGCCATTTTCAACGCTTGGAGGCTTGAAGCGCGCGAAAATACATACGTTCGCACAGCGAGCGCAGGCGCTTTCGCGACACTAGTTTCACGTCGCATCTACATGATGAAATTAGTTGCATGACACTAATTTCACCAAAAAATCGCGCAGGACACGAAATTCATTAGGTGTCGCGAAATTAATGCATGCATTAAGAAAGTACTAAATTACACGTGAAAACTTTGATAAAACTAATGTCACGACATTAATTTCATGACACTAATTTCGTAATGTAAATTCGGCTTACAATGCATGCATCGATTTCACGACACAAACAGTTTCGTGTCGCGCACGATTTTTGGATAAAACTAGTGTCATGCAACTAATGTCATCGTATAAACGAATTTGGGTAGGTATAAAAAATAGTTTCATTATGCATGACACTAATTTCTTACTGTAAATTCGCCTTTAGTCTTGACCCGTCACTCACCCTAGCCCTTTCGTACGCCGAAGTCTGCTGCGGTCGGATGTCGTCAGCCGGGGCTGGGTCGAAAAGTTCGTTCGTTTTGTACGCCACGCCTGGGTACTTCTTGCGCCGCGGCATCGCTGGCTCTATCGGACCTGGGGAGAGCAATCAATGAGTCAATAAGCTCATATGCGTTCATTGCTGGGTAGGCAGAGGACTTTGGTTGAGAGAGACGTTGAAGAGCCTCTGTTTCTGCAGGTGGCGAGCGATAAGAGCCTTCTATGGTGACGAAGGTGCATTTCCACACTTGGTGATAAATCGTTTGGAAGCATGTATTTGACTTGCAGATGGTTACTAGCCTACGACAAGTTAAAATTACATTATTTATTCTTAGAATCAGTTCTAGGATTTATTCAATGACCTAGATTGGGTCATTGATTTATACGAAAACCCAGACTTGACTCAGCGTTTGCCACTTTTTGTCGATAAACTAAACCACTTTTAATTAAGAAGCAAAGCAAAAGTAAAGTGCTATTGTATTATTTGTTGCACTAATCCGTGCTGATGACAATTTTGAAAACCTATTTAGAGGCTAAAAATTCCACTCATGCCGGGACTTGATCCTCGTGTTTAACTTCCCCTTAGGAGTAATATAATACAGTATATACTTGGCTACCCCATTTTTCAAAAGTGTAATTTCGTCGTTGTTTCGGAAACAACGAACATTTGATCTTTGAAAAGAATAAATGTGGAGTTTCTTTGTTAGCTTCTTCTCCACATAATCCATTAATTGTGAAACTAACAACTTTGACGTTCATTGAGTAAACATTCTGTTTTTACAATGAATAAAAATATTTGAATTGAATTGAATTGAATTGAGCGAATATCTTAACCTATTTTGATTGCGCTGTTAAGTAGGGTTCCGTACCTCAAAAGGAAAAAAATGAAACCCTATAAGGATCACTTTGTTGTCCTTCCTTCCGTCCGTCTGTTTGTCAAGACCCTTTATCTCGGGAACGCGTGGAGATATCGAGTTGAAATTAAAAGAGACGAGTCGGTCTCGCCCACCGAGGCTGCCGAACAAAATTGTAGGTACTTACATATTATAAATAGTTCAGGAACCGAGTCTCGCAGTTTTTTCCGAGCTTTTCCCGGACTTCAAAGACATTTTTTTTTCGTGATTTAGTTACTAATGTATTCAGTTCAGTTTCAGATTTTTTCCTATACTTCTTGTAATATAAATGTATATATAATTTTAATATAAATTGAATTTCATTTGATCTGTACATATTAATATCATTACTAACATAGCATATCACCTGTCACTAACACTATACATATTATTATGGGCATTGCCTGAAATAAACTAATACAATACAATAAGACGGTATTACTTGCCAAATAATAGTTATTATTATTATTAAAACTGAAACTAACAACTTTGACGTTCATTAAGTAAACATTCTGTTTTTACAATGAATAAAAATATTTGAATTGAATTGAATTGAATTGAATATTAATTCTTTATTGCACAAAGACAGTGAACAAAAGGTGGACTTAATGCTAATGGCATTTTCTACCAGTCAACCTGCAGGAGGTACAGGCGAATAATATAAATAATAGTTCTAGGTCAACGGAAAGTACCCTATAAGTCTTGATCCCATTGAGAGTCAAAATATACGTTTTTTTGCTGCGGCTGTATCTTTTTTTAAAGTTAACTTAGAAGTTCGATTTTTTCTCAGGTTCAAGGGCATATTGACTTGAGTATATGGTTTTATATTTCAAGTCGATACCACAACACGTTCCCGAGATAAAGGGTCTTGACCAAGAACGTTGACAGACAGACGGACGGACGGACAATGCGATATTCACACTTATGCCTCACCTCTCAAGGTAGGTATGACGTTGTTGGCGTGCGGCGCCGGCTGCGTGACCACGCCCGCCTGCGCCTGCGCCTCCTGCTTGAACTCGTGCCATCGGTACGTGCTGCGGTACTCGGAGTGCAGCTGGAAAGAGGAGAAAATTGGTTTAGGTACGTATGGAACCGATTCCAAGCCTCAAACAATAATAATAATAACTTCCACACAACACAAGTACTTGTCCTGGCCACAAATTAGGATACCCAGTGCTATGGTAACTAGGCAAGGACATCACCAACATGGAAATACACCCGGAATCAAGAATCGAACCCACGACCTGTTGGTTGCTTAGAGTGTTGTGAAAGTGAAAGTGAAAATATTTGATTTATCACACAAAAATAATAAAAAGATAAAAGATATTTCTTTGTCAAACATGAGTTTTCAAGACGATGGTACACAGTCGGATATTTGTCCTGCATGCTTTGCCATTGTAGACATACAAATTTCGTTGTGAGAGAGCGCCTTAAAATTGTCTTAGTTTTATTAGAAGCGAAATTAATTTTGTCAATGCATAATTTTTACATTAGAACAAAATATTTAAATGTCATAAGTACTTATTATACACAATTACATGAAAATTTAAAATGTCAAGAAAAATGCAATAAAGAAATTAAGCTATGCCATTATCTTTCGGTCAATAAATCCGTTACACTGTAATAGCATTTGTCCAATAACATAGTTTTCAATTTATATTTAAACAAGTTTATGTCAAGTTCTCTTAAGTCGCTAGGTAGTTTATTATTATAAATAATAATTATTGTTTCATTCACAAATGTTTGTGGTAAAAAGAAACGGGCTCAGCTTTATTGCCGTGTCTCGGCGCTGGTTTTCAGCCCGTCCATTTTAATAACTTTTTGTGACGAGTACCTATTGAGTGTTGAACAGCTAGATCAACGACACAGTAAAATCAGTGTCGCACCTTCGCTAAATATGTCCAATAATAAGCATTAAAGCCGCCAATTGTACTGTATTTTTGTAAATATTTTGTTTGTGTTTTTCCTGGTACAATAAAGAATATTTTTGTCTTATGTCCGAACAAATCGATTTGCCTCAGCCGGGGCGAGCACGCGTAGAACTGATTTTCTGTCACTGGAGCAGTGATTTTTATTAGTAGCACTGGAGTTTCGTTTATTGTCACCCATAGCAGGTATGTCGTTGAAAAATTGCTCTAGGCGATTAAGGATGAGATAATCTGTCCGTCTGTGGTCTCTCGCTATGGGCCCCATAAGAAAGCTCAAGGTCACGCAACGAGCTATGGAAAGGGCTATGCTGGGAATTTCTCTACGAGATCAAATCAGAAACGATGAGATCCGTAGACGAGCGAAAGTCGTCGACATAGCCCAGCGGATTAGTGAGTTGAAGTGGCAGTGGGCGGGGCACATAGCACGCAGAACTGATGGCCGATGGGGCCGAAAAGTTCTCGAATGGAGACCACATATTGGCAAGCGCAGCGTAGGACGACCAGCCACAAGATGGACAGATGACCTCATCCAAGTGGCAGGAAGACGCTGGATGCAAGCCGCTTCCAACCGGTCTTTTTGGAAATCCATGGAGGAGGCCCATGTCCAGCAGTGGACTTCTTGTGGCTAAATGATGATATTGGACCAGCGATGTTAAAATTAATAGCTTACTATCCCTGTGTTCATTCCACGAGCAGTGCTTTAACGGCACTTTTTACGGCTGCTTAAATAAAAGATAAGAGCTCCTCGAACTTGACTACAAGGGTCAAAATACAGGCAAAAACCGAGGAAAATGTTGTAGAGTATAATATGGAGTACCCTAATAGGGGTTAGGGGCTAAAATAGCCGTTGCCGTGATAATATTAAATGGTTAGGTTAGGTCAGGTGGAAATTTTCGCGCTCATATTAAGTGTCGGCACATAATATGGGTTTCCCGGCAGGCACTAAAGGGGCTCCATAGTCCATATTTTACTAGTGGAAATCCTACACTCGGTGTTTTCTCGGTAACGGGCTCCATAGAGTAACACAGCCGTCAGCAAGGGGAATATATATTTGTGTTGTCAGTCTTTCTTCCTTCATCCTTATCAAGTTGAGGAAGCGAAAGCGATCTGTCAGTATCGTGGCAAGTGGCAGTCCCTGGTCTCTGCCTACCCCTCTGGGATACACGCGTGAGTTTTTGTATGTATGTATTTCTTTAAACTTTCGCTGGACCTCATACATATCATAATTTTGTACGCATCAAATCTTATTTTTCGATATCTCAGAGTTGGTCTCGAACCTTTCTGAAACATCCAGGGTCGAGTTTCATAACTTGTTAATCTGTGGGTTAATCGACTTTGCATTGTACGTAGAATTGTCGTAGTATAACATGAATTGTAGTTTTATGAAACGGGCCCCTCTAGGTATGTGGGATCCAATTGGCGGTTTCTCATGCACTAACAATCTGTTACTCTATTGTTAACAGCTGCCAGTTGTCCAAAGGGCATACAAACAAAAAAAAAAATGTTTACGCGAAATCGGGGGTTACAAAATTATGCTCTTTTATCTAAATAACTCGCAAACGGAGTCGCGGCCGCAGATAGTTAAGTTGTACCATAAAGTTTCGTGAAGGATTTGAAGTAAAACCTAAGTTTATGCGGTTCAATGTTCAAGTATTAACTTGGTTTAATTAGGCAGCAGGTTACTGAAACTTGGAATACGAGTTTGCATAATAAGCAGCCTATATACGTCCCACTGTAGGGCACAGGCCTTCTCTCAGGGAGAGAGTATGGGCTTAAATACCCCGCGTGCCCACCGCGGATTGGCGATTTCAAGCGCTGAGCTATATGAATAGCTCAGACAGGTTTCCTCACGATGTTTTCCTTCACAGTTAGGGAGTGGTATATTATTCAGCAGCCAAGGCCGATATAGACCAAGAGTACTATTGACAGCACGTTAACCTTTTCCGTGTGGCGCCGGATTAAGAATAGCGTCACTCCATTTCCTTCCGTGGATGTCGCAGAAGGCGACTAAGGAAATCAATTACCAGGAGACGGGCAGCAACGTCTTCCTGAGATTCCAACCGCATACAGCGATCTCCAACCCGCCTGCCGAGCATGGCGATTATGGCGAACCCCTCAAGGTTAAAAAACCACGGAGGAGGCCTGTGTTCTGCAGTGGGCGTCAAATGGCTGATGATGATAATGATGATGATGATGAACCTTTACATCTGTGCGCTTACTCAATAACGTTACGAACAACTGAAATGTAAGTATGTTGTGCTGTCGACTGCAAGGTAACAACCTCACAAGGTAACAAGATTAGACCATACTTATGTCTTCCCTGAAGATATAGGTAATATTAATTTGCCCGAAACTCGGTTCAAATAGTAGTTTATGTGACTGTCACATAATGAGGGTTATTAAAACACGAGCGAGATTTTAAAAAACGAGCCTTGGCGAGATTTTAAAAAACGAGCCTTGGCGAGTTTTTTAATAGCATTCGCGAGTCTTTTAATACCAAGTTATGTGCAGTCTCATACACTACTTTATCTACACTCATAATGAAATTTTTGAAACAAAAGGCGCAATTTCCACAAAAGTATCTTGACATTCAATCGTCTGCACTCAGTTTTGCGCGCGCAATTTTAGGTATTTTTAGTTGCACTTTTGGTACCACGAAAATGAAATTAGGTTTTTTATAGAGTCAACTTTTCACATTAAAAAAAAAACTTAAGTTTTGTTCCGTGATCACAGCAACATTTAAAAAAAAATAACTGTAACATAAAGTGAAAAATCTGACCTTTAATGTAACTTTTCACTTCTCATGCTCTAAAAGTTCGTCTTTATGTCGTGCGTAGGCGACATAAAGTCGCTTTTTATGCTCTAGAGCATAAAGTAAAATCTTCGTCGAAGACCAAGGCAATCGCTGCAACAGCCACACGAACATCTTTAACTTCATACAACAACCTCTTTATTTTATTTCGTTTCGTTCGTATTCTAAGACCAAGGCAAAGATACCAACAGCCAAAGTACACAATAAAACTTCATGAAATAAACTTATAATTTGTATTTCGTCTCATTTATTATTTTCAATTTTAATTAAATTAGCATTTACTATATTTACATGTTGCTGTTTCATTTCCTCGCAATCGAAGTGAAAAGTAGAGTGTACAACTCGTCCATAAAACCCATTTTACACTCGACTTTATATCTATCCTCGCTCGCAAGCTCGCTCGGATGGATAAACGTCTCGAGTAAAATGGTGCGTTTTATGCACTTGTTGTACAATCTACTATTATATTACACTTTTTTTTTTATTTTCTTTAAAGTTATGTATTGTTTAAAGCCTGTCAATATGACCTTTGAATTCTTAATTTGAAGATTATGATATGAGTGTAGATAAAAATGTTTAAAGTACACTTTGTGCTAAAAGGGCTACTATAACATTAAAGATTACTTTAGACGACAATGATATCTGGAAATAAAACCAGCTCAATGGATGAGTTCTAGGTTTTAGAATAATTATGTAAACTCTGTTAATTAAGGACATTGAATAGACTAAGTTTGGAGTTTTTTTTTCATTTCTTCTCCATACTGATCTAGATTTTGAAATGGACACCTACTCGTAGTTGGACTTGTAGCATTCACTAAATCGCAGTTTCAGTCCTATTTTGAATTAAAATTTTTTTAATTTCTTTTTTGAACATAACATAACATAAACTCACGCCTGTATTCCAGAGGGGTAGGCAGAGACCAGGGACTGCCACTTGCTACGATCCTGACAGATCACTTTCGTTGATTCACGACATTAGTCGTTGCATGCACGCACGCCGGTTTCGGGTACTTTTTGACGAATGTTTTTAATTAAAAACCAGTTACAATATTTATTTACAGTCACAAATTAATAGTATTCACTGCTTTTTTTCTAACCTATAATTAAAAATAACTAAATATAGCGCGAGTACGGAACCCTCGGTGCGGTGAGTCCGACTCTCACTTGGCCGTTTTTTATTTTATTTCTTTAAAAAACAAAATATATTTTCGCCCTTATTTTTTTGCTTTTTAACATTACCTACATTCGTTTCCATTCGGCACGGACTATTAAATTATTCCATCGTGTGTGTATGAAGAACAGTATGGGGGCCAGGATCTCATGAAAAACGGGGAAAATGTGGGTTGGTTACCCTTGGTGACTAGGGAAAAGGGATTGAAAGTTATTGATAGTGGACAGCAGGTGAACTATGTTGCTTGTATGAAATTTTAACTAGTGGCGCCTCCCTCAACAGAAATTAAGTTCGTCCACTCAATTGACCTCGACGACCTCGTGGCGCAGCGGTAGTGCATCTGCATACCATGCGAGAGGTCCCGGGTTCGAATCCCGGCTGGGGACAAAAAAAAATCAACAGGTCTTGGATGTTTACATGTTTGTGATGTCGTTGTTTCTGGTTCCCACGACACAGGGTATCCTAGTGTAGGGCCAGAAGCAATGTATGTGCCTGTATGTAAATGTTTATGTTTATGTTTGTTTAATTAAATAATATTTATAAGATTATCTATTTAGTGAAGTCACAATACAAATAATAATATGTTTAATTCAATTCAATTCAGCTCTATATACTCACTGCACGGAGTACAATTTGGCAAGTACAGTTAGACAAAACTATAGCTATAATCACAAGCGAAATTGGTAGTCATGTAAAATGACTATCCAAATATAATTAAGATTAAGATTAATAAAATTCGGATTAAGGAAAAAAAGGAGCTGCAAATTCTTTTTAGAATTGCTTTTTAAAGCTATTTCACGTAAAGTTCACACTCGCATAGTTCACCGACATCTCATCTCGCCTCGACGTCGATATTGCTTCTCGGATCATCCGCAACCGCATCCTGTGTCAAATAGAGCGGGGAGTGGTGTCGATAAAACGTCAAGGGTATCGATAAAGTGTAGTTAGTTAGTTTGACCTGTGGTTTCCGCACTTAGGGCCGGTTTCTGAATTGAAAATTTCACTAAGTAAATACTTGAGTAACGTACTGTCACGGTCTTTTCTGAGAAATTCCAAGAGACAGCACTACAGTTAACCATTTACTCAGCGAAATTCTCAATTCAGAAGCTGGCCATTAGCCTCATATTTGGGCCGTGAGATCACTCCAGCCAGTCCATCTCTTTCCAGAAAGCCAGCAGTGCACGAAGTCAATAAAGGGTTTCGATTAGGGTAGGTAGTTTTCATTTAGAAAAACGAAAAGTCACAATTCGGTATTTGACACGATCAACAATAAATCATTTTATATGCTCGATTAAAACAAAAATTACAAAATATCTCGGAAAATGTATCTCTTTTAGTCAATTACTAATTATTACAATTTTGAAATAGATTAAACGTAAAAAGAGTGCTCTGAAAAGTGACGATAAACAAGTGTTTTCATACAAAATTCCGTTTTAAAAGTAACTCATTTGAGACTCAATTGCGACGGACATTTTTAACCCCAACAATTTACTACCTTAGTATGAGTACGCTTAGTGAATAGTAACCATTAACTCTTAAGGCGTAATTATTAATCTCAAGGGGAATCATAAAATTCTGAAGAATAAAAAAATAACGGCCATGGTTGTGACATTTTGTTTTCAAATTGAGAATTGCCCATTAGAGATTTAGTGAAGATTGTTTTAGTTCGTAAACTCTGATACTCATAAACTCAAACTGTACTAAAATATTTCATTAAAAACCTATGGTAGGTACTCACTATGTAGGTTTTTAAAAACAGACTGAGGAGTAACTAAATCTCATATATATAAATATCGTGTCATATTAGGTAGATCAGAGTATAGGTCGTAGGCTATATCATATAAAAAAAATCGTAAGTTGATGGTTTGTACACCGCGGTCCAAATTTATTATATTCTTCATCCTATTATTTACTAAAAATACATATCTTATTTAAACATTAATAATCTTTCACTTGTTTATAAGACCTTACACGCGGTTCAAGTTTATGAACCTTGCTTTTGCTGCTTTCCTTTATCAATAATTAAATCTAACCTAGTATACGGTTCAAGTGGTAAATAAATTTTAAAAAAGACTCTTAAACATAGAGGAATACACTTACTCATTTCGTTGACTTGTCAGGATTATAAGAGCTAGGAATTCGATACCGCCGATAGCGTACAAAGTTTCAGAAATATAAAAATGCAAAGGTTGAACTGCTTTCAACTGTACAAAATATGACTACTAGCCGCTTCCAGGACATAGTTCGCGTAGAAACTTTGATGTATATTTTTCCGGGAAAAATCTATGTGCTATTCTGAACAGTAAACCTGCTCTGTATCACGTTTAATCCAGATCCGTTTAGCCTTTTTTGGCGTAATTGAGTAAGAAGCCATTCAAATTCATCCAAACTTTCGTATTTATAATAGTAGTAAGATAGTGAAAGTGGATGACTGGCTACCAGTTGGCGGGCTTGGCGGGCTATAATATTACAATCTCTTTGTACCTCTTCTTACTAGGAGCAGAGACTAAGAAAACTAAGCACTAACCAAATATATACAGATAGGTATATGTCAAATAAGCATTCTAAGCACTCCAAGCATTTAGTTTCTTTACACGTAGATAATTACGAGCATATTTCTACCGCATATTGCACGTCAATTAGGTCAGTGGCGCAGGCGTGCGGTGGCGGCGCGTGCGCCGGCGGCGAATGCAATTATTGTTACATCTTCTGTCAGCTAACACATGCACCTTGTTTTTGCTGCTTTCTTTTACCGATAATTGATAAAGTCGTTATTTACCATACACAGATTCATTGGAGTAATTCGATTTGAATTAATTTGATTCGAGGAAGACGGAATACGTTTATGTGATGTTGTTGCACGTTACAACACTTTAGTGCACACGAAACACATGATAACCGGATGTTTCTGTCATCTGATGTTTATTAACATCAGAAGTTAGGAATGTTGTTAGGATAATAGAACTCTCGAGGTGTTCCGGTTCGACTACGTTGTAACTCATCATCATCATCGCTCGTAGCCCCGGCTGCCTGAGTGATCTTAAACGATCACGAAGGTTAAGCAACACAGGGCGCGTTCAGTGCATGGATGGGTCGCCGTCTATGCCTAACGCTAGTGGCATTTTTCCGAGCGGTTCCGTGCTTCGCAAGGCACGTTAAGCTGTTGGTGCCGGCTGCCGTCAATAGATGGCAGTCGTTAAGCCAAGTCAGAGGCCTTAGGGCGGCTTGACAACTTCTGACAGTAGACGAGCCACTAGTCTACGAGCCTCCACCAATCCGGACTTGGCCCCCGTGGTGGAGTATGGCCTATACCTTCCTCAGGGAAGAGACCCGTGCCCCTCGGTGGGGACATAATGGGTTTGATGATGAGCTGTAATGTAAGAGCACGTAGTAGTACATGTGATGTAGCATCTACTGTGGGTGACACTGAGCAGCGTTGCCACTTTTTTTAGTAGGTATCGATAAGTTTTCGGGGATACGATGACATCCCGAATCGATATGAAATCACTCAAGTCAGGACTCGGGCGAGCAACCAATTTCGCAGTAAAATTTTGATCCGATGTAACGAGGTGGTTGGTTATAACTTAATAGCGACGAGGCACTGAAGGCAGCACCTCGAACTTTCCTACTTTACTCGGTTACCTTGAGGGCGACTTTGCCTTAAGGGTATGGGTACATAATAAGTTATGTAAAATCTTCCTTTGGCCCTTAAGGGTAAATTTAAGGGTATGTAAAATCTTCGATATTTAGTTTGGAAACTCATTAATTTCGCAGCCTCAATTTTGTATCCTGTAGTAACTTGGTAGTGCATTATTACATTATTACTTACGATCACCAACCAGAGTAAACAATAATACTTAATGACAACATTACGACAGTTCCTATTAAAGCCCAATTTCTCGTAGACTTACAATCCGTCAATGTACTATAACAGTTGTCGGTGGGGCGAACTGTATACAAGTTGATGATCTGCATGACAGCAGATTAACAGATTGTTAGTGTACGAGAAACCGGGGGTAATTGCTATATCTATAGGTGACCACAGCATGCACCATGACTACGTCACCATAAACTATGCGAAAATACTACAGCGGAATCTTGCAATCTTGTCTTATCTTGAAAGATACGAAGAAATCTTGTAGATAAATTCTTACTAGTGGATTTTATTGTATTTGCATATTAAATGGCAAAAAGTTAAGACCAGCAAATTCCAATGAAAATTACTTTGATGAAGTTGTTAGTTCTGTAGAGCGGGTAAAACGTCAACGTTCCTTGTACAGAACCCTACATTGCGCGTGACCCGATACGCAAATGGTCTTTTTTTTTTAATTAGGCACTTGTTTTAATTTGACAAAATTCCGCAGAATTCTAAGTCACATCCCGCGTCCCACGCCAATGAGACGTCCCGAAATACGTCCTTGCGAGGTCAAAGTAATTTGTTCAAGTTATTTGTCGGGCATTATAACGAACAAAGTGGTACTGTGTCCAAATAAATTGGCGCAAATAATTTGGCGTGTACAAATATGGTGTAAGGATGTGACAAATTTCGGTTTTGAAATGTGAAAAGTAATCTTCAAATATATCCAACACATCACGTTGAGGATTTTATTGTAAATTCTTCTGCGTTTTCTAGTTTCAGAGCGGGTGACTTCACTTCATTTTACGATGATTGGCTTGCCGAGATAAAACTTTATGTTTATTTGAGTGATTGGGACGATAAACCGACAGGCTATCCGCTCGGATGGAGATAACGGCTTCTCAACATGATAGCATTATCTGTGACTGTCTGCAGTAGAACACTTATCTAGGTTATGACAGTCTTAAGGCTGCTCATACGTGGAGCATGATGTCTCGTTTGCACAATTTAAAATTTTTTAATATTGCAATAATATGAGTAAATTTTTGATAAATATGGTCCGAGAGTTTGATTAGCCATCAATCGAATATACGAGGCATATTTTCTGTCCTGTAGTAAGTGTTTCATTGAGAAAATTTGATTCCAAAATTTATTTATTTTTGAAACAATTTTCTTTATTAAACACCACGTATCGAAAACAAAACTATACTCGTATTTAAAATGTCCGTAATTTAATTATGCATCAAACCCTCAGAACACATATATCAAAAGTTTCCCACGTCAACTTTGACGAAAGGAAAAGACTGGATGCGAAAAGCCCAAGACCAAAGCGAATGGCGTTCTAAGTTCTATAAGATTTCGTACAAAAATAAAAGAATTCGTTTCGTTCGGTGGGGCCGATTTGTTACATAAGCCAATGTTGGCTAACACAGTACATTGACATTCAACAAACAGAATGTAAATTCTTTACGTTGAAATAAATTATTGGGGATACCGCCGTTTAGCCAAAGTATTTTTCGCCAAATTTTACTTCCCAATAAACTTATGGCATCAGTTTCATTTCCCAAATGAAACTTTAGCAAGTTTTCATTTCGCATTTTATTCATTTGGTCAAATTATCATTTCGCATAATTTTACTGCGTCAAGTTTTATTAAGACAAACGTTTATTATGCTAACGTTTTATTTTGGCAAGTGTTATATAGCAAATAATTGTTTGATTAAAAAATAGGTTCGCTGCGCTCCGCTCCATCCTGAAACTTCGGGTGTTAGTTCTTTTTTTTTTATATAAAAGCGAAAAGAAATATTTCACTAAAAAACTTCGTTTTGAGTCAAACAAAAAAATTTTTGTTCTAGTTTACATTTCGCATTTTATTCATTTGGTCAAATTATACTTTTGACTGAATAATGCTTGGTAAAATGAATTTTGACCAAGTATTTATTTGGTAAACAATAACTTGCCATAATAACTTTTGCTAACTGTTTATTTGCTTTAAGTTGTTTTGAGAAATGTTTTTTTGCCAAGTGATAATTTGCGGAAAATAGTTTGGGAAGTAATACTTTGGGAAACGATTTTTGGCAATACATTAGTAAACCAAATTATTGATTTCTAATTTCTGGTTACATACAGAAAGTAATCTGATTCTCAAGATCCTTAAATATAGCTACGAGCTCATAAACATAAACATAACATAAACATTTACATACAGGCACAAACATTGCTTCTGGCCCCACACTAGGATACCCTGTGTCGTGGGAACCAGAAACAACGACATCACAAACATGTAAACATCCAAGACCTGGGTTTTTTTTTGTCCCCAGCCGGGATTCGAACCCGGGACCTCCCGCATGGTATGCAGATGCACTACCGCTGCGCCACGAGGTACGACGCTCATGGTGGGTTCAACGTGAGATGGAAATCATTTTTTTGAATAGTTCTTTTCAGTTACGTACTTAATTATTATAATAGGCATCGAGGTTACAGAGATCCCGGCGTGATATCTAATGTACTGAGTCAAACAATGCCTATTTATTTTATATTACAAAAACATTTTATGACTCTTATATTAATTTAATTTTTCTGCATTATTACTTTTGTAGAAAAAAATTGTGTGCAAAAATCTTGAAATCGACAATCCGCTACGGGGACCTAATGAAGTCAATTCTCTTTCCAGGAGAGAAGGTCCTCTATTAGTATTTAGTAGGATGGAGAGCACGGTGGAACCGGGCCTAAACCGGCGACAGAAACCGCAGTTTTAACATCTCTAGACACAGAGAAGTGGCGCAATCTCTTTTACCACAGATTTAGGTCAGTTGCTAGTGTCGTTAGGCGCTCCAGGCAGCACTGGAGACTTGGAGTGCTTGTTTCGGCTAGAATACTACAGAGGTTTTCATCCAGGCATTATTTGGGCATCGGTGCCTTCGTTTTCTAAGTTACGTACATTTATGAAGTTGTAGTAGTAATGCGGCTCTCTAATGAAGGAAAACATCGTGAGGGAACCTGAGCGTCTGAGGTGTTCATACTCCTCAGCGTTGGAAATTGCCAATCCGCGGTGGGCACTCGTGGTAATTAATCCCATACTTTGTCGCTGTGCCCTGCAGTGGGACGTACATACTTGTGTTCACACGCTACACAAAAAATAGTAAAAAATGGGTATTTGGATGGGTGCACACAAAACAATCGATTTATTGGAGCAACAGTCAGTTGGCCGCCAAGATCGTGCGTTTAACGCCGTGCGATTTCTTTCTTTGGAGTTTTTTAAACTCGCAGGTCTATGTGAATAAACCAAAAACAATTCCTCAGCTAAAGGCCGTGATCCAACGCGTTATCAGGCAATAGAGCCACATCTTTGTCGAAATGTCATCGAAAATTTCGTGAAAAAAGACAGATATTTTATTCCATACGTAATCGGAACATGTCTAGTTTACTATGCAATAAAAATATCATCACTCGCTCAAAAAAAAACCGTTTTTGTTTTAAATTAAATCGTGCAGTCTTATTGGGACGTCCTTTACGTTAGCAGAACTGCCCTCCTACTACGCAAGATAGATAGATAACTTATTTATTTCCACAAGACACACACACACGTATACAAAGCTGTCATATTAAGCTACAAAGTAACGGCACAGAGTAAATATAGACAAGATAGATGCATTAATAAACGATAGAAACATAACAACTTCACGTAGTACACGGCACGGTAAGTACCTACCTATTGGTGACATTAGAATAAAAACACGAACACGTGTGTGTGGCAAATGTAAATGGGTTCCGACTCAGCATGTGCCGAAAGTTTACAAGTAAACTCCAGCGCTGGTATTCTGCCGATACCCTCTGTGAATGGCGTGCAGAGCCCACGTAACTGACCACTGTATTGGGTTTTTTTTTTTTTTTTTTGTGATGGCTTTCCTAAGGATTCTGCCAACGTCAGAGTTTGAGAGAAAGTACTACCTTTGTTAATGATAATGTAAGCTTCTTTATATATATAAATATATATACACACACATATATATATCTCTATATATATATATATATATATATACGTACATAAAATAAATACATACATACACATATATATAAACTCTGTCACAATATATACTTTTTGATAGGTGTTACTCGGTACAATAACAAAAACTACAATCTAATTTTGTTAGTTTCTACATATGAACATAAAACTTTAACAAATGAAGAGAAAACCAACGGAAGTACGCAGCGGAGATTGGTGGGAAGGGGAAGATCTACTGGAAGATAACCGTACAATGAGGAATTGTATTTTGTACATTCGAAAAAGATGTGATCTGCAGTTCCCTCGCTCAGACCGCATTCGCACATCCATTTGGAAGTTTCCGAAGTGTCAAAATATGTATGTATTTGACAGTTCGGAGTAGGTTACATCGGACGAGTTCATACAGTGGAGACTGAGAGCGGTTTCGCACTACGTCCGACCCGAATCCGTGAAAATACGGATCTAAAAATCTCGGGCCGAATTCGGATATTGCTTATGCACTAGTCCGATCTCTGATCTAAATCATACGGCCGCACACAACAGATTCGCGCGTTCATGTCGTTGATCATGAGTCCTTTCAATCGGCGTCAATGTTTCTGGCATTGATATTGTATGTAGGTACTAAACTGGATGCGCTGCTCCCCCCGCCCCAGCCACGTACCGCGCCGCCCCGCTGCCTCTCTGCTCGTATGCAACTCGGATTCGGTTCGAACGCAGTGCGCGAGCGTTCATACAAAAAATACTATGACTACTTCTGTCTGTCTGTCAATAATATTATCCGAAATGGAGATTCACGGATGACGGAGAGACATCGGATGACGGAAGCCGGATCTAGTCCGTAAACTACGTAAATCCGTAGTCCGTAAATCCGTAGACCGGTAGGCACGCGAGGTGATTAAGGCCATACTCTCTTTCTTTCGAGAGTGTGCAGTGTGTGCTTAATGACTTAATTAAGAGAGTACGGGCTTGGTAGGGGCCTATGCCTTGTTAGCCTTATGTATTAGCTTCCAAAACAAGCTTCTGTCTTACTCTACATTATAGAGCGAGCGCCATAGTGCTAAGAAGTGTGCCAGACTCGGAAACGAAAGGCAATGGCGGAAACATAGCTTGTGGCTTTGAAGTAATTTTGCAGTATTTTTGCTCAGTTGCGCCTGAAACAACACTTAACGTAAGCAGCCTATATACGTCCCACTGTAGGGCACAGGCCTTCTCTCAGGGAGAGAGTATGGGCTTAATCACCACGCGTGCCCACCGCGGATTGGTGATTTCAAGCGCTGAGGTATGGGAATAGCTCAGACACTCAGGTTTCCTCACCATGTTTTCGTTCACGGTTAGCGAGTGGTATTGCTACTATTGTGAAGTTTCAGAAATTCACAAATGTACATAACTTAGAAAACCAAGTCATGGTACATGCCCGCACTGGGGATCGAACCTGGGTCTCGCGCTTCCGAGTCCGATGTTCTACCCACTAGGCTGAAACAACACTTGTATTCTCCCAAACGCTAAAATAGTAAATTGGGGTATTTTTAAGTGGGGTATCTAATATATAAGAATCTCGTGTCACAGTGTTTGTTATCGAAATCCTCCAAAACGGCTCCACCAATTTTTATGATTTTTTTGTGTATATTTATGTGGTAGGTCTGAGAACAGGTCGTAGGCTAATTTATATGGCACAACAACGTTTGCCCGGTCAGCTATGTTTTTTTTATAATGAAAAAAAAAACAAAGTGCGAGTCGAACTCACGCACCAAAGGTTCTGTACCACCATAAAAATATTACTACGTATATAAAAAAAATATTTATTTTTGAAGCAACTACAGAAATAAATATTCTGTAAACATTTCAAGCGTCTACCTGTCGTTATTGATATCGAGCAAAAAACGGCAAAAAATACGTTTGTTGTATGGGTGCCCTATAAAATATTTATTTTGTTCTGTTTTTAGTATTTGTTGTTATAGCGTTATAGCGGCAACAGAAATACCTACATCATCTGTGAAAATTTCAACTGCCTAGCTATCACGGTTCATGAGATACAGCCTGGTGACAGACAGACAGACAGTTTTCGTACATTCAGTTCCTGACCCTGACCGGGAGCCCATCTCATTCTTGGCTGGTCTTTAGGGTTCCGTACTTGCCGCTATAACAGCAAATATTAAAAAACAGAATAAAATAAATGTGGGCTCCCATACAAGAAACGTGATTTTTTTGCCGTTTTTTGCTCGACGGCAACTGTAGGGGATTGAAATATTCAAATGTTGTATAGATAGATACGGAACCCTTCGTGCGACTCGCACTTGGTCGGGTTTTGTTATTTATTCTTATACAGTAGGGTCTGCACTATAATCATATTAAGTTTGTCACTTGTATATAATATTAAAGTTGCATTGTCCTTCTAAAAATCGCTTTAGGTATGGCAAAATGTACTAATTTATCTCTAAATATAATTATAACTATATTAAGAGTTTATTAATTATTACAAACAAATATAGTACATTCATATAATAATTATCATCAACCAATGTGAAATAATTTATACAGCCTCAATTTTATAGAGCTTTACAATTTCGTTCCAAAATCGCCCATAACGCAACTTAGTAGAGTGCGCGCACGTAAAGGTCGGCTTGGTGTCGACTGTACTTAGTCAAAAAGCTAAAGATAAAAAAGCTGCAACCGAGAGGGAGCCAAACTCGACAAAAGCTTTTGAGAAATACAATAATGCTGAGTTTCCTTCCGACTCCAGAGTAATAAAACACATGCCACCTGTCCATATGTTGTTTTATAAAGCAAATATTTCTCACACAAGCCTCGGCTCCTCTGTGAATTTTTCATGTCTATACTGGAGTGTGGTGACGGATGTTCTATGCGATTTTAGTATTATTCCGTGTCTTTATACACCTACCATTAGACTGTTATAGGACGGGTGGAACTGAGAAGTATTCTTTTTGTTGCACTAACCCGTGCTGAGGACAATTTTTAAAAACCTATTTTAAAGCCTAAAAATTCCACCCATGCCGGGACTTGAACCCGCGACCTCTAGCTAACCGTTTGAAGAAGAAGAAGAAGTTTGTAAAGAGGCTCGAAATTTCGCTGATGCCTGCACTTGCCCATTAGCTCAGTTGGGAGAGCGCTGGCACGTTTAATAAACATTTTGTTTTTATAGTGAATAAAAATTTTTGACTTTGTCTTTGACATAATCACTTGCCCTAAGGGCCTATTCTACTAAAGCGCAGTTTGCCGAACTAGTGAAAAACCACTGATACACATTAACGCCACGAGGACTCGACGCGTTTGTGATAACATGAAGTCAAGTTCTTGTGGCGTGAACTTGAAGCGGCCATGCAATAAAACATCTGTCAAGGACAATAATTGCTTGACAATTAATTGTTACAGAATCCATTGCCAGGAGCGCTATTACTGACTTCCTCACTGTATGGATGTTACAGTTCGCAGTAGGGATACTGCGAACTGTAACGTCCATACAGTTAATACACAAACGTCAAAATGGACAACCCAGTGCACCGGAAAGTCTGGTCCCAATCTAAAATAGCCTGTGTTAGGGTAACCAGACAAGGACATTAAAACGCGTAAAAGCAAAGAGGCCATTTAGCCTTAAACCGGCTGAATTAACATCATCATCATCATCAGCCCACCGCTGCCCACTGCTGGGTATAGGCCTTTTACCCTAAATGACATCTCTCGTTCTCTCTGAATTAACAATTTCGCGCAAATACGGCTCAAGTTTCTCTAGAAGTTGTGTTTTAGACCGCCTTGCACCATTCCTCAGATGTCACTTAAGTGGTAATGAAAATTAAATTTTGTATGAAGAATTGTATCTTGAGGTACATCTAAGAAAGTGGTGGAAGTCAGCCTTAGGCTGTTTTATACGATTTACTGGGCCATTATTGCCTTAATTGGAGAGTAATTTTGATGCAATGAAGTCAAGGACTGTACTTTTTGTTCTTTGCTAGATTCACAATTGTATGGAACTAAACAAACGAACAGTAAACATTTCTGGTGTCACTTTTGACGCCACTGGAAAGCGCACTTTGTAAGCGCTATTGATTTCGGTGTACCCTCATTAGATTAAGTAATTTGGTACAAATACAGGCTGTAACAAAAGCCCCGTATCTATGCGAATATGAGAGTTTCTACTCTTCTATATTAGCACCTTTTTTATCTAATCCGCCCTAAAAAGAGCCCACTGTTGGGGCTCTTCTTTTTTACGCCAATAGGTACATCCGGGGAGCTTTCTGTAATGCATCGTTGTTCAATAGAATCACATTGTCACGTTACCGAGGGTTGTGTGAAGGTATAACCCTCGGTAACGGAAGCTAAAGAAATAAAAAGAGAGATTTAGAGATGTAAAAATGTAATCATCAAAACCCCCTAACCTATAATTAAACTAAAAAACTTAATAATAATAAAAACATCAAAAAATATGTACAAAAGCAACCTTAGGTCCCAGAAGGGTAAGCAGATCGGAGAGGCAGGCCGTGGAGTCAGGTCGTGGAGACGGACAGGCAAGTTGCGAAGGCAGGCCGTGGAGACGGACGGGCAAGTTGTGCAGGCAGGCCGTGGAGACGGGCAGGCAAATTGCGAAGGCAGGCCGTGGAGACGGAGGTACGTGACGGAGACAGGCCGTGGAGAGGTAGACAGGAATTCAGGTAACTCAGGTAAGATTCTTGAAGTATGACTCAGGTAAGACTCTTCAAGTAGGACTCAGGTAACTCTTCAAACAGGATTCAGGTAACTCTTCGAGTAGGACTCAAGTGAGATTCTTCAAGTAGGACTCAAGTGAGATTCTTCAAGTAGGACTCAGGTGAGATTCTTCAAGTAGGACTCAAGTGAGATTCTTCAAGTAGGACTGAAGTGAGACTCAAGTAGGGCTCAAGTAAGACTCTCAAGTAGAACTGAAGTGAGACTGACTCGGAAAGCCTTCTTGGGCGGCTTTTATACCCCAAAAATAGTTCGATTCTAATATTCAAATTTGATCTGAATCTGCGTCAGAATTCTTCTGGAAGTTTCTGGATCCTGTTCCAAATCCATAATTTCAAATTCTAGATCTTCTCTTTCTTGCATTAAATTCATAATTTCGATTTAGAATGCGAGTAGTCTTCTAGAAGTCTCCATAGGCCAGAAGTTTCCTTATTCGACCTTCTTAGTATGACGATTATTTGACATAATTTAGAAAAATAAAGAACAATATTCAAATAAAAGAAATATCTGACTACCAGTTGAATCGTTGGCAGTAAAGCAAAATACAATATTTACAATGTGAAAAGTGGAAAAATAATTAGAAATACGTATTAGCTTTGAAATAATAGTGAACCAATCTTATGTTTTCGTTCGTGATAACATGAAAGTGTTATGAAATTGGATTTCAGTGGTTCAGCTTGGACAAAACGTAAGTCTTTTTTGCATTGATAGAAAGAGTAGGGTGCTAGGCAATAGAATCGCGCTAGACGCGTAAGCTAATCCCTACAACATTAGTAATGGTTGTTTCACTGACACTGTTGGTAGTCTAGTAACCAATTCGCTTTCCAATGGTATAACCCGTGCAACTTAACACCGCGCCTCGCGCGATTCTGTTAATGTAGAAATGCTATTCCTTAGTAGACTACCAGTTGGTGTCGAAAAACTACGATCGTTGCATTTGTGCTCTATTGAAATTGAACAAAATGAGCATATCGAGACTGGAGCCTCTGGTTTCTACCACCGTTTGTCTCAAGGCAATCACGTAGATACTTTCTCAGCGAAGTCTATCATACCAACACAATTGCAAGACCTTATTCGTCGTCTTATTTTCATCAGTTCCCATGTTTTCTATTTACGAATTAGCGCTGAAGAAAGCACTGATAGGTGATTGTTGTAGCAGCTAAGCAACTATTGACTGTTCTCACGGAGCCTAATGTTCTTTCCACGGACATAATAGTGAAAACGCAATGGAGGAAAAGTTGGGATCTCCGTTACCTCTGAATGTTAATTTTATAACTGAAGTTGCAAACGCGTGTTAAAGGAAAAAGTCAAAGAATGTCCATTAACCCCTCAACTGCCCTCGCGGAATGGAAAGTATAGGTAGCCCATACTAAGTTGGATAAGTTTTGACTGCCTTGTTTGGTCTAGCGGTTGACGCGCTTAGCTACCAAAACAGAAACCGGACAACTTGACAAGGCCGGACAGGTAGTTGTGTTGTGTGGACATTGTTATTATTATTTTGTGGGTAGATAGAGAATACTTTATTGTACACCAAAACAGTATTTGTTTCTTTGCTGTGCCCGCGAGTACGTTCGCGTGGTAAACGGAGCAGCATAAAATAGCCCTATGTCCATCCTGAAGATCCATTCTAAATTATTGGGTATTTGACAAAATATCAAATGAGTTACTTTTAAAACGGAATTTTGTATGAAAATACTGGCTTATGACGTCACATTTCCGAGCACTCTTTTTGTGTTTAATCTATTTAAAAATTGTAATAACTAGTAATTGACTAAAAGAGATACATTTTCCGAGCTATTTTGTAATTTTTGTTTTAATCGAGCAGATGGAATAATTTATTGTTGATCGTGTCTAATACCGAATTGTGAAAGAATTTTTGAAATCGGACAAATACTTTCGGAGATTACCCCCTACATACAAACTTACAAATGTATACACTTACAAACTTTTCCTCTTTATAATATTAGTGTAGATTTGATGTTGATTATTATTCTTCAACCGAATTCAATAAGGGTCTCAATTCGTATAGGTATATATTTTTTAACTTATGTTCAGCGCTAATTATGTCCTACGTTGTCCGATTTTATTCATTCATAGAATAGATTTCTTTTAAAAAAACATCATCGAACTCTTTTTAGTAGGTACGTGTTTTTTTTCTTCCCAACGACAAAAAAACCGACGGCACGATTTCAACCTAAAAAAAAAACTGAAATAAGAATATAACCAACCTTCCGACTGCTGAGCATTAACTACTAACTAGGCGGGACCAACTTAGGTATTCCGCATTGAATTTGGGTCTAGCCCCAACACGTGGTAATTAAGTCCATACTCTCTCTGAGAGAAGGCCTGTGACCTGCTGTGGGACGTAATTATAGGCTTCATAAAAATATATAAAAATGTTTATTACGTTGGGCCCGCATGTCGACGGCCCATTATATAATAACTAATACTTAATAACTTCCACACAACTCAATCACTTGTCCAGTCCCAAACTAGGATACCTACCCTGTGCTTTGGTAACCAGGCAAGGACGTCACAAACATGGAAATACACCCAGGCTATTCGTACAAAATGTACGGCGGCCCCCAGTGGGAGTCGAACCCACGACCTCCGGCATGGCAATCAGACATGATACCGCTAGAGCAACGAGGCCGTCAAGTAGGATGACGTCACCTAGCGACAAAGGCCTAACCGAAATAAGGGGCACCGCCCACCATCTGAAAAGCTGTATGAGCTGTATCACATTACTTGTCACTGGAAAAGTTATATACGTAGTTTCGCTGTTACGGAAATGTAGCTTAGCGCAAACGATGTTTCGTGGAACTGGGAGGAATAAGTTTTGTAGATATTTTTGTGCGTAAATAATTCGCATGCTAGTGCTGCCGTCCACAAGCTAAAACGCTGTTATCTCCAAATATCAATTCTCGAGTTATGCGCAAAAAACCAGTGAAATAATAAAAATATATGCTACTTGTAAAATATATGTAAGCTATGTTAAAGTAAATAACATTAATTGATTGATTGATTAATAACTGTACATAATTTTACTACACTTGAGGTATCAGAAGATAGATCTTTTTGAGTGCTTTAAAATAGTTAAGTAACTTTAATTAGTAACGACCAATTCAGCTTAACAAAAATATATTTTTGGCGTTATTAAACAGAATTATTATTTAATTACTTTTTTTATCTCTGGAAGTGCGAAAACTAGGAAACATTGGGTTGGAGGGATTGATAGAGATTTTTTTTCTGATTAATTAAGATGTGAGCACAAAGTCAAAATGGACTGGATGGTCGATAACGGCCTTTTAGATTGCGGACGGCAGAGTAGGTATCAATACTTTAATATTTATTCACCCCTCTGTTTTTTACGCATTATGTATCAAACTCCACTCCAAAGCAGAAAAACTGTAACAAAAGGTAAGTTTTTTCAAAACTTGATGTAAAGGCCAAACTCGAACCAACTCTTTTAGGATCTTCCCACTTTATAAATAGCCCTGTGTAATTCAATTCAAGATTTAAGTATATCGACGTCTACAAAAAAGCTAGCACGATTTCGTGATACAATGGTTCGGTAATTCAATATTGCCAGACTCTATTGTAAAACTAGACGTCGCAATCACATTGACAGCTAGCCGTTCTTTTCTTCTATTTCTAAACGTTACGCAAGATTTTTTCGATAGGAAATAATCTGATTTAGTTCGTATTGAGCGGGTATGAACAATGATAAATCCCACTTACATTCTACATTCAGACAATTTGGTACGTGTGCTTAGAAAAATAAGTTGGGCCCATAAAGTCACGAATTTGGAAGTCCTAAAGCACGCCAATAGTTCTCGAGAACTATGTTAACCAAAAAAAAGAAAAATAACCGGCCAAGTGCGAGTCGGACTCGCGAACGAAGGGTTCCGTACCATTATCTATACAACTTTAGACAAAGATCGAATTTGAGAACAGCGCCATCTATAAAAACCAACAGGAAGCGTTTAACATAGACATTTAGGACATGACATCGGCGCTGTGAAGGTTACATAGATGGCCGCTAGATGGCGAGCGCTGTCTTTGGACAACGTTTGTTGTATGGGAGCCCACCTTAAATATTTATTTTTATTCTGTTTTTAGTATTTCTTGTCCCGTTTGGCACTCTTCCGGCATGGAACCCTGAAAAATGATATCTAGGGCAGATAAGTCAGGAAATAGACGGATGTAGTCAGGTCTTTAAACACCTGTTTGGCTAGGCAAGAAATGAGGAAGAAATCATTTGTTCATTTTACAAGACCACTCGCTGACTTGAAGAAAAACATCGTGACGAAACCCACGGCCTAGTTAGCGTCGCCCGCACGTATTGACAAGGTCTTTCCTGTCGATTGTACACATGTGTCGACAGTCACTGCGGCATTTTGAAAGTTTTCGGTACCTAGTATTACGCTATTGTTTCACCAAAATTGAATGCCTCGTTGGTCTAGCGGTATCACGAGTGATTACCGTACCGTGTAGAAGTCGTGGATTCGACAGACCGACAGGCAGACGGGCGGATATGGCGAAATTACGGTTCATTGTTGACTACGGAACCCTAAAAATCGGCCAGGTGTATTTCGGACTGCCGCTAAGAATTCCATAATGAATGAAAGAAAACCACAACTACAACATAAAAGTATCCCCGAGGGGTAGGCAGAGACCAAGGTCTGCCACTTGCCACGATCCTGTCAAATCTCTTTCGCTTCATCAACATTCATTAGTTATTGCGTGCACGCACGCCGGTTTCAAGTACTTTTATCCTGCCCTTTCCTAATACATCCCCTATTTGGTCGAAGTATGTCCGCCTGGGACGTCCCTTACCGGCCATTCCACCCAAATCCACTCGACATATTTCTTTCGTCGATCTTAATTACACCATCCTGAAAGAAGACATATTTTGCTAAATACGATACTGTCATAATTGTAGTAGCGTGACGTCACGATTATTTAAACAAGACACTATTCTCCGCAGAAAAGAGCGCTAATGTGAACACAGCTATCGTCGTTAGCCCAGCCGCCCATGAATTCAATGCAATGCCTCGAGGAATCGCTGTACCGGATATAAACGATGCTCCTACATCCATTGGCAACATCGTTATGGACTGAGAGAATCGGTTTCCGATATCGGGACTCTAGGTACACTCGACTGCAGGTCACCTTTACATTTATTTTGGGGTATATTTAAATAAACGTTACATAAACATAAACATTTACATACAGGCACATACATTGCCTCTGGCCCCACACTAGGATACCCTGTGTCGTAGGAACCAGAAACAACGACATCACAAACATGTAAACATCCAAGACCTGGGGTTTTTTTTGTCCAAAGCCGGGATTCGAACCCGGGACCTCACGCATGGTATGCAGATGCACTACCGCTGCGCCACGAGGTCGTACTTTAAAATAGAGGCTTCCAACTATGACTCAAATCAATCAGCCCTACAACTGCTGGACACTGGACACTAGGCCTCCCCCAAGGCACGCCACTTCTGTCCTCGGCTATCCTCGTCCAGGTGCCAGCAATCTGCCTCAGGTCGTCGGTCAGCAAACTGCTGGGCGACCTTTTTATCTTCAGTGTGTGAGTGAGTAAGTGACTGAATGAATGTACAGAGAAAGGGTAGGCAGAGAGCTCATAGACAGAGGATTGAAAAGAATGGTACCTAACTCTACCTACCCCTGTAGGACACGGGACTGAGTTCCAAAGACCCCGATGAAAGTCGATGTGCGATTTGGAAGTTACATCCTGCGTAATTGTCGGGATTCGGTGGGTACGAATATTTCAAGGTTAAACCTAATCGAGCCTTAATCGTAGGGTCAGCATGATTTATTATTCAGGAATGGAAGAGCCCTGAAAAGGTGATAAAGACTCTTTTTTCAAGAACGCAAAATTAAAATTCGAGTTGGGGTCACGTCGGGGTCACCCTACTGGTCACATTGTTTCGTGAAATTTGGGGACTTTCAATGTAAATAATCAATTGATCCGCTACGTGGATATAATATGATTTCGGTAATTAAAAAATATTAAAAAAAGTTATTCATTTCTCTGCGTTACCCAAATTAAATTTTAATTAAATTAAGTAATTCCTTTGTATGCACTTTGGCTAACAGATAGAAATCAGCCTTTAACGGAAGATTAACGCACTATTAGTTTATTAGAGACATGTGGTAAAGGTATGTCTACTTACATTAGAGGCCCAGCTGACATGTCGGGGCTCGGCCAAGACGCTTCGTTCCATTGTAAAAGATGAGAAAATCCTTTAAGACACCATGCTCTTACTGGCACTTCGATTCAGTATTCATTAAACACAATATTTCTACGGAGCACTTCAGTTTAAGCAGAAAAAAAGACACTGAAACATTCGGCACTCTTGGCAGAAAAAAGTTTCTAAAAACTAACACCCGTTCAAAAATGCAACTGAAAAATAAAACAAAAGACTGTCGGGGAAAATCCGAAAAAGGCGAGGCGGTTTCGTTCGATTTCTAAACACCGGGCCGCGGGCGCGTTGTCGAATTTATTAAGAAATTCTTTTTGTAAACGTTGCGATAAAAAGTTTATAATTGCGTTCTCGCCTGCTGCGCCGGCGTCGCTGTCCGTGGCTGACTGACTCACGGACGGGCCTAACGTGACGCTATGCAAATATTCTAGCACTTTTTTTCTGACACGAACTCACTTAGCCCCCTGGTAACACTGTAGTTAGCATAAATCAGCTGATAATAACTCTTAAGCTGAAGAAAAACTCTCGTAACTCGCTTCATTGGGTTACTGTGTCAACAGAGATAGAGACATCTGTCGACTCGCTCCGTCCAGAGGGGATCAGATAAGTGGCATGTTGATAACAAGCATCTGATATCAGCTTTAATGATAGCTTCCTCCTTTGCATTCTAATAAACATAGAAAGTAGCGAAACTCCGCATATAAAATTCCACTCAATTTAGAGGTGCATCTGAGACCTCGTTTAACCCAAATGTAGTTTAGAGCCAGCAACGAGTTTTCAACTCCGCAAATTGGCTCAAATGCCTCACATCCCGAAAACTAGGTTATGTTCTGAATCATCACTTCAGACCAATTAGCGAGCAGGTGTGGCACAAAAAAAGACCGAAATAAACACTTTTATTGACATGAAAACTGTCGATAATAAAACACCTTACTTTAAAGAAAATAAAACTGTTAAAAAAGCGCGCGCGTAGAGCACCAAAATGGCGTCGGATTTTTCTCGTATTTATGGTGAAATTCGATTGTTTTTCGTGAATTGTTTGTTTTTGATTTCGTTTAGAGCCGCGGGGCGATGTCCGCGGACTGGTGGGCTGGAGTGGCGCGTATGGGAGTGGTGGGTCGATCGTGGTGGGATCAATACCACCAGTCTGGTGCGCGCCACGCACTGACCGCCCGTCTGTCTGATAGCGAGGGGCCAAGTTTTGGATCGTAGGGGCTGTATGAGGCCTTGGATTAATTGGGATTATTAGGCTATTTATAGATCCGCCTATCTAGATAGTTTTACTAGGCTACGTCCCCTATGTATACTTATAACGTGTAAGTAATTGAAATAGCGGGAAACCTGAAATTTCACATTACCTTCCTTAAAGCTTATAAAAAGTAAGAAGAAATATCAGCTTTGTCGAATATTTTGCCTGAAAATTACAGTACTGACTGACTCTCTTTACTGTGATGTGAAGATGAATTTAAGATGTGGTAATGTTGTTGCTATAGAAGAATAATTAGAGAAGTTTAGTCATGACTCATGAGTGACCTGAAAAGGTATATTTTAGAAAATTACATTTGATAGTAGTTAAAACAGAGTTCTCCAAACGCTAATGTAAAATTCCTTAATACTTTAAATATACAGATTTTATTTTTATTCTACAGGTTGTAACAACATTTCTAAATTTAACAAAAATGCGAGGTTGTACTCGAAAAGATCAAAATCTCGAAAAAAATATCACCTGTTCTGTTCCACATACCTATGGAGATTTGGCTACACCCTGTAGTCAGACCGTCACTAAAGAAAGAATAGTAGTTTATGTGACTGTCACATAATGAGAGAAAACACGAGCGAGATTTTAAAAAGCGAGCCTTGGCGACTTTTTTAATAGCATTCGCGAGTGTTTTAATACCAAGTTATGTGCAGTCTCATACACTACTTTATCTACACTCATGTCTTAATCTTCAAAGTAAGGAATCAAAGGAAAACACGTTTGACAAACTTTGTACTATACATAAATCTACGGTTATTTTTGAAACAAAATGGCGCAATTTCGACAAAAGTATCTTGACATTCAATCGTCTGCACTCAGTTTTGCGCGCGCAATTTTAGGTATTTTTAGTTGCACTTTTGGTACCACGAAAATGAAATTAGGTTTTTTATAGAGTCAACTTTTGACATTAAAAAAAAAACTTAAGTTTTGTTCCGTGATCACAGCAACACTTTAAAAAAAATAACTGTAACATTGTAACAGTGAAAAATCTGACCTTTAATGTAACTTTATATTACACTTTTTTTTAATTTTCTTTAAAGTTATGTATTGTTTAAAGCCTGTCAATATGTGTTTACCTTTGAATTCTTAATTTGAAGATTATGATATGAGTGTAGATAAAAGTACGTTAATTTACTGTAGTTGGGCTTTTTGTCCCCAGCTCCCGTCGCTATAAAACATTTCTATAGTGCAAGAAATCAATCATGGCGGAGCTGTTAGAAATTAATAGCAAACGCTATTTCTTTGAAGAGCTAATTGAAGCCAGCCGGGCATAGCGAGTGGTCTAATAACAAGAATTTCGCTACATTGTCTTTGAATGAAGAAAACAGCCTGTTTGCAAGTTACAATGTCGCCAATAACAGATTGCACCAAACTTGAAACCTGAAGGTCGTCACATGACTGAGAGATTGGGAGACATCGGTAGAGATTGCTTACTTAAAGATCGTACAGTTTTTAAGACTAACATTAAAATTGAATTTAATTGAAAAAAAAATTTTGATAATAATATAACATAATAATAGAAAATAATTATTAGTATTAAGCTCGCCTATGTACAATTTTATTTATTGTGTGATAAAGGATTTTCAATCAGTAACACCAACAATAAAAAAAACTATTTCCGGAGTCTTAGAGTAGAATAGAATAAGCTGATAATGAAGCCAACGACCGTAAAAATCATAAACTTTAACGTGACAATAATAATTCGATAACCACAGTACGTGCTGAAGACAAAGATAAAATAGCAGATCTCCATAAAACAAATTATATAAAAAACAAAGGGACAGACTCAGCCAAATCCGCGGATCGGACGCCGCAGCGTAGGAAGCCCCCCCCCCACCAGATGGTCTGTCGACCTGGTTACGGTGGCGGGGAGTCGCTGGATGCGGGCGGCACAATACCGGGAAGCTTGAAAAACCATGAGGGAGGCCTATGTCCTGCAGTAGCCGTCAAATGGCTGTTGATGATGTTTGCTTGTTTGTTACACTTTAGTGCACAATAAAAAACGTTAACAAAAATAGAACTTAAATAACATGATGATGATAAAGATAACCCGTCGAGCGATCCGTCGTATTGTGGCGCGATGGCTTGTTAAGTCACACCTGACGTAACATCTTAGGCCCCGTCTTCTCTTATCATCAGGTGAAACAGCGGTCAAGTGTAAAAAGCGGTAGGGGCTGTGTCGGTTACACGGACGTTGGTTTAGCGTGTAACGTCTATAAGTAAGCGTGAAATTTTAGCTCAAACTGTGCAATGTGTTACGCGGCACTGGCGCCATCTAGCGGCACGAGTCAAGAGGCTCTCAGTAATGGCTACTTTGCTCTATTCAACGATTTATAAATTAACTGCACACGACACGTCGTTACAGAGTTGCAGCCCTTGCCCAGGCGACATGTTTTCGTCGCATGCGGTTTTAGCAAGTGATTATTTGTGACTATTACCGAACTAAAAGACTTTTCACGGTAAAAAAATCAAAATCTCTCGCTGTCCTCAAGCTGCTTCTCACAATACTGTAGTCTGAGCGGTTATAAACGTGCTGCCGAATTTACCTTTAAAACATAGTTGGTGCTACCGTGTCCGGAAGGTCACTCTTATTGCGAATTGCATAAGTGCGATAATGAAGCATAATGGTATTGCCTCTGTTCGCACTATTCCCTCTCAACTCTCAACCATCCTTCCCCGTGTTCCGTGAGTACCTAGTAGGCATACTTTTGGCAAAGGCGGAACTTTCATTGGAAATTGCTGGCATGGGTTCAGAGCCGCTGGCAACTGCTCCGAACCAGTTTAAACTGGATTAGTCTGGTTTTTCAGACTCTTTCAGTTCTTTCTAAGTGACGCAATTTATTTGCTCTTTCAGGGGAAAAATACGTTTTTCACATTCACATTTCTGTAGTTTACAAAACGGTATTTGTAGATGGGGAATGGAAAGGTTATTTGACGAGTATGACCTAAAAAGTATTTAACCTTCTACACAAATACCTTTTTACGTCGCCAAAAAACGAAAACAATCGAAACTCCAACCAGTTGCGTTGTAAGCTTCGAAAGAGCCATAACTCTTTCCGAAAACCGAAACTTCCTCCCACACAAATCGAATATAATATTTTCGCCGTATCTCACGCTGACAAACATGGCCACCGTATTGTCCAGTGACAATGGAGCGGAAAAAATGCGAATAAATGGTTCCAGGAATCTCTTTAATAGAAATCTTTTTTGTTGGTACAATCGACAGCATTTTACTTGCAAAGTAACCCGTAATGTAACTGAATAGAGTGAAAACGTGAAGAGGTTGATGTGTTGTCGACTGCCCCAGACTAGATAGGTGCTGTTTTTTAACTTGTTACCTAGATCAATATTGAACGGAACACTGTAAATAGAACAAACTCCGCTCACGTTATTCGTGATATTTTCCAGTTCGATCTAAGATGTAACATTTTCATTTTGGAGACTACGATTATTTATTTTACTGCATTTTAATTCTTTATCGTATGTAGGTATCGTTGCTACGTTTATTATTTATGTTTTTAAGTTTTTGGTTATGCTTAAAGCCTGAATTTTTATTCACCATACAAATTGAGGTGAACAGTCAGGTTTAGTTATTAATTACCTACTCAGTTATTTGTTTCTAGATACATGAAAAATGTCTCCATTTCAAAAATTCTATGAAAGGACTTTTTTATTACTCGTAATTCCAATATGCTACCCAAAGCATGGTCACCATATTGTGTCCTCAAATGAAAATGAAAGAATGTCGGTATTTATGTGTTCACTGTTGGAAACTCAATTGGGAAATGTACTCGACGAATTCGGAGGTTACATTGGGTGGACCAATTGTTGTCCAATGCCTTTTTTTGATGATCGAACCAAGAATGCGAAGTTTTGGGTCTCGGTGAGGGTGGAACTTGTTGAGGGTGGACCTGGTGGATTTTGTTATTTGATACATTCCTTGAAAAAATAGCTCTATTCCTTGAGGGAATAGTTAGAATATGCAACAATTTTGGTCATCTGTTCACGGGGTCAAATTCGTTGCTCCTAAATCCCTAACGTCAGCTGTAACAACTCAACTATGATGGGAAATGAGATAAATGGGTATTGTACAAAAATAACTCGTAAAGAAGCCATTGTTAACAATCGCATAAAAATTAGGCTAAAATAAAATGACATACAGACATACAGGCGAGGGTAATAAAAGCGTGCTCGAAAAGTGACTTTCAAAAATATTCTACTTATTTGTATTGATTATTTATTACATACCGGGATTCGAACCCAAGACCGCATCACGCAAGAAATATGTTGAAATGTAACTACTATTTTAAATGCGAAAGTTTGGATCAATCACGTCAGAACGGCTAAACGGATCTGGATGGAAATTTGGCACAGAGGTAGATTATTATCTGGATTATTATGCACAGAGGCTACTTTTTATCCCGGAAGAATACATAATAATTATGTTGTTCCGGGATAAAGAATTAGGTACCTATATAGTAGGGACACTGGATGAACGTAAAACTTTTTGTAAATGTGAAAAGGAAATCAATTACCAGGAGACGGGCAGCAGCGTCTTCCTGAGATTCCAACCGCATACTGCGATCGCCAACCCGCCGGCCAAGCGTGGCGATTATGGCAAAACCCATCATGGTTAGCAAAACCATGAGGGAGGCCTATGTCCTGCAGTGGTTATATGTTGTAATTTTTCGAATTTTACTCGAAACTTTTAATACTTATATATAAGATAAGATAAGGATGGAGATGCATGATAATCTTCTGTCTTGTTTTGTTGTTTTATATTGTTTCCATTTGTTTTAATTTTGCTATCTGTGTAAAGTGTAATCATATACTTTTAATCTTATAGCGCATTAGTGTAGGCTGTAATGCTGTAAGATTTTGTATTAAATAAAATTATATAAATAAAATAAATAAGAATATTATTTATTGCAAACCAGAGCGCATGATATAAAAAATTGTAACATTTTTTGGTAACTACCGTATTCGTTAAAGAGTCGACATATTTTTTCGATTTGTATGGATGGGACACTTGTTTTCGAACTGTGTCCGCCTGGGATGTCCCTTACCGACCCTACCACCCACATTCGCTCGATATATTTGTTTCGTCAATCTTTCTTCCTTCATCCTCTCCACATGTCCAAACCAACGCAACATTCCTTTCTCAATTCTAGTCACTACATCCTCTTTCAGTCCACAACGTTCTCTAATCAAAGTAATACCTGAGATACTTTTCATACTTCTCATTTCCACTGCATTAATCCTACTGTCGGGCTTCTTTTGCCATACACAAGTCTCGCTACCATACATAAGTGTTGGAGCCAGCAATCTAACTCTTATTTCTATATCACCTTCACACTTTCCATCCCTCGTAAACAGGCTTCCCAAATAGACAAATACTTTCACTCGCGAATGTGGGTGGAAGGGCCGGTAAGGGACGTCCCAGGCGGACACAGTTCGATAACAAGTGTCGCATCCATACAAATCGAAAAAATATATTAAGAATAGCGTCACACCATTTCCTTCCGTGGGATGTTGTAGAAGGCGACTAAGAAAATGAATTACCAGGAGACGGGCAGCAGCGTCTTCCTGAAATTCCAACCGCATCCGGGCAAACCCCCTCATAGTTATAAGAACCACGAAGGAGGTCTATGTCCTGCAGTGGGCGTCGAGTGGCTGATGATGATGACGATGAAGATAAAAAGTACCCGAAACCGACGTGCGTGCATGCAACGACTGATAAATGTTGATGAAGCGAAAGTGATCTGTCAGGATCACGGCAAGTGGCAGTCCCTGGTCTCTGCCTACCCCTCTGGGATACAGGTGTGAGTTTATGCTGTTATGTAAACTTTTTATCGATATAACATTTTCACTTGCCCCTATGCCCATCCCTAATCCTTAGAACTGCAAATAAGTTAATCGCATAAGGCCAACCTCAACCCAAGTTCAAGGGAAACCGAGGCCGTTGACCTTATCGACCAATAAGAGCGAAAGATGTAAAAGTTTCCACCAATCAGGGCCCTCCGGGGAGCGGCCCGATTCGACGGCACGAAAGTGAGGAAAATTGCTTGACGCATTTGGCGTCAGTGACTAGATTCAGGGTAATTTAGGTCGAGTTTTACCGTTGAACTAAGCGCGGTTTATCACTCAATGGAGTTTAGTAGGCTCGCCAAATATGGAGGGATGTGTTCCGAGAAAGCTCATTAAACGTCTAGGCATTAAATTTTAAGTAGAATTCAGTGGTCTGCAATTCCTAAAACATGTTAGTTAGAATATGCGGTTTGCAACAACATTTGTCCTATGAGTTTATTCTCAGATTTATATTTTAAAAAAAACCGGACAGTTCGAGTCGCACTCGCTCATTGAGGTGCCGTATGTAGGTACATATTATAAATAACTCAGGAATCGAGTCTCGCATTTTTTCCGAGCTTTTCCCGAATTTCAGACTATATTTTAATGATTTAAAAAAAATGTATCATAGTTTCATATTTTTCTCTGTACTTGTAGTATAAGACGACATTACTAGCAAAATTTTCAAACTTCTAGGTCAACGGAAAGTACCCTATAAATTTTGATTCCCTTGAGTGTCGAAATATACGTTTCTTGCGGCATAAACGGCCGTTACTTTTAAGGGTTCCGTACCCGAAGGGTGCCTAACGGGACCCTATTAATATAACTTCACTGTCCGTCTGTCTGTCTGTCCGTCTGTATGTCTGTCTGTCACTAGGCTGTATCTCATGAACCGTGATAGCTAGGCAGTTGAAACTTTCACAAATTATGTATTTCTGATCTAGCGGCCATCTATGTAACCTTTACAGCGCCGATGTCATGTCGTTAAATGTCAACGCTACACGCTTCTTGTTGGTTTCTATAGATGGCGCTCTTCTTAAATTCAATCTCTGTCTAATGTTGCATAAATAATGGTACGGAACTCCTAGTGCGCGAGTCCGAGTCGCACTTGGCCGGTTTTTTTTACGTTAACTTAAAAGTTTGATTTTTTCACATCTTCAAGGGACTGACCCGAGAATATGGTTTTAATTTCAACTCGATACCTCCACGCGTTCCCGAGATAAAAGGTTTTGACAGACAGACGGACGGACGGACGAACGGACGGACAACAAAGTGATCACGTCTCCCAATTTCGCTCCAAGCTAAAGTGGCTTAATATCCGTTTCCGCAGGAATGCTCATATCTTGTCCACTCTCTACAATGTGTTGAATAACACTTGCTCCCCTTCCTATCTCAGGGAACGCTTTGTTCATCTCCACAGTGACGCCCACTCTATGCGGTCGTCCCGGATTCTTCATCTCCGCACCCCAGAGCATAATGCGGCGGGATATTCTAATTCTTTTACCGTGACTGCGATTCGCTTGTGGAACAGCCTGCCTCTGGACATTCGTCAGGCTTCAACCCCGGAGATTTTCAAAAAGAAAGTTCTTTATCACTTCCTTGATCTGCAGAATAGGCAGTAAACGATCACCAGTTATTTTATTTTATTGCTTTTTGGTATGTAAGTAATCGTGTTTAGTAATTGTAATTATCTTCAATATGTATGTACGTATTTTTGTTGTTATTTATTTATTTATGTACTATCATTTATGTAGGTTTATAATAATTTCTATTATCCCCCTCCCCCCCCCCACTAAGTCTAAGTTATTTCCCTAGGTTTACGTAAGTTTATTATTGTATTTAATCCTCTTCGTGCACTACCCGTCGCCAGTCTCTTCAAAACCAAAGGTTTGCTGGAAGAGAATGCTTCTTGCATTAAGCACGCCCTTGTACACTTACAATGTAATTAGTGCAATAAAGAATTAAAATAAATAAATAAATGATCCTATAAAGGTTCAGTCTTTATTTTTGAGGTATGGAACCCTAAAAATAAGAATTAACAGCGCTTTATTATCAGACAGCGTTACTAAAAAGCAGAAAAGAGCAAACAAAAACGAAAACACGAAATAAATTCCAAAAAAAACAAATGTTGAAAGTCTATTAGTTATTGTTACCTAAATTATCATAAAGGCATAAGCCGAGATTATGCCTTTATTATAATTTAGATTTTATGTTATAGTTAGTTAAACAAGCCTGAATTTTGTAAACTCCAATTACTACTCTATCTCTACTCGATTTATATTATTTTCCTACAAAAAGATAAATGATAAACGATTTTATCGAATGTTAAACGTTTAAAACTTAAGATTAGATCCCACGATACAGTTCCGCTTAGTGTGGGATTCGCAGTGTGTTTATGGAAATGGATTCCTTTTTACTCAAGATTTAAGGAATTGCGTATTGGGAGGTGCTAACTCTATAATATATTTTCCACAGAACAGAGAAAATAAGTTAGAATTGCCCTAGCGCGTATTTTGTACGGGAATCGCTGTCGCCGCTTCAACCCCCACCGATCTTTACTACTACTTATTGAGCAATACGCACGCAGGCTTATACGAGTACATGTGTGCGTGAGTCGACGGCCGCGAAAGCAAGCGTTGCAATTGGCCAATGCAGTCACACCAACGCAACTTTTGATGTGTGCGAGCGCCTGTACAAACAAGCGGTAGGGATTGACAAAAAGTTTAAAGATACCGATGTTATTAACTTTATGTTTGACCAAGGATTATTAAAAGTTTATTTTGCTTTTAGTAATATTTAGGTAAATGAAATAAAAAAGTTACTTTCGAAGATGCATCGAATAGATACTATGTTAAATAAATTGATAACGCTCATATATTTTTTTTAATATCAATTTATGAAAGATAATTTTGATTTCATTCGTGTAAGATGAAACGGAAAAAATGGCGACAGCACAAACTCTGAAACCGAGAAACTCTGAGAAAAACAAAACCAAATAATATTTCGTCTTGTAGTGATGCCATCTTAGCCTATTTTTGCCTACATCTACAATATAGTATGTTACTATACTACGTAGTCAATAATATTTAATAAATACTATTAGGGCGCATAAGGCGTAACTTTAGACTCTATTGATAGGTTTCCTTGATTTAAGTGTTAAATATTAATACATTGATAGATAAAGAAGATTTAAGATTTATGGGGACAACTTTTTCTTGTGGTATTGCACCCGATTTCGAATACTTAATACCTGATTTATAACATAATCACTTTCTTTAAAGTGTTTGGAGCAAACTGTGCTCATTTTCGTTGGCATCCAAGTTTCTTTCCCAATCACATCTATCCACTGCTCTTTTATAGTAGGATCTTTAGCAAATCTGAAATTAAATTACAGTTATATACACAATATATCGGAGTTGGGACAGCATGAAGAACTACGTGATTATATAGAATTACTTTGAATCTGTCATGAGTCATGAAATTTGGCAAGAAGCACTGTCTCATAGCACAAGTAGAGAGAAAAAATCCGAAAACCGTAAATTAACAGTTAAAAAAGAAAATCTTCGAAACTCGATTCCCGTAACGCACGAATTATCAACATACCTACAAGTCAAAGTCAAAGTCAAAAATTTTATTCACTATAAGATCAAAATGTTTACTTAATGAACGTAAAAGCTTTTACTTTCAAAATTAGTAACATTATGCGGAGAAGAAGCTAACAAAGTCTGTACTGAACCCTCAGTGCGCGATATTGACTCAAACTTAGCCGGTTTCTATGTGCAATTAAATATTCCGTAACAACAAAATTAAAACAATATCGACACCACGACAAACTGACCCAACACTATCGATAAGTATACCCTTCTCTACTCTTTTGGCGAATACTAAGGAATGTTGTGGAATCAATCGTTCACGCAGACACATGCTTTGCATTGCTCTTCGCGTACATAATACGTTGGTGCAGCAATTATTTGCATACAACACCGGCAACGTATACTTCAACTTGCGATATTTTTACACTATTGCAGGAAAACATACACTTATCAATAATGTCGATGAAATAACTCAAAATAAAGGTTTAATGTACTTACCGATGAAAAGAAGTCCCTCCATTAGTCAGACTAACGTCTCTGGTTTGAGCTCTGCAGGTGATGATTGCGCACAATGGCATTTTTACCCTTTTTTAGCAATTTTTCCTCAGTAACGTGCTCGGTAAGACCCCGCGGCCGACTGGGTAATGTTTTTGCTAATTTTGATCATTTGAGCAAAATTGTGGCACGCGCGCCCCGCCCACATGCGCTTTCTACCTTATTCCTATGTTCTGTGATATTTTCATTGCATGGACCTCGGCTCGTCTTAGCACGGAACCCTCGGTGCGAGAATCCGTTGTTAACTTGGAATTATTTTGTTTGTTTGGGCACATGTCACTAGATGGCTCTGATGATTTTGTACATCGAGGTATCATTAGATCCGCTTGCAACGTATATAAAGATTGCCAAATACTTCTGTGTTCAACATTATTACCAATTAAAAAATTTTTGGAGCCTGACTTTTTATCATGTGTCGGGTGTTGATCGATACCGATTACTAGACTTGCGCAAAGTGTGTCCTTAGAGGGAGTTGTTATATCCCATATCTTTGCTCACCGGGACACTCTATATCTGTATCATATCTGGCTCACCACTTGTATCCTAGCTCATACGACATACAATCGAGTGAGTGTGTTTGAGAGCTGTAAGACACAAGTGGTGAGTGAGTCTAGTTTATCTGTTTCCTACTTCATCCAGCTGACGCGCTCTTTTTTATACTATCAGTCTATTCCAATAAGAGGAGTTCAAACCAGAATCAAAATATATATTAATTAACTTTTGACACTTTATTTAGGTTTTCTCATTAATTAAGTGAACTGTAAGTTCTTTATGAGAAATAAATATCTTTGAACCCAATTAAAACGTGACAAGCATTTATGATTATCGTCTTTACCGTTCATCTTTTTAGCATGAGTACTGCGACCAAATGCCCGATGTTGACCGAACAAGCCATCCGTACCAATAGCGATCAAAAAGATCACCAAGTCAATACATTTGTAGGAGTCTGGTGACCCCTTTCTCGTCTCTCGTTTATTACGAGAGATGCGGTCGAACGCATCCGATTTCAGCCGATCTCGGTCTCGCTCTCGCGCACTGTGTGTGAGCTAGATAAAGTAGCAGGAGCTAGATGTCTACCGTACTGAGTTGAGAGTATGTGTGAAGGAGCCAGATATAGTTGACATCTCTGGGATATGACTGGGACACACTTGATGGCGAGGGAGATGTGTGTCCTATCATATCTGGCTCCTGAGTTACCCAAGGCTAGCCCCCAGGTGGTGTTTAGTGGGTAGGCGCACTTCCTGTGAGTCCCACATTGGCAGCACGGCCGGGCCCGTGCTGTTATGCATGAGCATTCACCACCTCCCTCCCCCGTGTCCTCCGGAGGGTGCCCTTTTTAGGGCTAAAAAAAAAAATTCTGTGTTCAACATTATTACCAATTAAAATAAAAAATTTTTGGAGCCTGACTTTTTATCATGCGTCGGGTGTTGATCGATACCGATTGCATACCGTACTGCGGGCGTATATTAAACTTCCGCTTGCGCTTGCGGCGGTGCGGTTAATATAATGGCTTATTGGCTATGGCTAAAAACTTCATCAAATTAATTTGCAACGGATTTTGTACGAAGTTTTCCTTTTATAACTTGGTCGTCTATTACTCGCTAACTTGTGAAGCTTACTTAGCCGTGATAATTTTCCTTTTAAGTTCATTATTTTCTACTAGCCTGAATTTTTTCATGTTCCTACAATATTAATATTTCGAAAACGTAACCCTAAATCGAAAAATGGTCTTCCTACACCCACAATATTTTTTATTTAAACAATATTTTCAATATTTCATTAATACAATCCAACGATACCTCCACACTATTGGTGCAGGTGAGAAAAAAAATTGCATCCTTAATTCAGATGTAGGGGTGGTACCCAAAAAATATATGTTTATCGAGATTTTATTTTACAGTTTTGTCGGCGTAATAAATATGTATATCTGTGAAAAATTTCAGCTCTCTGTGCTAAGCCGCGGACAGACAGACCGACGGACGGACATGTCGAAACTATAAGTGTTCCTTGTTGACTAAGGAACCCTAAGAATGGCATCTATTTAGACTATTACTTTTAAGTTTATAACGTAAATAAATAAAAAAAATGTTGAGAAATCTTTTTCGAGTTGAGAAATCTTTTTCGAGTTGAGAATTGAGGACCTGCGACACGCACTAACTGTTCTTACCAATGGTTCTGATATATTCGAGTTTGTGTAGATATTTTTGTAAAGTGTAAGGAACCCTATTAGGTACTAAGACTCCGCTGTCCGTCCGTCCGTCTGTTACCAGGCTGTATCTCATGAACTGTGATAGTTAGGCAGTTGAAATTTTTACAGATGATGTATTTCTGTTGCCGCTATAACAACAAATACTAAAAACAGAATAAAATTAATATTAAAGGGGTCTCCCATACAACAAACGTAATTTTTTTGCTCGATATTAATATTCCGATTTTGTATGCAGAAGATTGCATACAAAATTGGAAACAAACAAAAGAAAGGTTATTACAAATGGCAGATTGTAATTTAAATGTATTGTCTAATCAACTACTCAGACACATAAAGAAAGACATAAATAGAAAGTCTATCAGTTATTGTTATCTAAATTGTCATAAAGGCATAAGCTGGCTGAATGATGATGATGATGGATAGGCCTCCTCCATGGATTTCCAAAAAGACCGGTTGGAAGCGGCCTGCATCCCGCGCCTTCCTGCCACTTGGATGAGGTCATCTGTCCATCTTGTGGCTGGTCGTCCTACTCTGCGTCTGCGCTTGCCGATATGTGGTCTCCATTCGAGAACTTTTCGGCCCCATCGGCCATCAGTTCTGCGTGCTATATGCCCCGCCCACTGCCACTTCAACTTACTAATCCGCTGGGCTATATCGACGACTTTCGTTCGTCTACGGATCTCATAATTTCTGATTCGATCTCGTAGCGAAATTCTGAGCATAGCCCTTTCCATATCTCGTTGCGTGACCTTGAGCCTTCCTATGAGGCCCATAGCACAGAGCCCATAGTGAGAGACCACGTTTCAGTGCCATAAGTCATCACTGGTGAAACACACTGGTTGTATAATATTGTCTGGAGCGATTGAGGTATATTAGACGAAAAGACTTTTCTAAGTTTCCCGAATGCTACCCAGTCGAGTTGGATTCGACGATTAACCTCTTTCACGAAGTTGGACCGGCCTAGTTCTCGAATCGAAGGCTTTCTCATAGTCCACAAACGCTAAGCAGAATGGCAAATTATACTCGTCAGTCTTCTGTATAATTTGCCGCAGCGTGTGGATGTGGTCTATGGTACTAAAGCCCTTTGTGAAACCGGCTTGTTTGGGAGGCTGGAAGTCATCACACCTGCGTTCGAGACGATTCGTGAGGACCCTCGAAAACAGCTTGTAAACATGGCTCAGAAGCGAGATGGGTCGGTAGTTCTTCAATAGAGAGTTATCCCCTTTCTTGAAAAACAGCGTCACGACGCTTCTGTTCCATGCTTCTGGCGTTTTTCCTTCGAGCACGACGGAATTGAAGAGCTTCTGAAGGACTTTAAGTACTGGTGTTCCACCCGTCCTCTCCTGGTGCCTTGTTATTCTTGAGATGTTTCAGGGCCATCCTAATCTCATACAAGCTGAAGTCCGGGATATCTTCGGTATAATGTCGGGTCAGTTTGGCTCTCGGATCTTTGTTCAAACTGCTAACAGGTTTTGCGACTGAGGTGTATAGCTGTCCGTAGAAGTTCTCAATCTCCTTCAGCATCTCTGATTTGGTCGACGCTATACTGCCATCCTCTCTCTTCAGCTTCGTCAGCTGGCTTTGCCCAATAGACAAGTCTATTGCCAACACTTTGGAGCCCTTGTTCCGCTCTATAGTCTCTTTAATACGTTCGGTATTAAAGGACCGAATATCGTGCCGCATAGACTTTGAGATGTGTCTATTGAGCTGCCATACATATGACACAGCGGAGGACTGCAGTTGCA